>CM031624.1:46120636-46123206 GCA_018398815.1 Conus ventricosus | reverse complement strand
TCCCTTTATTGCAACTTTCTCGCTGTACAGCATGTGAACCTTTCAAGCAACCCCGTCACTTCATTGATATTCGTATAGACATCTCTCTCTCTCTCTCTCTCTCTCTCTCTCTCTCTCTCTCTCTCTCTCTCTCTCTCTCTCTCTGTATGTATGTGTCTCTGCCTCTCTCTGTCTCTCTGTCTCTCTGTCTCTCTCTCTCTTTCTCTCTCTCTCTCTCTCTTCTCTCTCTCTCCTTCTCTCTTCTCTCTCTCTCTCTCCCCACACACACTCTCTCTCTCTCTCTGTCTGTGTCTCTGTCTCTCTCTCTGTATGTCTCTCTCTGTCTCTCTCTGTCTCTCTCTGTCTCTCTCTGTCTCTCTCTCTGTCTCTCTCTCTCTGTCTCTCTCTCTCTCTCACTCTCTCTCTCTCTCTCTCTGTCTGTGTCTCTGTCTCTCTCTCTCTGTATGTGTCTCTGTCTCTCTCTCTCTCTGTCTGTCTGTCTCTCTCTCTCTCTCTCTCTCTCTCTCTCTCTCTTCTCTTTCTCTCTCTCTCTCTCTCTCTCTCTCTCTCTCTCTCTCTCTCTCTCTCTCTCTCTCTCTCTCTCTCTCTCCCACACACACTTTCTCTCTCTCTGTCTGTGTCTCTGTCTCTCTCTCTGTATGTGTATCTGTCTCTATCTCTCTCTGTATGTGTCTCTGTCTCTCTATGTCTCTCTGTCTCTCTCTCTCTCTCTTTCTCTTTCTCTCCCCCCCCCCCCCCCCCCCCCCCCCCCCTTTTCCCCCCCCCCCCCCCCCCCCCCTCACCCCCACTCTCCTCTGTCTGTGTCTCGTCTTCTGTCTCTCTGTTCTCTTCTTTTCTTTTTGTCTCTCTCTGTCTCCCCTCTCTTTTCTCTTTCCCCTTCCCCCTTTTCTTTCCCCTTTTTCTTTCTCTCTCTCCCCCCCAGGGTATTTCCACAACTTCCCGGATAAGACAACAACACACGGGAACACCAAAACACACACAAAACCACACACAACACAAACACACACATGCACCAGGGCGCGAAACCCCAAAACGAAACGCACGCACACCCGCAAACCCCCAAACACCACACACACACAACACACCACAACACACAACACTCACACAAAACCAAACACACCACACACGCACGCACGCCGCACGCCCCGCAGGGTTTTTGGCCCCAATGTAAGCTGCACTCGTGCGCTTATTCTCTCTCTTCCCCCTCTTCTCCCCCTTTTGACCTTTATTAAGTTTTAAAGGGGGTTTTTTCCCCAAAAGGGTTGAAACTTCATTCCCCACTAAAAGTTTTAAGGGACACGGGTTGTTAGTTTTGTTTTCCCTTTCCATTCACCCTTTCCGTTTTTGGGGGGGGGGGGGGGGGGGGGGGGGGGGGGGGGGGGGGGGGGGGGGGGGGGGGGTTCGGGGGGGGATGCTTTGGGTCGGGGACCCCCTGTCTTTTTGTTAAATAGTCAAGAGATGGGTTTTAAAGGGTAAGGTTTGGTAAAAAAGAATCCTTTCGGAGAGAGCACACCCACGCACACGCGCCCCACACACAACACACACCCACACAAACACAAAACACCACAAACACCCACACGCACAAAAACGCACCCACACACCCACACATACACACAAAAACACACCCCCCACCCCGCACCCAACACCCACATAACACAAAAAAAAACCCAAAAATTTACAGACACACGCATCCCACACACACACACAAAACACCACACACAAAACACACACACAACACACACCCCAAAATTTTAAAATGAGTCCCGCGGCACAGTGAGAGAGGAGAAGAGGGGAGAGAGGAGAGAGAAAGAGAGAGAGAGAAAAAAAAGGAAAAGGAGAGAGAGAAAAAAACCCACCCACACACCCCACACAACACACACCCCCCGCGCCCAACCCCCAAACGCAGACGCACGAAACAACACAACCACACAAAACACACACCACACACCACCCACAACACCACACCAGCACCCACGCCCGCATGCACGCCCCGGCAACACGCGCACACACACAACCCACACACACCCACACACACCCCACACACACACACCCATACACACCGCGCGCGCGCACACACACAACAAAACACACGCGGCGCGGGGGCCCCCAAAACCCCCCACACCCACACACCACACACCCACAACACACACACAACACACACCCCACCCCGGCACACACCGCACACAAAAGAAGCCCCAAAAACACTTTCACACAAACACATACAGACACACACACACACACACCCACACACACACCCAAAAACACCAACCCACCCCAAAACACAACACAAAACACCACACAAAACACACACATTTAATAGTGCCGGCGCACAGAGAGAGAGAAGAAGGAGAAGAGAGAGAGAGAGAGAAAGAGAGGAGAGGAGAGAGTAAAAAAAAACCACACACACCTAAAAACGCGCGCGTGACGCACGAGCACGCACGCACGCAGCACGTACCGCGCACGCACGCACCACACACACAACACACACACACACACAAAACAAAACCACACACACACACACACACACCCACAACCAGCACGCAGTACATGCACGCACGAGCACACGCCAC
>CM031624.1:46110636-46118136 GCA_018398815.1 Conus ventricosus | reverse complement strand
CATGCGCAGTGTGGTCTCAAAACTTAAGCAGGTGTAGTGTAGCGCATATGAACCAGACCGCACGCAGAGACACCGTGATGAAACTGAAACTGAAACTGACCAACACACCAAGAGACGCCTCCTGGAAGTGGAAGAAACTCGACCGTGTGATTCCAGCCTTTTTTTCCTCTGATCTCAAACCACCCGCACCGAAAATTTCCTCCAACGTAATTATTGTCTCTGGTGAGATTCGAACTCAAAACACCCGGCTTACCGCCCGCGACGCTAACCACTGTCCTCTGCATCACAGCGGCGGCTGATGCGCCGAGTGCATTTTCTTCTTCTTCTTCTTCTTCTTGTCAAGCTGGTTTGATGCAATCGTTGTCGAAGAGCACGGACAATTACTTGGGGCAGCCAAGCGAAGAGATGGGCTCAAGCACGGCGGGGTGGCTTTTGTTGGCTTTAAACAGGGGTATTAGACAGCAACGATCCAACACAAGAAAACCACTGGCAACAAGATGAGACCCTCTGCCAGAACGTGAGTCTGATGTCGACAGTTTGTCACACGGTCCGTTTATTCATCACATACAGTGGGGGCCGGAATAGCTCAATTGCTAGAGCGCCGGACTCTGGTGATTCTGGGGTTGCGGGTTCGCATCTCCGCCGGCCCGTTTCGGTACAGGGGGATTTTCCCCTCGGAGTTAACATTGGTCCTGACTCCGTTCCCCCAATACAGTCCTTCGAATGAGACTATAAACCGAGGTTCCGTGTGTGAAACGCACGCACAACATCTTGCACACACGTCAAATCCCATCACCAACTTCGGAAGAGAAGACCAATTTGGCCGTTGGTATGAATGACACGTTACACATAGCATGCACCTTCCCCGAAGGTGGAGTATGGCTGCCTTTATGGCGGAATTTTAAAAAAAAACGGTCATACACACAAAACACCACTGCCTGTCTATAACAGGGAGTGTCCGCAGGAGTATCGGCCTGCGTACACACAAAGAAAGAAAAGAAAAAGAAATCCCACACAGTTCGTTAGCACTTTTTGGTGATGGATTACTTCATTTTAAGAAGTGAGATACAGCGAGCTTTTTTTTGTAACTGCATTGAGAAAGCCTTTGTCTAGTATTTTACTCCTTTTTTTTCTCAATATCGATTGATTTATTTTGTCTTAAAATCGATTGAACATTTTATCACCGTAAGCCCAAAGCTTTTGTTGGTTCTGTTTCTCTGTGTTCGTTCTGTGATTTTGATATTCTGTCTTCAAATCTATTGCAGTTTCTATCACCATAAGCCCCAACGTCTTGTTGTTTGAGTTTCTTTGTTGTTGTTGTTGTGCTATGCTTTTTGTGTTGTTTACTCTCCACCGCGCATTGTGTGTGTGTGTGTGTGTGTGTGTGTGTGTGTGTGTGTGTGTGTGTGTGTGTGTGTGTGTGTGTGTGTTTTACTTCTTTTTTTCAAATTTCTTCAAGAGTCTCACACAAGTTTGAATTTCACCGTTCAAGTATTGGTTTTCTTCAACTGTTGTGAAAAACCCGGGACTGCTGCTCAGACTACTGACCGGGAAAGGGAAGGAGAAGTAGGGTGACCACTGTTCCATCACTGTGAAGGGAAAGGAAAACTAGGGTGACCAGTGTTCAGTCACTGTGAAGGGAAAGGAGAACTAGGGTGACCAGTGTTCAGTCACTGTGCCCGGGAAGGAGAATTAGGGGGGACCATGAAAAAGTCACTGTAAGGGAAGGAAAATTGGGGTGACCGGGTTTTTCAGCACTGTGAAGGAAGGGGAGAATTTGGTGACCAGGGGTCAGGTCCCCTGTAAAGGGGAAGGGAAAAGGAATTAGGGTAAACATTTTTAGCCCCACTGTAAGGGAAGGGAATTAGGTGCCTTTTTTCCATTTCAGGACAAAAAATTTTTTAAAAGGGGTCTGTTTTCTAGTAAGGGGAAGTTTTCCCATTTAAAGTATTAAGGGGGTTTTACTTTCTCCCACTTTAAAAATTAAAAAACTATTCCATTTTCCCATAAAACAAGAAGGGGAGAAGGGGGGAATTTTAATTTTCCCGGGAAAAACATTTTTAATTTAAAAAAAGGGGAAACAAAAATCAAAAAAAGTTTTAAACCCCCATTTAATCTTTTTTTTTCCCCAAACTTTAAAACCCCAAATACTTTCATTAAAAATTTTTAAATTAAATTTTTATTTTTCCCAAAAAATTTGAGGGGGGGTAAGGGTTTGGGGGGGGAAAACAAGAAGGGTTCGGGGGTATAGGAGGGGGGGTTTTTAAAAAGCGTGTTGAATTTCCAGTTTTCCCCTTTACAGTTATATCACCACGGGGGGGGTTTGGGGGGGGGGGGGGGGGGGGGGGTGGGGGGGGGGGGGGGAGGGGTGGGGGGGGGGGGGGGGGGGGGGGGGGGGGGGGGGGGGGGGGGGGGGGGGGGGGGGGGGGAGGGGGGAGAGAGAGAGAGAGAGAGAGAAAAAGGGGAAAGGACAGAAACAACAAAAGGAAAGAACAGACAGACAAGACAAGACAAAATTTCTTCGGGACATGAAATTTAGACGTTTTAAATAAGGAATACCCTTCAGGGGATATTTTAAAAGAGGGGCCCTTTAATTTTACACACAACAAAAACAACAGAAAAGAAGGCCCCAAAAAAAAAACCCAAAACATCCACATGGTGAAACAGTGCTGTAAACAGTATAAAATCATCTCACAAGGGGGCCCTCATTCAACTGCTTTTCAAAAAACCAAACATGCAAAAGGGAAGCATGACTTAAAAAAAACACCAAAACAACATTTTTCTTTTGCAAACGAACAAAAGGGCATCACCACCCTTTTTTGGGAGGGGGTCGGGTTTTTTCCCTAAAGATGACGGGGGCCCCCGATCCATCCCCAAATAAAAAAACAGTTTTTTTTTTTTTTCAACTGGCCAAGCTAGAAGCTTTTTTTCCCTTAAAACAAAAAAGACAGGGGACGATAGGGGCTTTCCCCCAATTAAAAAAGAAAGTCAAAAATTTGAAAGAAGGGATGGGCTTTTCTCCCCGGACAGGGGGCGTCCGAACAGGGTTTTGTTTCACACGTTTGGGGAAACCCCAATTGAAAACGATGGTTTGGCCCTTTTACTTCTTTGCCCCCATGCTCTTTTTTGGGGGTTGGGAAAAGGATGGAGAGAGAGAGAGGGGAGAGAGGGGAAATTTATTTGGAAATTTGGGTCAATGAATGAAAAGTTTTTTACCTTTTTTTTTTTCCCTTCTTTTGTCTGTTTTTTTTTTGTTTTTTGTTTTGTTTTTTTTTTTTTTTGGGGGGGAAGGGGGGGGGGGGGGTTGTTCCCCGCGTTGGAATGAATGCAAAGTTGGCTGTTGTGAACCCTTAAAATTTGAAGGGGACATAAAATTTTTGCTTTTGAAAGCAGACAACTAGCATATGTTCATGGTGAGTTATTAGATGGTTTCAGGGGGAAAAAAGCACAATAAAAGGGGTTTAAGCTGATGGGAATTGTGCCCGTTTTGAGAAGCCCAATTTACAAGATTGAGGGACTTGCTTTTTTGTGTATGCCGACACGGAAGATGGGTTCAGGGAATGAAATGTGAACGGTTTGGGTTTTAACCCAAATCATTTTTCTCTCTCTCCCCTCTTCTTGAAGGGCCGCGCCCCAAAGTTAGAAAAGGGACACCCCCCAAACCCCCGATCCCCCACCCCCACCACCCCCCCCCCCCCCCCCCACCACACAACCACCCCAAAACACACCCCCCCTCTCCTCAAACCCCCAATTCCCCTTTCTGCATCGAATTTTCCCCCCATTCCCCCCTTTGCACACAAGTGGGGACTGTTGTTTGATTCCCCCCCACCACCCCCCCCCATCCCCCCACCCCCGTTTTCCAACCTTTCCCCCCAACCCCATGCAGTCCCTACCTCGTTTTGCCCCCTTTTTCCCCCCTTCCCTCTTTTCGCAAAAATCATTTGGTGCATTTTACCAGACCCCGTAATTTTTCATCTCAAAAAATTTTAAAAACATTCCCCAAAGAACACGGGCAAACGAATTAAGACAAAAAACGACCCTTTGGGCCTTTTTGGTCTTCTTCAACAAAAAAAACCACATCGGGACAAAAAGAAATAAAAACACAATCTTTTTTTTGTTATCTTTTCCCTATTTGGGCAAAGTGAGTAGCAAAGAAAAATTTTTTCGTTGTCCTGAGTGTTTGTAAACCTAAGGGAAAACCTTTGGGGGGTCGAAAAGCGTCGGTTTTGTCTTTGGGAAATTTTTGGTTTTTTGTCCTTTGACTGGGGGAGTTATTTCAAAAACCTTTGTCAAATTTGGGTTTATTTTCTGGCTGCAGTACTCCCCTTAGCAACCAAATTGTGAGTTTTTCCACCCGAAAAAGCCCCCGAACCGCAAACACTGAAATGTTTTTAAAAAATAGCTCAACACGGGGATTAAAAAAACCCGGGAAATTAAAGAAAAGGGAGACTTTTAGCCCGTTTTTGTTCGTCAAATAATTTAAAATGTTGACATCCAATCCCAAAGATTACAAAAAAGTGTAGTTTCGAAAGATGCGTTTAAAAAAAAGATTTTTTTTTTGTCTTTTCTGCACTTTCATGTTGGAAAAAGTTTACATGAGACCAAAATTCGTTTTTCAAAAAACGCTTCTTCATGCTTACGCCGAAAAATTCATGAACCCAAATATTTCTTTGGTAACCCTTTTAAAAACCTTTTGAAACCAAAAATCCGCCAAAGAACACGGACAAAAAAATTTCAAAAAAAAAACACGGGGCGCGCTTCGACCTTTTTGGTCTTTTCAAGGGGGGAAAAAACGACAAAGGGGAGCAAAAAGAAGAAGGGGCAATTTTTTTTTTAAACCCTATTTTTTTTTTAAAAACCTTTTTTTTTTAAAAAACGAAATCTATAGGGGAACTGACATCAGCTGTACATTGGAAATGACGACACTCTTTACGAAATCATTTTCCCACCGGATCTTTATCATCTCTTTTGCTGCAAAAATTGGGATTTGAGCATGGGGAAAAGGGGAAAGGCAGTTGACTTATTGTAAAGGGCAATTCAAGTTATTCACCCCCGCCCCCCCCCCCCCCCCCCCCCACCTTTCCCCCCCATCTCAACTTTACCACCCCCACCCCCCTAAAACCAAAACCCCTAATTTCCCCCTGCCCTCCCTCCCAAATCTTTTTCCGGGGCTTAACGGTGTCCCCCGATGGTGGCAAAAATTTTTTAAAAAGCACGAAAAAGAAGGTTTAGGGCTCTCTCTCTCTCCCCCTTTCCTTCAGCCGCACCTCAAAGCTTTTCCTCCTTGACGACCCAACGAACTCCCCCCCCCCCCCCCCCCCCCCCCCCCCCCCCCCCCCCACCCCCACCCCCCCCCCCTGATCCCAAAATTCCCGTATCTCTGTGTCTATCTCCCAAAGGGTCCTAGAAAGAAAAAAACAAAAAAAAAAAAGGGGAGAAGAGAAGAAGAAAGAGAGAAGGGGAGAGAGGGGAAGAGAGAGAAAAGAGGAAAAAAAAAAAACGTTTTTGTGGGGAAAACCGGAAAATTTTTCATGCGAAAATAATCACGAAAGCCCTTGGGCCGCGGGTGAAAAGGTTTTTTTTTTTTTTTTTTTTTTAAATTATTATTTTTTTGTAAGCTGGGGAAAGGGGGAAGGAGAGGGGGGGGGGGGGGGGTGGGTTGGGATCGGGTTTTTTTTTCAACAGTGACAAATTTTGGGTTGTTTTTGTTGTTGTTTTTTTTGTTGTTGTTTTTTATTTTTTTTTTTTATTAAATTTAAAAAAAAACGATGGGCAAAGCCTGATAGGGATTTTGTCATTTAAAAATCCCCCCATTTTTTTCTTCCCCCTTTAACCCCCCCAACCCCTATCCCCCCCCCCTACCCCCCGGGTTACCCCCCACCCCCCCCATTCCCCCCCCCAAACCCCCCCGGGGAAACCCCCCCCTCAAACCCCCCAACCACCCTTTTTATTTTTTCCCTTTTATCCCCCTCCCCCCTTCCCCTTTCCCCCCCCCCCCCCCCCCCCCCCCCCCCCCCCCCCCCCCCCCCCCGCCCCCCTTCCGCTGCGGCGGGGCCGCTAGTTTTTGAAGGGGTGAAATTTCAGAATAGATAACCAAGAGGCCCCCAGGGGGGCTAAGGGGGGATGGGGAAAGGGGGGGAGAAAGGGGGGAGGGGGGGCAGGGACAGGGGGGGGGGGGGGGGAGGGGGAGGAGGGGGGGGGGAGAGGGGGGGAAGGGGGACGGGGGCGGGGGTGGGGTGGGATGGGGGGGGGGGGAGAATCAATAGAAAACTTCGGCCCAGCATGTGATGGGCAAGAGGCTGTGTGTGCGGGTCGGAAACGGAGGCGAAAGGAACGGGGGGGGGTGGGGGGGGGGGGGAGGGGGGGGGGAGCGGAGGGGGGGGGGGGGGAAGGGGAGAGGGAGGAGGCGGGGAGGGGAGAGGGAGAGGGGGCTAGAGGGTGTTATGAGTAAATCCTCCAATTGCACGTATAAGCACTTACCGCTTGAACAAAAAGGCAAGTTTTTGTCTGTGTTCGCCTCCAACCGATCCATCCCCCCACCCACCCATGCAACAACCCCCCCCCCTTCCAACCCTTCTCTCTCTCTCTCTCTCTCCCCTCTCTCTCTCTCTCTCTCTCTCTCTCTCTCTCTCTCTCTCTCTCTGTGTGCATCTGGACCACCCCTATATCTTTGGTGTACACTATTACAGGATCAGGACCACTGCCAACGGAATGTACCCCCCCCCAGCCCCCCCACCCCCCACCCCCCCACCCGAGCCACCCTCACCCCCTTCTCCTCCTCCACACAGACAGACCCTTCCTAACCCTTTCCTCCTCCTCCTCCTCCCCCTACCCCTGCCCCCTCTTTATCCCCCCTCAGTATTCCCCCTCCCCCTGCACCCACCCCCTCACCCCCACCCTCGCCATGGTTTTGGACGCTAAGCGGCGTCCATAGGACATAAACGCCCGTTGCCAGAACGGCGCACGAGCGGACCAGCCCAGCGATATGAATATTCATACATCGCCTGATTCGATTTTTGGCCAACGAGGGGGGGGGGGGGGGGGGGGGGGGGGGCTGGGGGTTGAGGTTAGGGGGAGGGGGGAGGATGAGGAGACGAATGGGACTGCTAATCGGTATAGCGCCACGGGCATGCAAGAAGCGCGCCCACTCCGCTATTCTCTGCAAGGGCCGGCAGTTGATGCTTGGGCTCGACCAACAGAAGCCAGACATTATCCTGCATTACAAAACTCCCTGAGGGGGAGATAGCTCCTACCATTCTTACCCCCCCCCTCTTCCGCCCCCCCCCCCCACCCCCCATCCCTCTCCTCCCCCACCTCCCAGCCCCTCACACACACACACACACCCTCACCCCCTCACCCCTGGCGGTCCTGTCCCCAGGAGATGGGAGTGAATGGGATTGCTTCCCCTTTCCGTGCTGCTCTTCATTGCGTAAGTTGCGTTCGGTTCTCTAAAATGGCGTGAGACGGGGCGTTTTGGAACCAAAGAGAAGCCGCGTGCTA
>CM031624.1:46105636-46108136 GCA_018398815.1 Conus ventricosus | reverse complement strand
GTGTGTGTGTGTGTGTGTGTACGTGTGTGTGTGTGTGTGTGTGTGTGTGTGTGTGTGTGTGTCTGTGTGTCTGTGTGTCTGTGTACGTGTGTGTGTGTGTGTGTGTCTGTGTACGTGTGTGTGTGTGTGTGTGTGTGTGTGTGTGTGTGTGTGTACGTGTGTGTGTACGTGTGTGTGTGTGTGTGTGTGTGTGTGTGTGTGTGTGTGTGTGTGTGTGTGTGTGTGTGAGCATGCTCTTGATGTATTAAGCGAGTATTGTAGCGTTTGGAAGCTTAATGTTAATGTAGCAAAAACAAAGGGTGTAGTCTTTAATGGACGCAATAATCCTAGAAAAAAAACTAAAGTTAAAAACCCAGTCCATAGAAATAGTACACACTTTCAAATATCTAGGTATAATCTTTAACAGAACAGGAAATTTTTATAAATGTAAGAAGTATTTGTATGACCAAGCGCAATGTGCAATGTTTTCTTTACTAAAGATGGCAAGATTTCAAAATTTGCCTATAAACATTGTACTGGATTTATACCAATCAATGGTTCCGCCTGTACTTTTATATGGCTGTTAAATTTGGGGATATAGTGATATAAAGCTAATGGAAAGTTTTCAGCTTAAATTTATTAAGCATCTTTTTCATATAAATCGTTCTACTAAAACAGAAAATAATATATGGAGAACTAAAAATGTATCCTGTTTCAGTTCAAGTATATGCACGAATGATAAAATTCTGGTCATCTTACTTTCACCACAAACAAACAATATTCATCTAGATTGTATCAAGTATTATATGATTTATACAGAAATCAGGGTTTTACATCTAGGTGGTTGATGTGTATACGGAATATCCTTATCGAAACAGGATTTGACTTTGTGTGGGAGACAAAAGTTTTCATCTGTTCACAGTATCTGTAGAAATGTTCGTAATTCATTAGAAGATGTTTACATACGTGCATGGAACGATGCTTTAGAATCTAGTAATAAGTGTGTATTTTATAGGAATTTTAAAACAGAGTTTTGCCGTGAAAAATATATTGTAATGTTGCCTGATGTTTATGTATACCCACTAATTCGGTTCCGCTGTGGTAATCATAAACTCATGATCGAAACTGGCAGACGATTTGGAATACCTCATGATGAACGATTCTGTCGGGACTGCGACCAGAATGACCTTGGCGACGAATTTCATTTTGTAATGAAATGCACCAAATATGATGATATTAGAAATAAGTTTATACCAAAACAATTTACATGTATAAGAGTCCGTATTTACCTATTGTCGTTTGCTCTGTGGTAATAAAAAAGTGTTGCTAAACTTAGCGAAGTTTTTAAAACATAGTAAAGTTGTGTAACATTATATCCAGTGTGTTAATTATCGGGAAATTTTGTGGATGTTTGATGTGTTTCATGTACATTTGTTTATTTTGTTTTAAGTCCTCCATGCCCCAAAAGGGGTCACAGGATTAAATCTTTGAATCTTTGAATCTTGTGTGTGTGTGTGTGTGTGTGTGTGTGTTGTGTGTGCGTGCGTGCGTGCGTGCGTGCGTGCGTGCGTGCGTGCGTGCGTGCGTGCGTGCGTGCGTGTGTGCGCGCGCGCGCGCCTGAGTGGAACTTTTGTTTGTCTCTCTCTCTGTAGACCTTCCTCTGTCCAGCCCCATCTACGCTTTTTACTCCTACTCTACCTCCTGGATGTTCTGCCGTCAGTGTCCCAGTCTGGGATCCACAGAGAAGGAGGGATGCCACCAATGCAGTGACTTGTGGAGTGTGACCCTCTCTGGCGAATTGATAAAAACCTGTTATCCGTTTCCTAGCTTCGAGGTCGCGAGAATTCTCGTTGGCTGGGCGAGTGTCAGTGTTTCCTAGCACACCCTGGAAGCGAGTAGTAGGGCTGGTAAATGGCGAGAGTTCGCTAGACTGTCTTGGGGGGTTGTCTCGCCTGCGAGGGAAAAGGGCCAAATGTTGTTAGGTCATGTGATTGGTGCACGAAAAGCAGAGACGTTCGCTGATTGGTACAGAAAACGATCAGAACGCTGACCCGTCACTTTGAATTTTTGTCTTTCGTCCGGTTTCTTTTTTGTTTGTTTGTTGTGTTGTGGGGTTGTTGTTGTTGTTTTTTTTTTGTTTTTTTTTTCCCCAATCCCCTCAACTCTCACATCTCTCGCCCCACGGATAACCTAGCCACCTTGCGAGTTCTCACGTCTAGTTATGGTCGGAGTTCGGGGTTACATCAAAGATCAAGAAGTAACAGTACAGGTAGAATAGAAGATTATCGCCCTGGTTCTGTGAAGAAAAAAAGAATACGAAAAAAAGACGATTTTATCCCGGAATTTGGGTCAGTACAACAGTTCAATGCTCTATGTCAGCAAGGATAGCAGAGTTATGCGTGGCTTGTGGACTTCTGGAGTTTTTCCGCTGTTGGTAGAGCACAAGGCTTTGGGCAAACGACAGAAAAATGAAGGGTCATGTGGATCGTCCTGTAATTCAAAAAGAAGCGGACATTGGATC
>CM031624.1:46098136-46100636 GCA_018398815.1 Conus ventricosus | reverse complement strand
TTTTCAATGAAAACATTTATCCTTCACTGTTTTCTGTGAGTTAATGATTGTTTTCAATGAAAACATTTATCTTCACTGTTTTCTGTGAGATAATATGTGTTTGCGATAAAGTTATTTTTAACTGTTTTCTGTGGGTTAATGATCGCTTTCAATTAAAACATTTATCTTCACTGATATATGTGAGTTGGTGACTGATTTCAATGAAAACATTTATCTTGACTGTTTTCTGTGAGTCAATAAGTGTTCCCAATGAAAACATTTCTCTTCACTATTTTCGGTGAGTTGAGAAGTGTTTCCGTTAAAAAAAAACGTTTTTGTTTTACTGTTTTCTGTGAGTTAATAACTGTTTTCAATGAAAACGTTTATCTTCACTGGTTTCCTGTCAGTTTATGATTGTGTGCACTGAAAGACTTATCTTTAATTATCTTCTGTCTGTGACTGTTTACGATCAAAACAATTATCTTCACCTTTTTCTGTCATTTAATGACTTCAATCAAAACGGTTATTTCCGCTGTTTTCTGCCGCTTGATAATTGCTCGCAAACAAAACAGTCGTCTTCACTGGGATCATAGTTCAGTTCACGTATCGTAACTCATCTTTCTTCTTCTTTTTTTTTCTTCTTTTTTTTTGTGTGGTTATTTTTTAATTGTAATCCATTCTTCAATTTCTATGTGTAACCTTCAGATCGTGTAACATTCGGATTGCATTCTTCACTGGGATCATAGTTCAGTTCACGTATCGTAACTCATCTTTCTTCTTTTTTTTCTCTTTTTTTTTTTCTTTTTTTTGTGTGTGTGTGTGGTTATTTTTAATTGTAATCCATTCTTCAATTTCTATGTGTGACCTTCAGATCGTGTAACATTCAGATTGCATTCCCAAGAGGAGAGATTGCGTACAGCGTGACCCGTGGGTTGCTTTGTTTCTTTGTTTCTTTCTTTCTTTCTGTGTGTGGTGTGTGTGTGTGTGTGTGTGTGTGGTGTGTGTGTGTGTGTGTGTGTGTGTGTGTGTGTGTGTGTGTGTGTGTGTGTGGTGTGTGTGTGTGTGTGTGTGTGTGTGTGTGTGTGTGTGTGTGTGGTGTGTGTGTGTGTGTGTGTGTGTGAGTGAGTTAGCCATCTTCACTGTTTTCTGCCGGTGGCAAATTGCACTCAAAACAGTGATGTCTATTGTTTTTTTTATCACTTGATGACTGTTTGCAAGCACAAGGGAAAAAAAGGTATGTCCAGTTATATGTCCTTTGATCTCTGCCATCTAACTAGCTGTCTTAACCTCTTAGGTCTTCCTCGGGTGAGACATAAACGAATAAAACAAGGAAAATTCACTTAGCTTTGATCGCTTCAGATCGCTTAGGGTTCAGCGCAAGGGAGAACGCCTTCTCCCTTGCGCTGAACCCTAAGCGATCTGAAGCGATCAAAGCTAAGTGAATTTTCCTTGTTTTATTCGTTTATGTCTCACCCGAGGAAGACCTAAGAGGTCGAAACGCGTTGTGTGTTGTCTTGTGACTCGTTTGTACACGTTCTCTGGGCGGTTCGCTAACATTTATTTCAGATTTGTTTAGATTTCCGCCTGCAGTCGTCTCGCTTTGCAACTAGCTGTATTCATTTTTCCTGTCCGTTAATGGCAGTTTGCAGTCACAACAATTGGTCCGTTAATGGCAGTTTGCAGTCACAACAATTATCTTCATTGTTCTCTGCTACTTGATGACAGTTCGAAAACAAAACAGTTACCTCCATTGTTTTATCCCCGTTAATGACTGCAGTTAAATCAGTTATCTTCATCGTTCTCTGGATTAGACGACAGTTAGCAATCTAAATAATTATCTTACGTGCTTTATGCGCGTTAATGATTGCAGTCAAAACAGTTAACTCCATTGTTGACTGTCAGTTAATGATTTTTTTTTTCAGTCGCAATAGGTATCTTCAATATTCCTGTTAGTTAGTGACTGTTTTCACATCAAAACAGGCATCTTCAATCGACCTGCAATACAGTGATTGTTTTCACATCAAAACAGGTATCTTCAATCTGCCGGCAAGTCAGTGACTTTTCACATCAAAACAGGCATCTTCAGTCTGCCTGCAATATAGTGATTGTTTTCACATCAAAACAGGTATCTTCAATCTACCTGCAATATAGTGATTGTTTTCACATCAAAACAGGTATCTTCAATCTACCTGCAATATAGTGATTGTTTTCACATCAAAACAGGTATTTCCAATCTACCTGCAATATAGTGATTGTTTTCACATCAAAACAGGTCATCTCCAATCTACCTACAATAATAGTGATTGTTTTCACATCAAAACAGGCATCTTCAATCTACCTACAATAATAGTGATTGTTTTCACATCAAAACAGGCATCTTCAATCTACCTGCAATATAGTGATTGTTTTCACATCAAAACAGTATTTTCAATCTTCCTGCAATTCTGTGACTGTTTTCAAGTTTAAAAATAACGATCATCCGCACCTTTTTCAGGACGACAGGGAGTGCCTTCACGTGGAA
>CM031624.1:46075636-46093136 GCA_018398815.1 Conus ventricosus | reverse complement strand
TATTTTATTTTTGTGTGTGTAAACATGGCTTTTATGGAAAATCAGACCCACTCTAGCAAAGAAATACAAAGACACAAAGAGAGGCACATGCAAGCACACACACACACAAACGCACAGCAAGAAGAGAGAGAGAGAGAGAGAGAGAGAGAGAGAGAGAGAGAGAGATGATGCAAAGTCACACATTCAGGCAAAGATACATGGTGCAAGGTTTCACTTCAAAAACACACACACACGCGCGCATACACACACACACACACACACAAACACAACACACGCACACATACACAACAAACGCAGACACACACAAACACAACACACGCACACAACACACACACTCTAAGACCAAAGTAGGTGATGCAAGGTCACACTTTAATCATCTCTCAATCCATGTTTTATTATATCGATCATTGCATGGGGAGAATAAACCACGGAAACAATTATTTCAACAATCCGTAGCAGGATCCAAATGAGGGGTAAAAGCTGTTCCTTTCGCACATTGATCCTCTACCCCCACCCCCATTCTGTCCTTACTCTCTCCCCCTACCCAGCCAGGCGTGAACGATATTATGTCAGGAAACTGATGGACAGACTATGTGGACAGCATGCTAATGTATGTAGCAGACTCAAAAGTGTACAGACTGAGCAAGCTAATCCCAAACATAAAAGAAAACAGAACAAAAATCACAGCATCATTCACGTTGTCTAAAATGCAGATGTCTGCCCGAAACCATGAAAAGGTGCAATCACTTCATAATTCATGAACACTTTTACTTGATTCTGCTTAAAAAAACAAAAAATGAATTTAGCACTTTTTTTTTTCAACGTATCTGTAAACATACATCATTTATTTTCCTGCCAACATTTGCAAATATTTTTCACATCTCTCACACTTATCTACTCGCCAAACTTATAGTATGTGCTGAAGCAAAATCACCTTTGAAAACAAAATGCAAACGTAGTTTCTTTTGTATAATTATTTTGGGTGGATCTTAACAAATTGACTCATTCATGTAAAGTCATCCCCCTCTTGCTGAAAAAAAAAAGGAAAAAAAAAAAAGGTTAACACTTATGCAGACTTCCCAAGTCCTCTCTCATGATTGAAAAAACAAACAAACACACATCCAACACAGAGGCCCTTAATAACACACACAAACCAGATAGAGGAAGTATAAGAATGATGCCCAATGCAACCAGAACACTAAGTACTGTCTAAACAGAGGGAGGGGAAGGTTGAAAAAAAGTGGAGGGGTGGGAAGGTGTGGGGTTGGATGAAGGGGGTAGGCACGCAAGAGGGAGAGAGGGGGGTGGGGAGGTGGGGTGGGAGAACAAAGAGAGAGGGAGGGAAAGACAATGTTTCGCAAGCAGTTTGCTACCAGAAACGTTGAGAGCACACAGACAAGGTTTTACCAATTATTTTCCCCTCTTGTGTGCATGATCTTTCTCAAATTCTGTCCGTCATCAAAGCATATTTTCCTGCAGCATTCAAGACGGGTCAACATTCATGTCGCTGTGGGATCTTTAACACAGCGCCAACTGCATGTTCAAAACGTGACCTCATGTTGTCTCAAAGAAGAGACAACGTTGACCAGCTCTTCAGATAGAGTGGAGAGGAGTTGTAAAGATGATGAATTTAAAGACAAACCAGTATAAAAAAAAGAGACCTCCCCCCCCCAATCATACACACCATTCCCACCCCCACCCCCACCCCCCATTCCACACACACACTGACAATAATCTCCAAACAACAAATACAGACGCTTATCTGTTTCCAGGCAGATGACTTTCAACCAATATCACAATGATATTTTTTTCCCTCTCTGATGTCATTCCACCCATCCCATGACGATCACAATGATTTTTTTTTCTCGCTCTACAGGGACTGCCCCCCCCCCCCCCCCTAGCCCCCCCCCCTAGCCCCCCCCCCCACCCATGACATAAAATTGAAGTCCACAGTTTGCCTGTCCAAAGAGGATGGAGAACAACTGCACATCCACTCTCCCTGGTCCTTACATACACAACTGCCACAGTCTGACCATTGCTGTGTGTATAGGTACAGAGATGGGCTCAGTCTGACCATTGCTGTGTGTATAGGTACAGAGATGGGCTCAGTCTGACCATTGCTGTGTGTATAGGTACAGAGATGGGCTCAGTCTGACCATTGCTGTGTGTATAGGTACAGAGATGGGCTCAGTCTGACCATTGGTGTGTGTATAGGTACAGAGATGGGCTCAGTCTGACCATTGCTGTGTGTATAGGTACAGAGACGGGCTCAGTCTGACCATTGCTGTGTGTATAGGTACAGAGATGGCCACAGTCCGACCATTGCTGTGTGTATAGGTACAGAGACGGGCTCAGTCCGACCATTGCTGTGTGTATAGGTACAGAGACGGGCTCAGTCCGACCATTGCTGTGTGTATAGGTACAGAGATGGGCACAGTCTGAGCACTGCTGTGTGTATAGGTACAGAGATGGCCACAGTCTGACCATTGCTGTGTGTATAGGTACAGAGATGGCCACAGTCTGTCCATTGCTGTGTGTATAGGTACAGAGATGGCCACAGTCTGACCATTGCTGTGTGTATAGGTACAGAGATGGGCACAGTCTGTCCATTGCTGTGTGTATAGGTACAGAGATGGCCACAGTCTGACCATTGCTGTGTGTATAGGTACAGAGATGGGCTCAGTCTGACCAATGCTGTGTGTATAGGTACAGAGATGGGCACAGTCTGAGCACTGCTGTGTGTATAGGTACAGAGATGGCCACAGTCTGTCCATTGCTGTGTGTATAGGTACAGAGATGGGCTCAGTCTGACCATTGCTGTGTGTATAGGTACAGAGATGGGCTCAGTCTGACCAATGCTGTGTGTATAGGTACAGAGATGGGCTCAGTCTGACCAATGCTGTGTGTATAGGTACAGATATGGGCTCAGTCTGACCATTGCTGTGTGTATAGGTACAGAGATGGGCACAGTCTGACCATTGCTGTGTGTATAGGTACAGAGATGGGCACAGTCTGACCATTGCTGTGTGTATAGGTACAGAGATGGGCTCAGTCTGACCAATGCTGTGTGTATAGGTACAGAGATGGCCGGCTGCAGCCTGACCTGGTATGGACCTGGCAGGCAACCAGAAAAAGACAGTGCGCTATGCCATGCATATTGTGAAACTGGACTACACACACACACACCAGCAAGCAAACAACAACAAAAAAATCCAGCACCATCTTATCTTGCAGGATATCGACTACTAAACCATCACTTCAGCATTTAAGACCTCAGCTATGATTACCCCTCCTCCGAAATTCTAGTCTTCATACCATAAAAATCATACACGGAGCGGGGTAAAATAAATATTAATCCCCCCCCCCCCCCCTTCTCTCTCTCTCTCTCTCACACACACACACCCCTTCACTTTGCAATCATTGTCTTCGATACTAACTAAAAGAGAGAATTTCAATTCTACAGTCAAGCATACACAAAATAAGACACATAATAACAAAACAACAGCCAAGCGATAAAACAAGGCAAATCAAAAAGGAATTTTGATAACTTCTGAGATGTTCAGACAAACAGGAGGCACTGTTGTTCAACAGAATCACTGATACATAACCTCCCACAACACACTTCACAGCCATGCTGTGTAAAGCAGACGTGAGATGTCAGATGTGGTTTCAATGAGGCAATAGTCAACAAGATAAAGTGAGTGAACAGATGGTACAGCCGAGGCTATGAACACCCTTCTGAAAAAGAAAATCGTTTCCTCACTAAAACCTACAACAAACAGTGCCTGTAGTGGAAATAAAAATAGTCTTTTTTTCTTTTTTGAATTCAGTTTGATCTATATGAGAGATGTCCGACATATGTGTATATGAGACAATTCTGTTAACAAAGAGAGAGAGAGCGAGAGAGAGAGAGCGAGAGAGAGAGAGAGAGAAAAGATACATGATTACAGAAGACTTCCTTTCTGACGTCAATCTGTTGAATACGTTGATCTCGTTTGCATCGAAAATGATAAGATAAGATAATGTTGCTTATAGCCCAGCCGACCGCAAAGGGCCACATCAGGTCATCGAAAATGAACGGGGATTATAAAGTCATGAATCACAAATCGAGTTGTTGAAACTTTTCAATCCTTTATTGGCTCCTGTCTCCTCCATTTATTCATGTTGGTATGACGCATCGAGCTATGCACTTTGCTGAATATTCTTACCCTTCATCTGATTGGTGATCAGCTGGTGCAGCGTTTATCTGCTGTCAGCATATGATGAAGAATGCCTGCCATCCGCTGCTATCCAAACGAAGGAAGTTATCAAAACCTTTGTTTCTATCATTGTTTGCAGAGGCAATAACAACTTTCTTTGGGAGTAAAGAAGCAAGACAACAAATCGTCTGCAATGATTCTGACAGCGCCCCAGTTGATAGCGCATGACCAAGTTTTATTCTTACTATTATTATTGTTTTTGTTCGTCTGTTTTTGTTTTTGTTTATGGTTTCTCTGATTCTGATAGTGCTGAACTTCATAGCGTATGACAGTTTTATTCTTACTATTATTGTTTTTTTGTTTGTTTTTGTTTTTGTTTATGGTTTCTCCGATTCTGATAGTGCTGCACTTCATAGCGTATGACCAAGTTTTATTCTTACTATTATTGTCTTTTTCTTGTTTGTTTTTGTTACTTGTTTATGGTTTTTCAGAAATGTAACCTTTCTTTTCTATTAATAAAGGTTTGTTGGTTGTTGTTTTTTCACATAATCTATTAATGAAGCAAGATCCAGTAATTTCTTTTCATATTCATCATTTTGATTTCTTACACACTTTTAGTACGGAGTTCAACAATCATTGGAAGAAAACCTCTGACCATTCTTGGCTAAATTGTGTTTATTTACTAAAGAATGATTTACGATACACACACACACAAAAATAGAATAAATGAAAAGAATGGCATGAACACACACACACATACACACACACACATACACACACACACACACACACACAAACACACACACACACACACACACACACACACACACACAAACACACACACACACACACACACAGAGGAAACGAACGCAAAAAGACAAGACACAGTAAAGGAGGGAGGGAAGGAGGAGAAATGTAACGACATGTCATGCACAAAAATGAAGGGTGGGGGAAGTGTAGCTACATACCACTGGAATAAACTCTGTCACTGGAAGAACCATCAGGAGCAGTACATGCCATACTAACAAGTTGGCGTGGGGTGGGGGTGGGGGAGGGGTGGTGGAATTATGCATTTGATCGAGTAAACATGGGTGACCTGTCTTGAGATGGGCAATTCTGAAAACCAAATCTTTAATTCTAACAAAGCGATCACTACAAAATCAAATGAATTAAATCATTTTAACCATGACAAATCAGCAAAATGCACAACTGAAAAACAAACAAACAAACAAAAACATATATATATATATATATATATATATATATATATATATACAACAAAATAAAAGACTCGGACTCCAGGTAACTTTGGCTTCAGTGGGAGAGTTTTTTCTTGTGTTATATATATATATATATATATATATATATATATATATATATATATATATATAATTCTTCTTTCTTTGAGTGTCCACCTTCATCGAGTTGAAGATTCTGACACTACAGAAGGGGGTTTCCGGATTTAACAACAAATATCGGCAGCCACTCGAGGAACAGCGGCTGACGTTTACGACAACCGGAACCCCCCTTTCAAATTAGTGATTGTGCAAATTGAAATAGTTTGTTAACTCATTAAGAGATCATTACCCGGATAATATATAGTGAATACGATAAAATGAACTCTTTTTCCTCTGTTACTCTTTACTACACTTTCTGTACACACTTCTCAAAATCAATAGACTCATAATCAGCAGACCACACAGAAGGAGTGGCAGGCATATAAGTACTCCAGAAGCATCAGTATAAAGTTAACACAGCAGTTGACAATTCATAATAGACATAAAATGAAATAGACCAAGGCTTCCTCTTAAACCACTGTGACCCTGTTTAGTATGTTACTATGCATGTGGATATTCTACCTGAACATCAGCAGAAATAATTATAGACAATTACATGCCATTAAACGAAAGTACATAATCTGTACAAATCAGTGAATTATACACCCATCAATACAATATGGCCTAATCCAATTTCTCATCACAGGAAAACCTCTTTTTTAAAAAGAAACCTATCCCACACTCGTTATCAATTCGGTATGCTTCTATGATTCTCTTAAAACACAGCATGGGAGACGATCAAAACAGAGAAAGGAATTTTAAGGGAGATAATACTAGGCAGCTAGGACACAAAATTCAGTGGACACAAATACTGCACAGCAGAGATATGAATTGAAAAGGATGCAAATACCTCACAACAAATACAAACAAAAACAAATTCAAGGGAAACAAATACTTCACACTTAGATACAAATTCAAAGGATGCAAACATCAATAAATGCTGAGAAACAAATTCAGTGGGACACAAATATAAACACTCCATAAAAATTTGTTTTTGTTTTTTACTGGATATCAATTCTACAAGCTAAAAAAAAAAATTTCCTGTGAGCAAACACTTCACAGATGAGACCAAACTAAAGGGAACAAAGACACAGAAAAATTACACAGCTAAGAAACAAAGAACACTGATTTTTTTTTCTCGATACATTCTCTTTATTCACGTGTGTATGTCTGTAAAAATAAAAGGAATACAACACACCACACCACCAACCACCACCCACCACCACCACCACAAACAGACAAAATAAGAACACCACAATCGCTTTATTATTTATTTTTTTTACATTTTAACCTTTTGCTTCATTGTTCTTTCTTAATATTCCTTACATAACACAAAAGGATAAGGCCAAACTGTGATGAAAAAAAAATGTACAGCGTAATTGAGGAACTAAATCAAACCCATTCACTCCTCTCCAAAGGTCAATCCATGATTATGCTGGTTATCTTATCTCTTCATTGCAGGACTTCTACACGTCAAAGTAACACTCAGTATGGCAGAGGTGAGACGCATTAATCAACCTCCAATCAAATGTCACATGCTGAATAGGGGGGATGCAGTTACACTTTCTCCACGTCTCAACTGTAGGAACGAACAACAAGAAAGCTTTCAACCGGCCATTTTCCTACCCCTCTACTCACTCATGCGGATCAGACTGGTGTAGATCATGCACTGAAAAATGCAAAACCAGCAGCGAAAAAAAATACATGCCTACATCCTCAAGGACAAAAAAAAGAAGCAAAAAACATAATGTTGAAAGGAAAAGAATCCCACAAAAACACCCAAAATATGCACATAATTTTAGTACGGATGATCACAGACTAAAAAAAGGAATGATTGCTGGTACACTATGGGAAGTTTGGCCGCCACACTGAAACCCTCCCACAACATGCCACACACCCACCAACGCTATGGCCCACAGCGGACATATAAGTCTTGACAGTTGCATCACCTGACTGTGCCACTATGGACGAATGTCTCTACCAACGACAGTCTCAGAAACACACCCGTGTTCACTGAATAGCACACAAAGACATGTCATTACATTGTTTAGCAGTGATGTTTATAATAGCAAACAGGGAATTTCCACCTCTTTCAGACCTGAACCAGCATGTTCTTCAATGCAGTTGTGTAGCAAGTACTGACATGTAAATCCAAACTGCTTTTTTTTTTTGGGGGGGGGGGGGGGGGAGAGGGTGGAAAGTGATCTAGCTACGGATAAAGTTGTTTAATTTGTTTGCATGGTCATGTGATTTTTCTCTTTTATAAAGAAAAAAAAAAAGTGAACATGAACACGCGGAACTATCATCTTTATAAGTGCATAAAACTGATATGCTTTTAAGTAACTTTGTTTCACAGTTCTGCGGATGCGTGAACTCACACACACACACATACACTTAATGATTTATCAGCAACCAGAAATCAATAATCAAATCAATAACAAATGTATTGATTTGTTCAGCAAAGATCAATCTCTTGTGCTATTATGCACTTCCAACTTTCCTGTATTTCTATACAGTGTGAACCTTATACATGACATCATCATCATTACTCCAATAAAACAATGAAGCTTTAACATCCATTTCTATCATAACAACAATTATGTTGTATAAATCTTCACACAAAAACATTTCTCTATGAATAATTCATGCCACTCTCCCCAAGGAATACACTTTTGCCATAGCCTGGTACATGCTACCTACACTTTTCTCCCTTTTTTTCCACTCTGTTATTTCTGTTATGCCAATGATCACATTGTTTCCTTAAAATGTAAGTTCCAAATCTTTGTTTTTCCCTGTGTAGCAGTTTTCTTGTTCCTCTTCTGCCTGTTCTTAGTGTATTCACCTGACATTTCAGAGTAACAATGCGGAGTCTTCGAACAAAGGGAGACCACCTCTACTCGACGCCAACAAAAAAAACATGGCAGAACGTTTCCCAATGCAAACAGGTTAATAACAGAATTAGCACTTAGTAGTGAAACTGGATTCATGTTCAATCACTCTCCACCCGTCTCGAGACAGTAGGCTAACATGTGCAGATAGGATGAGAGAGAAAAAAAAGAAGCCAAACACACACACACACACACGCACACATGGAGACTGGTTCTGTGCGTCATCTGTCGGAAGGAAAATATGGTTACTTTCATGGAGGGACTAAACTCAGCTGCAAGAGTGTATGTACACTATAGTTTTAGCACAGGAGCAAGGCCAAGCGCCAATGAGTACCACTAGCAATGATGGGAGTCACAAGCAACCAGCCAACTTTAAAATGACACCTGTCCAAAAGCACTCGGTCTGTCCTTGGGCCCCACCACTCCCAACAGCGAGTTTGAAGACCCCAAGAAAGCTACATGCCATAACAAAACGCGTTTCTGGACACAGACGAACAGGATCCGTCACAGACATTCCAATGTTCACCCCAAGAGAACCGAGACAGAATGGCCTCACCTCTCACACTTTTTTTTACTTAAAGGACAGAATCTCCATGTTTGCCAGCAAGTCCCTACAGAAACTGATACAGTCTGAAGCTAGAACTGTAGGCCTTGGGTGTGTGTTGTGGTGTGTTGTAGTGTGGTGTAGGTACGTTGTGTGGTGTGTGTGTGGGTAGTTCGTGTGTGTGTGTGTGTGGGGGGTGTGTGTGTGTATGTGTGTGTGTGTTTGTGTGTGGTGTTGTGTGTGTGTATGTGTGTGTGTGTGTGTGTGTGTGTGTTGGTGTGTGGTGTGTGGTGTGTGTGTGTGTGTGTGTGTGTGTGTGTGTTGTGTGTGTGTGTGTGGTGTGTGTGTGTTGTGTGTGTGTGTGTGTGTGTGTGTGTGTGTGTGTGTGTGTGTTTGTGTGTGTGTGTGTGTGTGTGTGTGTTGTGTGTGTTGTGTGTGTGTTGTGTGTGTGTATGTGTGTGGGGTGTGTGTGTGTGTGTGTGGTGTTGTGTGTGTGTTATATGGTGTGTGTGTGGTGTGTGTGTTGTGATGTGTGTGTGTGTGTGTGTGTGTGTATGTGTTGTGTGTGTGTGTTGTGTGTATGTGTGTGTGTGTGTGTGTGTGTGTGTGTTGTGTGTGTGTGTGTGTGGTGTGTGTGTTGTGTGTGTGTGTTGTGTGTGTGTATATGTGTGTGTGTTGTGTGTATTAGGTGTGTGTGTATGTATGTGTGTGTGTATATGTGTGTGTGTTGTGGGGTGTTTGTGTGTGTGTATGATGTGTGTTGTGTGTGTGTGTTGTGTGTTATATGTGTGTGGGTGTGTGTGTGGTATGTGTGTTTTAATTATTATGTGTGTTGTGTGTGTGTGTGTTTATATTGTGTGTGTTGTGTGTGGTGTGTGTGTGTTGTGTGGTGTGTGTGTGGTGTGTGTGTGTGTGTGTGCGCGCGTGTGTCAAGAGTATGTAACACTCCAGAAATGATCAAACTTCCTTTCCAGATGACTAGAGCCGGATAATTATGGCAAGGGCTAAACATGGACAGCACTCCATACATCTATATGCAAATGAACAGACAGGGGAGAGGGGATAAGGGGGAAGTAAGTGAAGGAACGGTGTTCACCCGCTGATGAGCAAATGTGGAGTAGGATGGCAGATTTTCACGGGAAAAAAAAATCACTAAGAGAGGACAATGGAAAGAAAATTGACAGATGGACTGAGGGATAAAAAAAATCACTAAGAGAGGACAATGGAAAGAAAATTAAAAGATGGACTGATGGATAAACAACAGCAGGATGAATAGACGAATATACAAGCAAAAACACAGAGTGACGGACAAATGCATAAACAAGAAACACACGACACATTTTGCAGCAACAACAAAACCGCAGGAAAACATCAAAATGGCAGACAAACCGTTCAGAAATTTCCAACTAAATTTCACTCCTTCATCAAATCACTGAGATAATAATAAAAATGCAGTCAAGGTTGTCATCAAGAAAGATGCTGATTGGCTGAGACCATCATTGTCTTGACTTACTAATGAAAAAGCAGGAGATGAAAGCTCATTTTGGTGACCCATCTTCCGATTGGATGATGAGAAAGGCAACAAGCAATCAACACTCAGGGCACAGAGAGAGAGAGAAGGAGAGAGAGAGAGAGAGGGGAGAGAGAGAGAGAGACAGAGAGAGAGAGAGAGAGGGAGGGAGAGAGAGAGAGACAGAGTTTCTACTACCACTACTCGTTCAAACGTCTGTCCTCCATCAAATTTTTTCATACCTGCTTTGTCGAAAATATTCTTGCAGGTTATTAAACAGAGTAGCGGTGATACCCTGGGTACCTTTTTCAAATTGGGTTTGGACATGAGATGGTACAGTGGGGTTGATGAGGGAGGTGGGGAGATATGTAAAGATGTGTCATCCACTCCGAACAGTTTCATCGTGAGCCTGAAAACTGAGCATGTCAATGCTGATCTCTAACTGTTCTCAGATTACTTCATTCCCACACTCGTAACCCACTGCTTCTGTATCCCATGATTGTGATAAAAGGCTTTCCACCCATGAAACCACCCATCTGTCATGTATGAATGCATTTATGTATCTTCCTTTGCTTTCTGGATTTTTTTTTTTCTGTGTGTAGCATGTCTGAATGACAAGTGTACAGCCTATGTATCTTTTGCACACACTGACAATGTTCATTCCTTTGTACTGAATTCTGTAAAATAATGTTCTAAAAGGTGACATGAAATGCCTTGATTCCAAATTGTTGTTTTCTTTTATTTTGTTCTTTGTAGTGGAAAAAAATCTAAAAAAAATTAAAATAAAATACTAAAATCCTTCATAACATTAACATAAGAAAATGGCGTCATCACATTAAAAACAACTACTGACACACCACTCTTAAAAGCAACTCTAAACTCGCAATGCATTAATATGCATAATTTTGTGTGCTCTGAGAAGCCCTGTTAAACAAAGAGCTATCTAGGAAACATATGGGCAGTGAAAAAGTGCTCATGCAATTCTGGCTGGCTTTTGCTAACGAAATACCATTCTGAATGATAATGACAACAATAAAAAAAAGTTACAAAAGTGTAATATGGCATCTACATAAATCTAACGACTAGATCATACACACAGGATCCCAGACACAAAAATGATCCGGTAACTGGGCGAGACACTTTTTCTTATTTTATCAAAAATTAACGAACCTAAAAAAATCAAAACTGATCGAAAGTATTTTGTCAAACTTAACCAGCTTCTTCTGATTAAGGAGACAGCCAGGCTTCTGAGCTCTCCCATGTGACGAAGAAAGAAAACCATGAGACGATGACCAGACCAGCCCGAGGACCACGGCTCTAAACCATCCGAGACAATCACCGTTCACAACATACGGTGCAGATGGCTAATAACGCACACATGCACATCTGGCAGTCTTACCCCACATCATGTGGAGGGAAACAGTGCTAACTGTGTGGAATCAGCTTGGGAAACTCATCAAGCTTTGTGACAAAACCTCTGCGACTGTGGACACAATTTCACACACGTGGCACACGGTGAAGATTACAGTGTCACTATCTAACTGTTATCTTTGATGTGGGGGAAGCATGGAAAGAAGGCTGTACACGGATGCAGCCTGTAACAGCAGAACAAAACCGGTGTGACGCAAAGAGAAATGAAAGGTACACAAAAGGCCAGGCCAAAGATAAACAAAAACTGGTTTAAGGGCTAAGAGTTACACACACAACAGTTTCCTAACAACTCTCCCCAAGTTCGTCTGCGCACTCGCTGGTGCGCTCATTGGTGCGCTCAGTCAGTCAATCAGAAAACTCCTAAAAAAAAAAAACCCCGATAACTTGGCAGCATTAAATCTTCAAAAGACAAAGGACAAGGAAAGAACAGACAAAACGAACACAGACAAGGACAAGGAAAGAACAGACAAAACGAACACAGACAAGGACAAGGAAAGAACAGACAAAACGAACACAGAGACAAAAGCAAATATCCTGCTCCCCCTCTCCCTCCCTCCCTGCCAAAAAAAACAAAACAAAAAAAAGGTGTGAAACAGATGGATAAGAAAACGAACAGCAAGCATGAGAATGAGAGAGAGGCCAACTGTACAGAGAATGAGAGAGAGGCCAGCTGTACAGAGAATGAGAGAGAGGCCAGCTGTACAGAGAATGAGAGAGAGGCCAACTGTACAGAGAATGAGAGAGAGGCCAGCTGTACAGAGAATGAGAGAGAGGCCAACTGTACAGAGAATGAGAGAGAGGCCAGCTGTACAGAGAATGAGAGAGAGGCCAGCTGTACAGAGAATGAGAGAGAGGCCAACTGTACAGAGAATGAGAGAGAGGCCAGCTGTACAGAGAATGAGAGAGAGGCCAGCTGTACAGAGAATGAGAGAGAGGCCAACTGTACAGAGAATGAGAGAGAGGCCAGCTGTACAGAGAATGAGAGAGAGGCCAACTGTACAGAGAATGAGAGAGAGGCCAGCTGTACAGAGAATGAGAGAGAGGCCAGCTGTACAGAGAATGAGAGAGAGGCCAACTGTACAGAGAATGAGAGAGAGGCCAGCTGTACAGAGAATGAGAGAGAGGCCAGCTGTACAGAGAATGAGAGAGAGGCCAACTGTACAGAGAATGAGAGAGAGGCCAGCTGTACAGAGAATGAGAGAGAGGCCAGCTGTACAGAGAATGAGAGAGAGGCCAACTGTACAGAGAATGAGAGAGAGGCCAACTGTACAGAGAATGAGAGAGAGGCCAGCTGTACAGAGAATGAGAGAGAGGCCAACTGTACAGAGAATGAGAGAGAGGCCAGCTGTACAGAGAATGAGAGAGAGGCCAACTGTACAGAGAATGAGAGAGAGGCCAACTGTACAGAGAATGAGAGAGAGGCCAACTGTACAGAGAATGAGAGAGAGGCCAACTGTACAGAGAATGAGAGAGAGGCCAACTGTACAGAGAATGAGAGAGAGGCCAGCTGTACAGAGAATGAGGAGAGAGGCCAACTGTACAGAGAATGAGAGAGAGGCCAACTGTACAGAGAATGAGAGAGAGGCCAGCTGTACAGAGAATGAGAGAGAGGCCAGCTGTACAGAGAATGAGAGAGAGGCCAACTGTACAGAGAATGAGAGAGAGGCCAGCTGTACAGAGAATGAGAGAGAGGCCAGCTGTACAGAGAATGAGAGAGAGGCCAGCTGTACAGAGAATGAGAGAGAGGCCAGCTGTACAGAGAATGAGAGAGAGGCCAACTGTACAGAGAATGAGAGAGAGGCCAGCTGTACAGAGAATGAGAGAGAGGCCAGCTGTACAGAGAATGAGAGAGAGGCCAACTGTACAGAGAATGAGAGAGAGGCCAACTGTACAGAGAATGAGAGAGAGGCCAGCTGTACAGAGAATGAGAGAGAGGCCAGCTGTACAGAGAATGAGAGAGAGGCCAGCTGTACAGAGAATGAGAGAGAGGCCAGCTGTACAGAGAATGAGAGAGAGGCCAGCTGTACAGAGAATGAGAGAGAGGCCAACTGTACAGAGAATGAGAGAGAGGCCAGCTGTACAGAGAATGAGAGAGAGGCCAGCTGTACAGAGAATGAGAGAGAGGCCGACTGTACAGAGAATGAGAGAGAGGCCAGCTGTACAGAGAATGAGAGAGAGGCCGACTGTACAGAGAATGAGAGAGAGGCCGACTGTACAGAGAATGAGAGAGAGGCCGACTGTACAGAGAATGAGAGAGAGGCCAACTGTACAGAGAATGAGAGAGAGGCCAACTGTACAGAGAATGAGAGAGAGGCCAACTGTACAGAGAATGAGAGAGAGGCCAGCTGTACAGAGAATGAGAGAGAGGCCAACTGTACAGAGAATGAGAGAGAGGCCAACTGTACAGAGAATGAGAGAGAGGCCAACTGTACAGAGAATGAGAGAGAGGCCAGCTGTACAGAGAATGAGAGAGAGGCCAGCTGTACAGAGAATGAGAGAGAGGCCAACTGTACAGAGAATGAGAGAGAGGCCAACTGTACAGAGAATGAGAGAGAGGCCAGCTGTACAGAGAATGAGAGAGAGGCCAACTGTACAGAGAATGAGAGAGAGGCCAGCTGTACAGAGAATGAGAGAGAGGCCAGCTGTACAGAGAATGAGAGAGAGGCCAACTGTATAGACAGGTGGCTGAAAGAGTGAACACAGAGAAGCTCCACACATAACAGACCCGGTGAGAACATCTGGAGGTGGATGGGGCGACATGCTCTACATGCTCATTCAGACTGACAAGACAGTGTGGGCTCAAGAAAAGCCACCACCTCTACCGTCCGCCCCCTTCTGCCTAACATGCCAGCCAGCCAAACGAACAGACGACAACATAAAACTTACCAACACTGCAACACTCTTAATCTTTTACCCCAACACTTACAACGCCTCCAATCTTGTCAGTCAGCTCACTGTATACCCCACAGCTGACCTCCAAGGCCTGCCCCCGACTGATTTTGTCAATCAAAAAGCACCAGAGTTTGTTTGTATATCTAAAAAATCTTATTGCTTGATGATTTTAAATTAAGTCAAGTATAAATGCAAAACGATTTTAAATTTTAGGCAAAAAAAATTATATCCATAACAATGGCAGCACTATGACCACGCCAAGACCATTCATTGCAGGATTCATGCAGTACAAATGAAATTAATCGCAATATAGACACACTCGAAATAAAAATGAATCCCCTGTTCAACAGAGATGACCTTCGATAGAAGTGAATCCCAGGCAAATGTGGGACCTCACACTGAAGAAAAAAAATGAATCTAAGATAAATGCATTCTCAAGATGCAAGTCTTCGGAGAGACCAGGACAGAGAACAATTCCGATCGGGAAGCAGTGAGTCAATCCCTTGTCACTACAGAGAAGACAAAGGCATAATGACTATCATCCAATGCTTACATTCTGCAAAACGACATCCAATGATTCACCTGCGTTTTCATACTCCTAAAGGTTCAAGAATATTGTTCCTCTTCCATACCAGTATTTTTCTTTATCTTACAATTCAACTCCTTTGAGGAGTTTTTAAGACCAGCTTTATCTGATACTGCTTTTTTTTTTCAATCTTACTTGAACACATAGGAAAAAACAAAGTTCTTTCCGAAACGTTTTTCCCCCTCTTTTCAATACATTTTTTTTTCAATCTCTGTCAAGTCTTCCTGAAGTCATGGATTCGCTACCTATGTTCTGCAACCCCCCTACCTCTCCCAAAATTGTCCCCCTTTCTCCCCATTTATGAAATGATCCTGACGTACATGCCATTTTCATGCTCTGGTGGTTAGGGACACAAAACCATGATATGATGATTTAACTCTCAACAGTTTCTGAGATTTTTTGCATTTTGCATGACGGACGTTCTTTTGTTTCGTAACATTCAGCGCATTATTTTTAAAATAATAATCATTTTGTGATGAATGTGTCTATTTCACGTTTTCTAGGCGATACATTGCTTCAGATAACAAAAAATGTTTGAAACACCATAATTCCGGGAAGAAAACCGTTGATCAACGGTGATCAAAATTCAAGGGAAAGAACTGACATAAGCTGCACAGCTCTACTGCTCTTCACCTGTTGCAGCCATCTTTGCTTTCTACTTCAACTAAACTGGATATGTTGAAACGGCGTGTTGACAAGAAAAGAAAAAAAAAAAGAAGCTTAGATCAATATCAAGAGGACAGTTTCAATACAGTCGTCTACATTTTTCACATTCATCATTAAAGTATAAACCACACACGGATGACGACTCATGGCAGCTACACATATGAAGATTTTAGACTTTCAGGTGACATAGCTTCATGGCACAGTGATGTGCGTATGTGTGTGTAGATGTATGAGAAGCCTTAGTTTCCAGTCGTTATAGTGTGTGTGTGTGTGTGTGTGTGTGTGTGCGTGTGCGCGTGTGTGTGTGTGTGTGTGTGTGTGTGTTTGTGCATGCATGCGAGGCCTTAGTTTCAAAGTATTAATGGTGTATGTGTACATAACTGTATGTGTGGCCTCAGTTTCTAGGTGTTATGGTGTGTGTGTGTGTGTGTGTGTGTGTGTGCACGTATGTCTACTAGTATACGTCGTCTTAGGGACTGTACACATCAGGAAAAAAGTCACAACACTTGGTAATACCGACAAAGAAAGCCGGCTGCATCTAGAATGTCACAACCACCACAGAAACAGGCGAATGCACTTCAACTCTGTCCAACAGTGCAGAACTGTGCTCACCACTTTCCACAAGATTAAAGGCACCACACTAGGAAAAGGTGTTGGGTGATCAGAGCATCATCTGCTAAACAAGATTCAGTATACTTTGCAAGGGGGGGAGGGGGGGGGGGGGCTGGAAGAAAATAAACCATACATCATCATGATCATCATAATAAAGAGTAAAAACCGGAAGGAGCCGTCATTCAGCTTTCACAGCTCTTCAAAGGGAACTCTTCAAAAATCAGAAATCCCACCCCATCAACAAAGTCAGAAATCCCACCCCACAAACAAAGTCAGAAATCCCACCCCAAATCCCACCCCACAAAGTCAGAAATCCCACCCCGCAAACAAAGTCAGAAATCCCACCCCGCAAACAAAGTCAGAAATCCCACCCCACAAACAAAGTCAGAAATCTCACCCTACAAACAAAATCAGAAACCCCCTCCTCCCCCCCCCTTTCCCATTGTTTTGTTGTTGCTGTTGTATCTTTCTGATTTTTGACAGGGAAAAAAAATGTCGCACTGCCAACAGAAAGCTCCATGATGTTTTCACCCCCCCCCCACCCCACCCACCCCACACCCCCCACACCCCTCCTGGATATCCAGAGCCACACGCTGTCTGTTTATATGAGACATGGTCAGAACTGAAGTCTGCTGAACGCATGAATCCATAATAGTGTTCCGGGCTCCTTACGCTAACGGAGAAGGCAGAGCACATTATAAATCCTAATTACGTGTTATCATTAGCGTTTCACTGCCGTTTCTACCACTTTACCTACGCAGAATTACATACAAAATATATCACAGCCTCTCCTGTCAATACTTTATACTTTAACTGCACTCTGTTCATAAACCCT
>CM031624.1:46065636-46070636 GCA_018398815.1 Conus ventricosus | reverse complement strand
TTTATATATAAATAAACATTATGTTTGATTTGTATTCAATAAAAACATGCAGGCAGTATGATACACATTCGAAACCTCCAGCAAAAAAACAAAAAAAAATGCAACCTTCCGATACAAATTCAAAAACTCCAGCAAAAAAAAACAACAACAAAAATGCAATCTTCAACCTTCTTTAAAAAAAAATTCAAAAAGATAAATAGAAAAAAAAAGGCTGAAGTATGACACCAAGTTTTTCTCAATCAGCACTACGAAAACAATCCTAAAAGCCCTTCTCATACGAGTCGCCATCAACACTTCTTACATCAACTTCATTACACACGTCACAGGGCATCACCCCCAATCCATCCAAACACAGGGTTTCATTTAGTCACTTGTCCCTTTAGTGGTCATCTCATCTCTCAGAATACTGTTCTGGCTCAACAACCACCAAAACTCGTTTCCTTTAACACATCGCTTTGCTCTCATCCGTCGCCATCTTCCCAAATCCCATTCTGTCCATCAACAGCATATGAACCCTTTGCTGTCGCTATCCCCAATCCTGCCATCTGTATCTGCAGTCGCACGGTTTCAGCTGATGGCTACAGCTTAAGGAGGAGATGAAAACGAAACAATGATGCATTTGTTCCAGGTCCTCTGCTGACCTGTCCATGACCAACAGACCATTCAACCAGCACTTTTTCTTCCTTACCCTACCCTTTCCTGTTGTTCTACCGTCCCCTGTTCTTTTTTCCTTTTTTTTTTTTCACATCTTTTACTTCCTCTTCCTTCACCTTTTCGTCTCCTACCTTTTCACTGTTTTCTTGTCGAAACAATTACTACGAAATCTGAAAATGCGAATGGGAAAGGCAGTGGTATTCAGAGAACATTTTTCCCCGCTTTTTCACGTCTTTTGCTTCCTACCTCCTTCACCTGTTTGACTTCTCCTCTCTCGTCTCCCACCTTTTCACACTGTCTTCTTATCGAAAACAATCACAACGAAATCTGGAAAATGGTAATGGGAAAGGCAGCGATATTCAGATAATCAACAGGCAGTGTACACGTTGTAAGAAGCCATCCGGCAGACATTCCTTTTTCACAGCCACTCCATGTCATAACACCTCCACACGCTCCAGCACAACAGAAAAAACAGCAGGGTACCTTACAGTAAAATCCCTACACTTATTCCCCCATGCAGACTGATCTCCGCATGTCACACTTTAAAGAAGAAGAAAGCCCAGTGTACCAACCACAGAAGGTAGTGACTCCCCTTACAGGCGGCACCTGCCTGCCGTATCAGGTTACGGCAAACCCACACTTCACATGACATCACACGCCGATGAAAAGTCGCAGCTTGTAACAAACCATCCATTTCTTTTTTTTTTCTTTTTCTTTTTTCTTTTTTTTTTTCTTCACCCAAAGCAGAGCCAAGGTTGGCTGAATGACAGAGCAGTGAAAAAGTAGAAAATGATAGTGCTGCTTGAATAATACATGTCGTTTAAAAAAAAAAGAAATAAAAGACTGAATAAGACGTGTGTAGAATTACCTAAAAGTAAAAAAAAAGTTGTGCTGATGGAACAACACATTGGTTTAAAAAAAAAAAAAAAAGGGGAGTTTTTACGGCGCTCACTGTCTGATGAAGTACCCTAACCTGTCCAACTCTATCCAGCTAAGGCCACTGGGCAGGTCCTCTGGGGGCCACATTCTGTACAGATGACTCACAGCACCAAGACACCACGGAGAAGCATCTTACTCTTCCGACCCAGGAGCAGTGCTTTATCCATTTTTCCTCCTTGATGTGACCACTGACACAGGCATCCAACTATGGCAATGCAGAGCTGGCTGGTTGACGCCAAGTTAACAGAGCAGAGCAGAATGAACCCACCCAAGGTCCCCAGCCCCCAGGCATGCAACCTCAAGGAAACTGGCCACTCTCAGAACGCTACTCTTCGACCGCGTTAGGTCCGAAACAAACGTTATCTTATAATGACTTCCTGTCCAAGACCATGCCACAGAGTACAGAGGAGGGTGGACGTTCCGTTCTACAGGGTACAGAGGAGGGTGGACGTTCCGTTCTACAGGGTACAGAGGAGGGTGGACGTTCCGTTCTACAGGGTACAGAGGAGGGTGGACATTCCGTTTCTAAGGGGTGACGGTTACAGAGTGGAGGGTGGACGTTCCGTTCTACAGGGTACAGAGGAGGGTGGACGTTCCGTTCTACAGGGTACAGAGGAGGGTGGACGTTCCGTTCTACAGGGTACAGAGGAGGGTGGACATTCCGTTCTACAGGGTACAGAGGAGGGTGGACGTTCCGTTCTACAGGGTACAGAGGAGGGTGGACGTTCCGTTCTACAGGGTACAGAGGAGAATGGAGGGTTCCAGAGACAGGCACAGGAAGTCGTGGGTGGTCAAGGTAAAGGACTGGACTGTTCATACCACTGCTACTGTTGCCTGGGGAGAGGACAGAGGGAGGATCTGGCCATGCATATGTCACAGCTTCCCTATGACACACTGCGACAACAGCAGTGACAGGCAAGTCTCATGGAAGAGCACAGAACTCCATACGAGTAAATGTAAAAAAACGATCTTTTTCTACAGAGGCTGTACCAGGGGAAGTAATAGCTGGTATGGACTGAAAGAGTTACTTGCTATGTAAATTTTCTTTCAAGCACAAACAGCAACCAGCACTGAACCAGCAATCATCCCCCATCACAACAGCGAGTCATATAATGAATCTAGCAGCCTTTTTTTTTTTTCTTCCTAATCAGCCTCACCTCTCAACCCCAATCAACACATGGGAGGATCATCATAAACACACAGGTCAGGAGGATTACTCTTTAGCCTGGTGGGAACTAAAAAACAACAACAAAACGTTCCAGCAATGTCCTTCGTCTTCCATGTCCTCCCTAACCTTCTCCCCGTTCATGCCATACTCTTCTACTGTGCAGGAAAATAGAAAAAAAAAAAATTTGGAAAAACAGAAAAAAAAAAAAAAGAAAAAAAGAAAAAAAGCATGGGTATCTTTCGTCTCTCAAGTCTTGTCTGTGTGCGTAGATGAGTTGGCGACGTGGTGTCTCGTTGCGGCTTTCCTCGCCTTCTTCCTCCGTGCTTCAGCCCGATCCTCAGCGTCTACTTCCTCTATTGCATGTGGGTTGTCTAACACCAGCTTGTCTATTCTGCACAGTGGACAGAAAAGGGCTGGACGGTTCAGCAGATGGCTGGGGATTCAACAGAATCTGGAGGACGTTCATTTCACGGCCATGCACAATGTGTGTGTGTGTGTGTGTGTGTGTGTGTGTGTGTGTGTGTGTAGGTGTGTGTGTGTGTGTGTGTGTGTGTAGGTGTGTGTGTGTGTGTGTGTGTGTCTGTGTACACGTTCATACACATGCACACCAATACCATTATTAACATATGTGTCTGTGAATGTATGTGAGTGAACGAATGAACAACAAACTCAAAAGTGTTTGTCAAGAGCCAAACTTAAAAATCATAAAAGTCGCACGCACTTTGGCAAAATGGGGTGACCTGGAAAATCAATGCATCCAAAATTTTGTTGCCTCTCAAACTGTAACACCTCAAGGCAGCAATGTTGCCTCTCAAACTGTAACACCTACCTCAAGACCGCAATGTTGCCTCTCAAACTGTAACACCTCAAGACAGCAATGTTGCCTCTCAAACTGTAACACCTCAAGACCGCAATGTTGCCTCTCAAACTGTAACACCTCAAGACAGCAATGTTGCCTCTCAAACTGTAACACCTCAAGACAGCAATGTTGCCTCTCAAACTGTAACACCTCAAGACCGCAATGTTGCCTCTCAAACTGTAACACCTCAAGACAGCAATGTTGCCTCTCAAACTGTAACACCTCAAGACAGCAATGTTGCCTCTCAAACTGTAACACCTCAAGACAGCAATGTTGCCTCTCAAACTGTAACACCTACCTCAAGACCGCAATGTTGCCTCTCAAACTGTAACACCTCAAGACAGCAATGTTGCCTCTCAAACTGTAACACCTCAAGACAGCAATGTTGCCTCTCAAACTGTAACACCTCAAGACAGCAATGTTGCCTCTCAAACTGTAACACCTCAAAACCTCAATGTTGCCTCTCAAACTGTAACACCTACCTCAAGACCGCAATGTTGCCTCTCAAACTGTAACACCTCAAGACCGCAATGTTGCCTCTCAAACTGTAACACCTCAAAACCTCAATGTTGCCTCTCAAACTGTAACACATACCTCAAGACAGCAATGTTGCCTCTCAAACTGTAACACATACCTCAAGACAGCAATGCTGCCTCTCAAACTGTAACACATACCTCAAGGCAGCAATGCTGCCTCTCAAACTGTAACACCTACCTCAAGGCAGCAATGCTGCCTCTCAAACTGTAACACCTACCTCAAGACAGCAATGCTGCCTTTCAAACTGTCACACCTACCTCAAGACAGCAACGCTGCCTCTCAAACTGTAACACATACCTCAAGACAGCAATCCCATCACCCATTCACCCTCACTTACCTACATCACAGCAAAATGAAGGTCAGGTCAAGGTAGCAGGTCAAGGTCACTGTGGAACCGTTGAGGAGGTGGAGGAGGGGGAATGAGGGAGGGGGTGGAAGTGCCGATCATCGTATCTGTGCAACAAGCCAGTGCAAGATGAACAGTGGTACAGTGAGCTGGGAGAGGGCAGACACAAGTGTTCATCAATGACTTCATGAACAGTGGTACAGTGAGCTGGGAGAGGGCAGACACAAGTGTTCATCAATGACTTCAGGGAGAGGGCAGACACAAGTGTTCATCAATGACTTCAGGGAGAGGGCAGACACAAGTGTTCATCAATGACTTCAGGGAGAGGGCAGACACAAGTGTTCATCGATGACTTCAGGGAGAGGGCAGATACAAATGTTCATCAATGACTTCAGGGAAAGGGCAGACACAAGTGTTCATCGATGACTTCAGGGAGAGGGCAGATACAAATGTTCATCAATGACTTCAGGGAGAGGGCAGATACAAAATGTTCATCA
>CM031624.1:46050636-46063136 GCA_018398815.1 Conus ventricosus | reverse complement strand
CATACATACATACATACACACACACACACACACACACATACATACATACATACATACATACATACATACAAAAAGGGTGAAGAACAGTTTCTGAAGATTTCCTGGAGATAAAAAAACAACAGCAATCCACTAAAAAAGTGGACATATCAGTATGCCTGAGACAAACCGTGGCAGACAGAAAGACGGAGGATGGAAGACTGGGAGGTAGATACAAACAAGACGGGGAAGCAGTGACGACAGGGTGGTCAGGGGAGAAGACTGGCAGCGGGTGGGAGAGATGTAGATGGGTGGGGGCTGACAGAGACTGGTAGAAAGGAAAAGGCTGGAGGAGGAGGGAGGGAAAGCTTGGATAGGGAAGGACAGAATGGGAGATTGAGACAGACAAGAGTTGAGATGGGAGAAAAAAAACAAAAACAACAAGAGGATGGAGGCAGCCAGTAGAGCTGACAGGGATGTAGAGAAGGGGCATGGGGGAGAGGCGGAGGAGAAAAAAAAAAATGAGAGTGAGAGATCAAAGAAATCATACACAATGACCACAGATGCCACATCTAAATCAAAGTCAGCTCCTATAATCAAACTGAACCTTCTTTTTTTCAATCACTGTGTGTATTTCCATCACATCCCCTGAAAAGTAAATGACACAGAAAACAACAACAAAACAAAACAAACAAGATGCAAAGCACATAAACGTACTCCCAGTTTATCCTGAATACGCATGAGATATTCCATAGAGAGGGAAAACCGTTTTGGGCTGTTATAACCGTTTGTAACGGCTATTCTATTAAACATCAGCCATCATCTGTGACCCATAATGAACATACCTACAAATTTTCAGAAAGATCGGCCAAGTACTTTCTGAGATATTCCATAAAAAAGAAAAACCGTCTGGGCTGTTATCTTGGATCAACCCACTGAGTCAGTTCATTAGTGAAACAAAACCTTTTCATTCCAACCAGGGGAAGTAATAGCTGGTTCAGACTGAATGAATTACTTCCCATGCATTTTGTTAAACTCACCAGTTCGAATTAAAAAAAACCTTAAAACACACACACAAAAAAAACGTTTTTTCACCATTTCTGACATGTAAAACACCTTCATTTGAGATTTTTTTAGCTGGAATAACACAATTTGATGTCACAACAGGCGATTCCACTGCATCAAGAAGAACATCTAAGCTGAATGATGTCCTTTTCCTCCATCATTCATCATCAATGTGGTGATCTTTCCATCTTGGATTTGATCAACTCTTTGACTTCATGCATTATGAAGAGAGAGAGAGAGAGAGAGAGAGAGAGAGAGAGAGAGAGAGAGAGTGAGTGTGTGTGTGTGTGTGTGTGTGTGTGTGTGTGTGTGTGTGTGTGTGTGTGTGTGTGTGTGTGTGTGTGTGCGCGTGCACACGCATGCGCAAGTGTTCATGTGGCGCTCCCCGTCTGTGTTGACAGGTCTGCTCTTATGCTTTTTCTTTCTTTGTGTAGTTTATCTACAGGCCACAGGTCTTCTTTCCACCACTTTTGCTCCTAATGGGTGCATAGTTCTTTATGCTTGATGTCAAAGTGACAAAACCAACCCACCAACCTACAGACCACCATGTAGCTGCCTTGCCAGAAGAACTAACAAATGATTCACAACTAACACAAAATTCAGAGGAAAATAAAACACACACACACACACCGAAAAGTCAACCTTTTCAATGCCTGCCACATGCTCCCATCTTAACTGCCTAGCATTTTCCAGTATGCATGTGCCTGTGGGTCTGTTTATTCACTATGCAAGAGCCTCATAGGAACAACTGAAATATCACATGTTCCCGTATTGAACGCCCAGTGTTCCTGCATGCATGGGCCTGTGGGTTTGTTTCTTTACCACACACGATCCTCAAGTGAACAGTGGAAAACAGACCTCAAATGACAAAAAGTCAGCAAGTGTAGAACTATCACAATGACAATGATGAAAAAACCCACAAAAAAATGCTGAATGAGTGTACCAAACACATCACACATCGACTGTTTAGTTCACCTCTACCTTCTTTGACACTCTGCCCCCCCCCCCCCCCCCCCCCCCCACCCCCCCCCCCCACCCCCCTCCCCACCCCCCCCCCCCCCCCCCCCCCCACACACACACACACATGCGCACACACACACGCGCACACACACACACACACACACAAACACACACAAACCTCATACACACACACAAACTGGGAAAGAAGAAAACAAAGCAAACAGTGCTCACCTCTGTACAATGTCAGGTATATACACATACTCCATGGGAATCAGCCTCTTCAGGTCACCCAGTGTGCGTACAAACTGCAACTTGGAACTAAATTTGGCACTGAGAACAAACCAAAAAGACTTGTTATTTAACACACCAGTCAGTCCATGCTCTAGTTTTAACTTCGAAGTTACAGCACACACACACACACACACACACACACACACACACACACACACACACACACACACACACACACATTGTTATTTAACAAACGAGTCAGTCCACGCTATAGTTTTAATTTCAAAGTTACAAAATATGCATACGCAAACAGACACATACACACACACACACACACACACACACACACACACACACACATTGTTATTTAAGAAACGAGTCAGTCCACGCTATAGTTTTAATTTCAAAGTTACAAAATATGCATATGCAAATAGAACACACACACACACACACACACACACACACACACACACACACCACACACACACAGAGTTACCTAACAAACGAGTCAGTCCACGCTATAGTTTTAATTTCAAAGTTACAAAATATGCATACGCAAGTAAACACACACACACACACACCAAGGATTTTGTAAGCAATTGAGGCATATTATAACCTTGATCTGGTCCCAAAATAAATAAACTAAAAAGAAAAAAGTTCTATGAAAAGCACAAAAAACAAAACAAAACAAAATCCACCCTTACCTGCTACATACACTGCTGCCGTCATAGTTTCCAGTATCTCAAACAGCATTTCCAGCAATGACAGGAAAGAAAAAAAAAATCTCTTGTTTTCTATCCAGAAGACCTGTCCCACATCATATCACGCGACAGAGGAGGACACAAGACGCACAGACAGGGGGGGGGGGGGGGGGGGGCCACTGACCTGATAAAAGGACGCGTCATGAGCACGACGGTTTTCAACCACAGGGTGGGGTGCACCAGGTAGAGAGCCTTCAGGTTCTTCCTCAGTCTGCACATCACAAACACACAGCAGATGCCCCTTCAGCTACAGACAGTGATAAAAGAGCGAAGAGGTACGGTGTGGAAAAATAAAACACACAGCAGGTGCCCCTTCAGCTACAGACAGTGATAAAAGAGCGAAGAGGTACGGTGTGGAAAAATAAAACACACAGCAGGTGCCCCTTCAGCTACAGACAGTGATAAAAGAGCGAAGAGGTGAGGTGTGGAAAATAAAACACACAGCAGGTGCCCCTTCAGCTACAGACAGTGATAAAAGAGCGAAGAGGTGAGGTGTGGAAAAATAAAACACACAGCAGGTGCCCCTTCAGCTACAGACAGTGATAAAAGAGCGAAGAGGTGAGGTGTGGAAAAATAAAACACACAGCAGGTTCCCCTTCAGCTACAGACAGTGATAAAAGAGCGAAGAGGTGAGGTGTGGAAAAATAAAACACACAGCAGGTTCCCCTTCAGCTACAGACAGTGATAAAAGAGCGAAGAGGTGAGGTGTGGAAAAATAAAACACACAGCAGGTTCCCCTTCAGCTACAGACAGTGATAAAAGAGCGAAGAGGTGAGGTGTGGAAAAATAAAACACACAGCAAGAACACACAGCGAGTGGAATCTCCTAAAAAAGACTCTGCAAAAAACAAAAAAAAAAAGGCTCCTCCCCTTCAAAGATGTGTTTTTCTGGATTTTTTTTTGTCTCTTGATCTATACCACCACATCTTAAACGAGGCAGGGAACAGTAAACAGTCATTAACAAACAAGTATGGTCATTCTTGCTCCCACAATGTCTCCTTGTCTGTTCTGAGCGCTCTGTGTTGTCATTTCTGCTAGGCGATTTGGTGTCGATAACCAGCATTCACATTCACTTGGAGTTAAGGCCGTCTTTTGATTTCACCATGGGGGCAAGATTTCCCCTATTTCTTCGTTAATTATCGACCTACACTAGACTCTTCTTCCAATGAAAGTTCCTTCCCTTTAAAGATCTAGCATCTAAGTACTTCTGGGAACCTGTACTGAGAGCTCCAGTGTAAAAGGGTTTAGACTGGTAGAGCAAGGATGGAAGAGGAGATGAGCACCCTGTTCTTGAAACTGAACAGTGGCCTCCCCTGGCAATCCTGATACGAAAGAAATAAGGTACCTTCTCCTCATGTGACTTTACCTCAATTACATGTTTGCTTTTAAAAGTATAGTCCTTGTGCATACCTATATTACCTGTAAACTGAAAAAAAGTTAAAACCCGGTCCAGTCTGGTCCCGTCCTGTCCTGTTCTGTCCCGTCTCTCACACACAACACACACACACTGGGAAAGGCTGCCCTCACCTGCGGTCGATACCCTGGTAGCACTTCTTGAGCCAGCCAAAGCTGGGCATCTGACGCCTGGGTGTGGCCCCGTGGAAATACACGATCATGTAGTCGTCGGCCACCAGCTCGTCCAGCGTGTGCAGCACGTAACTGTGAGGCCACACATCAATCAGTGATCGTCACCATCACCACAGTCATAAAAAAAATTGAAACTTATCACGCTACCTGCATCGAATTGAAAGCTCTGCGTGCAAGACTAAGAAAGCAAAAGGGACAACAACCTGGATGGATGAACGTACACATGTGGATGTACATCCACACTCCCACCACACACGCTTCAGGCCACAACTCCTGATCAGTCAAACTAACAGGTGGCCCCGCCCACAAAGGATGGAGTGAAGCATCTGCGTGCAGCAAAATGAAATCTGCCATTGCTGGTGGGCTGCTGCCATCTATCTATTTCCCTGCTACAGCTTTCAACATCTTCCTCTTACACCCTGGATATCCAATCCCCCTGCATGTAAGCACATGCAAATGCATGCATCCCATGTATGCATTCATGGCCAACACACACACACACAAACACACACACACACACAATCATATGCGCGTGCACACTCAGACACACACACACACACAGGTATATGGCACATGAATGCAAATGAACACATGTACACTATAGCAAGCAAAGTTTTCAAACAATATTCACAGTGTAAACACATGCACATACTTGTATGTGCAAAAAAACATTGACATAAGATTTCCTTCAATGGTTCATAATCTTTCAGTGCTTTCCCTTTTTTTTCCTCTTTTTTTTTTTGTGGTTGAAAAACAAAAAAGTACTGGAAAAATAAAAATGTACTGAACAATGTACTTGTCTCTTACAAAGCAAAACAAAGGACGAGAAGCACTCACAACTAAGAAACCTAAAACACTAAAAGAAAAAAAGACATATGCGCATGAACAACCCTGTGTCATCTCCTGCAAAAATGAAAAAAAAGACAAACTGGGAGACAGAGAGAGAGAGAGAGAGAGAGAGAGAGGGGAAAAAAGGAAGGATCCCCATCAACACAGTCAGGGGAAAGTACTGACTGGAAGAGGTGGTTCATGACGTAAGAGTAGTCTCTCCTGTCACGGCTGGGCAGGTAGCAGGCAGAGAAGACAATCATGGCCGTCAATCCCTCCCCGCAATAACCTGCACACAGCAACAGCCATCGTCAATACCCTGCACACAGCAACAGCCATCGTCAATACCCTGCACACAGCAACAGCCATCGTCAATAACCTGCACACAGCAACAGCCATCGTCAATAACCTGCACACAGCAACAGCCATCGTCAATAACCTGCACACAGCAACAGCCATCGTCAATACCCTGTACACAGCAACAGCCATCGTCAATAACCTGCACACAGCAACAGCCATCGTCAATAACCTGCACACAGCAACAGCCATCGTCAATAACCTGCACACAGCAACAGCCATCGTCAATAACCTGCACACAGCAACAGCCATCGTCAATAACCTGCACACAGCAACAGCCATCGTCAATAACCTGCACACAGCAACAGCCATCGTCAATAACCTGCACACAGCAACAGCCATCGTCAATAACCTGCACACAGCAACAGCCATCGTCAATAACCTGCACACAGCAACAGCCATCGTCAATAACCTGCACACAGCAACAGCCATCGTCAATAACCTGCACACAGCAACAGCCATCGTCAATAACCTGCACACAGCAACAGCCATCGTCAATAACCTGCACACAGCAACAGCCATCGTCAATAACCTGCACACAGCAACAGCCATCGTCAATAACCTGCACACAGCAACAGCCATCCCCTCCATCCCCTCCCTTCCACCAGTTATTCCTCCTTTTCTCTACTTCTTTCTTTCTCTCTCTATCTCTCTCCGCGTCCTTCTCCTTCTTTCTTCTTTTCCTACAAAGTTCTGGGCAAGTTAATGCACTAACACAATAGCGATTTGCTAAATCCCTGTCTTCTACAACCGTCCAGTCTCGTCCAGCCATTCCCACTTCTAGACGTTGGATTCCTTGCCGTCATGTTGAATTTTTCATCAACCCCCCCCACCCCCCCTCTCTCTCTTTATGAACAAAAAGCGTCACCTGTTTTGCACTCTAAAATCTCAGTGTCAAAGGGAAACAGTTATGGTAAACCACACTACACGACAGCTCTACCAGCTTCCACCACCCACCTGATGAAGAATCACAAAGATTATTCCTCATCTGCTGATTGGTCCGACGTACACAGGACTAAAGCACTGGCAGAACTGTATGCTGCAGGTGCTAGTTATAGTTACAGTTTACCTAGCTAGGAGCGCGGTTTCAGCATACCTTTGTCCTGATAATGCAGATACAACAGGTCAACATCCTTTAGTCTGTAAAACTGTCAAAGGTGTGTTCAACAAGAGACCCATCACTCCCAAAATACTGTGACACATGGGATGTAGACACAGTCATTGATATGTTAGCACAGTGGCCAGATGCAGAACAGCTCAGCTTTCTGAAACTCACACTCAGAACACTTATGTTACTTGCTTTACTCTCTGGTTGGAGAGGACAGACTCTCCATAGTCTTACTGCTGATGATGTAAAAATCTATAAGTCTAAATGTGTACATGTATATAGCTCTCCTTTAAAACAAACCAAACCAGGGACTCACTTAAAGCCTTTGGTCATTCCTTGTTTTGAAAACAAGAGATTGTGTCTGGTTCACCACCTTCGGCAGTATTTGAAAAAGATTGCCCTCTTACGAACTGGGAAAGCACTTTTTATCAGTTGCATAAAGCCTTTCGCACCTGTGAAAAGAGACACCATTTCTCATTGGATGAAAGATGTGCTGTTTACGGCTGGAATAGACATATCAAAGTACTTGGCTCACAGCTCTCGGGCTGCTAGTACTTCTGCAGCATTAAGCAGAGGTGTACCAACAGACAGCATCCTTCAAGCTGGTGGATGGTCAAACAAGAACACCTTTTCAAGATTCTACCACCGGATCATTAAACAGAACGAAGATGGAAATGATGGTTCTACAAAGACTAAACGTTTTTCCCAGTCCGTGCTGGACACATTTGTAGACAAAGGGAAGTAACTCACATTATGAGCTGATTGCCTTTCAGAGCCTGACGTGTTAAGGAACTGACGTGTTAAGGAACAACGTGTGACCCCCAACGCTAAAAGCTCCACATGTATACGTCTGACCAATCAGCAGATGAGGAATAATTTGAAAATTAAACAAGGCTTACCTGGAAGTTGAAGTTTAATGGAGATTAGTTCGAGGATGCTGTTGGGTAGAAGCAGAGCTTAATCTAGGATTTTTCAAAAAGGGGGGCAGTCCCCCCCTCATATCAAAAAAAGGGGGTCACTCCCCCCCCCCCCTCCTCCCCTCTCCCCCTCCCAGGCCACTTCTTCAGCCAATCGTCTTGAAAACGGTGTTCCCTTGCACTGGCACTCTTTTCGGGCTGCTTCTCCGAGCTTTTGGATGTAGTCGCGGTTTCTTCATGATCTTCTCCACCCTCGCATGGCACAGAATCTTTTTTTTTTCACTTTTCTTCCAAGAAAGTCGAAGTCAAATAGGGTGGGTGCACGCTTCATTTTGGAAAATATCCAATATGGCGTCATAAACTCTCGCAACTTCTCGTCGGTGATCGAGAAGGAGGAGATGAACACCACCGATTGGTTGATTTACACTAACAGCCAATGAAATATCAAGAAATCGTTCGCTCCTGCTCAGTTCTAGTTTCAGTTTTTCAAGCAGACGACAAACGAGCGCCCGCAATGATCAGTGAACAGGGCGGGCAGTCCTGCAACTGTGCGGGAGTCTGTCCGCGTTAAGACTCGATAATTGCGGGAAGGAACAGATTTTCGGGGGATTGTACAAATCCCGCCTCTAGAGTAAGCTCTGTAGAAGTATACACGTGCCCTCCGATCAACGACTCGAGGTACTTCCATTGAACCCTCCCTTCCGAGTTTGTTCTTGGGGATCACACGTAGCTGAAGCCTGGGGCGTGCACGCGGTTTAATCCTCCACATGTATACCTCTACCCAACAGCATCCTCGAAATAATCTCCATTAAACTTCAACTTCCAGGAAAGTCTTGTTTAATTTTCAAATTAAACAAAATCCGAGTTATGGGCGCACCTGAATTTAACAAACTCTGGAAAAATCCTTTGCAAAAATCCTTTGCTTAATGGATGCACATACATGAAAACTTACGCACGCATGCATGCACAAGCACACACACACACGTTACACAAATTCACAGCCACGCATACTCCAGCTTTCCCTTTCCAGATACACAGCCTCACCCCCATTTTTCCAACCTCTCCCATACTATCTGTATCTGATCCCTTCTCACAACAAAAACATGTAAGAATACATTCTTCCAGACTTCCCACCCCCACCCCCTCCCCACCCTCCCCCTATCCTGCCCCTCCTCAGCTCAGCTACGCTGACCGCCCCCTACCTCCATGGGAGAGCACTCTCTTGTAAGGTTCGATGACACGCATGTCCAGGCGGAACTCCTCTCCATCTCCCACGCGGATCACCTTCCAGCTCTGCGCATCTCTCCGCTCCTCCGCCGCAGTGTATTGTGGGATTTCTTCTGGCTCCGCCGTCACCCTTGTTGGTGTCCGTATTGGTGTGTCATCTAAAATTGAGAAAAGAGAGAGAAAAACAGGATGAGAACAAAATGGTAACTATATCATCGAATAAATGTTCATTACAGCCACTAAAAACCTTTCTTCAGTTCTTTCCCTTGAATTTCGATCACCGGTGATCGACGATTTTCTTCCTGGAATTCTGGTATTTAAAACATCTTTGTTATCTGAAGCAATATAACACCTTAAAAAAAAAACAACACAAATTCATCACAAAAATAAATTTATTTTAGAAATGATGCGCAGAATGTTACGAAAAAAAGAATATCTGTCATGCAAAATGCAAAAATCTCAAAAACTGTTGAGAGTTAATTAAAGACAGCTTAGTTTTGCACAGGGCAGTGAGCCAAAGTATGGGTGGTCAGTGTCTGGTTGTTGTAGGCACAGTCGCTCCTGACCTAGGCATCTGGTGAGCGATCTCAATCACTGATCATCAAATCAACTTTTTCCTTTCGTACCAGCAATAATGTTTTCTTTATTTTAACCTTTCTTCTTATTACCCTCCCCCTTTCTCCCTCCTGCATGGCCTGATGCAAAGCTACATCAAGACTTGTCCTACACCAGTGCAAAAAACCAGCATGTTCTGAGGGAGTTGTTATCCATGTCTGAAGTTTGTGGGGCCATTATGTACCAGCCACTTACAACACACACACACACACACACACACACACACATGCACACAGGCATGCGTGCACGCACGCGCACACATACTCACTCACACATACATGCATCCACACACACTCTCTATCTATCTCACAAACACACACACACACACACACACACACACACACACACACACACACACACATCCAAGTACAACTCATTATAGACACACTATGGGTGATGAAAGAAACAAAATCACACAGACACACACACACACACACACACACACACACACACACACACACCACACAAAACACACTCTCTCTGTGTCTCAAACACACGCACACACACATTTTTTTTTCTTCTTTTTTTCATATTTGGTATATCCTCACTGATTTTCATGTCCATAGCTTTGATCTTCATTGATTGGCAATTATGTAACATTTTAACCCATTTTCCTTATGCAATAATTACATCTTAAGCTCTTGTCACACCATCAATGCCATACGGCATACACACGTACGTTCATATCAAACTTAACATGCAGTCAACTCCTTCCCACTCTTCCCACCCCTTCCCTTTCCCCCATCCTTTCCCATCGTCTAATATCACTTTTAGTGAACAGACGTTAAACAGAATAACAACAACACACACATGAACACAAGCACGCACACATATATGCATGCACCCTCACACTTTCTCTCTCTAACACACACTCTTAAACACACACTCACACTGTCACACACACACACACACACACACACACACACACACACACACACACACACACGGATCACAGATCACAGATGCACACAGCAGGGTTCATACAGTTTTCTTATCAAATTCCAGGACTTCTCAAAACCCCAGCTCTGCTGTTGAAAGACAAACTTAAAAGACGATTTAAGTTTGTTTTAATTTCCGCCTGCAGTTAGTCACCGCACTCTGAAACCAACTTTTCAAAGACTGCAAAACTCTTGTCAACACACATGAACACCCTGCGTCCGGGCTCTCTGTTTCACCAAGATGTCTGCCCTCTTCACCACCCCAGCTATTCTGGCTGCAGAGGGTAACAATCAAACAAAAATTCTAGCAAGATAAATACTGAAATGAAGTATGCATAACCTTTTTTTTTTTTTTAACAAATCTTAAATAAATGTTAGCGAACCGCCCAGAGAACGTGGACAAACGAGTCACAAGACAAAACACAATGCGTTTCGACCTCTTAGGTCTTCTTCAGGTGAGGCAAACGAATAAAACAACGAAAATTCACTTAGCTTTGATCGCTTCAGATCGCTTCCACCTGCAGTTAGTTACCTCACTTGAAGCGATCTGAAGCGATCAAAGCTAAGTGAATTTTTGTTGTTTTATTCGTTTATGTCTCACCTGAAGAAGACCTAAGAGGTCGAAACGTGTTGTGTTTTGTCTTGTGACTCGTTTGTCCACGTTCTCTGGGCGGTTCGCTAACATTTATTTAAGATTTGTTTAGATTTCCGCCTGCAGTCGTCTCCCTTTGCAACAAGATTTTTTTTTTTTAATCCAAGGTAAATGAATGCACTATCCATTTAAAGTCGTTTTAGATACCAACAGTTTGCAAAATGAAGGCAAGACAGATTGTTTTTCATGCCCAACGTCGTACTCTATCCTCCACCCCTCCCACAGTTTTTCATGCTTCTATCCACCCCTCCCCATCTCTCTTTAGTGACAAATACTCAAAGAAAAGAGACTGCTGAACATTAAACTGCTGTCTGCTATCAAGCTCCAGCGTTCCACATGACTGGCAGTGAGCCAGCGGCGAGCGACACCCTCGCACCAAACAGTTGTGGGTTAAGAATGGTGGAAGGAAGGGCCAGTACTCGCATTGCAATCGACGCCCAGGCTCCCCTGTAGCAGTGACATGTCACTAGTTCTTGGATAATTCAAGCTAATGTATCGAGCTCTCTGACTGGGTGCAAACTGGGATACCCCTGTCAATAGCCGTGGCTTGGAAAATTGCTTTTCAAAGTAACAATAATGGAAATATCCGTCTTGGGGTACCCCAGGTGTTAACGGCTTGCTTAGCTCTCTGTTTACAATCCATGGGTGTTTTTTTTTCACCCTGATCTGGAAAGTCTAAAGGGTGAAGACCAAACACCTTGACTATTCAGTGATATGTATGCCGTGTACAAGTTAGGATTTGGTACTTTTTTCTTCACATTTTTCCTACCAACTCCAGAATACTACATGCCCTTCCTGTTGTAACTTCCACTGTGCTAGCGTTTTGGTCCAGTCCTCACAGATTGACCTAAACGGCCTTGAGCCATGAAGCAGCAAGAGATACACTTTGTTTACTTTTTATAAGTGCACTGAGACAAGAAATGTGTCAATGAACCATCCACGTTTGCATGTATGCATTAAGGCAAGAAGTACTTTAGGAGCTGGAGTATTTGTACTAGAAAAAAACATCATGCTCTGTGGACTTTCGCAGAAGAAAACGTACGCTTGGCACGGACAAAGTCACAGGACTTTTAAGTACCCTAACACAGAATCATGATTCTATTCTCAAGGATGTTCAAGGCTGTGAAACGGGGGGTGCCAGGACTCTCAATGAACTTCAGGGATTGTATGAACCCTGATACACCATCAACAGACAGAGAGAGACTGATGCACAAATCAAACCACACACACACACATACACTAACAAACAAGAGAGTGCTCACACACGCGCGCCCACACA
>CM031624.1:46038136-46045636 GCA_018398815.1 Conus ventricosus | reverse complement strand
TCAGGACAACAAAAGTGAAGAACGAGCAATCACTCATCTTTGTCAAATTCATATTCAACGCCCATCTTGTGCTGAATTTTACAAAGATGAGTGATTGCTCGTTCTTCATTTTCGTTGTCCTGAGTCTTGCCTGAAGAAGACCTACGAGGTCCCAAATGCGTCGTGTTTTGACTTGTGATCGTTTGACCATGTGTTTGTTGGAGTTCTTATAAAAACTTAAAAAAAAAGTGTTTATCTTTCTGCTTGCAGTCGCCTCAGCTGCAAACCCAAATCCCACTTTTCAGTTTACTACTGTGACACCCTGCGTTGTTTCATTCACTGAAAAATCATCACACAGTTAGAAACCTGGTCAGCCGAACAGCTGCCTGCCAGATAAGGTCAAACCCAAACCCCACACTCTGTGACCACCAAACCGTACAACCAGCCACACAGAACCACCAGCCACACAGAAAACCCCCACACCACCAGCCACACAGAACCACCAGCCACACAGAACCACACAACCACCAGCCACACAGAACCCCACCCCAGCCACCAGCCACACACAACCACCAGCCACACACAACCCACCAGCCACACGAAAACCCCCAGCCACACACAGCCAACACAACCACCAGCCACACACAGCCACAGCCACACACAACCACCAGCCACACACAACCACCAGCCACACAGAGCCACACACAGCCACCAGCCACACACAACCACCAGCCACACACAACCACCACCACACAGAACCACACACAGCCACCAGCCACACAAAACCACCAGCCACACACAACCACCAGCCACACACAACCCCCACCACCACAACCACAGCCACACACAACCAACAAGCCACCAGCCCACAGAACAACACCAGCCCCGCCACACACAACCACCACCACACACCCCACCGCCACCACAAACCACCAGCCCACAAACCCCCCGCCAAAAACAGAACCACACCACCCCCAACCCAAAAACACCCCCAGCCCCAGCCAACACAACCACCAGCCACACAAACCCAAACCACAACCACCGCCACCACAACCCCAGCCACCAAACCACCACCCACACAGAACCACACAGAACCACCACCACGGCCCTATTTACTTTCCCACCCCAGTGCTCATTGTCCTGTCAGAGTCGACCTCGCGCAAAACCCACCACCTCCCGTTGGCCAGCGGGTCCCCCCCCCCCACCAGCCCTGGGGGGGGACGGCGATCCCTTTTTCCGATCTGCCCGCTCGCGCCTTGCGAGTGGGGACCCCTTGTGGAAAATGTACAGTGAAAATGAAAAAGGCACTGGGAGAGCACAACTCTGCAGGGGTTAAAAGGGAACCTGGCCCGCCCTTTGTCCAGCGCACCCCAAAAATCTTATGAGTCGCCTCGGGGCCAAAATTTTTCCATTTTCTACCCTTTTTTTTTTTTTTTTGCTTAAGATCTGCCTAGAAATATTGTATGTATTTTTCTGAACCAACCCCCGACGCCGCTGGATCGGGCCCCAAAATTAAGGGTTCATCCTTAGTTAATGGTCAAAACTTTCCCCTTTCACAACACTGTTTCATCGTTTTGCTTCTCTTGTCGACAGACAGACAGACAAAGAAAACCACAACGCAGTGAAACAAACCTTTTGGAAACAAAAGAAAAAAAGACTAGGCTGAAGAAAATAACAAATGACCAACAAACACACGTTTTAAACCCCCTCTTCGTTTCTTAGGCAAAAAAAACATCAAGAAAATGACAACGAAGAACTAAAAATCACGTAATTTGCACCCAGTTTGAGGAAATAATGTTTTTTTTCATTCTTCTTTTTTCTTTGTCTTAATGTTTTTGTCTTGCCTGAAAAGACAAAAGGGGTTGAAACGCTTTTTTTGTCCTGTAATTTTTTCATAGTAATTTTTTTTTTTAAAATTTTTTCATTTCAGCCCGCAAAAATCACCTCACTTTGAAACAAACCTTTTTTGGGGGAAAAGGGAAAAAAAACCAACATGCATTTTTCCCCCCCTCCCACACCCCCCTCCCTTTTTCCACTTCACTCCTTCCCACTGAACCCAACACCCCAAAAGTTTACCAACCACCCGCCCGACCTCACATTTTGAAAACCGCAGGCCAAAGGGAAACAACGAAAAGGGGGAACTAAACACAGATCCAGGCGACAGAAAAAACCATGGACACTATGACACTGAACAAGGCAGACAGACAGCAGGGGGGACACAAACAGAAAACAAGCAGACAGAAAACAGAGGGACACTAATCCGAAGATACAAGCAACAACAGGGGGACACTAATACGAAGATACAGAGCAACAGACAGACAGAGGGACACAAACACAAGCAACAACAGACGACAGAGGGACACTAAGACACAACAACGACAACAGACAGAGGGACACTAAACCGAGCAGACAGACAGGGGGACACTAAGCACAGATACAGACAACAGACAGACAGAGGGACACTATACACAGATACAGAGCAGACAGACAGACAGAGGACACTAAGACCAGATACAAGCTACAGACAACGAGGACCTAAAAAAGATACAGAGCAGACAGACAGACAGAGGGACACTAAGACACAAGCAGACAGACGACAGACAGAGGGACACTAAGACACAAGCAGACAGACAGACAGACAGGGGCACTAAGACACAGAGCAGACAGACAACAGGGGGACACTAAACACAATACAGAGCAACAGACAGCAGGGGGAACAAAACACAGTACAGACAGACAGGACAGAGGGACACTAGACACAGATACAAGCAGACAACAGACAGGGGACACTAAGATAAAGAACAGAGCAGACAACGACGGGGGCCAAAGACACAGAGAGCAGACAGACAGACAGGGGGACACAAGACACAGATACAAGCAGACAGACAGACGAGGGACACAAGACACAATACAAGCAACAGACAGACAGAGGGACACAAGACGAAGATACAGAGAGACAACAGACAGAGGACACTAAGACACGATACAGAGGGACACTAAGACAAGATACGAAGACAGAGGGACACAAAGACACGATACAGAGAAAGGGCAGACAGACACACCAAGACACCGATAAGAGAAACAGACAACAGACGGGGGGACCCAAGACACAAAGAGAGCAGACAACAACAGGGGGGACATAAAGACACAGATAGAGAGCAGACAACAAAAAGGGGGACATAAGACGAAATCAGAGCGACAAGGGACACTAAGACAAGACAGAAGCAGACAGACAACAGGGGACAAAACGAAGATACAGAGCGACAAGGGACCCCAAGACACAGACAGAGAGCAGACAACAGACAGAGGACATCAAACACAGAGAGGCGACAGACAACAAGGGACATAAACGAAGATACAGAGCAACAGGGGGACCAAACACAGACAGAGAGCAGACTAAAGGGGACACTAAGACACAGACAAGAGCAGACAGACAGATAGAAGGAACAAACAAAAAGGGTTGGTTACCTCCCAAAACCCCCTCTTTTCCCCCGAGGATTTGGGCGGGTCGTGTCCTCCCATCATCACAGACTCCACCCCTTTCAGACGGGTCCAACACACAGTAAGACACCTTCCCACTTAAACCCCAAATTAAAACCCCTGTACCACTCTCAACAACAGTAAAACACCTGCACCCACTCAACACACAGTAAGACATGTCACCACCCTCAACACACATAAGACACCTGTCACACTCTCAGAGACCACTCCATGCACAGGGTTCTGCAACCAAAGTAAACCCCTGCACCCCCTCAACACACAGAAAAACCCTGTCACCACCCCAACACACAGTACAGTAAACCCGTCCCACTCTCAAAACCATCCACAAAGGGTTTACAACACACAGTAAGACCCTGCACCACCCCAACACACGTAAGACCCCTTTAACCACCCCAACCACCAGAAGACACCTGCCCCCCCCACTCTCAAGATAAAACCCATGTCACACGGTCCCCAACACCAGTAAGAGACCTGTCACCACCCTCAACACACAGTAAGAACCGCACCATTTCCAAAACATAAAGACCCCTGTCCCACCTCAGAGACCCCACCCCTGTCACACGGGTCTCAACACAAAATAAGACACCTGTCACCCCCCCTCAAACACAGTAAGAACCTGTCACCACCCAACACACAGTAAAAACCCCGTCACCACCCCAACACACAGAAGACCCCTTCACCACCCTAAACCCCCAAAGCAAGACACCTGTCACCACTCTCAACACACAGCAAGACACCTGTCACCACCTAAAAAACCAGAAGACCCTTCACCACTCTCAACACACAGAAAGAACCTGTCACCACTCTAAAACCCCATAAGACCCTGTCACCACTCTAAACACAAGTAAGAAAACCTGTCACCATCTCAAAACCAGAAACCCCCTGTCACCACTCAAAAAACATAGTAAGACACCTGTACCACTCTCAACACACGTAAGACACCTTCCCACTCTCAAACATAGTAAGACCTGTCACCACCCTAAACCCAGTAAGACACCTTCACCACTTCGAGACCCTCCACGCCAGAATGGTCCCCAAAACACACAAGACAATGAAATTGTCTAAACCAAGACCCCCCAACCACTCCCTCAAACCAAACCTGAAAAAGACATCCCCAAATTCTACATCGCTGAAAAAATGCACCCCCCAGTACACTGACTCCCCCCTTTTAATCAGTTTTGGCATAGGGAAGGGCAGGAAGAATCCACGAATTATTTCAAACTCCTCAATGTTCACTCTGGCACTTTAAACTTAAAATGTCGGGAGTGGACATTAACGGTAGACCTTTTTCTTACATTTCATTTGACAAAGCTACTGACTTTCAGGAAACTTTCCGATTTTTCTTTCAACTTTACCTTAACTTCTTTTTTTTTCAATTTTGAGGGGAAAAAAAATACGGAAAAAAAAAACCCACCCACATAAGAACCAAACCCCCAGCAACTTTTAAATGGTTTTAAAACAATTCTAAACATCCATACTCGCACCAAAAACGACAGCCATTCTGCGCAGATTACCAGTTTACCTCTGACCAAATAATCAACGCTGAGCCACACTACCACCTCCATCCCCCAAAACCCAACCATCCACCCATGAAACTAAAAACGCCAATATGCACGTAAACCCCCTAGAAGCCCACCTGTCCTAACAACCAAAAAATCAATTACCCAACCAATTTATCCATTTACACACCAAATCCATCCCCATCAACCAATCCCTCCACCCACCAAAAAAAAACCCCTACATGACCCCCACAAACCCAAACCTCCCCTCCCACCACCCCAACAACCAATCCCCTCCCTAACAACCAATCCACCCCCTCCACCCCAATCCAGACACACCCCAACCCTGACACAGTAAACACAACCAACCCCCCAAAACCCCAACCAAAAAACACCCCAAACCCAACCCCCCATCCCCCCCAGCAACCAATCCATCCACCACCTAATCAAACCACCCCCTACCTAAAACCCAAACCCCTCCACCTACCAAAACCATCCTCCCCTACCAAACCCAATCCCCCACCTTTTTAAACCAAAACCCCCACCAACCAACCAACCCCCCAAACCCCCCAACCATCCCCCACCTAACCTCCATCCCCCACCTAACAAAACCACCCCCACCCCAACCAATCCACCACCACCTAAAAATCCTCCCCCAAAACCAACCAATCCATCCCCCACCAAACCAATCCTCCCCCCACCAAAACCCCATCCCACCCCTTCACCACCCCTCCTCCAACCACCACTCCCCAAAAACCCCCCCACCCACACCCCCAAAAACCCCCCCCACACAACCAAGAAATTTTCACACAACTAAATCACCAACAGACTACTCCCATCCCAAACCCCCCTACCAAACCATCCACCCCCAAGACAACCCTCCCCCACACACCCCAACAAACCCTTTACCAATCCCTGATCCATTTTCCCACATAACCAAACTACACCCACACAGCCAATCTTATTTTATCCTGAAGACTAAAACCCCCCCCAAAACCCCCTCACAACACACACACCACCAACACACACACACACACACACACAAAACCCCACAACACACCACACAACACACCACACACACTCCATACGCCACACATAACGGGCCCCCAAAAAACAAACGATCCCCCCCCAACTGACCAACCATCCCTTCACATCCTCTGCCCCCAACCTTCACCCCCGCCACCACGCAGTAGCATACCTCAGACACCGCAGACACAGTTCCACCACACCAGCCCCTTTCCAGACCTCCCCTCCCTCCTCTCCGACGTGCTCTCCTCCGGGTTCTCCAGGCTCCCCGTTTCCGAAAACGACTCGTAACAGTGACCCTCCATCTTGCCCGAAGCGGCAGCCTGGATTCTCCTCTTGGGATGCTCCTCTGCACCTGCCTCCTCAGCAGAAGCGTTGAGGAGCGGGTGAGAAGCGTCCGAGGGCTGCAAAGTTCTCTGGTCAGGCACGTCGATCACCGCCCTCTCGTTCTCCAGGGTGCTGGCGTACAGCTCTCGGTCGCGCGCCACGTGGAGGGTCTTCTTGCCCTGCTCATCCGTCAGGCTGTCGTCCAGGTTCAAGTCGGCTTCCAGGGCGATCTTCCTCTTGTCGTCTGTAGGGGAGGAGTCACCTTCAGCCTCAGCGCCCCCAACATCGTCGTCGTCGTCGTCGTCGTCGTCTGCGGCAGCGGCGGCAGGGTGATCGTCTCCTTCGTCATCTTCCTCTGCGACTGAAGAGCGCTGCAGCTTGGTTATCTCCCGCTCCCTCGCCTCCTGTCGGATCTGCTCCATGATTTCCTCCTGGGAGACACAGTGGACAGAAAGGTCAAGGTCAAACACAAGCAGTGGCAGCATCCCTTTCTTCCTCTGCAGGTTTCCTCATTCCATAGCACTAGCCTTTGGCAAGTGTTTCAAAGTGAGGTGACTGCCGGCGGAAACTGAAACTAACTTAAAAGAAAAATTACGAAAGAGACAGACAAATCACAAGACAAAACACAACACGTCTCGACCTCTCTGGTCTTCTTCAGGCAAGACAAAACAACACTCAAGGCAATGTAAATAAAGAATGACCTTATCTCCTCAAATTGGGTGCAAAAAAGAGGAGATTTGTGACCATTCTCCCTTTTCATTGTGCTGTGTGTTGTCTGTCTTTGCCTGAAGACTAAAGAGGTCAAAAGACGTGTTTTGTCTAGTAATTTGTTTGTCCATTTCATTTGACACATCACTAATTTTTCCTTTAAGTTTGGCAAGTGTGTCAAAAATGTTACCAGCTAGATTTAATTAATCATAGAATAAGACAAGATAGTGTTGCTTATAGCCCAGCCGACCGCAAAGGGCCACATCAGGGCTGAATCATGGAATAAGCTGGAGAAAATGAGCTGATTTCAACATGTAACAGTGTAGCTGGGTGACAGCATAAGAAAAAAATGATCCTGAAGACAACTTTTCAGAACAGATTTGATGCTTTCAAACTTCTAATGCCTTCAGCTTCAGTACTAGCGTAGATGAGAAAATACTACAATCTCATCGATTTGATC
>CM031624.1:46018337-46038036 GCA_018398815.1 Conus ventricosus | reverse complement strand
TGTAATTGGAAGTAACAGAAAACTAATATCACAGCCCTGTTCAAAGGCTGAGAATCTGTATGAATATTTCTTTTATTTCAAAAAGACACTTTTTTACAAGTCATCTATACTACAGACATACATTACAAACAAAACTTATCATGAAGCAGAAACAAACAAGCAGACAATGAGAAAAAAAAAAAAAAGGGGGGGGGGGGGGGGGGGCTAGGAATTCACCTACCACACTCACAACATGAGTCATATTAATGCATACAAACATACTAAGTTTTGCCAAAGGTGCTGGGGCAGATCCTAAAGAATGCAACAGATTGCAATGAATTCTCCACTTTCATGTAAAGCATGAAGTGTGAAAAGGTGTCTTTTTTGTGACACCGAAGATTTATTTTTAAATCTGCACTTTCACAGTTCTGTTGAAACTAATGAAAGGTACACTGATTTCAGGTCAAAACAAAGGCTAGTGCAATGATTCAGTCATTTTGATTGATTCACCCTAATTTGAAAATGAACTCTATGAAGTGTTCTTAACTTACATAGAGTCACAAACACAGCAAATTATTTCCCAGTTTAGAATCATTCATTACAATAATTAATAACTTGTTTATCTAAGTGTAAAATAGTATATATCTCCTAAAGTTACACTTGCAGTGAACAGATTTCCTTAAATGGCAAAACACATTTAAAAAATGGCTGTCATAATGATAATATGAACAGTCTACAACTTCACAAGGTTTTTTTTCAGTTTGTAACAGATGATATTGCTAAATGTACACAGCTGCTTATTTTAGTTCAGTTTCTCTTGAAGGGGTAACTAGAATACATTAAATGTTTGTTAGAAATTGAAAGGAATTTAAAAAAATAGGAAATTTAATTCATAAGGTTCCCTTTTCAGCATGTCCTTCACTTAAATACTTCAGATTTGCCTAATTAATAACAGAATGGTATTGCTCTTTCTTTACGACCCTTACTTCCAAGGTAAACAAGCAATATCCTTGATAACATAAAAGACAAAAGGTCTCTGAATTCATGAACATAATTCAGAAATGTATACATGTACACTCTTCCCTTCATAACATCACATTGTCTCTGAAAACATTTCTATTGTATGTAGACTACAGATGAAAGACCTCTTTCATTTTGTTGCAGAAAAGGTTCGACACCATGGATACATTTTTCTAGATTCCACTGTAACCAGTTGAAATTTGATTGGTAAACTACTGTCTTGGTTTAAGGTGTATGGCAGTGCTTAGATACCGTACTTACTATCTAAAAAGCAAGAAATGGGAAGTTTCAGATATTGTGTTCATAACTTCACAAGAATATGAGGTAATTTCATCTCTTTGGAGGATTTCTTCTACCCTCCGTCCCCACCCCCAAAATTCACTTTGGGATGCAGAAAACAAAATCATTTTTTAAGAGAAACACTCTGCAGAATGGTCTTAATTTTTGTTGTGAAGTAAACGTCGAAACTACCTTCTTTTTTTTTTTAAACACTTTTTAGTTCATAACATCACAGTGTAGAAAACCTACAGGTGCAAATGCCAAATTACCAACACCATGGATACATTTTTCTAGATTCCACTGTAACCAGTTGAAATTTGATTGGTAAACTACTGTCTTGGTTGATTTGCACAGATAAAGCACTACAAATCAAAGTTACTTCTGTTATTGTATCAATCAAAATGATGATCAAAATAATTACACTCTTGATTTTTTTATCACTAAAAGTTGATGTGAAGTTGTATGCAGAATTAGTTTCATTGGCTGCGGCTGTGCAGGTAATTTGATGCAGATCATATGGAAAAACAACCAAATTCCATAGGCATTCTGGAACTCAATGCTCTGGGTATTTGTCCACATCATGAAATTATATTTCATTATTTATTTACATTCAAATTTCAACATAAAAAGTGTTCAAAACTTACATTAGTTACAGTGTATTGTAACTCTAATTCAATAATATGTGAGCACTGATGAAATCATTGTATTCATACCTAATTCACAAGAAATTTATAGTTTCATTTCCTCACTTCATGGGCAACTTTACACCAGGCATGTAGCAGAGGTTAGTTAGTTAGTGTTTATAGGGTCCAGCGGACTACTAGGAGCCAAATCAGGACCTCAGCTATCATATCTGCTAAGTCTCTAGATACCCACACTAGTATTAACACATCGCTTAAAATTTATGAGGACAGTAGCAGTGGTGCGCATTCAAGTTAGGCATTGACCAGCATAAACATACGCATGTGACCAACATGATATATGCAGGGTAGTGTAGGCACACACACACAGACACACACACACAGGCGCAACCTGATACATGCAAGTTAGTGTATGCACACACACACACACACACACACACACACACACACACACACACACACAGAGGTGCAACCTGATACATGCAAGTTAGTGTATGCACACACACACACACGCACACACACACACACACACACACACACACACACACACACACACACACAGAGGTGCGCACACGCGTACACACACTCACACAAACACTAACACACACAATACAAATCAATATTTATTCCTTTTGCCCCTTTTGGGGAATGGAGGAACACACACACACACACACACACACACACACACACACACACACACACACACACACCTGCACAGTCTGATACTCCTGGCCGCTGATCTTGCGAAAGCTGGCCCCCTCCACCACCTCCTTGTCGGCGTCCGTCTCGATCAGGTTGGCCTCCGGGTGGAACACTCCCATTTTCTGCATGGGGTCCATGTCACACAAATACTCCGTCTCGATCTCGTAGCTCTCGCTTTTAGGCACACTGCTCTCCGAGATGGACAACCTGTGAGACGACAAATCCTCATCCGGAGGCGACGCTGCACCGCTCAACGCTTGCGCCAGCTCGTCTGCTATAGAGCTGGACATCTTCATGGCCGAATCTGAAGGCTGAGAGAAATGGGCGGCGAACTGTTCCGATTCAGAGGACGATACTAGCGCACTGTCTACGGTTTCTGCCTCACCAGCCTCTCCGGCCTGGGCACCAGTGGTGAACAAGTCGGAGGAGAGGTCTTTGTCGGAATCATCCATGGTGGGGGAGGAGTCTTCGCTGATGCTGGGGTGGGTGGCCCGTTCCTCTCCCGAGGCTTCTGGTGGAACCAGCTCTTTGACCAGCTCAGAGGGGAAGGTTTCCAGGGCTTTCTGGATCATTTCATTGGCGAGTTCGTAGGCTATTCTCTTGATGGCTTCCTCAGCTATGTTGCTGTTGGCATCCTCGTTCTGCTGCTGAGAGAAGGACACTCCTTTCTTCTTCACCCCCATGCTGGCGGAGCCCAGGTCAAAGTTCGCCTCTTTGCTCTGCTGCTCCGTCTCCAAGGACACCAGAGAGGAGGCTTCCGACGATTCGTTCATCTCACTGACGAGGAACCCTGCCGCCTCCTGGGGACTCAGCCCCTGCATGTGGACCCTGTTGGAAGCCTTGATGGACTTCGGCTCGTTGAGGCTCCCGCTGCTTTCAGAGCCGGTGAGAGACAGACGTTCGGCGACCTCGTTGAGGTCCGTGACCCGGGAGTCCAGGTTCAAGGAGTCGAGGCAGCTGTCGCGGAAGCTGTTCTGGGGGGTGTAGGGGGCGGCGGGACTTCCCGTGCTGTTGACATTTCCCACGGGGCTGGCCGTGCCGGAGTCCTGCTCCCCGGCCGCGGCCGTCAGCTCGGCCTGCTTCTGGCGGATCTTGTTGGCGATCTCCGCGCTGTTCATGCTGGGCAGCGTGTCGTGGGCGTACCTGTCGAAGCTGCCCTCCACGAAGCTGTTGTGGGGCGTGAAGGGGCTCGTCTCCGCCACGCCCAGGAGGGAGTCCTCTGCAGCCCCATGCACCTCGCGCTCCATGGACGTGCGCTTCTCCCGGATGCGCTCCACCATGTCGGAGCTGTGGAAGCTGGGCAGCTGGGTCTCCCTGGGGAAGACGGAGGGGGAGGCCGTGTCCACGTAGCTGTTCTGCGGGGTGAAGGGTGACAGGGGGTCAGGGGTCTCCTCGCTGCCCGAGGCCCCCAGGGCCGCCTTCTTCTCCTGGATCTTCTCCACCATCTCCGAGCTGTTGAAGCTGGGCAGCTGCACCTGGAGGACAGGTAGCACCGATCATCTTTCATTCACGTCGTGCTCACCTAACATCAGATCTGTGGAAAGACGCTAAATGGAAGAGCGACTGTGTACTGCTGTTCTGACGTTGACACTTATATCGGGTGTACTGCTTTGTGCCTTCTTATCTGTAGGATTTGTGACATCTTGAAAAGATGCACCTGACAAAAATCAGAAACAGAAACCATATGTCTTGACGCTGTTAATTCAAACAATATGTACTACTGCATATGTATAACAAGTATGATTAGTGTGTATTTACTCATGTGCGCGTTATTGTAGAGAAATGTGTATATTATATGGGTATGCTTCTTTGTCTGTTTTCATATTCATAGTTTGTTGGGTGCTTTTTTGTTTGTAATCAATGAGATAATGTGTTAAGAAGAAAAATGTATGTATTGTATGCATGAATTATTATTTTTTTTATTAAACAACAGTAGCAGCAGTTGTAGTAGTAACAGTAGCCGTAGTAGAAGTAGTACTAGTAGTAGTGGTGGCAGTAATAGTATTAGTAGCAGAACTTTTGATAATAAGAAAGGTACTACTGCAACTATCACTACTATTACTACTCCTACCAACGTGAATCAGCAGACAACAAACACACGAACAATCAGCCACCTATCTATCAAGTGGACAACAAACACACGGACAATCAGCCACCTATCTATCAAGTGGACAACAAACACACGGACAATCAGCCACCTATCTATCAAGTGGCCAACAAAACACACGGACAATCAGCCACCATCTATCAAGTGGCCAATAAACACACGGACAATCAGCCACCTATCTATCAAGCGGCAAGTTCCCAGGTTCATGGTTCGAGTCTTGCAGGGACCAGTCTTTTTTTTCCCCCTCCGTTACATTCTGAATACTGCTCTGAAGGCCAGACTTCTGAATGTTCACCTTATAAACCAGGGAACCACGTTCAACCTGCGCTCTGCACACAAAGTGTACCCATACCATCGAGAGGCAGACTGCAGGCAAAAGTATGCAGAAAAAAAAATTGATTTCTCTTATTTGCATTTCGTTTTCCATGCCATCCCTGTCACATTCCTCCCATACCAATCCTTTCAGCTCCCCCATCATGCCGGCACTCCCTGACACTCCGACATCATCACCAACCTTAAGGCTATAAAACATTATTCAGAATTATTAATCTTTTCTTTTTTTAAAGCAAACTGAAACGGACCAAAAAAAAGTGTTATATCAACATGTTCAACTAATCCAAAAACAAAATACCAGTAAAACTAAAACAAACTTTAACTGTATGTAAGTTTTTCTCAATTCAAAAACTTAACAATGTAAAAATGGAGTTTTTCTTCCAAGATCCCATACTGCAGATAGTAAAAATTCTCAAACAGGAATGGGATGGAAGAGGGGGGGGCGGGGGGGGGGGGGGGGGGGGGGGGGGGGGGGGGGGGGGAGGACTAATATGGGGGGGAGAAGCTAATATGAAACATACAAATGCACGAACATCACTACCTGAAAGACATACGAAACCCATGACCTCTACCACCACTGTCTCACCTCTTTGTCCATCACGCCGTCATCCATGTAACTGTTGGGTGGAGTCACGGGATAACTGGGAGCCTTCGAGGCGTGACCCGACGTCTGGCCCGACGTCTGACCCGACACCTGCCCCGACGTAGCCGCCGACACGTCCAGTGGGGAGTCGGTGGGAAAGAGGAGGTCGTGCGGCGAGGCCATCTCCAGGAAGTCCTGCTCCACACCATCGTCGTCATCCCCATCCTCCTGCAGACCGTTGTGGTGAATGGGGTCGGCGTTGTTGTGGTTGAACCCTGCAGGGTTGTTCAACGCCGCCTCTTCCGAAGGGGGCGAAGGGGAGCAGGTGCTGAGGACCGGGAGGCGAGGGGTGGGGGAGATCATGGAGGGCGGGGTTGGAAGCTTGGGCGGCTCCGTCTCCAGAGGCTAAGACATCGACAACACTGTCCCGGACCACCTCCTGATCCGCCCCAGCTCCATCACTGTCACCACCTCCTCCCAAGACCGTGGAGTCCTTGTCTTCATCCGGCCTGACCGGACGCTGGTTCAGGACATCAAAAGTGACTTCGTCGAAGAGGGCAGCCTCTCCGCGTTCCGGTTCACATCCTGGGGGGAGGGCGCCCCGCTGTCACTGCTGTGGACGGAGCTCAGGGGGTCGAAGACCTTGCCGTCCGTGGGCAGCAGGTGCTCTGCAGGTGCCAGGTCGCCCTCAGTGCTGTCGTCCACGCTGATCAGCTCCTCCGAGGAGATCTCCCCTTCCAGGGTGTTCTCCCGGCTCCCCACGATGCTGCTCATCGACGTGAAGCCTTCAGACTGGTCTTTGGGCATGTCGTAGGCGTCCATCTGGGTCTCGTCCGGGGTGGTTTCCCCTGCCAGGAAGGCCTTGATGATGGGGAGGATCTGCTTGCGGGACGCCTTGACATTGCTCTGGGAGAAGGTGAGGAAGTCCTCCAGGCTGGACGGAAAGACAGTCAGCCCGAGGCTGGGAGAGTGGCTGGCACTGAGGACGTCCGCCATCTGCAAACACCACCGGTGGGATGAGGAACACCACACGTGAGGAACACCACACAGTGATGAACACCACACAGTGATGAACACCACACAGTGATGAACACCACACAGTGAGGAACACCACACAGTGATGAATCACACACAGTGAGGAACACCACACAGTGATGAATCACACACACAGTGATGAACACCACACAGTGATGAACACCACACAGTGAGGAACACCACACAGTGAGGAACACACACAGTGAGGAACACCACACAGTGATGAACACCACACAGTGATGAATCACACACAGTGATGAACACCACACAGTGATGAACACCACACAGTGAGGAACACCACACAGTGATGAAACACCACAGTGAGGAACACACACAGTGAGGAACACCACACAGTGATGAACACCACACAGTGACGAACCGAACACAGTGAAGAATCACACACAGTGACATGCACTTAAGACGTCAGCCATCTGCAAACACCACCGGTGGGATGAGGAACACCACACAGTGACGAATCACATACAGTGACATGCACTTAAGGATGTCAGCCATCTGCAAACACCACCGGTGGGATGAGGAAACACCACACAGTGACGAATCACACACAGTGACATGCACTTAAGGATGTCAGCCATCTGCAAACACCACCGGTGGGATGAGGAACATCACAGTGACGAATCACACACAGTGACATGCACTTAAGGATGTCAGCCATCTGCAAACACCACCGGTGGGATGAGGAACACCACACAGTGATGAACACCACACAGTGACATGCACTTAAGGACGTCAGCCATCTGCAAACACCACGGTGGGATGAGGAACACCACACAGTGAAGAATCACACACAGTGACATGCACTTAAGGACGTCAGCCATCTGCAAAACCACCGGTGGATGAGGAACACCACACAGTGAAAATCACACACACGTGACATCACTTAAGGAGGTCGCTCGCAAACCCCACGGTGGGTGAGGAACACCACCAGTGAAGGAACCCCAAACTTGACAGAAATTGGGGACGTGCCTCTGCAACCCCACCAGTGGGATGAGGAAACACACACAGTAAAGAACACAAAAGTGAATGCATTTAAAGGGTCACCCTTTCTGAAAAACCCCACAGTGGGTGAGGAACCACCATAGAATCACCACCAGTGACATGCATTAAGGACGTCACCATCTGCAAAAACACCGGGGGGGTGGGGAAACCCCAACAGTGAAGAACACACACAGTGAATGCATTAAAGGACGTCGCATCTGCAAACCCCCCGTGGGATGAGGAAAAAACACAGTGAAGAATCACACCGTGACTGCATTTAAAACCTTTTTCCCCTTTCCCCCCTTTCCCCGACCCCCCTTTTCCCCCGCCCCCTCGGGCCATACCCCCCAATACCCCCATTCCTCGTAGGCGTTTTTCTGGGTGCCCCCTATTTTTGGGTTTTGATAAGTAATAAGAAAAACCGGTCGTTACCGGGCCTTTCTCCCTTTTTGGGGCCCCTTTGTAAGAGCGGTTTGGGGTTTTTTTTTATTTTTAAATGTTATTTTGTTTCCCCCAGACTTGACGAAATCAAAATGTCGCACTTGAAGGATAGTGTTGAGCTTGATGGGCCCCAAAATGTTCAAATGGTGTGTTTCCGCCCAAAAATAAAAAAACTGGATGATGGACATTGATCGATTGTGCAGCGACGTGACTTGAAGTTGCAGAAGGAGTGAATGCGATTTTGGCGTGACAGTGCGGAAAACAAGGGGGGAGGTGAGCAGGTGTACGATGTCGGGGTGTGCACAGTATGCGTGGTAAAACGAGTTTCGGAGGAAAGTTGTGTGTTTGATGCTACGGGGCCCCCACGTCCAAAAGTGAATTTCGAACCCCTTTGTTTTTTTTCCCTTTGTTTTTCTTTGGACGCTTTCTCCGGGCCCGGGAAAAACCCAACTGTTGCAAGAAAAACACTAGGTGTGGTCTTCTGAGGATAATTTTCAGAAACCACTGTGGAGAATCAGAGCTTTTGTGGGTCTTCTCATTTTTAGAACTGGCCCTGTTCCTCATGGATTTTTTTTGGGAAAGACTCCCTTTTTTCAACTTTGGGGTGTCAAGTGTCATGTCGAAAACGGGTTTAAACAGTAAACCCCTTTTTTTTCCCCCGGTTTCACTCAGTTTTTTTCCCAGGGGTGGCTGGGTATGCCCCTGTTCAAGTAACCTTCATTTCCTGAAAAAGAATGTTTGCTTCCCGTTTTACTGGGCAAAACTACAGTAGATGAGGCAATGTAAAGTTAAAGGGTGTTGTGGTTTTTGTGTTTTGCCTGCAAAACCAACGAAGTGGGGCCTCAAGGTGTGGGTTTTGTTGATGCCGATTCTTTTTTATGTAAATTTATTCGATATACGGGGAAAAGACAATTTTTGGCTGGGCAGGTGATGCCCCAGGGGACGTGTTGTAAACATTGGCGAACCCATTATTTCAAGTGGACACCTTTATTTTGAAAATTTTTGTTCCGCGCCCCTCATTCATTTTGGTTTCAGAAGAAAAAATTGGTGGGGGACGTGCGAATAAAAAGGGAAAGGGTCTGCCGGTTAAAGCCCCCAAAATTGGCAAAAAGTTGGGGACACAAAGCGCGGGTTTTCGTGAGATTGGCTATGATGATTTGAAGGGGCCAGCTTCGGTTTTTGTTTTTTTGGGCCCCGTGTAAGGTCCCCCTTTTATTTGCCCTGATGGCCCGATGGAGGTGCCAAAGGTGCGGGGGGGTTTTTAAAAAAAGCAGGTATTCTACCCCTTGGCTGTTGCTGATTCCCCCAAAGATAAAAGGGTTTGTGAAAGCTGTCATTGCGCATATTTTGTTCCAGCAGAAATTCTGAAAGTGGTGGAAAATGTGTTTTTCTTCTGCTGGACACGCTGCAGTTTAACCCCTTTTGGTAATCTAAAAAAACCTGCAGCCCCCACTGAATGCATGTGGATTTCAAACTGAGATTGTCATGGGCATGGTGAAGGTTTCAGGGGTTCGAAAAAGGCGGCGTCCGTTTTTCTGACAACCGAAAAGCCAAACCCTTTTTTCCAAAATCCAGTCGGGGCCAGAGGAAGAAGGACTTTGTCTGTTGCCGAAGGAAGGCAGGAAAACCCCAGCAGGCACCCATCCAGTCACACATGAGGGGGTGGTTTTAAAGGGGCTTTGTGAAGGAGTGGTGTTTTTTTTTTTCTTTTCCCAGAGTGATTTGGTTTCCCCCTACCACTATTCTAGCTTCCCCTGTATTGGGACTAAAAAAAGGATGGACTTTTGTCTTTTTGTTTTGTACAGACTGTTTTGGGGGTTGAAAAATATTGAAAGGACATAAAAAAAGTCGGGAATTTGTATGTAAGAAAAGTGCCCAACGGAAAGAAAATTTCGCGGTGATTGTTTTTGTGACAAAAGTGATCAAAAGCAAGGAAAATTTTCCAGTGACGGGGTTGTTTGTGTGTGAACTTTGGATTATATAATTTGTTACATTGGAACCTATGGTGAGTAAAAAAAATATTTTTAGTGTTGTTTTGTGTTGTGATGCCCGCCCCTCTTCCTTCCTACCAAACCTGCATTTGTTGAAATTTATCAGTATAGGAATTTTTTTTTCCAAACCAAAAAAAATCAGCGATAACAAGCATGCCCTCCCAAAAAATTTTCAGTAAAAAAGGTTTGATTTTTATTTATTTTTTTTTTTTTTTTTTTTTTCCCGTATTAATGCTTTGATTAAAAAAAGTACAAAAAAAAATTTGGTTATTCCCAGCTACGTGTAACTACTGGACCCCAAAACCCATCAGTTCTTTTCAGTGGGAACCCGCCCTTCCACAAAAGGTAGGTGTTATAAAATTGATGGGTTTGTTTGTGTTTTCTTTTTCATGGTAGGTGTTTTTCCCGGTAAAAACGGGTGTGAGTGTTGAGCATAAAAAAATTTTACATACCCCAAAAAAAAAAAACAACCAAAGTTCAGCTTTTATAGGGTTTTTGTGAAATTGAATTTTTTTCCTTTTGTTTTTTTTACCATTTTTTTTTTAAGGCTTTCCCCCCAAAATTTGGGCAGAAAAATTCCCAAAATTAAATTTTTGTCAGGCGAATTCTGTCATAGAAATCAGTACAAAGAGGTTTAAGGGCGTCAGCCATCTGCAAAAACCACGGTGGGATGAGGAAAAATACACAGTGAAGAATCAACCAGTGACAGCATTAGGGGTCAGCCTCTGCAAAAAACCACCGGGGGGGATGAGGAAACCCATGAAGAATCCCCCCATAGTGACATGTTTTAAGGAGTCAGCCATTGGGAAAATCCAGTGGGATGAGGAAAACCAACAGTGAGAACACCACACGTGAGGAGCCCCAACAGTGACGAACCCCCAAAAGTGGGAACACACGGACATGGAGTTAAGGACACCCTTGGGGAAACCACCACTGGGGTGAGGGGCCACAAGTAAATGGATTAAGTGTTCCAAATGTTTTAACTTTTCACCACACACACACCGCATCCCCCAAGTTTTTCATGCACACACCACACACCACACACACAAACACACACCCCCAAATGTTTTCATGCACACAAAACTCCCAAAGTTTTTAAATATATACAAATTGCCATGCACGCAATCAACACACATTCCAAAATCAACCACCAACACCAATTCTGCAGCCATTAGTCATACCACTGTTTGCAAAATTTTTTTTTTTTTTTTCCCCAAAATTTCTTTTTTAAGGTAAACAATTTTATTCTTTTCTTGAATTTTTTTTAAAAAAAAAAAAAAAAGGTTTTTTAACTTTTGTTTGGAATTTTTAAAAAAAAACTGTAATTTTTTGTACAAAACTTCAGCAGGAGGTTTTTTTTAAAATAATTTTGTTTTTGGAAGCATTTTACCCGGAAATAATGGATTTTTAAAAAAATTTTGGGCCTCACTAAGTACTGTCTCAATTGAAGAAAAGGAAATTTCAGTGTTTTGCTGATTTTTTATTTCAAAAAATCCCATATATTTTACACAGAAATTGATAAAACAGGGGGTACTGCGTTTGGTATGAAAACAACAAAAAGCTGGGTTTTTTTTATAGTGCTTTATCATGAAACATACCCTTGGGGACTTTTGGTGAAATTACTTGCACACAAAAGGAAAAAATAGGGGGTAACAGTGTTGTGAAATATTTAAGACAGGGAAAAAGGCATTTTACCGGTTTGAAGGGGGAACAAGCTGGAAGGTTCATCCGGCAAAGAGGAAAAAGGCGTAAATTTTTTTCTTTGGCAAGAAACAAAATTTCCCCCTTTTTAAAAAAAAAAACCAGCTTTCAAAAAAAAAAAAGGAATTTTGTATCATCAAAAAGGATAAAGGAAAAAGACCCAAAAGCAGAAAGAAAAAATTTTTTAAATATATCATTTTAAGTTAAAAAAAATAAGGAGGGGATCAGGATGTATCATTTTGGAAAAAAAAAAAAAGAAATAACGAGGACTTCACTTTACAACAAACTTTTGCTTCGTACATTTAGGTGAAAAAAAAATTTTAGCAAAGGGTTTTTCAGTTTACGGCAAGGTTTTTTAAAGGGGTTTAAAAGAACGATCTTAAATGGGTGAAAAGAAATGATGTTTTTGATGCTGTTGGGCTTAGTTCGAGGTGGACTTGGAAAAAAATTGCTGGGGGAAAATGGTAGATGGAAAAAAATTTCCTAGTGGAAATTGGTAATATGGAAAAAAAAACTGCCTCAGATGAAAATCAGTAATATGGAAAAAAATTGCCTCTGATGGAAATTGGTAATATGGAAAAAAAAATTGCCTCAGTTGGAAATCGGTAATGTGGAAAAAAAATTGCCTCTGATGGAAATGGTAATATGGAAAAAAATTGCCTCAGATGGAAATTGGTAATATGGAAAAAAATTGCCTCAGATGGAAATTGGCAATATGGAAAAAAATTGCCTCAGATGGAAAATGGTAATATGGAAAAAAAATTGCCTCAGATGGAAATTGGTAATATGGAAAAAAAAATTGCCTCAGATGGAAATTGGTAATATGGAAAAAATTGCCTCAGATGGAAATTGGTAATATGGAAAAAATTGCCTCAGATGGAAATCGGTAATATGGAAAAAAAAACTGCCTCAGATGGAAATCAGTAATATGGAAAAAATTATCTCAGATGGAAATCAGTAATATGGAAAAAATTGCCTCTGATGGAAATTGGTAATATGGAAAAAAATGCCTCAGATGGAAATCGGTAATATGGAAAAAAATTGCCTCTGATGGAAATTGGTAGTATGGAAAAAATTGCCTCAGATGGAAATCGGTAATATGGAAAAAATTGCCTCAGATGGAAATCGGTTATTACTGACCGGGTTCCAATGAGTGATGACATGTGGACAGCAATCCATGCCTACGACTGAAAAGGGAAGGCTCGACAATGACAGGGACAGCCCCTATGTCAGTGAACTACAAAAATTACCCGACAGTAGCTACCAGCCTCCATACACTCCACGGAGCGACACCTAAACATCTGTATTATTGTAACACTTTGGATCTGTCCTACAGAGCACTCATTCAGCACAGCACTGACTAAACGTAGGGCTATGTGATCAGCTAGGATGCTTTGAATCATTCTGCAGGAAGGCCTGGGACTCCTTCTGTCCTCTGTCTTCCTTTTTTTGTGTTGCCTTGGTCTGGACATCATCATGTTTCACTAAGCTGACAGAAACAGTACGGGGCTTGGTGGGTGGGTGTCCTATGTATGTTGGATCAGAACAGGCACTACTGAACTCCGCTGAAGTGACTCGGCAGCAGTGCAGTGTCTCCTCCGGTGGGTTGCCTCTTGACGACTTGACACCGACTGCTCCCTGTGGATTGCCGGTGCCAGGGCTGTGGCGGGACGGACCGGGCTGTGGACGGGCTGTTGGAATGAGCAGCGTGGATGCTATGCCACTGAAGTGGCATAGAAGATGGGACAGGGGAGAAAAAAAATGCAGACAGAGACACCTAGACTGATTCTGCTAGCAACAAAATACTGGCACTCGGTTCTTGGGAATCCTCATTCTACAGAAATTATCTGTGATTTACTCCTGCTTCCCCCAAATCGAAAGGTTCAAGGCGTCCAAAATTTCTAACATGGCCGTGAAGTAGTGGCACAAGCAACCAGGACAAAGAATCCCGAACATTCATTAACCCTCTGCCTACCCGATCGACTGCGAGATTTCCTCAATCCGAACACTGGATCGACCGAGATCGACCGCTGAATACTAGGTCAACGACTTTCGCTTTCACCATCACCATATCCTAGAATGCAATCGTGACAGAAGAGTTTTCCAGTACGGAAGTTTCTAGACGCCATTTCGGTTTTTGTTGCAATATTTCGGTGGAGTAGTATTGCTGCTGTGAATTTTCAAAGTTCAGCTTCTTTTTCGCGAAGATTTTCTGGGAAAATGGGCAGATCAAGTAACTATGCAACTTGTAGAATCATTTTCTGACGTGATATTGATGAAGAGAGCCAATTTGCCGGCTAGACTCTTAAAGAAGATTTCAAGCGTGACGATTCGGACATCGATCATTGACAGTTATAATTAAAGAACAATGTTGATTGAATTTTGAGGCCGGAATCAGATAATAATTCAGGCGATGGAGAGATGATGTCGATAAAGCCCATTGCTGCTGGGCCCTGCCTCCCAAAAAAGAAAATTAGAAAACAAACTGCTGGAGATTCTTTCATTTGTTGACTAGAGTGGTTTGGCTACAAGAGTGGAAGCCCAAAAAGTTTCCTTGTTTTGACAGCCAGGAAACCCGGGTCAGTCGTGGGTGTGCCCCCATGATTTGCCTGCGGGCTGTTAGTGTCACCTGTAGCCTTTTGTTTGATTTCAGGTGGATTTTGGCAGACTTTTAACGAGAACATATTTATGTGCCTGCACCAAAAGCATGCAGAAAAGGATGAACATAAACTCCTGGCCTAACAATAAACAACGGCCCCCCACACCCTGTTTTATAAAAAGCAAAGGGAGATGGACAGTCTGCGGTACATTCATCATCCACCAGTGTTTGGCGTTGTGTCGGGTGGTAAGGAGGGAGGGGGGGGGGTGCCAATGCTCAGTGCACTTGCACGGCAGTTCTGACTGCTGCATTAGTCGCTTGATTGTCAAATTCTTCAATATCGTGGGACGGAAAACAGACGTAACAAATCTGTGTCGCGCGCAGCCCCAACAAGCCGTCTCTGTTACTGTTAGGCCTAGCGGTCTGAGTATTCTGAACACCCTAGCGTGTTGGAAGATAAGGGCCCCAAGGGCTTGTACTGAAAGCGTGGTGAACTAGCGAAACTACACATGCTTTGGTTGTCGTATGCGCCCCAAAAGCTGACCAATGTTTACACCAACGGCTCCACACAGGGAAGGCGGAGTGTACACCGGAGAACCTGCGGGATTGTCTTTGTTCCACAACACACTGTGAGCGCTTTTCTGCGAAGGTTATTCTTTTAACATAAAAAAAAATCCGAATTTCTTACACATACACGAACGCACGCCCGTACGCGTGCGCACGGGCGGCGCGCGCACATGCGCACACACACCACACACACACACACACAACAATGCGGCACACGCATGCACACATGCGCGCGCATTACAATATGTACATAATAAGCAGAAAGAAAAACTTACCGTCAATACCATCATTATGATTATTAACATTACCAAATGTGGGTTTAGGGTAAGAATTTCGTATTTGTGCATTCGTTTTAAAAGCCTGGACTAATGGGAAAAAAAACAAAACAAAACAAGCCAGCGCTCTTGCCGAAAACACTGCTTGCACCCAAAGTCGAGGTGTGTGTGTGTGCCGTGTGTGTGTGGTGTGTGTGTGTGTGTATGTGTGTGTGTGGTGTGTGTTGTGTGTGTGGTGTGCTTGTGGTGTGTGTGGGTGTGTGCGTGGGTGTCTTGTGAGAGAGAAAGAGAGAGAGAGAGGAGAGAGAGAGAGAGAGAGGTGACAAGAGAGGGAGATACGAGGAAAGAAAAGAGAGTGTGGGAGAGGAATGGTTGTTGAGTTGAGGTAACAACATGATACACAAGACACTGCACCGGAAATTTACCACTGATAAATCAATAGGGAAGAAAGAAAACATGCACTGTGTACACCGGCGCGCATGCAAAAACTAGAGAGAGAGAGAGAGGGAGAGAGAGAGAGAGAGAGAGAGAGAGAGTGAGAGAGGAGAGACTCGTGAGGAGAGAGAGAGAGAGAGAGAGAGTCTGTCATAGAGAGAGAGGGAGGGGGAGTATTGGGGGGGGGCGGCGGTGACCTGATTGAGAATACATACATATAACGAAACAGTATGGCACGGCATACCTTTTACACACAAAATCAATATAAAGCATGCAGAGAGGTGAATGAGAGAGAGGAGGAGAGTGGACGGTGGTGGGAAGACTGTTATTCATCCATATATGAAGAACTTGTACATGCACAGATAGTTTGTATGTATCCATAATCAATAAATTGCATGATCCGATGAGACTAAATAAGGTTGCTCAGGACAAGGGCCGGCATATCAGTAATCGGAACAAATCTCTCGCTGCTCCTCTGCCCGCCCTACTCTCTCTCTTCGCTCTCTTCTCTCTCTCTCTGCTCGTGCTCTCTCGCTCTCTCCTCTCTCTCTCTCTCTCTCACAACACACACATCACACCACTCTCGTCGCTCTCTGCTCTCTCTACTCACACATCCACACACACACACATCCACCTCTCTCTCTCTCTCTCTCTCAACCACACACACAACACACACGCTCAACCACACACACACACACACTCACACACACATAAAATTACATATACACGGCCACACGGCCCCCCATACGAGGTCTTGAAGAGAGAGTGAGACGAGAGAAGAGCAGAGAGAGAGAGAGTGAGAGAGAGAATGACGAGAGAGAGGAGGAGAGAGAGGAAGGACGGAGAGGAGAGAGGAGAGAGAGAGAGGAAGACAGAGGAGGAGAAGAGAGGGAGAGAGAGAGAGAAGAGATGGAGAGGAGGGAGACGAGAAAGTGAAAACTGAACTGAAATGACGTAGCATGCATGCCTTCCACATGAAACAAAACAGATATCAACACACACACACACACACACCACCACACTACACACACACACACACACACAAACACACACACACACAATCATATTACACGGCACACGGCTACGAGACTGAGGTGGGTCGGGCGAAGGGAGGAGCGGGAGAGGGAGGAGAGACAGAGAGAGAGAGGGGGGGGGGGGAGGAAAAGAGAGAGAGAGAGAGAGAGGAGAGTGACGAGAGAAGAGAGAGACGATGATGGAGAGGAGAGAAGAGTAAAGGGAGAGAGAGAGAGTAGAGAGAGGAAAGGGAGAGAGAGGGGGGAGAGAGCAGGGAGAGATACGAGAGAGAGAGAGAGAGAGGGAAAGGAGAAAGAAAAGGGAGAAGGGAAGGGAAAGCGGAGAGAAGAAGAGGAGGGAAAGGGAAAAAATCCTGAAGAGGGAAAGCAGAGGGAAACAGAGGAAAGAAAGGAAGGAAGAAAAGAGGAGGAGAAGAGAGGAGAAGATGAGAAAAGAGACGACGAGAGGAAAGAAGGGAGAGAGAGAGAAGGGAAAGAGAAGAAGGAAGAAGAGAGGAGAGGAGAGAAGAGGAAAGAGAAAGGGAGAGGCCGGAGAGAGAGAAGGGGGAGGAAAAGGGAGAGAAAGATGAAGGACGAGCGGAGGCGAGAGAGGGATAAAATGGGGAAAGAAACACTGAGAGAGAAGAAATAGAAAGAAGAGAAATGAACGAGAGAAGAAAAAGGAGAGGGGAGGAAGAGAGAAGAGACGAGAGGGACACTTGTCTGTCTCACCCCCCCCCCCCCCCCCCCCCCCCCCCCCCCCCCCCCCCCCCCCCCCCCCCCCCCCCCCCCCCCCCCCCCCCCCCCCCCCCCCACTAGAGCGTTGTGAGAGAGAGACGTGGGGGACGATGAGAGAGGGAGAGGAAAGACGAGAGCGACGGTGAGGGGAGCGATCGAGAGAGGAAGAGAGAAAGGAGGAGAGAGAGACGAGAAACTGAACATTGAATACTGTACGGGTTTTGCGGTTCGGTGCATGCAGTCGGTGCAATGCATATATTAAATTTATGACTTCCACAGAACAAAATCAGAATATCACACAGATAGCACCACACACACACAACACACGCATCCACACAACACACACTCACCACAACACCACACACACTCTCACACACACAAAACATATACACGGCACACGGCCATTACGAAACATATACGAGGACTTGAGGTCGGGGTCGGGGGGGGGAAGGGAGGGAGAGGGAGGAGGGAGGGGAAGGAGGGAGGAGAGAGGGAGTGAGAGGGAAGAGGGGAGAGAGAGACGGATGAGAGAGACCAGACGAGCGGGGAGGGAGAGGGAGGGAGAGGGAGAGAGACAGGCAGAGAGACGGAGGAGAAGAGGAGACAGAGAGACAGAGGGGGAGGAAGGGGAGAGGAGAAGAGTGACAGAGACAGAGAGAGACGGAGGAGAGAAGGGGGCGGGGGGGGGGGAGGAAGAGGAGAGCGGGGAGAGAGGAGAGAGAGAGAAGAGAAGGAGGGAGAGAGAGGAGGACGATGACAGAGAGAGACAGAGAGAGAGAGAGAGAGAGGAGAGGAGAGAGGAAGCTGGAATTGAACACTGACGTGCTGCATGATTAACAGAACAAAAAAGATCACACACAACACACACACACACACACACACACACACACACACACACACTCCCAGGACTCAACACACACATCACACTACACAACCACACACACACACACACACAAAACTACAACGCACACAATCTACGCCACGCAGCGCCACGCCACGCACGCAATGCACGCACGCACCACCCACACATGGTTGTACTCAGACCCCTGGTAGGTTAAGCTGGGTTGTGTGTGTCAATATCCACTTCTCATCAAGAACTGTTCACTATCCACTTGTAATCGTAACACAAACACCAAAATGTCTCTTGTCTGCACCATGGTCTTGTGGTGTGTTTCGACACTTCAGATCCAGCGGCTCTCCGCTTGTGTGACAGAAGAGTGTTGACACGGACAGCGGCTTTTGCTGTTTCCCCTCTCCTCTCTCAAACCGCCCCCACCCCCACCCCGTTTCCCCCACCCCCACACTTTAACTATGAAGTTACACTTTGGCCGTTTGAAAAATATCTAAAACAAACTCTTATAGTTTGATGTTTCAGTATTTACTCCCCTGCGTTTGTCATTAATTTTTAGATACCTTATTAGTGATCAATATTGCATAATCTTGGAAATAAAGGTCAATATTTTAGCTATTATATACAACCCATTACAAACATGCAATTCAACTTGTATTCAGTGAACATATGTCAACTTGAAAGGTTACATTATTAATGCTCTTACGTTCTATAGGATGATTATGTAACCAAGTATTGTGTGTCCTTGGGGATAGTACTTATGTATGCTTTTCATTTCAACAAATCTAGGATGATGGAATTTTCATACCTGTCCGCTCACCTCTCGCTCTGAAATGGCATGATCTGCAAAAGTCGGCCGCCCCCCGGGGGGAGAAACATATACTTAGAATTTTCCCACACCGTCTACACGAAGACCTTTAATCGTTAATATGTTCAGTGAGAGCTCTTCCGCCCCCACCGGTTTTGTGTCATAATCAATCGCTCACGGCCATCCCCCCCCCCCCTCTCGCTCTCTCGCCTTCTCACAAAAACACACACATACACACACACCCACACAACGCCGCATTGCACGGCCGCACGCACTCACGCACACCACACCCCCCCCACCCCCCACCCACCACACACACACACACACACCACCACACAAAACCACCTAATGGTACTACCAACAACACACTTTCTTTAATTTGAAATTTGCCGATAGAAATAGTAGTAGTGATTGGAAATGATAGTTTATTTTAATTATAATAATTATTAAACTTATTATTGTTATGCCTACTCACCATTACTGTTATCAGTAGTATTATTTTGCTTGTTGTAATTTCTGTTATCCTCTACGTTACCCTTTAATTGCCTACGTTGATCTACATGCAACCATATGTCAATAAAAATGTAGCAACAACTGAAGAAA
>CM031624.1:46008337-46013337 GCA_018398815.1 Conus ventricosus | reverse complement strand
CCAAAAAAAAAAAAAAAAAAAAAAAAAGCATGTGAGAGATTCTTTAAAGTGTTGAGTGTTTTTGAGTAAATGCAACATCAATGCCACACTTAAGTATTGGATTCTACAAACACAAATGATCTCAACATTACCAACAACTATCAAAGAAAAATACCAACAGAACTAGAATGCAAAGTTTCTGAAAACAACTTAAGAAGATCAAGGTCATTAACTATTTTCTGTAATGTTATCGGATTTCGATGGTTGAGCGCAGTGCCTCCCTTTTTGAGCATTTGAGCTTTGATGACAGGACAGTGCAGAAGCAGATGATTCGTAGAAATTTGACTCCCACAAACACAAATAATATCTTTACAAAATTTTGTTTTGAGAGCGTTTAGACGAATCTTAAACATCAAAGACGTAATTGATCTGGATTTGATTTGACTTAAACTCTCAATTATCATATCCGAATGCAGTGTATCACAAGTTTTTACACAATTATGTGAATATTGTATATCTGAGGTCTTCAACTTGTCAACAAAATTATCCTTTGCTAACTTGTCAAAGTATTTACAATATTCATGTAGATCTAGCTTAACATTAAGTTTAATTGTCCCTGCAGTATTGCGTGCTGCACTCTTGGCTGCATGATCTACCTGTTCATTAGAGAGAATTCCACAGTGAGATGGAATCCAATAAAAAGTAACACTGATATCTTTGCTTGCTAATTGATGTATTAAGTGCTTGACTTCGTGAGTCATCTCAACCCGTGTCTTGGTATTTTGACCTTTGATAGCGTATAATACTGATTTTGAATCCACACAAAATAATATCTTGCATGCATTTAAAGGTAACTCTTTAATGTGATGTAACGCCATTAAAATGGCTGTTAATTCAGCAGTGAAAATGGAATAATGCCTACCAATATTATAACGTTTTAATGTTTTCAAGGAAGGAATAAAAAATGCTGATCCTGCACTGCCATTTTCTATTACAGACCCGTCTGTGTGTGTGTGTGTGTGTGTGTGTGTGTGTGTGTGTGTGTGTGTGTGTGTGTGTTCGTGTGTGCAAGTGTGCAAGTGTGTGTGTGTGTGTGTGTGTGTGTGTGTGTGTGTGTGTGTGTGTGTGTGTGTGTGTGTGTGTGTGCACTGGGCTGACCAATAAAATGGGTTTACCAATTGGTCAAAACCCAGAAAACAAGATCTTTTTCTTTTCATTATTCCACTTTTTTCTCTGGACCCGGTTTCTTTTCACATAGTTCCCAATACAGCTTTACTGTCTGAATCTTCAACCTACTGTGCTGTTGATTTATAAAACAAAACTTCATACTTTATAAGGATATTTTCTTTTCATATTACTTTTTAAAATGTCAGAAAGAAAAGTCGAAGAGCATCCTAACTTCAAATTGCATCTTTTCATGCATGATAATTTCTAACATGCATTTCAAAATTCAATTAACCTAGTGTGATGGTTGTTTGCTTGCATGTGTGTGTGTGTGTGTGTGCGCATGTGTGTGTACATGTGTTAATGCGCGCGTGTTTGCATGCATGTGCGCAGGTGCATGTATGCCTGCATGCATTTTTGCATGCATGCATGCATGCATGTGCACACGTGTGTGTGTGTGTGTGTGTGCGCATGTGTGTGTGTGTGAGACTATGTGTATATGTGCATACCAACACGCACACAAGACACAACCACAGAATAACGCCTGCGTGCGTGCCTTCTTTACCTCACAACATCCCCCCTCTCCCCAGGGGTTGAATGAGCCCAAATTCAAGTTCTGAAAAAGAACAGTTCTCCATCCTCTTGCTATCCCTCCATGACTGGCTGTAGAATATAGAGATCTTCACAAGCTTAAACCAATCACAGAGAACATAACAGTGTTGTGTGCTGTCTGCATGAGTAGCAAGCTCCCAGTCACCAATCAGAGCAGAGGCTGTACACAGCAAGACATTAACTTTTTCACAACGCACCGTGCGACGGTCACAGCAACTCAGTCAACCCATTCACGACATGTCATTCCTTGGTTACCGCAACGTTGCCATACTCCCTGAATGAGCTGTAGCGCTGTTCCGCCACAACTAAAAAAAAAAAAAAATTCCCCTGTTCTCTCGTCTATGGTCTAAGGGATGCAGCTCCCTTTAATATTTAGAACCGGGTTCTAGCGATTCGAGACAGTAAGTTTGCATTCACTAGCGATGACCTTTGACACCCCAGAGCAATCCGAACAAAGAGATACCAACCAACCAAACTTAAACAAGACTTATGTCGTTTCCATAACTGTAGCGTTGCTATTTTACCTCAAATATAATGAAGTGTACGCTCATTGCACAGTTAGCATTTTACCTTTCTGTTGATATATAACAACAGGTTGTTACATTTATATATCATGGGACGTAAAATATAATCAAACAGTGTGAAAACCGAACATCTGCAACGGTTGTAAGCATGTGTGGAGCATGTGGCAGTAGGGAAGTGCTGTTGGGCTGCCGCGCCCGTCATGGAAGAATTAACCTCACAGCAATTATTATTATACTGAATACTATATAGCGCCTGTTCTTGGCTAGACACCAAGCTCTAAGCGCTTTACAATCCACACTCATTTACACAACGGTCTGCCTACCTGGGTAGTGCCGACTGAAGAGCTGCCAACTGGCGCTTCATTCAGCCGTTTCCCGTGTCATCAAGTGAATATCATTCAAGATCGTTCACTCAATTTCCTTACTTCCTTCATTCTTTCCATTGCTTATGCAGGGTGCATGCTATGTGTAACCTGTCATCCATACCAACGGCCAAACTGGCCTCCTCTTCCGAAAGTTTGGTGATGGGATTTTATGTGTGTGCAAGATGTTATGCAAGTGTTCACACACGGAACCTTGGTTTATTGTCTCATTCGAAGGACTGTATGGGAAATGGAGTCAGAACCAATGTTAACTCCAAGGGAAAAATCCCCCTGTACCAAAACGGCCCGGCGGAGATTCGAACCTGCAACCCCAGAATCACCAAGATCACGAGTCTGGCGCTCTACCAACTGAGCTATCTCAACAGAGGAAGTGGGGAGGATGCTGACCTTCATGTCCATGGTGACAGAGCTCATGGCGACCATCAGGCTGTCCCCGCTGACCATCTTGAGGTCTTTGTGCAGGATCTCCATGCTGGTCAGACCTGTGAGCACATCATCATCATCATCAATCATCGTCATCATCATCATCATCATCATCATCATCATCATCTCATCATCATCATCATCATCATCATCACCATCACATTTATCATCATCAGCTTCACCATCACTGGCATAAGGGTTGAACAATACTGCCGTGGATCTTTGTGGAATTCCCCTGATTGGTGAGACTGGTAATTAACATCACTGACTTGAATCTTGGTGAGACTGGTAATTAACATCACTGACTTGAATCTTGGTGAGACTGGTAATTAACATCACTGACTTGAATATTGGTGAGACTGGTAATTAACATCACTGACTTGAATATTGGTGAGACTGGTAATTAACATCACTGACTTGAATCTTGGTGAGACTGGTAATTAACATCACTGACTTCAATCTTGGTGGAGAATCCCCTGGTTGGTAAGACTTAATCAACATCACTGACTTGAATCTTGGTAAGACTGGTAATTAACATCACTGACTTGAATCTTGGTAAGACTGGTAATAAACATCACTGACTTGAATCTTGGTGAGACTGGTAATTAACATCACTGACTTGAATCTTGGTGGAGAATCCCCTGGTTGGTAAGACTTAATTAACATTACTGACTTGAATCTTGGTGAGACTGGTAATTAACATCACTGATGTGAATCTTGGTAAGACTGGTAATAAACATCACTGACTTGAATCTTGGTGAGACTGGTAATTAACATCACTGACTTGAATCTTGGTGGAGAATCCCCTGGTTGGTAAGACTTAATAATAACATCACTGACTTGAATCTTGGTGAGACTGGTAATTAACATCACTGACGTGAATCTTGGTAAGACTGGTAATTAACATCATCACCCACATCAGGCACACGACAACAATCTTAAGAATAGTCTACACTTTACACAACCCACAGAAGCCACGAACAACAGCGGAGCGAAAACAGCAGACATGATGTAGAAAGGGGGAAGGGGAGGTGGACAGGGGAGGTGGATGGGGGATGGGTAATTTCATACCTGCCACACTTGGAATTACTCACTCTTTGAAAGAATAAATATTTAAAACAAAAAGAATCTGCACACAAAAATGTGGTGATAAACTTCATCATTTTCTTTTTTTTTCATGCGTCCATGCTAAAACAATTCTAAAAAGCAATACGTTAATGAGTTGACAAAAAAAGAAAACGAACAAATGCACTGTGATAAACCAAAACAGCAGCTGTGCTATCCAGTAACAAACAGAATTTATCAAAACAAACAAAAGCAGCGCAGCATAATGCACCAATACTTGACTACCATTACCAGAGAGTACATAACAAACAAGTAGGCTAACTCTTGCTCCCATGATGAAATAAAACCACACCCAGAACTCCAAACGAATGCTGCTCATGACACCAAACCGCCCAGCAGGTGTGACAGCACAGTGACACACACAACAAACGAGGAAACATCCCCGACAAAAAGGGATGTTCCATGCTTGCCCGTATACTGGACACATCCACACAGCAACAACTGGAGAAATGGACCAGTATAAATTAACATTTGTTCAAGACTGGCACAGCGTTTTCGATCTTGAATATAGTCAGACAAGTACACGGATGAACAGCAACATATACAGGTAATCTTGACTTGGGTGAAATGAAAGGCAATCTTCAAAGAGGCAGAGAACAGCAAACAGTAAACAACAAACAAGCGGGGTGACTCTTGCTCCCTGGATGAAATACATTCACATCCATAACTCCAAAGGAACGCTGCTTATGGCACTGAACCACCTAGCGGATACGACAGCACAGAGCATGCAGAGCATTCATTCAAGAATGGCGCAGCCTCATTTACACGTTTTCCTCCATTACCGGAGAGG
>CM031624.1:45995837-46003337 GCA_018398815.1 Conus ventricosus | reverse complement strand
TCGACTGTCAACTGTCCATGGTGCTCTCACACCTGCAACACACGCACACACCAACACATCGACTGTCAACTGTCCATGGTGCTCTCACACCTGCAACACACGCACACACCAACACATCGACTGTCAACTGTCCATGGTAGAAAGTAAACATGAAATGAGGCAGGGAGCAGCAAACAATAAACGACAAACAAGTAGATACTAGGGTAACTCTTGCTCCCACAGGAAAACAAATACATGCCCATAATTCCAAAGGAATGCTGCTTACGACACCGAAACCGCCTAGCAGATATGACAGCACAGAGCACACAGAACAAGCAAGGAAACATCCCCCAATGTTTCAAGCTTGCCTTTATATATATACCCTGTACCGGTCACATCTACACAGCAACAACAACTGGAGAAATGAACAAATATAAATTCAAGACTGGCACAGCCTTTTCGGTGTCATGGTAGGTAAACCCTTTCTGGTGGAGATCGATGGTTAGGACATTCCCCCTTCAACTGTTGCGAAGTCTTCTGTGGCACCCCAACGATCTTCAAGACTCCCGGATAGGTGGTAGGTGAACTGTCCACTATCCTTCTTTGCCTCTGGAGCACACAATTTCAAACTGAACTAGAGATGTTCAAGAGCATCAGAACAATGAAGACCTGCCCTCGGTTTTAAGCTGGCACTAAAACAGCAGGTGTGGCAAAGAGCAATTGCCCGTTTTGAAGGAACCGTAAAGCATGTGAACAGATACTCCAGGATTCCTTCTCAAGCCCTGTTCCCCTCGAGTCTTTCACTGGTATGAATTCTGATGTTTTGCTTCACTTCACTCCCCTCCACAGAAACTGAAGGCTATAGGGGCCAGGTTGTGCTTGTCTTACATCAACTCCCTCCACAGAAACTGAAGGCTTAGGGGCAAGGTTGTGTACGTCTTACATCAACTCCCTCCACAGAAACTGAAGGCTTAGGGGCAAGGTTGTGTACGTCTTACATCAACTCCCTCCACAGAAACTGAAGGCTTAGGGGCAAGGTTGTGTACGTCTTACATCAACTCCCTCCACAGAAACTGAAGGCTTAGGGGCAAGGTTGTGTACGTCTTACATCAACTCCCTCCACAGAAACTGAAGGCTTCGGGGCCAGGTTGTGTACGTCTTACATCAACTCCCTCCACAGAAACTGAAGGCATAGGGGCCAGGATGTGTATGTCTTACATCAACTCCCTCCACAGAAACTGAAGGCATAGGGGCCAGGTTGTGTACGTCTTACATCAAATCCCTCCACAACAGAAACTGAAGGCTTAGGGGCCAGGTTGTGCATGTCTTACATCAACTCCCTCCACACAGAAACTGAAGGCATAGGGGCCAGGTTGTGCATGTCTTACATCAACTCCCTCCACACAGAAACTGAAGGCATAGGAGCCAGGTTGTGTACGTCTTACATCAACTCCCTCCACAGAAACTGAAGGCATAGGGGCCAGGTTGTGTACGTCTTACATCAACTCCCTCCACACAGAAACTGAAGGCATAGGGGCCAGGTTGTGTACGTACATCAACTCCCTCCACAGAAACTGAAGGCATAGGGGCCAGGTTGTGTACGTCTTACATCAACTCCCTCCACAGAAACTGAAGGCATAGGGGCCAGGTTGTGTACGTCTTACATCAACTCCCTCGACAGAAACTGAAGGCATAGGGGCGAGGTTGTGTATGTCTTACATCAACTCCTCCACAGAAACTGAAGGCATAGGGGCCAGGTTGTGTACGTCTTACATCAACTCCCTCCACACAGAAACTGAAGGCATAGGGGCCAGGTTGTGTACGTATTACATCAACTCCCTCCACAGAAACTGAAGGCATAGGGCCAGGTTGTGTATGTCTTACATCAACTCCCTCCACAGAAACTGAAGGCATAGGGCCAGGTTGTGTACGTCTTACATCAACTCCCTCCACAGAAACTGAAGGCATAGGGGCCAGTTGTGTTCGTCTTACATCAACTCCCTCCACACAGAAACTGAAGGCATAGGGGCCAGGTTGTGTACGTCTATACATCAACTCCCTCCACAGAAACTGAAGGCATAGGGGCCAGGTTTGTTACGTCTTACATCAACCCCCTCCACAGAAACTGAAGGCATAGGGGCCAGGTTGTGCATGTTTACATCAACTCCCTATACACAGAAACTGAAGGCATAGGGGCCAGGTTGTGTATGTCTTACATCAACTCCCTCCACACAGAAACTGAAGGCATAGGGGCCAGGTTGTGTACGTCTTACATCAACTCCCTCCACAGAAACTGAAGGCATAGGGGCCAGTTGTGTACGTCTTACATCAACTCCCTCCACACAGAAACTGAAGGCATAGGGGCCAGGTTGTGTACGTCTTACATCAACCCCCTCCACAGAAACTGAAGGCATAGGGGCCAGGTTGTGTACGTCTTACATCAACTCCCTCCACACAGAAAACTGAAGGCATAGGGGCCAGGTTGTGTACGTCTTACATCAACCCCCTCCACAGAAAACTGAAGGCATAGGGGCCAGGTTGTGTACGTCTTACATCACATACTCCCTCCACACAGAAACTGAAGGCATAGGGGCCAGGTTTGTGTACGTATTACATCAACTCCCTCCAACAGAAACTGAAGGCATAGGGGCCAGGTTGTGTATGTCTTACATCAACTCCCTCCACAGAAACTGAAGGCATAGGGGCCAGGTTGTGTACGTCTTACATCAACTCCCTCCACAGAAACTGAAGGCATAGGGGCCAGGTTGTGTTCGTCTTACATCAACTCCCTCCACACAGAAACTGAAGGCATAGGGGCCAGGTTGTGTACGTCTTACATCAACTCCCTCCACAGAAACTGAAGGCATAGGGGCCAGGTTGTGTACGTCTTACATCAACCCCCTCCACAGAAACTGAAGGCATAGGGGCCAGGTTGTGCATGTTTTACATCAACTCCCTATACACAGAAACTGAAGGCATAGGGGCCAGGTTGTGTATGTCTTACATCAACTCCCTCCACACAGAAACTGAAGGCATAGGGGCCAGGTTGTGTACGTCTTACATCAACTCCCTCCACAGAAACTGAAGGCATAGGGGCCAGGTTGTGTACGTCTTACATCAACTCCCTCCACACAGAAACTGAAGGCATAGGGGCCCAGGTTGTGTACGTCTTACATCAACCCCCTCCACAGAAACTGAAGGCATAGGGGCCAGGTTGTGTACGTCTTACATCAACTCCCTCCACAGAAACTGAAGGCATAGGGGCCAGGATGTGTATGTCTTACATCAACTCCCTCCACAGAAACTGAAGGCATAGGGGCCAGGATGTGTATGTCTTACATCAACCCCCTCCACACAGAAACTGAAGGCATAGGGGCCAGGTTGTGTACGTCTTACATCAACTCCCTCCACACAGAAACTGAAGGCATAGGGGCCAGGTTGTGTACGTCTTACATCAACTCCCTCCACACAGAAACTGAAGGCATAGGGGCCAGGTTGTGTACGTCTTACATCAACTCCCTCCACAGAAACTGAAGGCATAGGGGCCAGGTTGTGTACGTCTTACATCAACTCCCTCCACACAGAAACTGAAGGCATAGGGGCCAGGTTGTGTACGTCTTACATCAACTCCTCCACAGAAACTGAAGGCATAGGGGCCAGGTTGTGTACGTCTTACATCAACTCCCTCCACAGAAACTGAAGGCATAGGGGCCAGGATGTGTATGTCTTACATCAACTCCTCCACAGAAACTGAAGGCATAGGGGCCAGGTTGTGTAATGTCTTACATCAACCCCCTCCACACAGAAACTGAAGGCATAGGGGCCAGGTTGTGTACGTCTTACATCAACTCCCTCCACAGAAACTGAAGGCATAGGGGCCAGGTTGTGCACATCTTACATCAACTCCCTAAACACAGAAACTGAAGGCATAGGGGCCAGGTTGTGTATGTCTTACATCAACTCCTCCACACAGAAACTGAAGGCATAGGGGCCAGGTTGTGTATGTCTTACATCACTCCCTCCACAGAAACTGAAGGCTTAGGGGCCAGGTTGTGCATGTCTTACATCAACCCCCCTCCACACAGAAACTGAAAGCATAGGGGCCAGACTGTGCATGTCTTACATCAACTCCCTCACAGAAACTGAAGGCATAGGGGCCAGGTTGTGTACGTCTTACATCAACCCCTCCACACAGAAACTGAAGGCATAGGGCCAGGCTGTGCATGTCTTACATCAACTCCCTCCACAGAAACTGAAGGCAATAGGGGCCAGGTTGTGCACATCTTACATCAACTCCCTCCACACAGAAACTGAAGGCATAGGGGCCAGGCTGTGCATGTCTTACATCAACTCCCTCCACAGAAACTGAAGGCATAAGGGACCAGGTTGTGCACATCTTACATCAACTCCCTCCACACAGAAACTGAAGGCATAGGGGCCAGGTTGTGTATGTCTTACATCAACTCCCTCCACACAGAAACTGAAGGCATAGGGGCCAGGTTGTGTATGTCTTACATCAATCCCTCCACAGAAACTGAAGGCATAGGGGCCAGGTTGTGTATGTCTTACATCAACTCCCTCCACACAGAAACTGAAGGCATAGGGGCCAGGTTGTGTACGTATTACATCAACTCCCTCCACAGAAACTGAAGGCATAGGGGCCAGGTTGTGTATGTCTTACATCAACCCCCTCCACACAGAAACTGAAGGCATAGGGGCCAGGTTGTGTATGTCTTACATCAACTCCCTCCACACAGAAACTGAAGGCATAGGGGCCAGTTGTGTAAGTCTTACATCAACTCCCTCCACAGAAACTGAAGGCATAGGGGTCAGGTTGTGTATGTCTTACATCAACCCCCTCCACACAGAAACTGAAGGCATAGGGGCCAGGTTGTGTATGTCTTACATCAACCCCCTCCACAGAAACTGAAGGCATAGGGGCCAGGTTGTGTAAGTCTTACATCAACTCCCTCCACAGAAACTGAAGGCATAGGGTCAGGTTGTGTATGTCTTACATCAACCCCCTCCACACAGAAACTGAAGGCATAGGGGCCAGGTTGTGTATGTCTTACATCAACCCCCTCCACAGAAACTGAAGGCATAGGGGCCAGGTTGTGTACGTCTTACATCAACTCCCTCCACAGAAGCTGAAGGCATAGGGGCCAGGATGTGTATGTCTTATATCAACCCCCTCAACAGAAAGTGAGAAACTGAAGGCATAGGGGCCAGGTTGTGCACGTCTTACATCAACCCCTCCACAGAAACTGAAGGCATAGGGGCCAGGATGTGTATGTCTTACATCAACTCCCTCCACAGAAACTGAAGGCATAGGGGCCAGGTTGTGTACGTCTTACATCAATCAACCTGTGAGTCTTTCAAGCTCGTGAGTCCTGTGTTTTAACCCTGTGATTTCTTAAAACATAATTTCTTTTTTTTGTTTGTTTTTGTTTTGTTTATTTATAAGATTCAACAGATGTAATCGGTACACTTGCACCTCGGGGTCCCAGATCAATGCCTCCTCTCGTCAGCGCTGGCAATGTTGGGCTGCACAGCAACATCCATCCTTCACATTGTGTGAAAACCAATGGAACACTGCCTCTCTCTCAGTCCACCCAGCAAAACGCCATCACACAATGCAAGCGCTTGAAACAGGTTAAAGACATCTGGAGGAAAAAAAAACAAAAAAACTACTTTCCCCCTGATGAACCAAAGCACCAACCGGAACACCCCAAGGCCATGGGAAAGGGGAACCCCCGAGGCATCAACAACAGCCAACCTGTTGATGGACTGGCTGGAAGAACAGATGCTGGAAGAACAGATGCTGGGAGGAAGCCCTGTTCCCACCGACTTTCATCTGTAAGCTTCAGTCTATCCACAACATCTTTCTGTTGTGGCTTGGAACAGAAGAAAGCCTGGGAAGATTTCCCCAGCGCACAGATTCTTCCATCATTCTGCAGCACTCCTGTGAACGTTCCCCACTTTGATATTCATCTAACTTCATGGCAGATTCATCACGACAGAACTGTAGATCAAAGCATCTGTCTGCCATCAGGCCACTGCAAGAAGGATTTCTCTCTCAGCCAATTTGTATGGACCCCATGGACATGCTCCACCTCTGAAGAATTTTGAAAAGTTATGCCCAAAATCATCACAGACTTGTTCTGCAGCAGAGGACACCAAAGCCTCTTCACTAAAGCTACACAGAGGGCGAGAGCTACCCTATGTGCTGAAACACTGGTGGTGTATCAACAGAAAAAGTCCATCAACAGAAAAAGTCCACCATAGAGTGCCTGTATTGCCTGCAGATCCAACCCTGAGGAGCTGGTAGGGGTTGTGTGTGTGTGTGTGTGTGTGTATGTGTCTGTGTGTGTGTGTGTGTGTGTGTGTGTGTGTGTGTGTGTGTGTGTGTGTGTGTGTGTGTGTGTGTGCATGCGTGCGTGTGTTCTCGCTATCCTGTGATAAGTGTGATAACTTTTCCCTCCTTTTTATCATGGCCCCATTTTTTGCGTCATTACAATTGATGAAGATCTCAATGTATGTGTGTGTGTGTGTGTGTGTGTGTGTGTGTGTGTGTGTGTGTGTAATATATATATATATATATACACACATATATCAGTCACCTACTTTACTATATGACAAAGGCTGCCATGCCATAACACTGGCAGTCAACGCAGTCAACAGTACTAGTATTGTGTTATGCTAGCACACACACACACACACACACACACACACACACACACACACACACACACACACACATATATATATATATATATATAATATTATATATATATATATAATATATAATATTATATATGTTGTAGTCCGTATGGTGAAAACATAAACTATGACTGAGTTCTTAATTTTTGTACATTCCTAAACAGCCTAAACTTGGTTTAGACCATTTGAGCTTTGGTACTTTCTTAAAACAAACAGTTACCTCGTTTTATTTGAAAACGATCAGAGTGGAATTTTATACCTGTGAAAGAGGAGTTCAAGGCACCACAATGAACAGAAAGAAAACTATTTCTGCCTAATACTCCGAGAAAGCCAAGGAGCCACGAATATAATCAGATCAAATGTACCCCGTTAATCTAAAATGAAGGGGGGTGCGTTAAAAGGGGGGGGGGTATTTTTGTGCGTGTGTGTGTGATGTATACGTTTCTTTACTACGGATCTGAACATACTGAAAGAGGAAGAAGAAAGGAGAGACAGTTTTATTTGTGGGTACACTATTCCACATTGACATTCCGCTTAAGTTTTGACCCTCCACACACACACACGAAAATTCCGTTCCTATACTACTACTTCGTGGCCAAGCCGCCTGAATGAAAAATGCCACCACCCATCTATATTAATGACGTTTTCTGGGAGACTGCACTGGAAAAATGACTAACGGGGAAACTTCTTCTTATCGGTTAAAGATGGGAGTGAAGGACAAGAAAGGCTAGATTTGTCCCCCCCCCCCCCCCCCCCCCCCCCCTCACCCCCCCCCCCCCTCTTATCGTAGGATAAAATTCG
>CM031624.1:45977350-45979850 GCA_018398815.1 Conus ventricosus | reverse complement strand
CCCCTCCACACAGAAACTGAAAGCATAGGGGCCAGACTGTGCATGTCTTACATCAACTCCCCCCACAGAAACTGAAGGCATAGGGGCCAGGTTGTGTACGTCTTACATCAACTCCCTCCACACAGAAACTGAAGGCATAGGGGCCAGGTTGTGTACGTCTTACATCAACTCCCTCCACACAGAAACTGAAGGCATAGGGCCAGGTTGTGTACGTCTTACATCAACCCCCTCCACAGAAACTGAAGGCATAGGGGCCAGGTTGTGTACGTCTTACATCAACTCCCTCCACAGAAACTGAAGGCATAGGGGCCAGGATGTGTATGTCTATACATCAACTCCCTCCACAGAAACTGAAGGCATAGGGGCCAGGATGTGTATGTCTTACATCAACCCCCTCCACACAGAAACTGAAGGCATAGGGGCCAGGTTGTGTACGTCTTACATCAACTCCCTCCACACAGAAACTGAAGGCATAGGGGCCAGGTTGTGTACGTCTTACATCAACTCCCTCCACACAGAAACTGAAGGCATAGGGGCCAGGTTGTGTACGTCTTACATCAACTCCCTCCACAGAAACTGAAGGCATAGGGGCCAGGTTGTGTACGTCTTACATCAACTCCCTCCACACAGAAACTGAAGGCATGGGGGCCAGGTTGTGTACGTCTTACATCAACTCCCTCCACAGAAACTGAAGGCATAGGGGCCAGGTTGTGTACGTCTTACATCAACTCCCTCCACAGAAACTGAAGGCATAGGGGCCAGGATTGTATGTCTTACATCAACTCCCTCCACAGAAACTGAAGGCATAGGGGCCAGGTTGTGTATGTCTTACATCAACCCCCTCCACACAGAAACTGAAGGCATAGGGGCCAGGTTGTGTACGTCTTACATCAACTCCCTCCACAGAAACTGAAGGCATAGGGGCCAGGTTGTGCACATCTTACATCAACTCCCTAAACACAGAAACTGAAGGCATAGGGGCCAGGTTGTGTATGTCTTACATCAACTCCCTCCACACAGAAACTGAAGGCATAGGGGCCAGGTTGTGTATGTCTTACATCACTCCCTCCACAGAAACTGAAGGCTTAGGGGCCAGGTTGTGCATGTCTTACATCAACCCCCCCTCCACACAGAAACTGAAAGCATAGGGGCCAGACTGTGCATGTCTTACATCAACTCCCTCCACAGAAACTGAAGGCATAGGGGCCAGGTTGTGTACGTCTTACATCAACTCCCTCCACACAGAAACTGAAGGCATAGGGGCCAGGCTGTGCATGTCTTACATCAACTCCTCCACAGAAACTGAAGGCATAGGGGCCAGGTTGTGCACATCTTACATCAACTCCCTCCACACAGAAACTGAAGGCATAGGGCCCAGGCTGTGCATGTCTTACATCAACTCCCTCCACAGAAACTGAAGGCATAGGGACCAGGTTGTGCACATCTTACATCAACTCCCTCCACACAGAAACTGAAGGCATAGGGGCCAGGTTGTGTATGTCTTACATCAACTCCCTCCACACAGAAACTGAAGGCATAGGGGCCAGGTTGTGTATGTCTTACAATCAACTCCCTCCACAGAAACTGAAGGCAATAGGGGCCAGGTTGTGTATGTCTTACATCAACTCCCACCACACAGAAACTGAAGGCATAGGGGCCAGGTTTGTGTACGTATTACATCAACTCCCTCCACAGAAAACTGAAGGCATAGGGGCCAGGTTGTGTATGTCTTACATCAACCCCCTCCACACAGAAACTGAAGGCATAGGGGCCAGGTTGTGTATGTCTTACATCAACTCCCTCCACACAGAAACTGAAGGCATAGGGGCCAGGTTGTGTAAGTCTTACATCAACCCCCTCCACAGAAACTGAAGGCATAGGGGTCAGGTTGTGTATGTCTTACATCAACCCCCTCCACACAGAAACTGAAGGCATAGGGCCAGGTTGTGTATGTCTTACATCAACCCCCTCCACAGAAACTGAAGGCATAGGGGCCCAGGTTGTGTAAGTCTTACATCAACTCCCTCCACAGAAAATGAAGGCATAGGGGTCAGGTTGTGTATGTCTTACTCAACCCCTCCACACAGAAACTGAAGGCATAGGGGCCAGGTTGTGTATGTCTTACATCAACCCCCTCCACAGAAACTGAAGGCATAGGGGCCAGGTGTGTACGTCTTACATCAACTCCCTCCACAGAAGCTGAAGGCATAGGGGCCAGGATGTGTATGTCTTATATCAACCCCCTCAACAGAAAGTGAGAAACTGAAGGCATAGGGGCCAGGTTGTGCACGTCTTACATAAAACCCCTCCACAGAAACTGAAGGCATAGGGGCCAGGATGTGTATGTCTTACATCAACTCCCTCCACAGAAACTGAAGGCATAGGGGCCAGGTTGTGTACGTCTTACATCAATCAACCTGTGAGTCTTTCAAGCTCGTTGAGTCCTGTGTTTTAACCCTGTGATTTCTTAAACATAATTTTTTTTTTTTGTTTGTTTTTG
>CM031624.1:45959850-45972350 GCA_018398815.1 Conus ventricosus | reverse complement strand
TTAACTACCACGGAAAGGGAACAAGGGGAGGACTACACTTCTGATGACCAGACACAGACAGCCAGGCAATGATAATAGCTGCACGGATATTGGACTGGTGTCTGTGGGGGAAGGGGGGGGGGGGGGAGAAGATAGGGAGTTTGGGTGGAGGGGAGGGGAGGGGGTGGAGTGGGAGGGGTGGGAATGAGGACATGGGACAGAAGCAGCAGAGTGGGAGGGGAGGGGTCCGGGGAGGAGGCAATGGAGAAAGGGGGGGGGGGGGGGGTAGAAGGAACCGGAAGAATTTGTGGGGGTGGAAGGAGGGAGGGAAAGGGGAGGGGGGTAGTGGCAGGGAGCTGAGGAGGGGGAACAAGTGTAAATCAATGAGGACAAGAATCCATTAGCGCCACACTGAAATCTGTGAATTGGGGGCCTGCCTCTGTTTGGTCGGAGCTGACACTGCGGGTTTCCCTTCCCCTCTCTTTCTGAAGGCATGATCAGTCAGTGTGGGGGTTGGTGTGTGTGTGTGTGTTGGTGTTGTGTGTGTGTGTGTTGTGTGTCTGAATGGTGGGGGGTTTTTTTTTACCCCAACCAAAGGGGAAAAACCCCCTTTTTCCAACCCAGAAAAAGCCAATAAGGGGGGTTGGTTAATTTGGGGGTTGGGTTTTTCCCCTGAGGGGTTTTTATTTTTTGGGTTTATTTCTTTGGGGGTGGGGTTGGGTTTTCCGGTGTGGGGGGTTTGGTTTGTGAAACCCCCCCCCCCCCAAAAAAAAAAAAAATAAATTTAATTTTTTTGTTTTTGGGGGAAATTTTTTTTGCTTTTAAAAACAATTGAGAAAAAATCCTCTTTAATTTTTTTTGTGGTGTTTGGGGTTTTGTTTCCCCGGGGTTTGGGGGTTTTTTTTTTTTAATTTCATTTTTCACTCTTAAGCACACCACTTCCCCCAACAAGGCCCAGCCCCAAACCCGGAAAACCAACCAAAACCCCCAACCCAAAAACCCCAATTTTTAAACCCAACACCCCCACTCCCCAACAACACAACACACACACACACCCAACACCAAAACACACCTTATTAAAAAAAAACCCAAAAAAAAATAATATTTTTATAATTTTTTTTCCTTTAAAAACCCCCAAAAAACAAAAACAACACAAACAAAACCCCACCAACAACATAACCCCAAAGAAACCCACAACCCCCCCAATCCAAGGGGCCAAAAACCAACCCCCCCCACACCCCACAATTTTTCCCCCCTCCTCCCTCTTTTTCCTCTCTCACACCCACCCCCAAACAACACAACACAAAACCCAAAACACCCCACCAACACCCCACAACCCCAAACCAAAACAAACCCAAACCAAAAACACCAACCATTAAAATAACAGGCCCAAAACACCCCTTCAAAAAACAACCCAAACCCAAAACAACATTCCCCTTTCCCCCCCCAATTTTTTTACCAACAACAACAACAACCCCCAAAAACACAAAATTTCCCCCAAAAACCCAAACATAACACCGCCAAAAACCAACCCCAATAAAGAAAAAAAAAAAGACAAAAAAAACCCCTCAAACTACTCCTCTCCCCCTCCCCTCTTCTTAAAAAAACAAACCACACAAAACCCACAACCACAAACCACACACAAGCCGGGAAAACCCAAGGGAAGGAGAAAAAAAACCGGGAACGGGGGAAAAACCTTTGCAAGGGAAGGGGCGGGGAAACACCTTTTGGAGAAAAATTTGGGAAAGGGAAAGCCCGGGCGGGCCCGGGGGAAAATTTTTGGCATCCCCCCGTTTAAAAGCCTGAGGGCGGGAACGGAACACGGGCCAAAACCAAAAAAAGTAAACCCTTTTAAGAAAAAAAAAAAATTTGTTAAAAGGAAAAAAGCTGTTTGAAAAGGATTTCCTCCCGGGAAGTCGGGGGTTCAAATTTTAAAAGGGGAAAGATGGGTTGGATGGGGGCCCAAAATTTTTTTAAACCCCCCCCATCCCACAAAAACCAATTGTTGGGGCCAAAAGGGGGGGTTTTTGGAAAAAGGGGGGGCGGGGTTTGGGGGGGGGGGGGGGGGGAAAAGGGGGGGGGGGGGGGGGGGGGGGGGGGGGGGGGGGGGGGGGGGGGGGGGGGGGGGGGAAAGGGGGGGGGGGGGGGGGGGGGGGGGGGGGGGGGGGGGGGGGGAAAAGTGGGGGGGGGGGGGGGGGGGGGGGGGTGGGGGGGGGGGGGGTGGGGGGGGGGGGGGGGTTTTTGGGGGGGGGGGGGGGGGGGGGGGGGGGGGGGGGGGGGGGGGGGGGGGGGGGGGGGGGGGGGGGGGGGGGGGGGGGGGGGGGGGGGGGGGGGGGGGGGGGGGGGGGGGGGGGGGGGGGGGGGGCAAAGATGAAAAAACCAGGGGTTCATGTATGCCCCAGGGCTCTTTTTGGTTAAAAACCACCCACCCCCCACCCTTTTCAACCCTCATTTAAAATGTCATGTTTTTTTTTAAAAGAAACCCCCAACAGGTTGTTCAGAATCAACCCCTTTGTGTCAACGGGAACAAAAAGGGTTTTTTTTTGGGGGGGGAACTAAGTCTAAAAAAGGCCCAATGCAAAGTTTTTTTTTTTTTTTTAAAAAGCAAAAAGGGGACTAAAAGATTTCCCATTTGGGGCCCATGCGCATGTTTTAAAAACCGGCCCCAGGGGAAAAAAATTTGGCGGGTTTTAAAAGGATAATTTCCCGCCACCGGTGCTTGAAAAAAAATTGGCTGACGAGGGTCACGCTGCCCAATCTTTCCTGGTCCATTTTTCCCCCCTCCAAATCGTAGCCCCCACAGGCCCCAAAGGGGCCTCGGGAAAAACCCCCATCTGAAAAAACGACTTCCCAAACCAAAAGGAATTTTTTTAAAAACCCTGTCGAGTTCTGTCCACCCGTTGATTTTTCCTTTTCAGGCAAACTATCTGCCGGGCATCGTTCCCTTCTAAAAAGGCTAAAAATTTTTGGGGGGCCAATTTTTTGTGGGGGGCCATTTTCAAATCCTGCCCCACGCGCTTGCTTTTCTGCCCAGGAAAGACGGGAAACCGGGGTCCCAATTTTTGTTTCAAAACGAACGCCATTTCCCCCGTTTTTCCTTTTTTCCCGGGAAACTTGACCGTGATGAAACCTTTCTCACCCCTAAACCCTAGTGAAAAAGAAAAGTCTGCTTTGCAGTGATTTTTTTTTTTTTTTCCCCTTTAAAAGTAATCAGATACAAAAACTTTAAAAAAAGTCTGCTTTGGGTTTTCCCGGAACGATTTTCCAGCCTATGCAGCCCCCTCCCTAAACCCAAAAGGGGACGCCCTGCCAGATTTGGGCGGGGCTCAAAATGCTCCCTTGAAATTCAAGTTTTTAAAGGGAAAAACAAAAAAAAACCCCCTTTAAATTTTCATATAAAATTTAACCTCAAAACAAAAAATAAAAAAAAAAAAACCCATTTCAGTGTGATAAATCCCCACATTCAGTAAGGGGTTTTTGGGCCCGCTGAACCCCCTTGGGGCGAATTTTGAAAAAGGGTAACAAAAAACAGCAATGACATTTTTGTCCCTGGCAAAAAAATTTTTTGTTACAAGAAAAAATCCACTTTGCCATGAAAAAACAGACAGACAATAAGATAAGAAAATTTTTAAAATTTTGCTTATAGCCCACCCCACCACAAAGGGCCACATCGGGGCCTGCCCAAAAAAAAAAAACAGAAAAAAAAAAAAAAAAAAAGCAAAAAAACAAAAAAAAAAAAGGGGTTTGGGGAAGGGAAAGGGAGATGAGGGCTCCATAACAAACTTATTTGCCCCCATACAAAAGAAAAACACCAAAAATTGTTTTTAAACCGAAAAAGGGCCGAAAAAGGGTTGTATTCCTTTTTAAATTATTTATGGTTTAAAATTTAAATTTGCTTTCTTTTTCCCCCAACAGAAAAAACTCTGAAGTTTCCCAAAAAATTACAGTACCCACCCCAAACTGAAAAATAATGGGAACAAAAACCAATAGATGTTTGAAGAGAACAAAAAACAAAAAGTAGGCCACTCCACGTGTGTATGTGTGGGTTGGGGGGGTTTCAACAGAGAGGGGAGGAGAGAGAAAAGAGAGAGAAAAGGGGGAGAGGGGGAGAAAAGGAGAGAGAGAAGAAAATGTTGCTTTTAGCCCACCCCCCTGAAAAAGGGCCCCCATCAGGGTGGAGGAAGAGAGAGAGGAGAGAGGAGAGGGGAGACAGAGAGAAGAGAGAGATGAGTGAGTGGTGAGTGGTGGAGGGGTGGGGGGTTGTGGTGGTGTGTGTTGTTTTGGGTGTGTGTTTTTTGTTGTTTTGTGTTGTGTGGTGTGTGAAGAAACAAACCACACACACACACACACCACCACCACCCCACACACCACACAATGTTTCCCATGCATGTTTTTCCCCATGCAGTAAATTTCTCTCTTTCACGGGGAGGGGGGGGAGGGGGGGGGGGGGGCATCAAAACTAATCCTAAAACAAAAAAACAACTAAAAAAAAACAACCCCCCCAAAAACCTTTCTGACAATAGGTGCGAAAAAAAAAAAAAAAAAAAAATTTAATATGTTTTGAGCTTTGAAACCTGCTTTTACGAACGTACACGCTCACGCACCCCAAGTCCAAAACCCCAAAAAACCCCCCCCAAAACACAACCAACCGGCCCCTTCTTTCCCAAAATTTACCCCCCCCCGGGACCAAAAAATTGGCACAAAAACCAAACCCCAAACCCCCCTTGATTACTCCACGGAAAGGGCAAGGGGGGGGGGGGGAACCAAAAAAAGAAGAAAGAAAAGGAAGAGAAGAAAGGCAAAGGAAAATGAAAGGGGAAAGTGGGGGGAAAAATGGGGGGGGGGGTGGGCAAAAAGGGGTTTTTGGGGGGGGTGGGAGGGGGGGGGGGAGTGGGGGGGGTGGGAATGGGACAGGGGCCCAAACCCGGGGCGAAGTGGGAGGGGGAGGGGTCCGGGGGGGGGGGCAATGGAGGAAAGGAGGGGGGGGGGGTTTGGGGGGGAAGGGAAAAAAAACCGGAAAAATTTTGTGGAGGGGGGGGAAGGAAGGAGGGAAAGGGGGGAGGGGGGAATGGCAGGGGCTGAGGGGGGGGAAAGAAAGGGTGTAAATCAATGGGGAACAAAAAACCTTTTGCGCCACACTGAAATCGGGAAAATTTTGGGGGGGCCGCCTCTGTTGTTGTGGGACGGAAAACGGGGGCCCCCCCAAAATCTCTTTCGAAGGCATAAACAGCCCAGTGTGTGTTGGGGTTGTGTGTTTGTGTGTGTGTGTGGGTTTTTGGGTGTGTTTGGGCTGGAGTGGTGTGTGTTTTTGTGTGTGGTGTTTTGGGGAGTGGTGTGTGTGTTTTGTCTGTGAGTGTGGGTTGTGTGTTTGTGGTCTGTGGGGTGTGGGGTGGTGGTGGTGTGGGGTGTGTTTTGTGAGGGGTGTGGTGTGTTTGTGTGTGTTGGGGGGAAGTTTTGGGGTTTTGTGTGTGTGGTGTTTGGTGTGTTCTGTGTTTTGGTTGGGTGTGTTGTGGGGGGTGTGTGTGGTTTTGTGGTGTGTGGAAATGTGTGTTTTGGCCCTTCTGTGTGTGTGTGTGGGGTGTGTGTTGTGTGGTGGGTGTGTGTTGTAGTGGGGTGTGGTGGGGGTGTTTTTGGATTTGTGTGGGGCCTTGGTGTGTGGTGGTGGTGTGTGGGTGTGTGTGGTTGTGATTTGTTTTGTGTGTGGTGTGTGATTGTTGTGTGTGTTGTGTGTGGTGTGTGTTAGTGGTGTGTGTGTGGTTGGTTGGGGTGGGAAATTATTTGTGCATGTTTTGTTAGTGTGTTAGTGTGGGGGTGTGTGTGGGGGTGTGTGATGTGGGGTTTTTTTTGTGTGTGGGTGTGTGGTTTTGGGGTGGGGAACTGTTTGGTGAAATGAGGGTTTTGGTTGTTTTTGTGGTTTTTTGTGTGGGGGGTGTGTGTGTGTGAGTGGTGGTGTGTTGTGTGGTGGTGTGTGGGTGTGTGTTTTGTGTGTGCGCCCCCGGCGCGCTTTTTTATTGTGTGTGTGTGTGTGTGTTTTGGGGAAGGTGTGTGTGTGTTGTGTGTGGGGGTGGGGTGTGTGTGTGTGTGTGGGGTTTTTGTGGCCATTTGTATTTCCCGAAAGTCGCAAAAACCCACTTTAAACCACTCCCTTCCCTTTCCTGGCAAAACAGTGAAATGAGAACACCAAAAAACTGTAAAAAATAGTTAAATTACTTTTAGAACGGGCCAAAACCCCGCCTAATTTCTCTTTGAGGGACCCTTTAACTTTCGAAATATACCCCGGCACCAACCAACCTGAGAATAACACCCTTTGGGTTTCGGGAAATTCTAGCAAAAACCCCACAGGGGAAACACCAAATTCAGTGGTGAAAACTCGACGCGTGGCCCCAGTCCCCCCAAACCCCGAATCGTAGAACCCACAACTCTGGGAAAGGAGCCGGATTTGGGGAAAAAAAAAAATCCCACAAAAAAACCCCTCCCTCGGGCGGGAAAACGACCCCCCACAACTCCACCCGGGGATAGGCTGAGGCGTGAAAAAGTGGTCCCCAAAAAAAAAAATTTGGGATTTCCCTTTGGGAAAAGAAGGTGTCCTGCCCCAATTTTTCCACAAAAAAAAACTATTCAAAAAAAATTAAAAATGGTTTTAATTAAAAATTTTTTGGGCATTTTTAACCCCCATGCAAAAAATTGCATAAAAATTGGGTTGGCAAAAAACTTTTTGCCATGTAAAAAAAAAAAAACCCCCAAAGCAAAACGGTCAACTTTTTGAAACGTGTTATTGAAGAAAGGGGAAAAAAAAAATCCGTTAAACCCTTTTTAAAAAGGGGGTTTTGGAAAATAATTTTAACAGAGCTTTTGACGGCTGTTAAAAAACTTATACAAAAAAACGTAATTTTGGGGGTCCCCCATTTAAAGATCCACCGTTATTTTGCAACCTTTCCCAAGAAAAAAAACTGGGAAAGATGCGAGGTAAATCACACTGCTGCCATTTTTCTTTTTAAAAATATAAAAGGAAAAACGGATTCCGGTGCCCCCATTTGCCAAAACTCTCCCTTTCCAGTTTGGGGTTTTGCAGAGCCACCCCCGCGTCCCAACGATGAGCTGCAAAACGCTAAGGGTCATTTGGGTTCCGAAGGACCCCAAAAAAAAAGAGACGGGAAAAAAAAAAAAGGGAAAAATATGTCTATTTTTTAAGGGGGCTGACCAACAACCCTTAAAAAATCTAAAGGGATCCCTTTGGGAAAAACCAAAAAAAATTTTCTTGAGCCGCATAAACAACAGCAAGCTTGCATTCTTCAGTAAAACGAACGATACCTGCTTTTAAATGCCCAGGGATGGGGCAAACCGGCTTTAAAAATTCCCCCCACACTCCCCCACCCCCGTGCTCTTCCTGGGGCCCCTCAGCGACCCCCCCCCCCCCCCCCCCCCCCTTTCCTCCGGCCCCCCCCCAAGGATGGTTTGGCAGGCCTTTCTGTTTATTCACCCCCGAAAACAGGGCCCAAGGACCCCCACCAAAAGGCCACTAAATTGCCCGTCTCCTCCCCCCCTGAATTAAAAAAATTCCAAACCCCCCACATCAGGCTAACCACCGGGTTTTATCTCTTTTCCCTCTCCCTCTCTCCCTCCCACCCCTTCCCCCCTTTTCCCTCTGCCCCTCCAATCTCTCCCCCAAGCCCTTTTCTCCCCCTTTCACCCCCCCCCCCCCCCCCCCCCCCCCCCCCCCCCCCCCCCCCCCCCCCCCCCCCCCCCCCCCCCCCCCCCCCCCCCCTCTCCTCTCTCCTTCCCCCTTCCCTTCCCACCGGGTTTTCCTCAATTTTCCCCCCTTTTCCCTTCTCTCTCTTTTCTTTTTTCTCCCCCCCCCCCCACCTTTTCTCTCTCTCTCCCCCTTCCTCTTTTCCCCTTTTTTTTCCCCTTTCTCCCCTCTCTCTCTCCCCTTTTCCCCCCTTTTTCCCCTTCCTCTCTTTTCATTTTTAAACCTGTCGAGCTGGGGCAAAGCAAAAGCGGGCGTTATTAAAGGGTTGTTTGGCTGGCTTTTTTTAGTGGTTGGGAGATCCCATTTTCCTTTAAAGTTACCCCTTTTAAACCCGGGCCCCTTCACAAGTGGGTTTTCCCCAAAGAAAAAAAAACAGTGTTTTCGGGGCTGTTTGGTGGAATAGTTGTTTCAGTTTTTGGGGATCCTCCTATTTTTTCCCTGGTAAAATTTTTTTTGGGCTTTTTTGCCGTTTCTTTTGCTTCTTGTTTTAAATGTTTTCACTTGGGTTTTTGTTTGCTGGTGATTTTTGGTTTTTGTGTGGCGGCGTGTATTGTGTGTGTTGTGTGTGTGTTTGTGTTGTGTGGGGGCATGTGGGGTGGTTGTGTGTGGGGGTGTGGTGTGAGTGGTGTGTGGGGTTTTGGTGTGTGTGTGTTTTTGTGTAGTGTGTGTTGGAATTTGTTGTGTGTGATTTGTGGTTTTTGTGTTTGGGGGGTGTGTGCGGTGTGTGGTGTGTGTTTTGGGTTTTGGTGTTTGTGTGGTGTGTGTGTGTTTTGTTGTGTGTGTGTGTGTGTGTGTGTGGGTGGTGTGAGTGTGCTTTGTTTTGTTGTGTGTGTGTGGGGTGCGGGGGCGTGGGGTGTTGGTTGTAAAGAGAGAGAAAAGAGAAAAGGGGAAAGAGTTTTTTTAAAAAATTTTCATTTGTTTTTTTCTTTTGTTTTTTTTTTGCATCTATCTGCTGGTTTCTTTGTTGTTGGGTTTTTTTTCCATCCTACCATTTAAAAAACCCGTTCCCAAAAAAAATCACGAAATCAGGTTTTTCAAAAAAATCCTTTTTTTTCCCTTTTCTCACACACACCAACCACACTCCCCTCTTCCCTCCCCCTCTCTCTCTCCCTCTCTCTCTCTCTTCTCTCCCCTCTTTTATAAACACCCCCCCTACCACCCTCCAAAAATTTCACATTCAAGTCACAGACGGGGGAAAGGAAAGGGAAAACAAAACCGAGGCACCTTCAGCTTTAGAGAAGGGGGATGGGGGGCCACACAAATTTTGAGACTTTTTTTTTTCTTCTTTTTTTTTTCCTTTTAATTTTATTGGGTTGACAATGAGGATTTACAGTGGGCGAAGATGAGGTTTCGGAGACCCATTCGGTCGCCACTGCATGAAAAGGTTTTGTAACTTTTTTTTCACTTATTTATTTCCCCAATTACCCGGCCCCCCAAACCCGGCCTTGGGGAGATACCGACACCAGCAAATCTGGCAATTTAAATTTAGCAACACCCCCAAAAAAGGTTTCATCCCTTAAGTGGCTTTAAACTCCACTCCCGCGTTTCCAAAAAAAAAAAAAAACAATTAAATTTGGGCGCCAAACGCCCTTTAGGCAAACAAAAGACAAAACAAAACAATTTAGGTTTTTTTAACCTCTTAGGTCTTTTTCGAAGGGAAAAAAACAACAGGACCCGAAAAAAATAATGTATCTCAAGTCCTTTTTAGTTCCAAACCCACAGCCAACTCAACTCTAAAGGGTTAAAAAAATTTTTTCATGAGGGGTTTAAAAACCCCCAAAAAGGGCAAAAAGGCTCAAACGGGGGAAACCCAAATCACGACCCCTGGCCCAAGGAAAATACATTTGCGCTAACCATAGTGCCACTGGCCAAAAAACCCCAGCCTTTAAAAGTAGTTTGTTGGAAAGTTTTTGGGGGTTTTTTATTTTTAAAAGTTTTTTTTTTTTTTTCCCTTTTTTTTTCCCGTTTAAAAATGGGGGAGAAAACGGGCCATAAGTAAGAGAAAGAGTTTTAAAAAAAATTTTTTTAAAAAAGACTGGACAGGGCCAAAAAAAACCATATGTTTTCCCCTGTGTATGGGCCCAAATTTCCCCTTTTTTAAAAAAAAAGCACAGGGGTTTTTTTTTTTTTATCATAGCTTTTCAGCCTCTTTATTTTTTCATTCACTCCCCAAAATTTGGGGTCGGGGCCAAAAAGGGAGTGATTAATGTGGGTAAAAAAGTGACAAGCAAAACCCCCCCCCCCCCCCCCCCCCCCCCCCGCCCCCCCCCCCCCCCCCCCCCCCCCCCCCCTTTTTCATTTTAAATTTCCCCCCCGAATTATTCTGGTGATTCTGGGCGACAGCCCAAAATGCCCCCCAAAACCCCAAAACCCTTTTGGGGTACATATTTTTCAAAAAAGCCTGGCTGGGAAGCCAAGTGTTTTCTGGTCCCCACAAAAACCCAAACTTTAAACCCCAAAAGAGGAGTGAAGCTGTAACTTTGTAATGGAAATGAGAGAGAGAGGGGAGAGGAGAGAGAGGAGAGAGAGGAGAGAGGGGAGGAGGGGAGAGAAGGGGAGAGAGAGAGAGGCAGAGAAAAGGAGGGGAGGAAAAGAGAGAGGAGAAAAAGAGAAGAAAGAAAGAGAAAAGGAGAGAAAGAGAGAGTAGAGAGAGAGACAGGGAGGGGAGAGAGAGAGAGAAAAAAGAGAGAGAAACAAACAGACAGGGCAGCAGACAGACAGGACAGACAGACAGACAGACAGACGACAGACAGACAACAGACAGAGAGGGGAGAGAGAACCCGCACTGGCAAAAGCCTTATTTAAACAGGATATCAGGCTTGGGTTAACCCCACAAAAAACACCCGTGAATGTCTGTTCAACTTTTAAATTTGGCTATTGAAAAAGAAACCCCTTTTTGGGGGTTTTTTAAGGGGTGCGTGTGTGCGTGCGCGCGCGTGTGTGCTTTCGCGCGCGTTGCGGCATTTCGTGCGGTTTTTACATGCAAGAAAGAGTGTGTGTGTGTCTTGCAGAGGGCAAGTGACAGGGCAAGGAGAGGGAAAATTTGAGGGTTCCCATAAAAAAAAATGTCAGCTGGCTTTCCCCAAATTTCATGTGGAAATTTTGGGGTGGCAGGAGAGAGGAGGGGGGAGAGAGAGAGGAATGGAGAAGAAGAGGAAAAGGGGAGAGAGAGAGAGAAAAGGAGAGAGAGAGGAAAAGGGGTGGGGAAGGAGAGAGAGAAAAGGACGACCCGAGAGAGAAAAAAGTTTTTGGGGGGAAAGTAAGAATCTCACAGATGGTGATGGTGGGAGGTGTGTGGTGTTGTGTGGTGTGACAAAACCCCCGCTTTTCGGGGCATTTAAGGGTGAACAATCATGGAAAACTAAAAGATCCCCAAATAACAAAAAAACAAGAAGTAGAGAGAAAAAAAAAAAAAAATAAAAAGGGCAAGAGGTAAAAAAGAACAAGAAAAAGAGGAAAAAACAAATGGGCTTTTCGAACAGCAAATGTTCCCTTTGGGAAGAGGAAAAAGGAAGGGTGAAGAGGACAAAAACCCTATTTCCCGCTGTGTGTGTTGTCATTTTTCCCCTTGCTGGGAAGTCTTTCTGCGACATAAAGGAAAATATCAAGGTGGAGGAGCGGGGAAAAAAAGAAAGGGAGCCCTAAAATTTTTTCACCCCACACTCTCTCTCCCCTCTCTCTCCTCCCCCCTCTCTCCTCTTCTCTCTCTCACACCCACACCCACACAAAACCCCACCCACTGTAACACACAAACACAAACCTGCACCCCAAAACACCAACACGCACACACACACACAAAACACACCCGACACACACACATAATACTACACAAACCCACGCGCGTGCGCTGGTTTCGCGCCCAAGCACACACAAAATACAGGGCACATTCCCCTGAGAAAAAGATCCCCAAGGTGTTGAAGGGGAGAGAGAAGAGAGAGAGATAGAAGAGAGGGGGAGAAGAGAGGGCAGAGGGCAGAAGAGAGGAGAGAGAGAGAAGAGAGGAGAAAAGAGAGACAAAAGAAAAACAAATGAATAAACTTTTTATTTGGAGGGGGAAGATGAACAAATTTAGGAAACCTTTTAGAAAAGCAATCAAGCAAGGAGAAAATGAACAATTTAGTGCCTTTTAGAAAAGCAAACAGCAAGGAGAAAGACTGAACATTTATGACCTTTGAGAAAAGCAATCCAAAAGCCAAAAAAATGGGTTTAAAAAAAACCCAAAAAGGAAAAAAATTAAAAAAAAAAAAAAAGCCTTTTCCCCCCCCCAAAATCACAGACCTGACAAGTGACGGAAGGAAACACACCGAGTCACCTTCAGCTCAGACAGGGCATGAGGGCCACACATTCTGAGACTTTTCTTTTCTTCTTCTTTTTTTTTTCCTTTCAATTCATTTGATCTGATCAATGAGATGACAGTGGCGAAGATGAGTTACGGAGACCCATTCTGGTCCTGCCACTGCATGACAGGTCTGTAACTCTATCACTTATTCATGCACAATTATCCCGGCCTCAACCAGGCCTGAAGATACAGACACCTGCATGCTGGTCAAGTAATCTGAGCAACACCCAAAAGAGGTGCATCCCTTAAGTGGCTGAAACTCCACTCTGCGTTTCAATTAAAAAAAAAAAAAACAATTATGAGTGAGTCTGCCAACAGCATGAGGCAAACAAAAGACAAGACAAAACATGAGCGTTTCAACCTCTTAGGTCTTCTTCAAGCAAGAGAAACAACATTCAGGACAATGAAAACTAACTGTATCTCAAGTCTTTC
>CM031624.1:45947350-45952350 GCA_018398815.1 Conus ventricosus | reverse complement strand
CGCCATAATTATCAGGTGATATCAAAAACTATAATCAGGTTCCTCCAATGATAATCGCCATAATCATCAGGTGACATCAAAGTTATCAGGAGACCAATTTCAGGAAAAGGGGAGGGGGGGGGGGGGGGGTGTTAAGAGGGCTAGGAGAGGGATGGTAGACCAGGGGAGAGCACTCACTGCACAAGATGTTGTCTTTTTTTTTTTTTTTTTTTAAAGCAAACAAACAAATGAAAGAAAGAAAAAAGAAAGAAAGAAAGGAATGAATGAATCAATGATCAATGAACAATTCCGTCAGGGCCCCATTCATGTTCTGGCCCTCTGTGGCTGCTGCCCCCACACCCTTGGCTTACACACAATGTGAATCACACAATGAAACGATCATCAGCTTTAAGCCACAGCTGGCTACTGACATTGGTATCAAGCCACAACCTTCCCCATCATGTCTCCAAACACACACACCATTCCATTCCATGAGTCACCACCACTGATGCAGGATTTCAGAGAAGAAAAGTCAAGCCCTTTTTCAAATGAAAAAAAAAAAAAAAAATCCCTGACAAAGGCTTTGTGTCAAGCAGAAATAGGAAAGACAAAAATACACTGAGAAATAAAATGTGTGGTTGCCCGCGAGTAGCTTTCACAGGAAACCATGTCAGTACTTCTATCAAGGACAGGGTTCAGGGGAAGTAAGGGCCTCTCCCCTGATGTTCCTCCGTGTAGCCATGGCCAGATCAGAATATGATGTCTGGCGTTAGTTGCTGGAGAGGTTTTGCTCTTAAATCACCTGAGGAAAATGAAACCGAGACAGACTGAAGTGTAGCTGAAGACAAGGCCAGGTACAAATGGACGCACAGAGTAAAGTGAAAAGTACCACTCATCTAGTACACAATACAAATTAGAGGAGTTCACAGATCTCAGCCTCTTTCCAATGTTACAGCCACAATGAAAAATACACACACACACACACACACACACAAAGACCATTCTCCCCTGATAGCAGTCAGCCAGACTTGATGACTTCTGTGCATTTTTGGTTTGTTCTCTGTAACGTCTGAAGATGACATATTTGTCAACATTCACCTGTCTGTTTCATCTTGCATATTAACGATGAACTGTTTTGCACCTTGTTTTTGTGTGTTCGTTTATATTTTGCCTTCTCAAGTTGATAAGATTAAGAATGTGTGTTCCTCAAATTGGAAAAAAAAAAAAAAAAATGAGGAAGCTAAAGTCATTTGGTCGTAAGGTAACTGATTTGCAAAATTGTTCATAGAATTTATGTAACTGTTTGAATTTAATTTTGAAACCACCAACACTGAAAATGTAAGCTAAAAAAATGACAACTTGGTTGACACCACTCTACATACTGCACTATATCTCTGTGAGTGGTACGTCAGGACAATCAGGCATTACAAGTGATTGTTGTTGTTGTCATTTATGTTCATTCGCTTTATGTCTTTCCACTAAAAGGGATATCAGACAATGGGCTGAGTGTATAAAGCAGTGAAGAAAACGCACTGACAACAATGGGATTAAAAAAAACTGTCAAACATTTTAATGTGCAAAAAACAAAACATCTTATTGATGGTGAACGTCCCAAGTTCTAGCCCCAGAACGAACAGAGAGAAAAAGAAAACACAGAGAGCATACAGACGCACTGAGGAACGAACAGAAAGAAAAAGAAAACACAGAGAGCATACAGACACCCTGATCCATACAGCACTCTGAAGCTGACACAGCCTTCACTCGATGATCTCAAAGGAGTGTGCAGTCCACTCTCCATGCTAACTGCCTTCAGATCACAGTGTACATAGCTCAGGCATTAAGCATCACATTCTTTTTCTCTCTCTCGCTTTTTCTCCTCTTCATCCTTAAAGACATTCAGAAGGATGAAGAATCCAGTCAACTCTTGACTTCTGAAGAACCTTCTTATTTTTCAAATAAAAACATTCAGAAGGATGAAGAATCCAGTCCACTCTTCTGAAGAACCTTCTTATTTTTCAAATAAAAACATTCTGAAGGATGAAGAATCCAGTCAACTCTTCTGAAAACCTTCTTATTTTTCAAATAAAAACATTCAGAAGGATGAAGAATCCAGTCAACTCTTCTGAAGAACCTTCTTATTTTTCAAATAAAAACATTCAGAAGGATGAAGAATCCAGTCAACTCTTCTGAAGAACCTTCTTATTTTTCAAATAAAAACATTCAGAAGGATGAAGAATCCAGTCAACTCTTCTGAAGAACCTTCTTATTTTTCAAATAAAAACATTCAGAAGGATGAAGAATCCAGTCAACTCTTCTGAAGAACCTTCTTATTTTTCAAATAAAAACATTCAGAAGGATGAAGAATTCAGTCAACTCTTCTGAAGAACCTTCTTATTTTTCAAATAAAAACATTCAGAAGGATGAAGAATCCAGTCAATTCTTCTGAAGAACCTTCTTATTTTTCAAATAAAAACATTCAGAAGGATGAAGAATCCAGTCAATTCTTCTGAAGAACCTTCTTATTTTTCAAATAAAAACATTCAGAAGGATGAAGAATCCAGTCAACTCTTCTGAAGAACCTTCTTATTTTTCAAATAAAAACATTCAGAAGGATGAAGAATCCAGTCAATTCTTCTGAAAGAGGATTGTGACCGTTAAAGTCACCCAACAGCAAAAAAGGTCGAGGAAGTTCTCCTATCAGACTGACAAGGTCCTGACGACAAACCGGGACAGAAGGAGGTAGATAAAGAGAACAGATTGTCACAGTCTTGAGGAGAGTGACTCTCGCAGCTACAGCCTGAAGGGAGGTAGACAGAGCGACAGGACTATACAACAAAGTTTTGTGTAGGAGAAGGGCAACACCGCCCGACAGTCCCAACGTGGATGGTTGTGCAGGTTTTGAAAGAATATTAAAGCCAGAAAGAGTAAAGGTCTTCTGGCTTTGAATTTGAGTTTCCTGAAGAGCCACGACGGAAGGTTTTATAGATTGACACAGAAGCTGCAGCTCCTCGTAGTTGGAATTTAGTCCACGGATATTCCAATGGAATATTGTACTATCCATGGTGCAGAGGGCGAAAAGGAGAGAGATCAGGTCATCTCCTCCTCAACATCTGCTTCCAATGGAGTGAATTGTTATTGAGTTTCACTGGAGTATGTTGGTCTACAGGCCTGCTGGCAGACTTGCCAACAGGCGAAGAAGGTCTGGATTTGGGAGATGGTGGAGGTTTCTTCCTCATCTCCACCATCTCCACACTGGGTTGAACTCCCTTGCCCGCACGGGCACTGGACAGAGGAGTTCGAGGTTGGGGTGCTGGTTTTTTAATCTGCCCAGCAGCAGATGTTGTAGACTGCTGGGCAGTCTGAGGGGTGGAGGATTTTTTGCCTCCACCAGGGGCATTCATTTTGGGTTGGAAGGTGGTGGACCTGCTACCACCAGAACTGACAGATCTTACTTGCAATGTCTTCGAAAACATGAATTCATCAGTCTGGCAGCAGACTGACCGAGTAGAAACTGTGGGAATTTTCTTTACAGCCGAAGCGTAGGAAGAAGCTGTCGGCGTCTGACTGCCCACAACCTGTTTCCGGGCTTCAAAAAACGAGATCTTCTTTTCCGTTTTGACGCGTTGTATAGCAGATTCTTGAATCCATAGAGGGCAGTTTCGTGAAGAGGAGGGATAGTCGCCACCGCAGTTAGCACAATGTGCCGGATTATGACACGGCCCATCATGGGTTGCTTTGCAGCAAATACCACACACCTCCTGCCCAGAACAGCGGTCCCTGACATGGCCAAACTTCTGGCACCTGAAGCACCTCAACGGGGACGGCACATACAGCTGAACACGAACATTCAGGTAGCCGACTTTGATGACCGGAGGCAGCACGGGGTTGCAGAAGGTCAGAAAGAGGGTGTTGGTGGCCACTCTCTCTGAACCTTTCTTTACAGTCACCCTGCGCACCTCCGTCACACCCTGGGACGCCAGCTCCGTCTTAATTTCTGCCTCTGATACACCAGATAAATCCCGGCAGCGAATCACGCCTTTTGATGAATTCAATTGTTTGTGGGGAGTCACCCTGATCTCCCTGTCTACAATTTTTTGTTGCCTTCAGCAGCTGTTCAGATTGTTTTGTGACTTACACTGAATTAGAAATGAGCCATTCCTCAACCTCTTGATGGACCGAGGGTCACCTGCTATACCTTGAAAGCCCTTTTGGATAGCAAAAGGGCTCAGAGCTGAAAGGGGTCTTTCCTGCTCCGTCCTTTCCACCACGAGCCAGGAAGCCCAGAAACCTGTCCTCTGTCGTACTTCTGTATCCGAATCGCTGTCAGAATTGAAATCCCTGAAATAGGGGATGCTGCCTTCCTCTCTTTTTGGGGGGAATTGTTTTTGAAAAAGCCATATTTAGTGTATTATGTTTCATCCCTCCCTTACCCACCCACCTTGGAGTCCAACTAAGGGCCAGGGCCAAGAATCACTGTCTTGACCCCTTCTAGGCTTCAGGAGAGATATACGACAAACAGAACACTACTACCCCTATCCCCCCTGATCATACTCAACTCCCGGGAACAGAGAGCTGAGCACTGCAGGGGTTTACTTGGCCAGCAGGGGAACTGTCTGTCTTGACCCAAGCCCAAGAAGGGAGCCGATTAGTACACCAGGGCCAAAGTGTACTCCCTGTCTAGGAGAGGTCCGAGCCAAAGTGATGTGTTGAGAGCGCTGGCCCTCTCAATCACCAGGATCTCATTCCCCTCCGACACAAGTCGCACCGCACGGCCAACGCGGCGGATCTTAAGGAGACCACAGAGAGAAAAGGAGTGTGGAAAAGAAGACTTGAAGGGGAGACGAAGATAGAAAAGGACCAAATAAGGAAGGCAGAAAAAAGAAAAGGAGAAAGGCGGGTTACTCTCAGTCAGGATCCTCACCCTTAGCCTATCTGACATGGGAAGCCCTACCAGGGGCATCAACTCCTTACCACGTTACGCTTAGGCCATACAGCATCTTCACCTCTTCAGGCCTACAAGC
>CM031624.1:45924850-45937350 GCA_018398815.1 Conus ventricosus | reverse complement strand
CATTGAGACCAACACACAAATAAAGATACTGACAGACAAGGATGAGGAGACAGCACCACTATGATGCGGTCCAGTGGAGAATTTCACAGACTTTCAGAAGCACTGACTGTGTGCTATGTGGTCACTTGGCAACGTAAGGTCTTGTATCCTGAAGGTTTTTTTTTTTTCTAAACTATTGATTTTTAGGATGACTTTTTTTCTTTTTTTTCTTTTTTCCCCTCTTATTTCCCTCCTGGCTTCTCTTTGGGGAAGAGATCAAGCAATTTAGTGCTCATCACTGATTAGAGAATCTTTCTCTCCCTTTTCTGTCTGTCTCTCTCTCTCTCTCCCTCCCTCCCTCCCTCCCTCTCTCTCTCTCTCTCTCTCTCTCTCTCTCTCTCTCTCTCTCTCTCTCTCTCACACACACACACACACAAACACACACACAAACACACACACACATTTATACACACATGCGCACACACACACGCACGCACACACGCGCGCACGCACGCACACACACATTTATACACACACGCGCGCACACACACGCACACACACACACACACACACACACACACACACACACACACACACGAGCGCGCGCGCGCGCACACACACACACACACACACACACACACACACACACATACACACAAACTCTCCTTTCTCCAACCCACTTCAACCAATTACCTTCAGGTTTTTCTCCCTTTTATTTTTTTAAATTCTGCATGCAAAAAAAAAAAAAAAAAAAAGGCAATACCATCAAAGAATCCTGTAGGAATTTTCGCTTCTGTTTTCGTCACACAGATTGAAAAGGAAAGGAAATAAGAAAAGGGAAAATGTGTGTCAGACATAGAAACATGTGAAAGAGAGAGAAAGAGAGAGAGAGAGACAGAGAGAGAGAGAGAGAGTGAGACAGAAAGAGAGAGAGAGAAAGGAGAGAGACACACACACACACACATGCACACACAAACACACACAAAGAAAAAGAGAGACACACCCCCTCCCCCCTCCCCCCCCCCCCTCCCCGCTTTTAAAAATTCAGTCTGAAACCATGATTCATGTAAAACGAACAAAACACCCGATGAAAATCACCCCACACGCGCACACACACACACACATGTACACATGTACACCCAATTCATCCACTCACGTGTCGGGCAGATCTCCGTCCTTGGGCCGGTGGTCCAAAATCTGGACCACGTTTTCTTCCAGCTGAACCATGGACCCACCCAGCACGTGGTGATCCACCAGGGTCAGTTTCAAATCCGTCTGCGACTTCACCTTGACCAGGTCAAGGTCGTCTTGGAAAAGAAGGTCGCCGGCGCCGATGTGGAACTTGGCCAGGAAGTAGGCGATCTCCGTGCGCAAGGGGAAGTCACTGCGGGGGATGTTGAGCAGGGGCAGGAAGAGTGCCGTGCCCACTGGGGCCAAGGAAGTCTGTGTGAAAGAGTGAGAAGGAACGTTTGTTAGGGTCGGTTGTGGGGGTGTTTAAGGAGGTGGAGGAAAGGGAGGAGGGAGAGAGGGAGAGAGAAAGAGAGCAAGCGAGAGAGAGAGAGAGAGAGCTAGCAAGAGAGAGAGAGAGAGAGAGAGAGAGAGAGAGAGAGAGAGAGAGAGAGAGAGAGAGAGAGACTGCAAGAAAGAAAATTAAAAGGGAGCAAGAGAAAGAGAATTTGTGTGCAACTGTAAGCGTGTATGACTGTCAGTGCATGCGTGCGTGTGGGCAAGCGAGCGAGTGTGTGTGTGTGTGTGTGTGTGTGTGTGTGTGTGTGTGTGTGTGTGTGTGTGCGTGTGTGCGCGTGTGTGTGTGTGTGTGTGTGTGTGTGTGAGAGTGTGTGTGCATACATTAGTCTGTCTGGTGCCGTTCTGGAACCAATGTGTCCAGGTCAGACTCTCACTCAAGCAACATCGACAAACAACCACAATTACCCCTTTTAAAAAACAACTACACTTCTTAAACTTTTTTACACACACATTCGTTCTACTTTGCTTCACAAAAATCAATTAGACCTTTTTTTTCAAATTACATCCATCAAAAGGTCTATATGGACTTAAACAACAACAACAACAAAACTTTTTCTTTTACAGTTCTCCTACACACACACCACACACACAAATAATCTTTCCCATACACAAGGTTTCCCGCTCCTCACAGACCTACAACAATTCTTTCCCAGTGTCCAGTTTCTGTGGCCTTTTGTCAACTTACTAAGCATACTATGAACTCTGTGCCTGTGGCTCTCTCAACAAAAAGGTTTACAGCCCTACTCTGTCCAAGGACAAAGCTCCTGAGGGTTTCTTCTTTACGGGCCAGCCCGCAGCCTTCAATTTACAATCTCACAAGACACCTCCTATAAAAAAAAACTATGTGGAAGCCTTCTTGCAAAGCCTTGTTGTCTCTACAACGCCGTCAACCGGTTGTTTCTCTCAGCTTCAACTGGGCTATCCTACCAGTAACAAAATCTCTCTGTTCACCGCACAGCATGCACACATGTTGCACGGTTGGTCTTGAACAGGTGAGTGGCAGGCACAAGACTCCAAAATCCTTTTCCGTTTCTTTGATAGCCTGCACAAGTGATCCATGTTTTCTGTCCACACAACTCCCTGACAAACCAACACACCAAAACCACCACCAAGAAGTTGGGCACAATTCCCAACAGTCCAGCTGCATCTACCGTGTTCTGATAAAAAAAAAAAATTTAATTCATGTGTCCATGTTTGCAACATGTTTCAGTCAGGTATATGAGCCAAGCCATTTGTGTGTGTATGTGAGTGTGTGTGTGTGTGTGTGTGTGTGTGTGTGTGTGTGTGTGTGTGTGTATGTGTGTGTGTGTGTGTGTGTGTGTGTGTGTGTGTGTGTGTGTGTGTGTGTGTGTGTGTTATGTGTGTGTGTGTGTGTGTGTGTGTGTGTATGTGTGTGTGTGTGTGTGTGTGTGTGTGTGTGTGTGTGGTGTGTGTGTGTGTGTGCGTGCGTGCGTGTGCGTGCGCATGTGCATGCATACATGCAAGCATGCATGCATGGATACACATATGTGTGTGCGTGTTTGCATGCATGTACGTGACTCTCAATGTGAGTTTGTGTGTGTGTGGTGTGTGTGTGTGTGTGTGTGTGTGTGTGTGTGAGTGTGTGAGTGTGTGTGTGTGCATACATGTGCAAGTTGAGTATGTGCAAACGTGCTTGCGTTTATGCATGCATGTGTCCGGCGCATTTTTCCGATTTGCGCTATCTTAAGATTGCGCAGCGCGTTTTTACGATCCTTAAATTGCGCACCGATCTTAAGATCGTGCAAGGTGCTGGTGGACCAGTTTTGGCCCCAATTACAATGATTACTGGGCCTAATAGGCTATGTCATCGATGTTGTTTCTCATCGTTTTTATGGTGTGAGTTGAATAGCCTACATGATTCTTTGCAACACCAAATGGAATGTACGACAGAGTGGTTGACTACTTGAATACTGACGGGAAGGTTACGCCCCACTTCAAAGCATGGATAAAGAAAAAGAAGTTCGCCATCCAGAATATCCCAGCCTTGGATATCGAGAACACCCTGGTTGTTCCTGGTGACGAAAAGGATGATGCGCTTCGCCTTGGCAATTTCAAGCGAGTCATTTCAGCCGACAAGATGTTCGATGTGGTGCAGCAGATCCACTGCACAGAGCTACAACACGCCGGTTTACAAGAAGACGTTGGAGAAAGTGCAGAGGATGTTTCATGGGATCCCAAGAAGTTACGTCCAGGAGTTTTGCAAGAACTGCCCAGTCTGCCAGTTGTCCGTGCCTCAGACCGTCAGACCACCCTACGCCCATCCTCGCCAGCGGCTTCCTCAACCGAGTTCAAGTGGATTTGATAGATATGCGGCATGATCCCGACGGAGACTTCAAATGGATCGGCCACTTCATGGACCACTTCTCTAAATACCACGTCATCTTTCCACTAAAGCAGAAGACAGCACAAGAGGTTGCAGAGAAACTCCAAGAACGGGTGCTGAGCTATCTTGGTGTTCCAAAGATCTTCCACAGCGATAACGGAAGGGAATTCGTCAACGAATTACTACATGCTCTTTTTGAACAGTGGGGTGGAGACGTGATTTTCGTCAGCCATGATCTACAAAATCACAGGAGAAACGGACAGGCGTTACCATCTTGCAACGGAGTTCGGGACGCTGAAAGGAACGTATCAAGGTGGTGACCTAATGCCATTTACGGGGGAAATGACACCAAACTACAGGCAGGAAACGACGCTACAAGAGGCAGCGAGGAGAGCCTATCCAAAAAGCTTCAATCGAAACGATGCGGCTGCACATCCCGGTGCACAACAGCCAGATGTCCATGCAAGAAACAAGGGGAAGATTGCACAACTCACTGTCATCCAAGCCATGCATGCAACAATCGCCAGAGAACTAAAGATGCCACTTCGACGCAACACCCTATGTTGAAAGTTGGTCCCACGAACTGGTTGACTGATCGCCACATGGAAGAAGCAAGTCGCCTAATCAAGATGATAGCTCCATCCCTCTCCGGTCTCAACTCTCCACTACAGTTGGCAGTAGCGCCAGAAAAGACCAACAAACCAACAGCGAAGTTCATCCAATTCGTTCACACGAATCGTAATCATTGGGTTACAGTTTCCAACGTCAACGCCAAAACTGCCGATTCCGTCACCGTCTACGACTCGTACCACAAAGGAAGAGTATCAAGCGCGCTACGACATTCGATTGCGAAATACGTCAGATCTACTGAAGATAACCTAACGATCGAACTCGCTAACGTGCAGCAACAGAAGAATTCAAACGACTGTGGACCATTCGCCATCGCTTTCGCCGTTTCCCTGGCGTATGGAGAAGACCCAGTTCAAATCAAGTATTCCGACGCATCTTTACGTGAACACCTCGATACTGCCTTCAACAATGGATTTTTGGAACGATTCCCCTCCAAGTGCGAATTCCGAATCGCGACACTCGAGAGCTACGAAGTCGACCTGCATTGCCTTTAATAATAATAATAATATATGAATACTTATATAGTGCCTATTCTCGGCTAGAGGCCAAGCTCTAAACGCTTTACAATCAACACTCGTTTACACAACGGGCTGCCTACCTGGGTAGTGCCGACTGAAGAGCTACCAGCTGGCGCTTCATTCAGTCGTTTCCCGTGTCATCCATTCAGTATCGTTCAATATCGATCACTGATTTTCCTTACTTCCTTCATTCTTTCCATTTCTCACGCAGGGTGCATGCTATGTGTAACGTGTCATCCATACCAACGGCCAAAGTGGCCTACTCTTCCGAAAGTTGGTGAGGGGATTTTACGTGTGTGCAAGATGTTATGCATGCGTTCACACACGGAACCTCGGTTTTATAGTCTCATTCGAAGGACTGTATGGGAAATGAAGTCAGAACCAATGTTAACTCCGAGGGAAAAATCCCCCTGTACCGAAACGCCCCGGCGGAGGTTCGAACCCGCAACCCCAGGATCACCAAGATTACTAGTCAGGCGCTCTACCAACGAGCTATTCCGGCCTTTGCCGTGGTATCGATGACGGGACGGAAATGATTGAATGCGAACGTTGTCTACGGTGGTTTCATTTTAAGTGTTGTGACATTAAAGAGGACAGTGACTGTGTGAGTGATTGGACTTGTAAATCATGTAATTAGGCCAGTGAATGTGAAGGAAGTTGTTCCCTATTTTTACTATTTTAATGCTAGGCCAAGTGAAAGATACAAGTTTTAATATGACTCTAATTGTGTACCAGTATCATGTGTAATTTATGAAATGTATTGTATTTTTAATTGTAGGCCTACTGTATTTGAAACATTGTATTATATTTTAAACATTGTATTGTATTTTAAACATTGCATCAGAATGTAACATGTATTTCAAATAACTGTGTATCAGGTGTAATTGAGGAAATTTACTAGCCTATTGTATAGAAACAATCATGTAAATATTATGTATACAATAAAAACAACAACTAAGACATCTTTTTGAAAAATCATATACTTTGTTCAATTCTTCAAGTCAATGAAGAGGATTACAGTATAACAATCAAATTCGGACTCATCACTGTGAGCCTGAATCACTCTTCAGTCAGTAGTGAACCTGAAAAGAAAGAGAAGAATTGAAAATGAAGTGATCATGAGAAGACCACCTAACAACCCCCCCCCCCTCCCCCACACCCAAGAAGCAGTGACGAGATGAGCCCTCAACTGCACATACCCCACCCCACCCCAACATACATAGTACTAATATTCCCAAAATCGAGCAGTGAGCCTTGAGTGAGCCCGTCATTATTAAACTTATTACCACGTCAGCATGCCATAGGTACTAACGAGTGTTGCGAAGAATTCGTCAGGCCATACGCTGAACGTCAGGCCAGTTTGAACGTCGTCATTTTATACCATCTGAAGACTGCGCAGCATCATTAAAATGCGCAAGACAACCCTTGCGCGATCTTAAGATCGGTGCGCAATTTAAGGATCGTAAGAACGCGCTGCGCAATCTTAAGATAGGCCCGATCGGTAATTAGCGCGGAACATATGCACACTTTTACCACTGTGTGTGTCACTGTGTGTGAGTGTGTGTGCGTGTGCGTGTGTGTGTGTGTGTGTGTGTGTGTGTGTGTTGTGTTGTAAGCTTTCAAGAAACGATAACTAGAAGTAAAGAAGACAGGCAAAAAGAAAGGGAAAGACAAAAAAAAAAAAAAAAAAAAAAAAAAAAGAGAAAAGAAAAAGAACTGGCCATAAAGAGAGATATATATATATATAAGACAAAAAATCAAAAGGTACAAAAGCCCCAAAAGAAACTGTACATCCTCATCGCTGACCCAGCCCGACCTCACCTCATGCAGAAAGTAGGCGTAGGCAATGGCAGAGACGGCCGAATCCAAGTCACACGCCTCGTTGCCAAGGACAACATGCACCACAGGAAACTCCGGAAGCCTCTCCTGAAACCACACAATGCATCAAGCAAGTGGAATTTCTGAGCGCACCACTTGTGTGACATGGTGAAAGACAACACTAGAATTCATGACTGACAGTGACAGAAGGCGTGGTTGCCTGTAGCTGGCAAGCCTGTTCAACATATATACAAGCTTTCATAACAGATCCTATAACAACAGATGACCAGCAACATCCTGAACAAAAGCCAAAAACAAAAAAACAACAACAACAACAAAAAGCTTGACAGGAGTGATGGAAGAACCTGACTGGATTGGTTACCTTCAACGAAGTGATTTGACTTTGAAGTCCAACCATGGTTACCTTCAACGAAGTGATTTGACTTTGAAGTCCAACCAGGGTTACCTTCAATGATGTGATTTGACTTTGAAGTCCAACCATGGTTACCTTCAATGATGTGATTTGACTCTGAAGTCCAACCATGGTTACCTTCAATGATGTGATTTGACTCTGAAGTCCAACCATGGTTACCTTCAATGATGTGATTTGACTTTGAAGTCCAACCATGGTTACCTTCAACGAAGTGATTTGACTTTGAAGTCCAACCATGGTTACCTTCAATGAAGTGAGTTGACTTTGAAGTCCAACCAGGGTTACCTTCAATGAAGTGATTTGACTTTGAAGTCCAACCATGGTTACCTTCAATGAAGTGATTTGACTTTGAAGTCCAACCATGGTTACCTTCAACGAAGTGATTTGACTTTGAAGTCCAACCATGGTTACCTTCAATGATGTGATTTGACTTTGAAGTCCAACCATGGTTACCTTCAATGAAGTGATTTGACTTTGAAGTCCAACCATGGTTACCTTCAATGATGTGATTTGACTTTGAAGTCCAACCATGGTTACCTTCAATGAAGTGATTTGACTTTAATTTAAGTCCAACCATGGTTACCTTCAATGAAGTGATTTGACTTTGAAGTCCAACCATGGTTACCTTCAATGATGTGATTTGACTCTGAAGTCCAACCATGGTTACCTTCAATGAAGTGATTTGACTCTGAAGTCCAACCATGGTTACCTTCAACGATGTGATTTGACTTTGAAGTCCAACCATGGTTACCTTCAATGAAGTGATTTGACTCTGAAGTCCAACCATGGTTACCTTCAATGAAGTGATTTGACTCTGAAGTCCAACCAGGGTTACCTTCAATGAAGTGATTTGACTCTGAAGTCCAACCATGGTTACCTTCAATGAAGTGATTTGACTTTGAAGTCCAACCATGGTTACCTTCAATGAAGTGATTTGACTCTGAAGTCCAACCATGGTTACCTTCAATGAAGTGATTTGACTCTGAAGTCCAACCATGGTTACCTTCAATGAAGTGATTTGACTCTGAAGTCCAACCATGGTTACCTTCAACGAAGTGATTTGACTCTGAAGTCCAACCATGGTTACCTTCAATGAAGTGATTTGACTTTGAAGTCCAACCATTTTTCCCACAGGAACATGGCTGGCTACCTTTTCTTTTGTTGTTGTTGTTGTTGTTGTTTCATGTCTTGTCTTTTTTTCCAATTCATCATGACAATCTTTTTCCAAGCTCTTTGTCAACAGAGACCAACGAGTACCTGACTTTACAGACTGCTTTCCTTGCCATCGACTTCCAAGTCAAACCGAGAACCCAGCCCCACCCCTCCACAGGGCTTCTGAAAACGCAAAAAAATTGCGTACAGTACGCATTAAAACTCTACGGGACGCACTGGGTGTCCGTGTAAGGGGTCCCCAGGGACCCTTCAAATTTTGGTGAAGTCGGACATAAAGTGAGAAAAGACTGCCTTCAACATCGTAAGTTGGGTGCCGTAACATCGTAGGTCTGCTACACTTCGGACCGAACCCATCCCTTTTCGAGTTTGAACAGCAACAAAGCGAGTAGGGCAGCCCCCTAACAACATACGTCGGTCACTTTTGTCGTCTGCTGAGGCTGACTGACTAAGCTTAATGCTAGGCCACAGCATCGTTTTCAGTTGACCGAATTTTCCTACTTTGAGCCATGTGATGTCACGATGACGCTTTTCATTTTCCCGGCAGGAGAGAGGCATTTCCGCGAAGCCTTTGTTTCCAACATGTCTCTCGAAGCGTGGTTAACGAAATCATCGTCACAAAAGCGAAAAAGCGTAGCAGAGGAGCAAGATCGAGAACGGATACAATTTTTGATGTTTATTTTGTTGTTTTTATTGTGACGATGTGTCTGTGACAATTGGAGTGCGCGTGCAGGGATGCAATTTTTTAACGTATATTTTGTTGTTTTTATTGTAGTGTAGGGACCCCTTAATGTTAGCCTGGGACCCCTTAAAAATCTGATGAAGGGGTCCCTGGGACCGGAAAGATTTTCACCCCAGCAGAAGCCCTGCCTCCATCTCCAACAGGCTGGAACTTGGTCCCCCTTGTTCTTCATCCTGATGGCCACGCCCTTCTCCCAACAGGGAAACGATCATGACAGACTTCAGTGTGCAGTTCTCCGCTCCACTGGGAGTCTAAGCCTGTTCCAACTCTCTTCTTCTTCTTCTTCAATCTTTGTCTGAATTTGTGAGTTTCAAACTGGTAAGACTTTCTTCGTATGAGACAATTCTTAGTCCCCACCACTGAGACAGTCCCATTCTCTCTTTAGGGATGATGTTGATATTTCACAATGAGCAGTGTGTGTGTGTGTGTGTGTGTGTGTGTGTGTGTGTGTGTGTGTGTGGTGCGTGTGTCTGTGTGCCTGTGTGTGTGCGCGTGCGAGTGTGTGTCTGTGTGTGCGCGTGTGTGCATGTGTGTGAGTGAGCGTGTGAGGGTGTGTGTGTGTGGGGGGGGGAGGGAGGGGGGGGGGGAGAGAATGACTGTATGGTGTTTTTGTGAGTGACAGAGAGAGAGTGTGTGTGTTGTGTGTTTTGTGTGTGTGTGTGTGTGTGTGTGTGTGTGTGTGGGAGAGAGAGAGAATGGCTGCATGGTGTGTGTGTGTGTGTGAGAGAGAGAGAGAGAGAGTAATCCATCCACTCAGCATACACTGGCCTGCTCTTTTGCAAAGGATAAACTAAGATGAAACTGGTGAGCTAGTTTTACATGGGTTTTTTTTTTTCTTCATGCATTTATTTCAAACACCAAATCTCACTCCACTCTGAAACCTTCCTTCACCTAAGCTGTCGCAAATGAGGAGCGAACCCTCGGGGCCCTTGGATCAAGAGAACTGATGGTTCTTTCAACCACTGGGCAAACAGGGCTCCATGTTCTACACTCAACATGTTCTCTACAATGTCCTGTACACCAGGACACACACACCCCTCCCCCCCACCCCCCACCCCCCTCCTCTTCTTCCTCCTTCCCCTTTGCTATCAACGAGAACAGCCAGCCCACAGGTTCTGGTTTAAAGACAAAAATAACAGCAGATGGCCGGCCAGTTCTGGTTTCAAGATAAAAATAACAGCAGATGGCCGACTGGTCACATGTGATCACCTTCCTGCAAGGACGCCCTAAAAATACATCAACAGATGGCTAGCTGACCACCTCATGCATTGCCTTGATATTGGGACACCCTGTACATAATACAATTATGACCCCTGAAACAAGAGTTAGATATGGGGAACCTGCAGTTCTGTGACAGTCTTGACACCAATATAGGCAGAGCATTCTCTCTCTCTCTCTCCCTCTCCGTCCCCCCCTCTCTCTCTCTCTTCCTTTCTCTCTCTCCGCCCCTCTCTATCTCTCTCTCTCACACACACACAAAGAAAATCCAAAGTACTTACTTGCAAATAAATGGTCAGTTAAAATATGAAGGAAACAAAACACGGTTTTATCACTGTGAAATCTCCAAATCATAACTCCCTCCTTTAAACTCATGTGTTTTTTTGTTTTGTTCGTTTGTTTTTTGCTTTTTATATTCTGTCACCTGTCATTGTTTGACCATTAATCCATTGATGTCAGTTGTGAAGTCTTAAAATGAGTGCCGCCCTGTCACAGTGGAACAGTCTGACCATGGAAGGGCACACCCGAAAGAACAGGGGGGGGGGGGGGGGGGGGGGGGGGGGGGGGGGGGGGGGGGGGGGGGGGGGGGGGGGGGGGGGGAAGGAGGATGGGAGATGCGATGGTTGCTTCCTGGATTTTCTGGCCTACGTGACCTCCTCCATATGGCTGTTCTCAAGCTGGCGAAGGCTTCTTTTTGTCAGGACTTCGCCAGTTACTAAGAGTCCTTAGCACAAAACTCTGGTTGTCTTTGGGGGGGTGAATGCCAATACTACTTCGGTCTCTTCTTTGTGTATGTGTGTGTTTTTTTAATACACTCCTTTCTGTGTGTGGTGTGTGTGTGTGTGTGTGTGTGTGTGTGTGGTGTGTGTGCGTGTGTGTGTGTGTGTTTCTTTGGTGTGTTGTCTTTAGGGGAATGCCATTACATACTTTGGTCTCTTCTTTTTGGTGTGTGTGTTTTTTTTTAAATACACTCCTTGTTGTGTGTGTGTGTGTGTCTTCTTTGGTGTCAGGCCTTTCTATGGACCTGACCGTGTATCCTGCTAGGGATCTGGTCATTCATACTCATAGCATACATGAGTTGTCTACCCTGACCACAGGACCTGTCCATCTCAAGTGAGCCTTCGAGGGTAACGACGTGGATGCTGACAAGGCCAGCTCCACCCAGAACTACCAGTAAGGTCACCTTGTTCCATTAACCCCCCACCCCACCCCACCCCCAACACCCCTTCATACACACTACATTTCACTCCCAATGTGTTCCGAAAACTACGGAACATATCACAAACCACACAGGGGTTCGTAAAAAAAGATTTAAAGCCATCAACGGTCGCAGATAATTCATTTATTTCTGTACTTCTACATGGGAGAGCTTAAAATAAGACTGGTCACTATACAGAGATGCAAAACATCCAAAACAGTTTAAACGTAATCTCAACACAATCAAAAACTCCCACCCACTTACAGCCTATTGGACAACAAGAAACATAGAAAACAGAATATAAAAATGGGGGAGAGAGGGTCAATGTGTGTGTGTGTGGGGAGGTGGAGGGGCTGAATCCAATACTGACCAGGGCTTGTACACAGAAGCCCAGGTAGTCTTGCAGTCCCATCACTGCAGTGAGGCGTGGGTGGGTGGGTGGGGGCGGACACTGGTCTGAAGGTTCGACTCTTCTGCTCTGTCAGCTGGCCAGGCTCCGGACTCCTCTTCTCCCCCCCTGGATCAAGTCATGCCCACCTCCCGTGCAAAAGTTCTGCACTCTCTGCAAACATCAAGGAAAACGATGAAAGTCCTGTAAAGAAAGAAAGAAAGAAAAATTGTTCATTTTTTCAAAAAATAGCACAAGCTGTCTTTTTCTTTTCTTTTTTTTTTCTCTCTCTCCTTGTCCCCATCATGCATTCCTTCTCAGTGGTAGCATTTCCTCATTCTGACTAACTACCCTACAAGCTGCAACATCCTGCCTGGCCTTTACTGTTGCAGTTCTTTGTGTGTGTGTGTGTGTGTGTGGTGGTGTGTGTGTGGTGTGTGTGTGTGTGTGTGGTGTGGTGTGTGTTTTGTGTGTGTGTGTGTGTGTGTTGTGGTGTGTGTGTGTGTGTGTGTGTGTGTGTTTTGTGTGTGTGTGT
>CM031624.1:45909850-45912350 GCA_018398815.1 Conus ventricosus | reverse complement strand
GATAGACAAGATGCAGAACAAAGTTTATCTTGAATACGCGTGAGACATCCCATAAAGAGGAAAAACCGTTTCGGCCCGTTATAGCCATTAGTAACGGCTGTTCTGGTAAACATCGGTCATGATCCGTGACTCATAATGAACATACCTACAAATTTTCAGAAAGATCGGCCAAGTAGGCTACTTTCTAATATATTCCTTAAAGAAGGAAAACCGTTATGGGCCGTTATATCAGTTAGTAACAGCTATAACTGTTAACATAACACATTGGGCATGATCCGTGACCCATACTGAACATACCTACAAATTTTCAGGAAAATCGGCCAAGTACGTTCTAAGATATTCTATAAAGAGAGAAAACCGTTATGGGCTGTTATAGCCGTTAGTAATGTCCCTTGACGTCTTCATGGAATCCTTATGTTAACACAGCGCAGGCTTCCTAGGGTGGTGCAGGATTGCTCTCCCAACTGGTTTGTTCGGCAGTTGAGGACAGTGCTTGTCTGGGACCCACCTGCATCTTCGGATGTATCTTACTCCTGTCTGTCTCTCGGCCAACTCTGGAGAAAGGCCCAGTGATGGTGAGGAAAGACCCACTGACAGCAGGGAAAGTCCTGTTGACAATGAGAAAGACTGTATATGTAACCCGGCATCCTCTGCAAAGGGCACGTAAGACCCTCCGCCTTCCCACCTTCCCACCTGCAGCTCCGGGTGCATCTTTTTCTCTTCTCGCTCTCTCTTAGATAAAACTTGAGATATTGAAAAAAAAGAAAAAGAAAAAAAAAAGCAGCAACAAAAGCATTTTACTGGCTTTTATAGAAAATAATATTCCAAAGATAAAAAGTGTTCAGGTAATACGACGGAAACATTTATATGGTCAGACATAGAAACATGACATTCCATGTCATAATTATACCACTTACAGTGAAACATGTTCTTTAACAGTGTCGCGACTTGCATGATGTAAGCCACAAACACTTTACAGCAGACTCCATGAAAATCTTGTTCAAAGATGTCTCACCTGATGTGATCTTTGAATTTTTGAAAGAGAACAACATTTTTTTTTTATCTAATATAAATCTAGTTGCAAAGCGAGACGACTGCAGGCGGAAATCTAAACAAATCTGAAATAAATGTTAGCGAACCGCCCAGAGAACGTGGACAAACGAGTCACAAGACAAAACACAACGCGTTTCGACCTCTTAGGTCTTCCTCACGTGAGACATAAACGAATAAAACAACGAAAATTCACTTAGCTTTGATCGCTTCAGATCGCTTAGGGTTCAGCGCATTCACACATTCCTTTGAAATACACCTTCAACGCCTTCTTCCTTGCGCTGAACCCTAAGCGATCTGAAGCGATCAAAGCTAAGTGAATTTTCATTGTTTTATTCGTTTGTGTGGCTGAGGTTTTCTTTCTTTCTTTCTTTAATGACTTGAGAGTTGACTTCAACGCGGTGACAGCCCTGATATGGCCCCTTGCGGTCGGCTGGGCAATAAGCAACATTATTTATTTCTCTCTATTGTATTAGACGGCACCCATACCGTTATGTTTCACAATTACCGATGAGAGAGTTTGCCAGGGCGACGCACGCGACCCCGTGTTGTTGAGGGCGTTTGTAAGCGTTTGTGGTGTGGAGATCATGCACCTCGTTAAGCAACGTGGGTTGCACGAACATTTTCAACTAGTAGGCGGAAATCTACAAATCTTTAAACTTTTTTTTTTTTTTTTTTTAAGTGCTGTATCCGCCAATCATGAGCAAACGAATCACAAGACAAAACAGAGCGCGCTTCGACCTCTTGGGTGTTCTTCAGGCAAGAAAAACAGCACTCAGGACAACGAAAATGAAGAACGAGCAATCACTTATCGCGTCAAATTCGGCGCAAAATGGGCGTTGAACGATTTAATCTTGCGCCGAATTTGATGAGTGAAGTGATTGCTCGTTCTTCATTTTCGTTGTCCTGTGGGTTGTTTATCTTGCCTGATGAAGACCTAAGAGGTCGAAACGCGTCGCGTTTTGTCTTGTGATTGGTTGGTTCATGTTTGGCGGATACAGTTTAAAAAAAGAAAGAAAAGTTTTTATTAAGATTTGTTTTCAAATAGACAAATATGACCCCAGACTGTGTGCGGTCAACTGGTGCTGGACTTCAGTTTCCTCACAAGACAACGCATCTGCATCTAGCATCCTATTCAACACTACAATGAACACACACACACACACACACACACACACACACACACACACACCCCCCTCATATAAGGATGGTGGATGTCTGCGGTGTTAAAAAAATGAATTCGTGTGCGTGACTTATTGTTTGTTTGTATACTCATTTTGAATGGGGGAAGCCGCCCTGGCGAGGGAATTACACCTTAGTTCCTCCCAGAAGAAAACTTAGTCATAATATAAAAAGTTGGGGGGAAAGGTTTGGTCTTGCCTACTGCTGGGGACATTACAGTGGTCAGGCTGGGAGCGCAGCAAATCGTTCCCAACGCTGACCACCCCGC
>CM031624.1:45899850-45902350 GCA_018398815.1 Conus ventricosus | reverse complement strand
GTTAATCAGCTTATTGTTAAATATTGCTGGAATCAAGACTACAGTCAACAGTTTTCTTTATGCATGAATTCATCAAACGTTCTAGAAAAGCTGAACGCCGCTGAGAATCTGATTTCTGTGGATGTTAACGAAGCTCTGAAAAAGTTCAATATAACTATCAAAGACCAAGCTGAAACAATGAAGAAAGTTATGCCTACAAATATGTCATTTATACAGAATTAGTTTGATCTAGAATGCAGGGTAGAAAACCGTAAACTACGTAGATTATTCAGAATTTTTCAGAAAACAATGGATAAAGAGGATAGAATATTGTTCTGTATAGCGAGAAGGGAATATAAACATTTAAATGAAAGGAACAGAAAGAACATAATGATCTCCTGTTGAACAATCTTCTGTCTTTGGGTAATAATCAGCAATTATTTTGGAAAACTATTCACAAGATTTCCATAAAGAAACAACAACCTACAAATAATATTCCGATGCAGGACTGGTTCTTACATTTAAAAAAAAATCTTTTGAATAAGGACGATGATGAGTCCACTGAGACTGACAATGCAATAAATAATGAAGAAACTACTTCTGACAAACCAATATAAAGAGGGGAAATATTAACAGCTATTAAGAAATTAAAGAATGGTAAAACTGCCGGCCCTGATGGCCTCTTTGGGGAGCTTTTTAAGCATTCTGGTGCGACCGTTCAAAGATTTTTAGTTAAATTGTTTAATTATCTTTTTGACACCGAGATTTATAATAATAATAATAATAATAAATAATAATAATAATAAATCGAGCTTATATAGCGCTCTACGATGAGAGAAAAAGACTCATCCTCAGAGCGCTCCACAATACTGGAAAAATAAGTTTCCATAAACATTGCACAATATTGAGAAAAAAAGGCATCAAAACAAAAGGTCATAAAGCAAGCACTAAAACAGATGCACAAGCCACATCCCCCCCCACTCCATTCCTCCCCCCCCCCCCCCCCCCCCCCCCGCTACCCCACACACACATGATGTTTTATGAACAACGCGCGACAAGAATTTGGGAATAGAAGAAAAGATCCAACCCCATCCCCACCCACCCACCCGCCTCCAATTTTGTGAACACTGCACGGAGTGCAATGTAAAACATGCAGAAGGGAGCACCCCCCCCCCCCCAGAAGATTGGAAAGAATCCATCATTTTACCTTTGTTTAAAAAGGGGGAGATAAACGATGTAAATAATTATAGACGTATTTCGTTGTGCAATGTATGTAGTAAACTCTATAGTTCTGTTATTAATAGTAGACTACATGAATGGATATCGCAGAATAATATAACAGGAGAACATCAAGCAGGATTCAAAAAAGGTTATTCTACTATTGATCACATGTTTAATCTATTAGCTGCAATTCAAAAACAATTTGTAAGCAACAAGAAGCTATATGTGGCTTTTGTAGATTTCGAGAAAGCTTTCGATTCAGTTTCACGGAAACTGCTGAGGCCTATTTTGTTAAAAAATGGAATTAAAGGTAAATTGTATCATTGTGTGAAAGGCATGTATAAGGAGGTGAAAGCAAGGATTAGAGAGGGAGCGAAATTATCAGATTTTGTCAAGTGTACGAGAGGGGTCAAACAAGGGGATGTTTGTAATCCTGTTTTATTTTTTCTGTTCATAAATGAATCGGCTTTGGAGGTTATTCAAAATGGACGGCATGGTGTGACTTTTGATGTCTTGGAACTGTTCGTCTTACTTTTTGCTGATAACATTATTTTATTGTCTACAACTGTAGTTGGTCTTCAAAGACAATTGAACAGTTTGTATTCAGCTGCTACTAAATCAGAATTAAAAGTTAATATGAATAAGACCGACATTATTGTGTTTCGTAAAGGGGGATATTTAGCACGTAATGAGATATGCATTTATGGAGGTGAATACATGGTTGTAGTCAATGCATACAAGTATCTTGGGTTCTATTTTACTACCAAATTAAGTTTCACTTTTGGATGTCAAGATCTAGCAAATAGAGCAAAGAGAGCAGTCACAGTTATTCTTCATATTTTATACAAATTGAATGGTGGCGCATTTTCTGTTTAAAAAAAAATTGACTCTCAGGTGCAGCCAGTTTTACAGCATGGAGCAGAAATATGGGCTTTCGAGAAATGTGTTGTAATAGGGAAAGTTCATTTGTATGCTATGAAAAGATTTTTGAATGTAGACAATCGAGCACCAAATGATTTAGTTTATGGCGAACTTGGAAGGTATCCGATTGTATTAATTCTTTTTTAAAATGTATTATTTAAGTATTGGTTGAAAATAACAAGAATGGAGGAAACCAAGGTACCATTTAAAGCGTATAGGACGTTACGAAATTTGGATTGTAATGGTAAGAAGACATGGGCTACCAATGTTCGTCAGTGCTTACATTTATATGGCTTTGCATATGTTTGGGACAATCAAGGCGTTGAAAATATATCGAGATTTTTTAAATGTTTTAAACAAAGAATGATTGATTGCAGAT
>CM031624.1:45892350-45894850 GCA_018398815.1 Conus ventricosus | reverse complement strand
GAGAGAGAGAGAGAGAGAGAGAGAGAGAGAGAGAGAGAGAGAGAGAGTGCATTCTAAGCTATACATTAAAAGCATTCTCTTCATTTTGACACTTACTATAAAACGAACCATCCTTTGCATGTTGGAAACGCACTGTTGTAATCAGTCAGTGGCTGAAAGAACCTAACGGCGTCTTCACCAGTGCTGTAACAAACTTCTGCAGTTTGGCTTCTTTCTCTTTTTCGAGTTTCTCTCTCACGATCGTGTAGGTGTAAAGAAAAGGGTTTAGAGCGGAGTTAAAAGGCAGCACTAAGACAGCCATCGCTATATTGATCTCTCCTGGAACAGGAACACCCAGCTCTGCCAAGATTCCACAGACACCAATGGGGAACCAGCACACGAAGTCCGACATGGCGATGACCAGCAGACGACGGGCAATGGTGGCTTCCTTGGACCTGGCCGTATCGTTCATAACAATGTTGTCTTTGGTCTTGCTTCCATCGTCTGACATGGTGTTGGCTCTGACTGTCCAGAAAATAAGAGCCTGACCCACGGCGATCATCAGGAAGACGACAAGGTTGAAAACGATCATGACACTGAAAGAATAATAACGACCAGGAAAGTCAGCTCTGATGACGGGCAGAGGAATGCAGATCCCTGTCTGGCTGTAGAAGGCCCAGTGGGACGTCACAGGGAGTAATGGTATTGAGGCCAGGGTCACCCCTAGTCCCCAGGTGGCGCAGCAAGCTACGATAGCTGATGTGCTTCTGAAATGAAGACGGCTGAAGGGAAAACGGATCACCAGGAAACGGTCGAGGCTGATGAGACAGATAAGAACCGACGACACTTCACAGGACAGCAGGGAAATGAATCCTGAAATACTACACGTTGCGCTTCCCTTCCAGGAGGAGTCCTCCCAAAGGTAGTTGCCAGCAAGCAGATGATCGGCCAGTCCAATGATCATCAAATACACTCCCATGAAGAAGTCAGACACTGACAGGTGAAGCACAAACATCGCATAACCTACCTTACGTTTTCCTGATGAGAACCAAACACGGTAAACAAAGCTACAAAAGTTTCCCAGCAAAGCAGCTATAGCGAAAAAGGCAAGACCAGCACGATAAGATCCAGATTTCAACAGATGATTACAAGAAGAAATTTCGTCATTTGGTGCGATACATTTCCCCAAGAACTCTCCGGGCAACATAGCGGGACAGCAAAGTTTATAATCTTCTGCAAATACTTTTTGTAGAAAATTCATTTCTTTCATGAAATCAGGCCTGTAGTCCGCCACGAAACACCCCTTCAGACTCAGAATCTTCAGGCTCGTGAAAAATTCTATTCCTTGAAGTGAGTTCAGTTTACTGTAGGAAAAATCAACACCTTCCAGCTGTGGCACCCAGTTTGATAAAGCATGTAACTGCGAGAAGGGATCTGAAACTCGAGAAAGATTGAGTAGCAACAGGGACTCGAAACGCTGACCTTTATCTAAGCCAAGAAATCCACGAGACAACGGAGTGCCAGAAAGATCCAGTTCTCTCAGATTGCTTAAATGAGAAATTTGGTATATATCAATGCCATGCAAGGGGTTGTCACTTATGTCCAGTACATGGAGGTTGGGAAGATCAATGCAGCTCATGTTGGGCCAGCCACACGCCCCGGCACCCAGGTAGATCAGCAGGGTTTCATTCCTGATGACATCCATGGTCAGTCCACTGCCTCTGCCTTCCAGATAACGAATCTTGGGGAACGTGTCAGCCTTGAAGACGACGTCATCAGACAGTTTCGGTCCATAGCAAAACACCCATCAGGACAAGATTCCGTCAACTCGCACATCAGTTCGTCGTCCTGCTCCGGACATTGAGGCCAACCATCACAGAGATTCAGCACGTGCATACATATCTTTCTATTCCCTCGACATCGGTAAAGTCCTTCACACGAGAACGCTTCACATTGAGCCTCATCCTCGTAGCCTGGACAGTCGTTCACATCATTACATTTGGTGTAGATTGGCAGACAATAGCCATCGCCATGACACCGGAAATGTGTTTCTGGGCACTGGGACATGTGTTCCGGAAGTGGGACAAGAGAGAACGTTCCAGGTATGTCGAAATGGACAACGGCAGGCGGGGTTGTTATGTTAAAAGTCAGTCTTTTGGTTGTTTTGAGCCTGGTGTCACACTGTTTTTCATCAAAATGTGTCTTGCAATTGACTATGTCATCACACACGAGTCCCACATGTATGCACTGAAAAGGGCCAAGATGTTTTCGTCAAGAGAGAGAGAGAGAGAGAGAGAGGAGAGAGAGAGAGAGAGAGAGAGGAGGAGAGAGAGAGAGGGAGAGAGAGAGAGAGAGAGAGAGAGAGAGAGGGAGAGAGGGAGAGAGAGAGGGGGGGGGGAGAGGGAGAGAGAGGAGAGAGAGAGAGAGAGAGAGAGAGAGAGAGAGAGAGAGAGAGAGAGAGAGAGAGAGAGAGAGAGAGAGGGGGGGGGTGTTAATCGAAACTTCCTCTTCGACTCCTCAC
>CM031624.1:45877350-45887350 GCA_018398815.1 Conus ventricosus | reverse complement strand
ACTATGCTCCGCATTGTCTCAAAACAACGGTACAAAAGGACAACAACCGAATTTGCTGACACACAGCTACACGTGCAAAGTTTGAAAATACTTTACACCAACCGTTTACAAATTATAAAATATATCATTAGTGAATACCACTCCAATGAGTTATAATTGACGTGCGCTCTTGCGTTATTTCGACTCATTTTATAACGACCTCTGTGCGCACCTATGCAATCCCCCTACCTGCGATTTGCCATATCTTCTTTTCACAATTCTTATGAAAAGCACAATATAAAAATGATCACGATCCATGACACTTCACTGAGGAATCTCATCCTCACTTATTGCAAATAATGCATCACTACACAAGCGACTGTATGCTCAAGCATAACTACATTACATGAACAAATCTCACAAAGAAAACATGAACAAGTCTCACACAAAAAGATGAACCATAGCCAACTGGGAATGAACCCATATCCAATCAACATAACTGTAATCAACACATATTATCAACACAGCACCCCGGATATACTGACTTCCTCTGAGTTGCAGCTTGCTAGACTACGCGACTTAAATAGTCAGCTCCGCATTCTGTCGACCCGGAATGAAACTGCACTCGTACCTGTAAGGCTGCAATGCCATTGCCCAACGCAGCACTCTGCTGTTTTTCAACTGCGCCTCCTGCAGGAATTTGAGTGGTTGGTGATCATCTCTATCACGAACTCCTTCCCATACAAGTATTTGGAAATTTCTGCACGGCCCACACAACAGCTAAACACTCCTTCTCTACCGTTGCGTACCCTTCTTCACACTTTGTCAACTTCCTGCTAGCATACCTCACGGGAAACTCGACCTCTTCATGCTCCTGCAACAATACTGCACCTATTCCACCGCCTGATGCATCTGTCCGCAACAAAAATGGTTTGGACATATCTGGTAGCTTCAAGAGGGGACGGGAACCTAGCCTTTCCAACACCGTCTGCAGTGCTTGCTCTGCAGCGTCTGACCCCTCGACCACTGCCGTTTCCCTGCCTTACCAAATCACTGAGAGGACTCGTGATTGCTGCGAAATTTGGAACAAACTCCCTATAGAACCCAATAAAACCTAGCAGACTCCTGACTTCTGTTTTGGTCTTTGGTCTCTCTGAATTCATCATCTTCTCCACCTTTCCCCTTTCTGGCTGCTTTGTGTCGCCTCCGACAACAAAACCTAGGAACTCCTACTGTCTAGCCCTTCATACAGTGACACATCCCTATATGACTCTTCTGGAAACTTAGGCAACAAAATCTCCCCTTCTTCTGCTGGTCTCTTTCACCTCATCAATGATTGCTGCTGCGCCTATTGCTGAGTCTCACGCTGAATATATTTGCGGAGAAAATTCGCATGGAAAAGTTTTGGTTTCCCATTCACATCAATTCGGTAATCCCGACCGACCTTTTCAGTGATGGTGAATGGTCCTTTCCAATGCATCAGCAGCTTGTTGTGACCCGTGGGAAGCAGTACCAGACTTGATCTCCCGCCTTGAGGGATTGCTTCCTCACCTTCCTGTCATATTGCTTCTTCTAAACGACTCTACCTTCTGCAAACTTTCCTTTGCAACCTTACATGTCTCATACCTGTGCCCACCTTTGGAACAGGGCGAGATTGGGCCAATCAGATCAATAGCCACCCTCCTGAATGGTGTGTCAATTAAAGGGGCTGTTTAAGAGGTGCCTTCCTCTTCACCCCTCTTGTGGCTGATCTTTGACACACATCACATGACATCAAAACGTTTTATGTCTGCCATTGCTCCTGGCCAATGAAAGTCATCAAAGATTCGGTCAGCTGTTTTGCTGGTGCCGACATGACCCGCCATGAGCGACTCGTGACCCACTGACATGACAGTGTCACGATAACCTGCTGGTACCCTCTAACTGAGTGGCCCACCTTACCTGTCTTCCCCTTGGTGAACAACTCGGTACAACAGCCCGCCTTTCACAAGAAATTCTGTCTCACCTCCTCTAACCTCCTGTTTTCTCTCCACCTCTTGCCAACTCCCAAGACTTCACGAGCGAAGGGTCTTGTTCCTGCGCTGCCCTAAACTCATCAGGCGACACATCTATGCCTGACTTCCTTGCTGGAACGACTACGGTTTATCAACCCTTTCCTCCTTCTTGCTCCTTGTTTGAACTGCTGCCCCTGTAGCAGTCAACAACTCAGGATCCCCTGGATCCCTCGCACCTGGAATATTTCCGATGATCAAATCATGAAGGGTTTCTCCATCACCAACGCAGACAACTCGCCTGAGAAGTAAGGGTACGTACTTCTATCTTAGCAACTGGGAAATCCCTCACAGTGCCATCGATTAGAGTACAGGTCTGGATTTGCCCTGTCAAATCCCCTTTATCGACCAGCGTTGTTCGTACTACACCGCATGAAACAACCAGTGTCTCGTAACACTTTCACCCTCTGCTGGCCAATCCACCCTTCTTCCACTGGTAACGAACCACTCAGCCTATGCCCTCCATCCCTGACACTGACTGCTGTCCATGCTAGCCATAGGCTGCACTCCACCCTCTTCAGACTGAATCCCTTTTGGTTCCACTGCAGTCGTTTCCCTTGACGACCCTTATCCACCTCTTGCAAGGCTGCTGCCTTCTGGAACCTCATGCGACAATCCCTCGCCACATGTCCCTTCTTGTGACAAATGAAACACCTAATGTCCCTTTGCCCTTCCTTCTGCCCCACCACTGGTTTGCAGACTTTGCAGGGAAAATCCCCTAGTCTCCTTGCACCTTCTCACCTGTGCCTAGCACCTGTTTCTACCTGCACCTTAGTGCCCGAGCGTGCCTCTCTATACACCTCTGCGAACTTCAACAACTCCCCTGCTGTCTCTGGCTGTCTCTCTTTCAAATGTATGGTTAACTCAGGCCGCAACCTGACAAAATCTGTTCCTTCATAACTAGCTCTTTCAATTCAGCGAACTCCTTCTTCGTACCACTCAACTCTAACCAATTCTCAAAATAGTGATCTAGACGTGCACCAAACTGAGTGTACGTCTCACCTGCTTGTAATTTCGCTGAACGAAATTTCTTCCTGAACCCCTCCTCTGTGAGGTCAAATCCCTTCATCAATGATTCCTTCACAGCGCCGAAATCAGACTGTTGTTCTGCTGGTAACGCAGTGAAAATCTGTAATGCCTTACCCGTCAGTAACGCTGACAAAATGACTGCCCACTCTTCTGAAGGCCAACCCTGACTGGTCGCAAACGTTTCGAACCGACTGATGTATGCATCAATCGAATCGGTCCCTTCCGAGAATTTTGGCAACTTGGTCGGGGGGCATAGCTGCGCACAGAGTCACTGGAAACTGAACTCCCATCCTCGGTGGTCTCCCTTTGTATTCTCACTTTCTCTAACTCTAATTGAACCTTTATCTTTCTGTTTCCTGCGTTTCCCTAGCTTTAATCCTTTCTGTTTCCTGCTTCATTCTTTCTGTTTCCTGCGCTTCCCTTAAATTTTTTCTGTTTCCTGCTTCATTCTTTCTGTTTCCTGCGCTTCCTTATTCTTTCTGTTTCCTGCCTTATTCTCTCTGTTTCCTGCGTTGCGCTAGCTTTAGTCCTTTCCTGCTCTGCTAATGCTATTTCTACTGCAACGCGTCGTCTTTCCGCGCGTTCATCTCTTTCCATCTTCTGTTGGTTTTCAACGAATGCTCGCAACTCATCTCCTGAGTAACCTAGATCACGAGCGACGCTCACAAGTTGTTCAATAGGGTGTTCTTTTCTTCCGCCATTATATCTCTTTCCCTTTTTTTTTTGTTTTTTGTTTTTGAACAAGATTTATTACTACGACAGCCAACCTGGTGGTTACCGACACGAGTGACGTAATAGCACAATCCTATGAATGATAATATTAGCTTGGGACAACGTAGTTAGTTTTTATAAGACGCCCAGCGCCTGACCCAACTATGAGAGCGAATTATAGGCAATCTGTGCGAAATAAGTACTCTGGGGCTGAAATGCCAAGCCTATATTAACTATCTTGGAAGCAATGCCAAGCCTAGTATTTAACTATCTTGGGAACATACAGTAAGACAACCCCTTGTCTTAGGATTACAATACTTGAATCCCACCCAGCTTCCTCTCTGAGAAGTTGAACAATTATAATAAATGGGCCAGAATATCCTGGGAAGCTCGCCAATAAATTGTCAACCTCGGTGATGTCGATGAGGAAGGACTAGCGCACAGCCCAAACACACTCCCCACTTGCTTACGATCTCATTCATATATCATGCATTCGTCACATCAAACCACTAGTAAAGTCTATAACTTTACTACGCATGTTCATAGAACAAACATCAATGCATATGGAATCAAACAAAATAAAACATTCTCTCTTTCCTGAACTTCACGAAATCATTTATCTAAAACATCATTAACTAACCCGGGGATAAATAATTTCTACTTTACCTGGCCAGGTGATCTTAACTATTCACGAATCACTGTCTTTTCTTTTCTTTTTTTTTTTTTCTTTTCACTGTCACTTTCACAAGCACGACACAACTGCTGGCACTGGTCTTGGTCTGCTGGCGCCTGGTCAGGTGAGACTGTTGGCACTGGCGTTGGTCTGTCGATGAAAGTGGCGCTGGCCAAGTATGAGGTCGAACCCCAGTGAAGATAGAACAGTGACTATCAACATCGATCTGTTCTCCTTTCTTTCTTCCTGCATTAACGCATTGCACCTCTCTCTCTCTCTTCTAGTCTGCTCTTATCAAATGGACATGGTGCTTTTCTTCTTTTTTTTTTCTTTTCTTCTTTTCCTCTTCATTAGTTAGCAACTCTCTCTTTCCACATCTCTCTTTAGTCCTTCCTCTGCAGACTATCTCATGCTAATCTCTCAACTTGGTTCTCTTCTCTCCTCCCCTCATCTCTCTGCTTTTCTCTCCTCAGAGATTACACTCAGACCTCTCTCTCTCTGTCTCTCTGTTCGTTCTCCTCTCGTTCTCCCGTTCTCTCACTCTCACCTCCTTCTTATTCGTTCCGATCTGTCCAAAAAGGGCGAGTACCATTGGTCAGTATTTTTACCCCTGATACCCGAAGTTATCTCCCTCTAATTCCATTGGATATTCAAATCATGACAGTCACGCCTACACGCCTTACTCTCTGTGGTGGTCAATTGGTCATTTAATTGATTAGCTAGATTTCACCCCCACCACACACTACCTTCTCCCTCTCCCTTTCCTGCTTTAACCTGCGACGTCCGACTAACAATGGCGCTGGTTCCACAAATTGGCTAGATGAGCCTGAGCCAGGCGCTACGACTCGTCTCGCTAGACATCGAGGCGTCGGTCAAAGCTGCTTAGTCCGTCTAGCCGGACAGACCGTCTCTGTGGAGCCTCTCCCCTATGCTTAATTGGCTGGATCCGAACCATGGGCCCGTCTATGTGGCGCCCAGAATATTTGAGTTAGAGCTTATGTCCAAACAACCTGGACCACGACTTGGTTGTTCTATTTTTGACCGTGACAACGATGACAATAAGCAGGAAGTCGATAAAATTACGGCGATGACGACGGTGCTGGCGGTAAAAAACTACGTCAGCGACGAAGATGACGACGACAATGACAACAGTAGCAGTAGGCCTCCGTCGGTCGTAGCTGACCATGGGTAGAGTATATCCGACCTAAGATTGAGCTACCTGTCCGGGCTATCGCCTCGACCCGAGCAGCGTCGCCTGTGGCTGTAGAGACCGATACGAGAGTGGCAGTCTCTGTCACAGCGTTTACACGGCCATCTTTGTCTTTGTGGCCAGATTGGGATCTGTCCACACTCTTTGTGTGAGGCGAGCAAGTATTTGTGGCTGCCTTCCCGAACCTGTTGTCGATCTCAGTGTCAAGGGAGAGGTTATCGGTGATGGTGGACCCAAGGTAAGTGAATTGATGGATGACATCAAGCTCATAGTCATCAATGGTGATGGCTGGTGGTGATGGCGTGTCTTGATCCAGGACATTTGTTTTCTTTATGCCGATAGTCAGACCAAAGTCTTTGCAGTCCTGGGAGAAGTGGTCCATCAGCGACTGCAATTCTCGCTGGGTGTGGTTTATCAGGTAGCCGTATGCGTACGTGGTTGGACTGTGGTGGTGGTTCATGCAAATCACACACGGAGACGTAGCGATACGTTCTGCAGGATTCTACTCGGCTCTCTCGAACCGTTGTTGTTCGTAACAGCCTCCAGGGAAACAACTCTGATGTATGGCAACCAATATTTGGCAACCAAGAGTTGCGCATCTTACTGACATGGGTCGCAACAGCATCGTCGGAAAACAGCATATCTCTGACGAGGAATTCGCTGACCTTTGTCCTTGCTCTTAGGCGGGCGAATCTGAAAAGCCTGCCATCTGACCTGGACCGCAGGTAGATCCCCTCTTGTGCTGTGCTGAATGCATGCCTCTCAGGAAGAGAGCAAAGAAGATCTCAAAGAGAGTGGGGGCAAGGATGCAGCCTTGTTTGACACCGCTGCGTGTGTTGAAAGGCTTGGAGAGGTTGCCATTAAACTGCACAGTCCCTTTCATGTTGGAGTGGAAGGACTCAATTAAGCTGCGCATTTTGTGGCGGGGGTGGGGTGGGTGGGGTGGGGGTGGGGTGGGTGGGTGGGCGTTCTTGCGGAGAGCCCTGAAAAGACCATCTCTGCTGACTAGGTCAAAGGCCTTGGTGAGGTCGATACATGCGACATACAAGGGCCTCCGCTGCTCTCTGCACGTCTCCTAGAGTGGACGAAGGGAGAGGACCGTGTCTACCGTGGACCTTTCTGCTCGAAGGCCACACTGTGACTCCGGGCAGACGACAACAACCGTGATAAAGACGACAACGACGACGATGCAAACGATGACGAGAATGAACATTCAAATTTACGGTGGTTTCCTTTTCCATCATTCTTTATTGAAACACAGAACACAGCAGTATGGCTTCTATAATACATGGTACGAAATAAACAATCGGTTTTGTCTGAATAGTCTTCCTCAAACAAATGAGAAAGTTATACAGATAAGTTACAAGAGTATCAGAAGCGGTTTAGCAGACCGACAAGCGTGGCTTGGCTTAAGTGGAACAAATAGAAGGAAGCCTTGGAATGGAAATTGCTTCTGTGAATAATTACACACACACACACACACACACACACACACACACACACACACACACACACACACACACAAATGTACACACACACACACACACACACACACACACACACACACACACACACACACACACACAACACGTATATATATATATATATATATATATATATATATATATAGATATATATATATTGTGTGTGTGTGTGTGTGTGTGTGTGTGTGTGTGTGTGTGTGTGTGTGTGTGTGTGTGTGTGTGTGAGGAGAGCACTTGGCTCGAAACAACTTTGTAGGGTGGTTTTTACACTTCCATTTTAAAATCCTATTTTAAATTGTTATGTCACTCCCTATTTGGTTGAGCACTTTTAGAATTCTGAGTGGTCTTTTAACTCTAATTTTAGTGGGGTGGGGGTGGGGGTGGGGGGTTGAAGAGGAAGAAAATGGGAACATAAAATTAGAAAAATATATTATAGATATGAAAACCCTTCAGTAGCTACATGAGGGAACCATCGTAATCCCTTCCGAAGGCAGATCTATTTGTATTGCCTGCTCCTAGACCTTTCGTCCGCTGGATCGGACTCATCAGGGGGAGACATATATATGGGAGGGGGGGGGGGGGGGGGGGGGGGGGGGGGGAGGGGGGGGGAGAACAGACCTCAATCCTAAGATTCACCGCGTGCTTCAACCGTGAAACTGCGGTCCTTTAGTTTTTCTTCTCTGCTCGGCAAGACTCGGAGACGTATCATTGGCGAGATTTTAGTTCTCGGAAACCATAGAGAGATTCACCATTTAGGTGGCACTACCATCGGACTTGCGTCAGTCGTTCAACTTGGTGTGTCCAACTGTACATTGGTGTGTGTTTCAGTTTGAAGAGGAACGTGATTGTTCGTTCTCTCGTTTTCTCCGTCTTGAATGTTGTTTATCTTGCCTGAAGAAGACCAACGAGATCGAAACGCGTCGTGTTTTTGTCTTGTCCTTTGTTTGTCTCTTTCGTTCCGCGGATAGTATTTTCCTGTTTTACGCTTGTACATTGTTGAGACAGGGCACACCCCTAAATACAGGCTTTAGACAGAAACAAAACCTCTTGCTGACAGCGACCACGTGAGAGACAAACCAATGGTTTAGCTAGCTAACCACTTCTCTCTATCGAACCACTCGCCCAAGATTTCAGAATAAAAGGGACGTGGCTTCTGCGCTCTTCTGATATCAGGTAGAAAACGGTGTATGGAAGTTCATGTTAGTGTGTAACAAGGCACCCAAACACCAGTCTGCATAAATCATGAGGGCACAGTTGACCTCCACCCCCATACTCTCACCCGGGACGTTTTGTGGTTTGATCCAGAACCACTGACGGAGGAGCGGAGGGAGGGTGTGTGTGTGGGGGGGGGGGGGGGGGGGGGGGGGGGGGGAGGAAAGCAATCCTGTTGTTCACCAAAACATGGCAGCATTCTGGCTTGCACTCGAACCTGACTATGTATCTCAGGCAACTGTCAGGAAGCCTTCATCCCTGTGAAAGTCTGGCCTCTTGCTGGAGGATTTGTAGCAAGCCATCCACCCGAGCGTCGGTCCGTAGTGGAGAAGAGTCTGGCAATGACGAGGCAGATGACTTGCAGGGACCATGACTTAAAGAGTCAAATGGACATTTCATTCCTTCACCAAGGCCGGGCAGGTCTGGATACAAGTCGAACAACTGGTAAAAGAAAAAACCATGATCCCAGCATCAGACCCTCGGAGGGGGGGGGGGGGGGGGGGGGGGGGGGCGAGGGATTTCTGCTTACTAGCCGACACTTCACAGAAAAGAAAACATTCAATCAAACGACGACATTATGAAGAACACAAGGGGGGCAACCACTACATATTTTATATTGACGCGTGTAATCGAAAAGTTGCGCCCCTTTGCACGCTGAGCAGACCGTAGCATGACGAGTGGGTTGAAGGCGTTTTCAAGACAGCTAGCCGCGCAGCGAATGTAGAGAAGGAATTCTCTCAGTGGGGCATGTCATGCAGTATTGTCATAGAGTCACGACGACTACGTGACCAATTGCCTGTAAAATGTGTTTTTGTTGTCAACACTGGGGACAGCTCTTGAGAAAAAAAATAATCGGTATGTAAAATGGACCCACGTCACAAAGTGTAAGAAGGTGAAAGTCTGTCAAACGACAAAGGGCCTCTTTCGCAGCTGGTTTGAAAATTAACCACAGAGAGGCAAGACGCTTTTAGGGGGAGATAATCGTTATTCATCAGACACAATAATCATAGATAGGATGCTAACACCACATATGGCTTCGACTATCATTCTGTATCACAACCGGTAACCCATAAGAGCCTGGGGAGAAACGGCAGCTGCCTCATCACGCCCCCCCCCCCCCCTCCCAACGACCCCAGCGGTCAGGGGAATGACTGGCTGACTGACTGAACTCATCATTCAATCTGTCTGGCTTTTACGGGGAGATGATTGTTATGTATCAGAAACACAATCGTAGATAAGAAACTAATATCAAATAATTATGAAATAGACTATCATTGCATAATCAAAACAAATATTTTGTAATTCATTCGGTCTTGCAATACTCCTTTTGTAAACACACATAGGAAAAAAATGTGTGAAGAAACATAGTGGAATAGTGTGAGCCTACTGATAGACAGAACTGGACATAGTTTGTATCGTGTTTCCTTATCAAAGGGCTGAGGACACAAGAGATGAGCAAATCAGGCCTCTTATTTTCTGAGAGTAACATAGCGACAAACAGAGGATTTACCACGCAGTAGTCGTCACCCCAGTCATGCGGAGCAGTTCTTTGACCGGTATCTTCTGTCAACCTATGATCGGAGACAGCTGAGCTGTCAACTTTCTCTTTTGGCACCCTGGTCCCTGATAGGCACCAAGTGCTGATGTTATT
>CM031624.1:45867350-45869850 GCA_018398815.1 Conus ventricosus | reverse complement strand
AGGGTAAGCCAGAGCTGGACACACAGATACGTCCACACTGTGGGCATGGGACAGCTGTCATTGGGTCAGGTCTCCTCTCTTTGCGGGCTTGGCGCTTCTGGTCCATTTCCTGCAAACGCTTCTCTTCGAAGCCATTTACTCCTTTGTGGACATCAAGTCGCCAGGCACTGCGGTCTGTGTCAAGTGTTTCCCAGCCCTGAAGTGGGATGCCACAGGCCGCCAATGATACTTTCAGGCAATCCTTGAAGCGTTTGAGTGGCCGCCCAGTGTTCCTTGTTCCAGCTGGCAGCTCAGAGAAGAAGACCATTTTTGGAAGTCGCGTGTCGTCCAATCGTACAACAGGCCCAACCCACCTCAACTGTACTTTCATGATCAGCGCCTCGATACCAGGCATCTTTGCTCTGCGAAGCACTTTTGTGTTGGAAATCCTGTCCTCCCAGGAGATGCCAATGTTCTTACGCAGGCAGCGGAGGTGGAACTGATCCAGAGTCTTCAGTTGTCTCCTGTACAGTGTCCAGGTCTCACAGTTGTAGAGCAGCGAGGTGACAACGACTGCTCTGTAGACTGCCAGCTTGGTACTTACAGTGATGCCAAGCTCTTCCCACACTCTGTTCCAAAGCCTGCCGAAGGAAGCTCCTGCTTTTGCCAGTCTGTTCGACACTTCTTTATCCAAGCCACACGATGAAGACAAGCAGCTCCCCAAGTAGGTGAAGCTGTCAACATTGTTCAGGGTCGTGTCCTCGATCACGATCTTTGGTTCTGGAGGAGAGAGGCCGGGTGCTGGTTGGAGCGTCACTTCTGTCTTCCGCAGGCTGATCGTCAAGCCAAAGGCCTTTGCTGCTGCAGACAGGCAACTGGCTAGCTCTTGCAGGTCTGGTTCGTTGAGTGCTGCGATTGCACAGTCATCGGCAAACAGGAAGTCTCTCACAAAGGCCTCAAGAACTTTTGCTCTGGCCTTCAGACGCCTTAAGTCGAAGAAGCGGCCATCACATCTGTAATGGACAGTGATCCCCGCGTTGGTATTGGAGAGAGCGGAGAACAGCATTGTGGCGAACATGAGGCTGAACAGGGTTGGTGCCAGGACACATCCTTGCTTCACTCCGTTTGACACGGGGAAGGGGTCAGAAACAGCAGCCACGTTTGGACAGTATAGCCCACAGACCCTCGCGATTGCCGGTATCGAAAGCCTTTGTCAGGTCCACAAAGAGGATGTACAGATTCTGATTCTGTTCCCGGCACTTCTCTTGCAGCTGGCGAACAGCAAAGATCATGTTGATTGTTCCCCTGTTGTTGCTGAAGCCACATTGGCTCTCAGAGACGACATCGTCCAGCAAGTGGTGTATGATGCGATTCAGGATGACCCGGGCCATAATCTTTCCTGCTATGCTCAATAGTGAGATGCCTCTGTGGTTGTCGCACGGTGCTCTGTCGCCCTTGTTCTTGTACAGGTGAATGATGTTGGCATCCTTAAAGTCTTGTGGTACTGCCCCCTCACCCCAGAACTGCTGCATCAGGTCAGTTAGCTTGTCGACCATGGCCTCTCCACCAACCTTGAAGATCTCAGGGGGAATGCCATCAGGGCCCGGTGCCTTTCCAATTTGGAGCTGCTTGATCACCTTCTGGATGTCCTCCCTAGTCGGTGGGTCGTCAAGCGATGTCCAAACTGGACGTTGGGGCATGTCCCAGATCGCTTGCTGTTCGATCTGAGATGGTCTGTTCAGAAGCTGGCTGAAGTGGTCACATCACCGCTGTACAATATCAGTCTTCTCAGTAAGCAGAGTGCCATCAGCTGTCCGTACAGGCGCCATGGCGTTGGAGGAGGGGCCATACACAGTCCTCAGACCTGTAAAAAACGTCTTGGAGTTGTGCTCATCAGCGTACTGTTGTAACTCTGCAGACTTATCTTTCCACCAATTGTCCTCCATCTGTCTCAGCTCAGCCTGGACCTTGCCTCTGAGATGCTTGAGACGATTATGCTTTGCTGTTGATCCCTTGTCGTTGAGCCAGCTTGTGTGGGCTTCGTGCGTCTGCTGTAGCTGTCTGCCGATCTCCGTGTCGTTGCTGTCGAACCAGTCCTGGTGTTTCCTCTTTGGGTGCCCAAGAGACAGCCTGGCAGAGTCGTAGACTGCGTTTCTGAAGTTTACCCAGGCCTTTTCTAAGTCAGCTTCATCTGGTAAACTATTGAGCTGGTTTGCAAGGTCCGTCACGAAGGTTTCCCTTGTCGCTGGATCATTCAGTTTCTGGACATCCAGATTCTTCTAAATGTCGGCTTTCTGGCGTTTGTGGGTGCTAGCGATGAGAAGGAGAGCTTGCACCTCAGCAGCAGGTGGTCAGTCCAGCCGTCTGCTGCCCTCATTGCTCTTGTGATGTGGACATCCTGGATGCCACGCCGCCTAGTGATTCCCATAGTTGATCAAGTGTCAGTGTCTGGAGCGAGGGTTCATCCAGGTGGCTTTGTGGATGTCCGGCAGTTGGAACAGTGTGTTGGTGATGGTCAAAC
>CM031624.1:45849850-45862350 GCA_018398815.1 Conus ventricosus | reverse complement strand
GACCAGGTAAGCCAGATTCCTCAGTGGTTGGGTGCTGCACTCTCTACTGGGACTAGGTACAGGTCCTGAAAGCCAAGGGGAAACTGCGAGGCTCAGGAATCTTCATATCTAAAGTTCAGCTAATAGCCCTGTGCGGCGCGGAAATTGGGGGGGGGGGGGGGGGGGGGCATGTTTTGGCGGAAAAAGTGGTGGTGGTGGTGGTGGTGGTGGGGGGAGGGGAGGGGTTTGATGATGCAGCACATTCCTAGCACATGCTAGGATTTGTGGTGGGGGAAACGGTGGACTGTGTGGGTGGAGGAGAGGGGAAGTGAGAAGGGGGTGGAGTAAGGGTGGAATAGATTAGGTAACGAGATTGGTGGTTTGTATTCTTATCCAGGCCCTTGGTTATCTTGCTATGCTTTCCCTATCTTTGTCAGAACTGTTCAGCTATTTAGGAAGTGACCTAGTATAAAAAAAAAATAAAGCCCCAACACACAGACACACACAGACACACAGACACAGACACAGACAGACAGACACACACACACACACACACACACACACACACACACACACACACACACACACACACACACACACACACACACACACACACACACACAATACATGGGCACACACACATGCACAGAGAGAAGGAGAGAGAGAGAGAGAGGAGAGAGAGAGAGAGAGAGAGAGAGAGAGAGAGAGAGAGAGAGAGAGAGAGAGAGAGAGAGAGAGAGAGAGAGAGAGAGAGAGAATAGTACCTTTCCCGCTCCACATGTTTTGGAGTAGTAATCACATTCCGCTTCGTCCTCCTCCTCAACACACTGAGCCGTCCAGTCACAGCGTGGTAACTGCAGATACAGTCGAGGCCAGACTGACTTGGAGCAATTCCACTGGTCCCCCACGCGCTTAGGTTTCTTCCTGACAATGGAGAAATTGATCTTAAACACCGTGCCTTTCGGAGAGACAATCGCCACCGGTATACCTTCCTCTTGATATTGGTCCAGAATTGTTTGGCGGAACTTCCGCTCTGCAAGAAGCCAGTCTGGCAGGACGATGGGAAAATCGTGATGCCGTGTGGCTTTCCTTTCTTGGGCGTCATGGTCACCACACTGACCAAAGGTAAGCTGTGGTACGTGCGGGTCGTTGTGCATATGTAAAACCAGGAAATGACGAGCGGGCAGGAGGAGAGTTTGGCATAAGTCACCAGGGTAAAAACGGGCGTCGCCAGTTACTGTTATGTATCCTGCAAAGGTAAGAGAGATGACGAATGGTAAATTTTGACTTGGCGTTTACGTCATTAACACACAGAGAGGTTACTACGCTAGACTTCATGTTAATGCCACCATGTACATGTGTCAGTTTGCTAACATAGTCTACCATGAATGATGGAGTCTCTAGAAACAGTTCGTCAACAGCACAATCTGTAGGACTGAGGAACTGTTCCAATAGAACCACACACACACACACACACACACACACACACACACACACACACACACACACACACACACACACACACACACACACACACACACACACACACACAGATACATACACACGCAAACGCATAGGGGGAGAGAGAGAGAGAGAGAGGAGAGAGAGAGAGAGAGAGAGAGAGAGAGAGAGGAGAGAGAGAGAGAGAGAGAGAGAGAGAGAGAGAGAGAGAGAGAGAGAGAGAGAAATTTGCACACACACACACACACACACGCACGTACTCACGCTTCCATGCAGGCATGCACACATAAACCTGGGATAGGGAGGAGAGGGGAGGTTGTGTGTGTGTGTGTGTGTGTGTGTGTGTGTGTGTGTGTGTGTGTGTGTGTGTGTGTGTGTGTGTGTGTGTGTGTGTGTGTGTGTGTGTGTGTGTGTGTGTGTGGAAGCTGGGGTGTCATATGTGCATTTGTGTTTTTCATTTCATCGCTACTTCCACAACTCCAGTCCATCATCTCTCGACATCGACCATAGACTCCACCCTGTATAGACTGATGATGATGATGATGGCCTGACTGTTGCTAAGATTTTTTTTCTTACACATTTAAAAAAAACATTTTTTTTTCATTTATACATAAATGCACACCCATGTACATAAAGCAGCACAGATTGATATGCATGAATCCATCCAGATAGCCTAGATCTATGTGTCTATATACACAAGGAAACATACAATTAGTCACACACACACACACACACACACACACACACACACACACACACACACACACACACACACACACACACACACACACACACACACACACACACACACACACACCACTCTGTGTGTGTGTGTGTGTGTGTGTGGTGTGTGTGTGTGTGTGTGTGTGTGTGTGTGTGTGTGTGTGTGTATGTGTGTGTGTGTGTGTGTATATATATACCTCTAAGTGTATTGCCAACTTCCAAACCTGTCTGAAACCATCTATTGTCAGATTAACTATAGGTTGCACTGACATTTTAAACAGAATAAGTAACACAAATTCAGAAAAATGAATTAAAAAAAATAATAGATTTTTGAAAAAAAGAAAATAAGACACTGTCAGCTCGTTATTACAGAGATGAGAAAATTGTAAAGAAATGATATACGATACTTAAATAGGATTGTAAGGTGACCAAAGTCCAGTGAACATACAAATATAATTCTCTTCCTCTCTCTCATGCTCCTGCTTACCCCCATCCCGAGAACCCTTCTTGCAGCTTCCAGACAGAGAGACACACACCTGATCATACTGCAGACAGAGAGACACACACCTGATCATACTGCAGACAGAGAGACACACACCTGATCATACTGCAGACAGAGAGACACACACCTGATCATACTGCAGACAGAGAGACACACACCTGATCATACTGCAGACAGAGAGACACACACCTGATCATACTGCAGATGAATCCCCAGATACACTTACTTGCCCCTACCATGTCCTGTCTTCAGCTTACCTGCATGTTCACTTTGACTTTAGGTGTGTTTGAAGGCAGGGTTTCTGTTCGCCTAGTAGATATTTTTATCAAAGCAGAAGCTGAGGACGTAATCCAAATCACACCCGTAATTTTACTTACCCGATGATGATGATAGCCTGACGATGGACAGGCGCATTGCTTCTGACTTAGCGATGGCGTGGAACCCAAGGCTAACTCTAGAAGTTACTTCAGAAGTCCCCTGAAACACAATTTTGATGACAACGTGCTTTATGAAGCTGCTGTTTGATACTACGTGTGAAAGCAAGCCTTGGCCGAAACCGCAAGTCCAGTCCTTGAGATGGGTATGGGCACTTTCTCCACTGAAACATTGCCAGACGGTAGCACGAGTCTTATGCAGGCATTGAACTCAATCCTTACAACTTTCCCCGCCGGCACGTCCTGCCTAACGTAGCATTGTGCGTTTGTCTTAAACCCAAGCATGATGGTTCTCGGATATTTGGAAGGAGATGTTTTTGTATCGCACTGGCTGGTCTCTGCGACAAGGTCGCTGATGGAGCATGCCTCATCACCATTCGCAAATGCTGTTGTCAGAGGTGTTGTTGTTGTGTTTGTTGTTGACCAGGGATCCTGTGTTTCAGGAGATGATATGGGTAACGTGACCTTAGGCTCTGCTGCCTCAAGTGTGTCATTTTCGTGGAAGGAAAACAGGGACGAGTTCTGTGTGGAAGCTGTGGCGACCTTTCGCTTCTCCGTGATCTCTGTATGAGACATAGACTGCCAGGGTAGAGGTAACCCTGAGAGGAGCTACTGTGGCAGTGAGGACTGGGATGACAGTTTAGAGAAAGAATCCTCACGTCCCTCAATCGAGCTGTTGTTGCTAAAGTGATGTTTAGTCAAAATGGTGCTGGGAGATTTTCACAACGGTTTACTGAGCTACTTCGGGTTTTTTGTGTTTTTTTTTTTTAAAGCAAAACCTGATCAATTACAATTACAAGCCCAAGTTTGATTCAGTCAGAAAACAAAATATACAGCAAAAAGCAGTATGAATGTTGTTTTATTGGAGTGGAGAGAGAGAGAGAGAGAGAGAGAGAGAGAGAGAGAGAAGAGAGAGAGAGAGAGAGAGAGAGAGAGAGAGAGAGAGAGAGAGAGAGAGAGGAGAGAGAGAGAGAGAGAGAACGAACGAACGAACGAACGAACGAACGAATTTTATTTTCAGAGGGTAGTGGAGTAAGCTGTCACGAGGCCTATGACGATTGGCCCATCTAGGGTGGTAAAATTATTCATTTATTTATTGTTGTTGTTGTGGTCGTGTATCAGTCCCCTAATGTGGCTTGTGGTGTGTTTGCACCTTAATGTCGTTCAGCTCAGGTTAGGTTTACTTTCTCTCTCTCTAATTTCTCTGTCGTGAAATTCATCCTGCAGGTTCACGGGTGGCTGGTACCTTTCTCTTGAACTGGCTGTCTCTATCGGCCTCTCAGCTGTCTTTTTACCTGCCGCACCTGCAGCATTCCTCTTAGCTTGAGGTATTCTCACTCTGTGACGTAGGGTGGCATGTTGGCTGCCATCGGTTAGGGAGGTTTGCTCTTCACTCGAGCGGAAGATGTCCCTGGGAGCGCCCGCTCCGGTTTTGGTTCTCTACCACATCGCCGAAGGTACGGTCGGTACCTTCATTCCTGCAGTCGGCCTGTAGGGAGGGACGTCACGTCATCTTTTCCGCATCTGCTCTGCTGGTCCTCTCGACTGGACAGAGGGCAGAGAGTCACTTGACCCGCCTCCTTCTTGGGTCACCCACGGGTAGCTGGTAAGCATCAGTTTCGTGGTTTTTTTTTTTTTTTTTTGTTAGCCGGCTAATTCTTCTCTTTTGCACGGTTTCCTTTTGGTTTCAAAATTATAAAAGAAATATTGTTTGAGACTACTTTTCTCTGGCCATTCAAAATTATATCCAAAATTCTTTCTCCTTTCAATGCATCTGTGATGCGGTAATCGGTGGGGATGGGGGAGAACCTGGTGATTTAGGGTTGGAACTTGCTTGGTCTCGCTCGTCCGCCCCTGTCACAATCACTGGTCCCTTATTCTTTGTGTGTGCAAGGGGAACGAGTTTTATGTTTGCGAGCGTGCGTACGCATGATTAGTCGTTTGGATGCGTGGTTGGAGAATTGTCATTTTGAAATGTTGCTGTAAAATGTGGGGATAATTGTGCCATTGAATTATTATTATTTGCAAATGTGGTGGCAGTTATAAAGCAATGGTTGCTGTATTAGTTCAGTTCCTAAGAAAGGAAAATGTTGAACGTGAGTGAGGGAAGGATGAAGATATAAATTGCTATTCGTTTGTTTAGCCTGTTAATGTAATCTCTTACCTGCTTCGTGTGAGGAGACCTTTAGCGAACATTCCTCATTTGGTTTGTTTACTGTGTTATGCTCAGGTCTGTGTTGAGCTGGTGTTACTAATGTATTCAGCAAACACCTCCCCTCGACCATCATGCGAGTGGCTGTTAGGATTAAGCAGCAAATTTCAGACCGTACTGACTGCGGGGTTCTAGTACCCTTCTTTCCTTCCAGTTCCTTCCGTTTTCTCTCCTCCCGGGGGCTTCACCCGAAGCTTGCGCTGTTGGGGCCGTGCAGTGTGAGGAGCACGTGGACCTTGCTGGATGGTCCTAACCCCTGTCCGGGACCTTCAGCGACAACGCCTCGTCCCACGGGATGCGTTCTCCACTGTCCTCGGACTTCCTACAGCTCATGTGACCAGTGTGGTTAGCTCTGTGTCGTGCAATTTGGGTGTGTGTGTGTGTCAAGGGTGTCGGCATTGAAAGACTCTGTTCAAGAACAGACCCGGTTTGGGGCACTTGATTCGACACGGTACTCTGAGGACTTTGGAGAGACAGGGGTGGAGGGGGAACCACATGAAGCACAAAAAAGGAACGTGTGTTGGAAATGCTTTTATGATTATGGTTATGTTGTGTGCGTTGAAATGCTTGTTTGTGACTATGTGTATGTTGTGTGTGTTGAAATGCTTAATTGTGATTGTGCATGTTGTCTGTGTTGGAATGCTTATTTGTGACTATGTGTATGTTGTGTGTGTTGAAATGCTTAATTGTGATTGTGCATGTTGTGTGTGTTGGAATGCTTATGTGTGACTATGTGTGTGCTGGTGTGAATAAATGGTGTATTGTATTGTAATCTTTCTTGTGTGGTCTCTTGCGAGGCGTGTGAGGTCAGTCACTCCCTTCACTCCCATCTAGACCGATCCTGTCAGGGCAGACCTCCAGGGGTCGGTCGTGACATAAGCATAACTGCTTTTTTACATCCAGCCCTCCGGGGCCAAAAGAAAAGAAAGAAAAGATACAAATTCTGAAATATAATAATACCAAATGCAAAAAACCTAATGTACAAGAGTGAACACATACAGAAGGGGTGGGATATGGTGGGGTGGGGGCATAAGAGAGAGAGAGAGAGAGAGAGAGAGAGAGAGAGAGAGAGAGAGAGAGAGAGAGAGAGAGAGAGAGAGAGAGAGAGAGAGGAGTGAGAGAGTTAACAAAAAAATAGCAGTGAGAGACAGAGTGAGGGAGAAAGGAAGCGGGAGGCAGAAGCAAGGCATGGCATTTAACATTAACATAGAAGGTACATAAGAGAAAGAAAGAGAGAGAGAGAGAGAGAGAGGGAGAGAGAGAGAGAGAGAGAGGGGGGGGGAAGAGAGAGAGAGAGAGAGAGAGAGAGAGAGAGAGAGAGAGAGAGAGAGAGAGGGGGGGGGTTAAAAGAGAAGGTAAATATTGTATCATTAAATTCAGGTCTCAACTGAAAGAAACCAACCATTTATAACTTTTCCATTAAATATCTGTGGTATGCTTTTTTGAAAGATAATAAACTATTTTTGTTTGTATGTATTCTGGGATTTCAGAGAGAGAGAGAGAGAGAGAGAGAAGAGAGAGAGAGAGAGAGAGAGAGAGAGAGAGAGAGAGAGAGAGAGAGATGTCTCAAAAACATTATTACTCAATAATATAAGATGTACGGGAGTGCCTAGTGTTGAAATCTGTCCTTGCTATTCTACACACCAGAGTGAACCATAAATACCAACAATTTAAATAGCATCAAAACAGCTGCACATGCGCACATAAGAATCCAGTGACATAAATACACAAAAGTAACTGTTTTTGTAATAACACTACAATATTGGTAATGATGATGATGATGATGCTGATGATGCTGATGCTGATGATGCTGATGAGTTTCAGTTTCAGTTTTATCATTGAGGCGTCACTGCGTGCGGATTGGTCCATATACGCTACACGGCATCCGTTAAGTTTTGAGACCACACTACGCATGCTTTTAAGCTGATGGATAAATGAATTAACAACTAAGATGAGAGAATTGAAGAAGAGGGTCTCGCGGCTATGACTTAGCAGATGTCTGCTGGTGGTTATAGTAATGATAATGATAATAATAATAATAATAATAATAATAATAATAATAATAATAATAATAATAATAATAATAATAATGAATACTTATATAGCGCCTATTCTCGGCTAGAGACCAAGCTCTAAGCGCTTTACAATCCACACTCGTTTACACAACGGGCTGCCTACCTGGGTAGTGCCGACTGAAGAGCTGCCAGCCGGCGCTTCATTCAGTCGTTTCCCGTGTCATCCAGTCAGTATCGTTCAATATCGATCACTCATTTTCCTTACTTCCTTCATTCTTTCCATTTCTTACGCAGGGTGCATGCTATGTGTAGCGTGTCATCCATACCAACGGCCAAACTGGCCTACTCTTCCGAAAGTTGGTGATGGGATTTTACGTGTGTGCAAGATGTTATGCGTGCGTTCACACGCGGAACCTCGGTTTATAGTCTCATTCGAAGGACTGTATGGGAAATGGAGTCAGAACCAATGTTAACTCCGAGGGAAAAATCCCCCTGTGCCGAAACGCCGCGGCGGAGGTTCGAACCCGCAACCCCAGGATCACCACGATTACGAGTCCGGCGCTCTACCAACTGATAATGATGATAATGATGATGATGATGATGATGGTAATAGTAATCATAATCATAATCGAGATGACGACGACGACGACAACGACGACGACGACGACGATGATGATGAGGATGATGATGATGATGATGATGATGATGATGATTGGCGTGCAATAGTTCAACTAATTTTTGTTGTGAATTATATTCCTAGATTGACTATATATTGACAGGAATTACGAGAGATGGATTCGATTTTTTTCCATTATTGACAAAGACAACGGTCAGCTCCTGATTACTTACTAGTTGTTTTTGAATTTTTAGCTAGTAAAGTGAATAGATACTCAATGGTGGGTTTTCTTAAACTCATCTTCATGGTTATCAGTTATGTGATCACGACGAACCCACTTTCACAATCTGTTTGATTACAAAATGCAGTTTACTCTAAATATCACTTAACACAAAGCTTCAATGATTCTTCACACATCACTGACATGCATTTTTGTTAAAGATGAAGGCAACATATCAGGGTTTTTTTTTCCAGCTGTCAGCATACATTGCATAAAAAAGTGAAAAAGAAATGAACATCTTTACTACATATCTCAAAGTACCTTCTAGTGAATTCTTGAAAATTCACTAATCACACCACCTGGTCTGGCTGATTTTGCTATTGAATTATTCTTTACAGCAAGGACTAACACTTCCCTAACTAATAGTCTGTCAAACGTGAAAACTTCAACCTCACCCTCATCAATTAACGGTTCATCGATAGCGCCCTACACCTCTCTATTTTTTTCTAACTACATACTGAAATATTGATGCCATTTGTACATCGGAACATCATATGAAGGTTGATCATTTATTTGACATTTTATAAGAGACACGCCACTCCTACCCTCACCCCCTTCCACACCGTGCGCCCTCCCCCCCCCCCCCCACAACAACAACAATAACAACAACAACAACAACAACAACAACAACAACAACAACAACAACAACAACAACAACAACAAAACCACGAAACTTTGATTTTGGATTGAATTCATTATTTCATAGAACAAGTGATGATTGTTCAATTTTCTTTGACAACATTCCTGGGATTGAATAGAGAACTCTTATTTTCTTTTTTTTTTTCTTTTTTTTTCTCCTAAATATTCTGTGTAATTTAAACATTTTCCTGAATATCTTCTGAATGTACGACAGAAAAAAAATCAAATAAACCAACATCAACTGCTGAGCCTTATTCTTGTTCTAACAATGCATTGAATGTATTCAACACATTAGTTTCCGTTGAAACACATTTTATCGCTCTTTTGATTAATGCATAGAACGAGAGGCAAGTAGTCTTACTCAAATTGTTTTAGTACTTTAAGATAACTGCCAAAGAAAGAAGACCTTACCAACTGTAGTAACTACAGAGGGATCATGCTCCTGTCAGTGCCAGGCAAGGTTCTAAGCAGAGTGTTATTGGAGAGGATGAAGGAAGCAGTTGACCCAAAGCTCCGATACCAGCAGGCGGGCTTCAGGCGAAACAGATCCTGTGCCGACCAGATCGCCAGCCTCAGGATCATCATCGAACAGTCCTTGGAGTGGAACTCGCCCCTTTCATCAACTTCATTGACTATGAAAAGGCCTTTGACAGTGTAGATAGAGAGACACTATGGAAGCTTCTAAGACACTATGGAATACCAGAGAAGATCATTTCTCTCATCTGGTGCACCTATCAGGATACGAACTGCAGGGTGGCTCATACAGGCCAATTGTCAGACGGTTTTGAGGTGAAGACAGGAGTGCGCCAAGGGTGTCTGTTGTCACCTTTCCTCTTTCTCCGGGTCATGGACTGGATCATAAAGACCACAACAACAGGCAGGAACAATGAGATACAATGGACACTCTGGACGCAGCTAGATGACCTTGACTTTGCTGACGACCTGGCACCCCTCTCCCACAGTCACACACAGATGCAGGACAAGACCTCCCGCCTTGAGACAATATCAGCAGGAACCGGGCTCAAGATAAACAAGAAGAAGACCGAGCTGATGAAGATCAACACCACAGGCAGCAGCCCAGTCACAGTCGGAGGCGAGCCCATCAGGGAAGTAGATTCCTTTGTCTACTTGGGAAGCGTAGTTGACAAGCGGGGGAGGGGGGAGGGGGGGGGGGCGACCGAAGCATCATGGCCAGGATAGGCAAGGCGCGAGCAGCATTCATCATGCTAAAAAACATCTGGGCCTCAGGAGAGATCAGAAGGAAAACAAAATTGCATATCTTCAATTCAAATGTGAAGTCGGTTCTGCTCTACGGCTGCGAGACTTGGAGAATGACCAAGGCAATACGGCAAAAAATTAAGACCTTCATCAACACCTGTCTGAGGCGCATCTTCAAAATCAGAAGGCCAGAGAAGATCAACAATGAAGATCTATGGAAGCAAGCAGGACAGGAACCAGTGACCAAGCAGATTCTGCGAAGGAAGTGGGGCTGGATTGGACACACTCTCAGGAAGCCAGCATCCAGCACCACACGCCATGCCCTGACATGGAACCCGCAGGGGAAAAGGAAGAGAGGCCGACCTCGCAGCAGTTGGAGGCGAGACACTGAGGCAGAGATAAAGAGGCAGGGGACAAACTGAACAGGCATTCAGCGAGCAGCCCAGAACCGAGTGCGATGGCGGAGTGTTGTCGATGGCCTATGCTCACCCTTGAGCTATGGGTGTAAGTAAGTAAGTAAGTTTTGCAGAAGCTAGGAAATAATTATTCACACCGTTTCCTGTGTCAGAAATGTATGGAACACGACTCTCTGAGTGGTCTTTAAGTAGGCCTACTGCGTTTAAAATATCCAGTCTAGTGCAATGCATATGTTTAACATTTTATTCCCATGCACATTGAGTATTTTGTCCTGGGAATATCTCGCAATATCCTGATTTTTCTGTTTGTTGTCACAGGCATATAGTTCACGATTACAGATAGTCTGTGGGGCATGTACAGAAGCTGTAACATTACTGTCACTACAAAACAATGTATGGATGTCACGAAAAAAATCTCCTTTTTCACAGCGTAGTCGTCTATTTACTCAGTGACAATGTCAAAACTAGGTGCATTTTTAGGCAGAACGTACAAACAAACCTATAAGACAGTTCAATAAAGACCAAAGCAATCTTTGTCTTGCGAAAATGAAATCAAATAAAACTCTCACAATTGATTAGACGCAAAAAAAGAGAACTAAATCTGTCCGTACCGAGCAAATGATTCTCTCACATAACACCTTCGTAAGTTGAAAGCTGGCTTTTTGCAAATATATGATTAATTTAAGAATAAAAAACCCTCAATGGATTCAGACATTTCTGTGCAAAGTTTCTTCCAAACAGACAACATCGAACGAAGAAACAAATTTAAAAAAAAGAAGAAATATTTGACACTTCTGTGCTCTAATTATTAGATAGTTTACACTCTACACACATTTCAATTCATTTATTAAAAAAAAAAAAAGAAAGAAAGGTACATTCTTTGCACACTCACACACACACTTCCACACTCTCAACAATGTAGTTCCGTATCACCTTTTCTCTCTTCTCCTGACTCTTTCATCAGATCTGTTTTGTGTTCACGTGACTTCACCCTAGTCCAGCTTTTTGTCTTGATTTTGCAGCAGAACAGCTCCAAAGATGATTACAGATGCACCGTTCTCAAGGAGTGCGTCTACGTCTTGAACCAGAAACGCTGGATCGAGTCGATGGTCAGGAAATACCTGATGGCTCAGAACGTCGCCTGACAGATGTTCTGAACCGAACTCCTGTCTGGTAGGCTGTCACCTCCCCTCCTCCGGGATGCCCTCGAAAGACGCAGATTTTGCATGGAAGTGTGAGGCGCTGTTTGTTGTTGTCATCTAAGCTCATGGATTTTTTCTTCTTCCTGATACTGCCTGAGGCATCTTCACTTCCTGCGCTTCTTGCTGTCCTGAGGATTAAGGTCAATGGAAATTCACGTCGTCTGCACCCCGAGGCACGTTTGCTTGGTCTCAGTGTCTGACGGGCTGTTGTCAGACATCTGCATAACTCTCCAAATGCTTAGCATGTTCTACCTAGGTGCGTGCACGCGCCGAACGTGATCTAGTCACCTACCACGTTCTCCTTGGCCTTCTACATCACTCTAATCCCTTACTTCAGCATAGGTCCTGAGTTCACCATTCTAAATGACATTATAAGGAATCATACGTGCATTCAGAATCGCAAAGGCCGATTTATTGAGCTTTGGTAGTCAACACATATAAAAAAAAAGAATTATGTTGGGTTGTTTTTTTTTATCACAGAAGAAGCTTACACCGAGTAACAGTCTCCCTCGCCACCTACATGGGGTCTCGATTTTTGCTGGTACGTATAAGGTGAGTTTTACGTCGTGCTCAACAAATCCAGCAGTTCTTGGACTTTCAGTGCATCGGCCAGAGGATTCCTCCACAAGAAACAAGACCTCTCTGTCCTGCTGATCAGACAATGTGGGCACTATCTTCCTTTCTTTTTTTCCCTTCTTTTTTCGAATTGAATTTGTTTTGCATTTTTGTCCTCCAACCTCCAATTTTTTCACATCCTTTTTTTCTTTTTTGGTCATCCATCCTCTCTTTTTCCCTACTTTTTG
>CM031624.1:45794850-45839850 GCA_018398815.1 Conus ventricosus | reverse complement strand
CCAGGGAGCATTCTTTATCCTGCTCTCATCTGTATGAACATTGATGAGATTGTCAATTCAGTAGACGCATGGTTCCGAGCCCTCTCAGTGTGTTGGTGATCTGCCCCCTACGCAGCTGGAGCTACCTATGCCAGTGTACAATGTGGACTGCAACTTTGGTGGATAAGATCCGACCTTGGGCTGAAGAAAATGGGCGTATGTTTTCGGGTACCAAACACCAATGTTTCCACTTGCGCAGTTTTCGACACTTCTTTGCTGATCCTGAAATTCGTCTAGACAGATCCACCATGCCAGTTGTGAAGGAAACCAAACTTCTGGGAGTCATCTTTGATCACAAACTGAATTCTAAAAGTCGCATCCAGCATTTGTGGTGTGAGTTGTAGTCCGCATGAATTGGGTCTCTGATTTGAAAAAAAAACACCTCTGCTATATCTTTACAGGGCTCTGATCCGCTTCAAACTGGGCTACAGCTGTGTTGTGCTTGGTTCCACCAGACGTTCATACTTGGAAATTGAAGATCCTATCCACAGTCAAGGGCTTCTACTCTGTCTTGGTGCATTGAGCACCATCCTTATTTCCAGTCTGTGTGGTCAGGTGGGATAACCAACCCTCTTCAACCGCCGGCTAAAACTTTGAACTGCAGTGTGAATCTCTTTTATGAATCTCAAAACCCTGTCTATTACTGTCTTTGACCCAAAAGTCCTGAAGAAATTTGAAGGCCACCCAGTTCCATCCCACTCTTGATAATTCGTATCCTTTTATTATTATTATTATTATTATTATTATTATTATTATTATTATTATTATTATTATTATTATTATTATTATTATTACATTGGGTATTCTTTCCTTATTGGACAGTGCAGACATAGACCTTGGAGTCATGTGTGATTCGTCTAAGTTTTCTGATGATTCGTCGTGGACTTTCCTCACCCAGAGATCCGCTTTGATTTGGCCTCATATCGTAGAACACCACCAGCTCTTTGGCACACCAGTCATCTTTTGCCGAACTGTGTTCCAAATTTCCATCCTTCAAAAGGATTGATGGTTCCAAATCTGAAATGGGGGGTGCTTTTGCTGCGTTTTGCACAACAACCTCCTGACGGAGGTGTTCTAAACACATTCCCACCAACAGTTCCATCCACACTGACAGCCTGAGTCCTGTCTCTTGAAATTCTATCTTAATCAAAGCACAAACACGGTCCTCATTCTGTCGGACTCCCTTTACTCTTTGGGGGCCACTACTGGTTATAATCTCAACATTTCAACATTTCTGAACTGCTGAAATTGTTTGAACTGTGCACCTCTCTGAAATCTGTCGAAAACATCATACTTTCTGCTTGGACATGGAGGCATTCGAGGCAATGAGGTGTTGATCAACTTGCCAAGAAAGCCTCGAGTAAACGAATGAGCAGACTCTCTGTCCCATACACAGATCTGAAACCCAAAGCTCAGGCTTGTTTCAAAGAACACCGGCAAGAAGAACTGAACCCTCAGACGGATAACAAACTCATTCCAAATCCGTCGAAACCTGGAGTCCTTATCATTTTTTAACGGGCGGCGTTAAAGAAAAAAACACAACAACAACATCTTACGCCGTTCCCAAACAGGTCATGATTTTTTACACCCATTCGTATCTTTTAAAAGGTAAAGAAGCTCCCTGGTGCATTCCACGGGATGCATCACTCACATTGAAACATATCGTTAAGAGACTTGGGTGTTACATGTGTAGCCGGGTGCTAAGAGTGTATATTCCTTGGGCACCCGTCTCAGACGAGATATTTTGTTCACGAGTTATCTTCCCCTTACCTCCCTTGATCGATTGATCTCATTTTATTGTGTAAATTCTTTAAATCATGAATACCTCAGAACCTACATAGTTGTGTATACGTTGCTGAAGTCACAAAAATTAATGTATTCCATTCATTACAATCGTGTTGGACTGAGAAGCCCATATTTTCCCTAAAACTGGTATTTCGACCGAATTAATCTTGGCGCCATTTTGAATTGTCCGACGAACAAACCGTGAATAATTCTTGATTTCACAAAAAGTATGAGAGAATCCAAAGAATCCATGAATGCACATTGAAAGTAAAGCCATAAGCTTTCATTTCGTATATCGCATGCCTATGATCTTTTCTGTACAAGCTTGCGACTATACGAAATGACTGACGGCGCCGGTCCCTTTAGGGAGTCGCCTTCTTTGTTTACTGTCGGAGTTTTGGTCTAAATTGTTGTTTCATGAAGTTCGGACTTCCCAATCGAAATCTTTTTAATAACTCCATTTCTATGATAGAAGCAACCAAAATTATATAAAAATTATCGTCTGATGGACCATTTCAACGGAATAACATTTTGTCGAAGATCGTGTTCGAAGCACGTGGCGACGGCTATGTGACGATAAAGCAAGTTGTGTTTTCTATCAAACTTTAAATGCAAAGTTCTCCACTTGGACGGCATCTTGGATAATGAAGTTTATATGTATAGAAAGAGTGAAATGCAAGCTTCTTATTCATTACAAAATTATTTCATGCTGTTCAGTATTTTTTATAGAAATAGAGGGAAATATGACGTAAGCTTGTTAAAAGTGGGTTCATTCTCGGACTTTAATCGCCAATAACTTTACACAGCCACAGTATTGTCCAATATGACTTATTGCGTTTTATTCCTTGGGTTCTGAGGTTTTCATCGATATGAAATATGTTTGGATACTTTGAACGGACGGCGAGCTAGACAACGCAGAAGCCGCAACAGATAGCACAGATTTTGTCATTTGCCGTCTGGCGAGGCTCATTTTGAGTGCGGCGCTGCGTTGCCTGCTTTGCGGTCCGGTCAAGGTGTATATATAACTGGGCTCGCTGAGTGAGTGCGATCAGTGTCCCCCCACCAGTGTAGCCGGGAAGTGTTGCCCCGAGCAGAGTGTTGCCCGACGGTGTTGCCCCGAGCAGTGTTGCCTAGAGAGCGCTCAGTGCGCTGAGTGCTGAGAGAGAGAGAGTTCCCAGGCAGTGTTCCTGGTTTGAGCTCCTTGCCATGGGAGAGAAATAAAGAGAAGAGAAAAACTCCACGTCGTCCTGTGTCTTCTTGACTGGCTGCTGTCCCTTGGTCCCTGCGCATATCACCATCTGCCTGTCTTCACCTGCACACCCCTTACCCCTCCACACGATCACAACTGGCGCTGCGAGCAGGATCGGAGACAAGGGACCAAGAAGACACAGCCCAAGAAGACTGGACACCATGGCCAGCCAACTACCTCTGCACCCCCTGCATCAGCTCCCCAAATTCATGGGTACCGAGAGCAGCAGGGAAGTGGATGACTTCATCCGGGAGGCCAGGCTTGCCCTACACCTGCAGCCCCTGGATGACAGGACAGCCGCCCTCTGGCTGATTGCCACCCTAGATGGCCGAGCTCGCCAGGAGGTGATCAGGCTGCCAGCGACAGATGTCGACTCCCCAGCCAAGATCTTTACCATCTTGGAGGAGAACTGGGGAGAGCAGCGTGATGTGGTCACCCTGGCCACAGCGTTTTTCACCAGGCAGCAGGGCCAGGACGAGACCATGTCTGAGTATGGGTCCCATCTCCAGTACCTCTGGCGGAAAGTCAACCAGGCTGGGGATGGACTACTGCCAGCAACCATACTCAGGGACACCTTCACCCGTGGCCTACGACGAGCAGCACTCTGCAAGGATGTCCGGTATTTCGTCCGGAACCATCCTACCACCACCTTTGAAGAGGCCAGGAAGGAAGCCCAAAGGTGGATGCAGGACTGCAGTGCCGACGGCGACATCCTCCACACGGCTGGCACTGCTGCTGTTGCCTCGCTTCAAAGTCAGCTAGAGGCACTCACAGCTACAGTCGCCAGCTTGAGGCAGGAAAACCAGCAGCCACCACCTGCACGGCCACCACTGCAGGTCCGCAGCTGTGTGATGGGCACACAGCGCTCAAGACGACGGCCCAGGCAGAGGCGACGGAAGTCTCCACCTGCGAAAACTGGGACAAACCCCAGTCCTCTGTCACTGTCAGTAGCCAGAATGCTGACAAGCGACATGGCCCAGCAGCACCCAGGCGACAGGCAGAGCCCATTTAGCCTCAGCTGTCACCAGGAGAGATGCGCCAACTTCAGCAGGAGGACCCATCCATCAGGCCAGTTCTTTCCTCCTGGCCAGGGAAGCCTGCTGCTGACAAGAACGGGGAACTACATGCCCTCATTCAGCAGCACGGTCAACTCATCTGCCGACAGGGGGTGCTCCATCGCCAAATGGTGGACCCAAAACTTGGGGCGTGTGAGCAGCTGCTCCTTCCCAGATCGCTCCACCCCAAGGTGCTGTCATCACTCCACAACCGCGAGGGTCACCAGGGCTACCAGCACGCAGCAGAGGTACTGCGACCCCAGGTCTACTGGCCCGGCATGTACCGGGATCTGGAGCAGCACCTGGCGGATTGCCGACCCTACAGAAAGGTTGGCCAGACCGCCAGTGCCTCCACGCCACCAAGCCATGCACCAGAACCCAGGCCACCAGGAGCTGCCCTAGCCTGTAGACAACGGGTCTGGCCCTGTCAGGCAACTCCACTGCCTGACAGCAGAATGGACACCCTGCCGTCATCGTCACCACCTCACCGGAGGAGACTGATGCGACGGGAGCTGGAACCACCACCAGACTCCAGGACGGACCAGAAGATGTTCCCGCAGCCCAAGCCCACAACTGCAGGCCACCCAGTGCCCACTCCAGTTCTGCCCCTGGTACGCAGTGATCCACCCACGCCAGCACCACGACGAACCACCTGTCTGGCAGTAAAGCCAACAAAAAGGTATGACCTCAGTGACTGCCTGTATGACCAGGAACTCTTCCACAAGTAACTAACTTGGTCAGATGTTGCAGGGGACAGTAGATATTCCAAGATTGAATACCTTGTTGGGAAGAGGTGCTGTGGACTGGTTGTTGACCAATTATTTGTTGTCTATATTTTGCACAGGCTAGTATATATTATGTCAATTGTTCTTTATGGTGGATAATGATGTGTGCCCCTGTTTTTCAAAAGCCAAGTGTTGTGTGACTTTTGGGGACTTAACGCTAAGATTTGTTTTTCTTTTGCCATTTTTGGTGTCTGACATTTTTGGAATTTTATTCAAATAATAAGTCCATTATTGTCACTTGGCGCCTGTCACGGTCAAAATTCAACTCAACCAAATTCGTGGTCAATCGCCACCAGCCCAGTTGGACCTAAGCCCTAACTCAAACATTCTAGGCGTCAGGAAGACGGGCCCATAGGTCGGGTCCGGCCAATTAAGCTTAGTGGAGAGGTTTCACCGAGACAGTCCGACCCACCTAGACTGACTAAGCGGCTTTGACCGACGCCTCGATGTCTGCCCAGACGGACCTCAGTACCTGGGCCAGCCTTATCCGGCCACTTTGTGAACCAGCGTCATTGTCAGTTTAGACATCGTGACGCCCACCCAGACTCAGCTGGCCAATTAGATTGACCAGTGTCCACCACTTAAGCCACACGGCACCAGTTAAATAGAAAGGGGGAAGGTAGTGTGTGGTGGGGGGTGAAATCTGGCTAATCAATTAAATGACCAATTGACCACCACAGAGAGTAAGGCGTGTAGGCATGACTGGCATGATTTGAATGTCCAATGGAATTAGAGGGAGATAACTTCGGTTGTCAGGGGTAAAAATACTGACCAATGTACTGGCCCTTGGACACGGGGTTAGAGCATAAAGGAATACTGAGTGAGAGAGAGAAGAGGAGGAAAACAAACGGACAGAGAGAGAGAGGAGAAGTCCGGGAAGTAGGCTCTCGCCTACAGGAAGGCAGGGAGATGAAGAGGAGAACGAGGGAAGAGAGAGGAGGGAGAAGCTCGGGGAGAGTAGGCTCTCGCCTACAGGAAGGCAGGGAGATGAGAACGAACAGAGTCAGAGAGATGAGGAGGTTTTAGGCGTAGTCTCTGCACGAGGGAAAAGGCAGAGAGATGAAGAGAGGAGGGAACGAGGGAAGAACGAACAGAGAGAGAGAGAGAAGAGAGAGAGATGAGGGGAGGAGAGAAGAGAACCAAGTTGAGAGATTAGCAATGAGATAGTCTGCAGAGGAAGGACTGAGGAGAGATGTGGAGAGAGAGAAAGAGTTGCTAATTTATGAAGAAGAAAAGAAAGAAAGAAAAAAGAAAAGAAAAGCAACCATGTCCATTTGATAAGAGCAACTAAAGAGAGAGAGAGAGAGAGAGTGCAATGCGTTAATGCAGGAAGAAAGAAAGGAGAACAGATCGATGTTGATAGTCACTGTTCTACCCTAACCGGGGGTTCGACCTCATACCTGGCAGCGTCACTTCGCCAAGCAGAACCACAGACCAACGCCAACAGTCTCACCTGACCAGGCGCCATCAGACCAACACCATGCCGGCAGTTGTGTCGTGTTGTGAAAGTGACAGTGAAAAGAAAAAGAAAAGAAAAGAAAAGACAGTGATTCGTGAATAGTTAAGATCACCTGGCCAGTAAAGTAGAAATCTGTTTATACCCGGGTTAGTTAATGATGTTTTAGATAAATGATTTTGGGAAGTTCAAGGAAAGAGAGAATGTTTTATTTTGTTTGATTCTATATTGCATTGATGTTTCGTTCGATGAACATGTGTAGTAAAGTTATAGACTTTACTATGGTTTGATGTGACGAATGCATGATATATGAATGAGATCGTAAGCAAGCTGTGAGTGTGTTTGGGCTGTGCGCTAGTCCTTCCTCCACTGACATTACAACCGAGGTTGACAATTTATTGCGAGCCTGCCAGGATATTCTGGCCCATTTATTATAATTGTTCAACTCTCAGAAGGAAGCGGGTGGGATTCAAGTGTAGTAATCTAAGACAAGGGTTTCTTACTGTATGTTCCCAAGATAGTTAAATACTAGGCTTGGCATGGCTTCCAAGATAGTTAATACTAGGCTTGGCATTTCAGCCCCAGAGTACTCATTCGCACAGATTTCCTATAATTCGCTCTCATAGTTGGGTCAGGCGCTGGGCGTCTTATAAAAACTAATTACGTTGTCCCAAGCTAATATTATCATTCATAGGATTGTGCTATTACGTCACTCGTGTCGGAAACCACCAGTTTGGCTGTCGTAGTAATAAAATCTTGTTCAAAAAAAAAAAAAAAGAGATATAACGGCGGAAGAAAAGAACACCCCTATTGAACAACAATTAGAGTTGAGTGGTACGAAGAAGAGTTCGTTGAATTGAAAGAGCTAGTTATGAAAGAACAGATTTTGTCAGTGTGCGCCCTGAGTTAACCATACATTTGAAAGAGAGACAGCCAAGACAGCAGGAGAGTTGGTTGAAGTTCGCAGAGGTGTATAGAGAGGCACGTTTGGGCACGAAGGTGCAGGAGAAACAGGTGCTAGGCACAGGTGAGAAGAGTGCAAGGAGACCAGGGAGTTTTCTGCAAAGTCTGCAAACCCAGTGGTGGGGCAGAAGGAAGGGCAAAGGGAAATTAGGTGTTTCATTTGTCACAAGAAGGGACATGTGGCGAGGGATTGTCGCATGAGGTTCCAGAAGCAGCAGCCTTGCAAGAGGTGGATAAGGGTCGTCAAGGGAACGACCTGCAGTGGAACCAAAGGGATTCATCTGAAGAGGGTGGAGTGCAGCCTATGGCTAGCACTGGACAGCAGTCAGTGTCAGGGATGGAGGGCACTAGGCTGAGTGGTTCGTTACCAGTGGAAGAAGGGTGGATTGGCCAGCAGAGGGTGAAAGTGTTACGAGACACATGGTTGTTCATGCGGGGTAGTACGGACAACGCTGGTCGATCAAGGGGATTTGGCAGGGCAAATCCAGACCTGTACTCTAGTCGATGGCACTGTGAGGGAGTTTCCAGTTGCTAAGATAGAAGTACGTACCCTTTACTTCTCAGGCGCGTTGTCTGCGTTGGTAATGGAGAAACCCCTTCACGATTTGATCATTGAAATATTCCAGGTGCAAAGGATCCAGGGACCTGAGTTGTTGACTGCTACAGGGGCAGCAGTTCAGACACGGAGCAAGAAGGAGGAAAAGGTTGTTAAACCGTTAGTTGTTCCAGGAAGGAAGTCGGGCATAGATGTGTCGCCTGATGAGTTTAGGGCTGCACAGGAACAAGACCCTTCGCTCGTGAAGTCTTGGGAGTTGGCAAGAGGTGGAGAGAAACAGGAGGTTAGAGGAGGTGAGACAGAATTTCTTTGTGAAAGGCGGGCTGTTGTACCGAGTGTTCACCAAGGGAAGACAGGTGAGGTGACCACTCAGTTAGAGGTACCAGCATGTTATCGTGACACTGTCATGTCAGTGGGTCACGAGTCGCTCATGCGAGTCATCTCGGCACCGTAAAACGGCTGACCGAGTCTTTGATGATTTTCATAGGCGCAGCAGCAATCATTGATGAGGTGAAAGAGACCCAGCAGAAGAAGGGGGATTTTGTTGCCTAAGTTTCCAGAAGAGTCATACAGGGATGTGTCACTGTAAGAAGGGCTAGACAGTAGGAGTTCCTAGGTTTTGTTGTCGGAGGCGACACAAAGCAGCCGGAAAGAGGAAAGGTGGAGAAGAGAATGAATTCAGAGAGACCAAGACCAAAACAGAAGTCAGGAGTCTGCTAGGTTTATTGGTTTTATAGGAGTTTGTTCCAAATTTCGCAGCAATCACGAGTCCTCTCAGTGATTTGGTCAAGGCAGGAAACCGGCAGTGGTCGAATGGTCAGACGCTGCAGAGCAAGCACTGCAGACGGTGTTGGAAAGACTAGGTTCCCGTCCCATCTTGAAGCTACCAGTATATGTCCAAACCATTTTGTTGCGGACAGATAGCATCAGGTGGTGGGATAGGTGCAGTATTGTTGCAGGAGCATGAAGAGGTCGAGTTTCCTGTGAGATATGCTAAGCAGGAAGTTGACAAAGTGTGAAGAAGGGTACGCAACGGTGGAGAAGAGTGTTTAGCGGTCGTGTGGGCCGTGCAGAAATTCCACAAATACTTGTATGGGAAAGAGTTCGTGATAGAGACAGATCACCAACCACTCAAATTCCTGCAGGAGGCACAGTTAAAAACAGCAGAGTTCTGCGTGGGCAATGGCACTGCACCCTACAGGTAATCGAGTGCAGTACATCCCAGGTCGACAGAAATGTCGGAGCTGACTATTTAAGTCGCGTAGTCTAGCAAGCTGCGACTCAGAGGAAGTCAGTCGATCCGGGGTGCTTTGTTGATAATATGTGTTGATGACAGTTATGTTGATTGGATATGGGTTCATTCCCAGTTGGCTATGTTCATATTTTTTTTGTGTGTGAGACTTGTTCATATTTTCTTTGTGAGACTTGTTCATGTGGATGTAGTTATGCTTGGAGCATACAGTCGCTGTGTAGTGATGCATTATTATTTCAACGAGTGAGGATGGAGATTCCTCAGTGAAGTGTCATGGATCGTGATCATATTATAATTGTGCTTTTCATAATAATTGTGAAGAGAAGATGTGGCAAATCCGCAGGTAGGGGAATTGCATAAGTGCGCACAGAGGTCGTTATAAAATGAGTTGAAATAACGCAAGAGCGCACGTCAAATGATAACTCATTGAGTGGTATTCACTATGATATATTTTATAACTTATGAACCGTTGTTGTAAAGTATTTTTTTTAAACTTTGGCGTGTAGCTGTGTGTCAGCAAATTCGGTTGTTGTCTTTTTTGTACCGTTGTTTTGAGACAATGCGGAGCTAGTCTTTGCAAGGGGGAAATTGTCACGGTCCAAATTCAACTCAACCAAATTCGTGGTCAATCGCCACCAGCCCAGTTGGACCTAAGCCATAACTCAAACATTCTAGGCGTCAGGAAGACGGGCCCATAGTCGGGTCCGGCCAATTAGCTTAGTGGAGAGGTTCACCGAGACAGTCCGACCCACCTAACTGACTAAGCGGCTTTGACCGACGCCTCGATGTCTGCCCAGACGGACCTCAGTAACCTGGGCCAGCCTATCCGGCCACTTTGTGAACCAGCGTCATTGTCAGTTTAGACATCGTGACGCCCACCCAGACTCAGCTGGCCAATTTAGATTGACCAGTGTCCACCACTTAAGCCACACGGCACCAGTTAAATAGGAAAGGGGGAAGGTAGTGTGTGTGGGGGTGAAATCTGGCTAATCAATTAAATGACCAATTGACCACCACAGAGATAAGGCGTGTAGGCATGACTGGCATGATTTGAATGTCCAATGGAATTAGAGGGAGATAACTTCGTTGTCAGGGTAAAAATACTGACCAATGGTACTGGCCCTTGGACACGGGGTTTAGAGCATAAAGGAATACGTGAGTGAGAGAGAGAAGGAGGAGAAAACAAACGGACAGAGAGAGAGAGGGAGAAGTCCGGGAAGTAGGCTCTCGCCTACAGGAAGGCAGGGAGATGAAGAGGAGAACGAGGGAAGAGAGAGAGAGGGAGAAGCTCGGGGAGAGTAGGCTCTCGCCTACAGGAAGGCAGGGATATGAGAACGAACAGAGTCAGAGAGATGAGGAGGTTTAGGCGTAGTCTCTGCACGAGGGAAAAGGCAGAGAGATGAAGAGAGGAGGGAACGAGGGGAAGAACGAACAGAGAGAGAGAGAGAAGAGAGAGAGATGAGGGGAGGAGAGAAGAGAACCAAGTTGAGAGATTAGCATGAGATAGTCTGCAGAGGAAGGACTGAGGAGAGATGTGGAGAGAGAGAAAGAGTTGCTAATTTATGAAGAAGAAAAGAAAGAAAAGAAAAAAGAAAAGAAAAGCAACCATGTCCATTTGATAAGAGCAGACTAGAAGAGAGAGAGAGAGAGAGAGTGCAATGCGTTAATGCAGGAAGAAAGAAAGAGAACAGATCGATGTTGATAGTCACTGTTCTACACTAACCCCGGGGTTCGACCTCATACTGGCAGCGTCACTTCGCCAAGCAGAACCACAGACCAACGCCAACAGTCTCACCTGACCAGGCGCCATCAGACCAACACCAGTGCCGGCAGTTGTGTCGTGTTGTGAAAGTGACAGTGAAAAGAAAAAGAAAAGAAAAGAAAAGACAGTGATTCGTGAATAGTTTAAGATCACCTGCCAGGTAAAGTAGAAATCTGTTTATACCCGGGTTAGTTAATGATGTTTTAGATAAATGATTTTGGGAAGTTCAAGGAAAGAGAGAATGTTTTATTTTGTTTGATTCTATATGCATTGATGTTTCGTTCGATGAACATGTGTAGTAAAGTTATAGACTTTACTAGTGGTTTGATGTGACGAATGCATGATATATGAATGAGATCGTAAGCAAGCTGTGAGTGTGTTTGGGCTGTGCGCTAGTCCTTCCTCCACTGACATTACACCGAGGTTGACAGCGCCTACCCAATGTTTTGGATTTTTAACAAATCCTTCCTAGTCATTTTGTATTTGACTTCAATTTTGTTTAAATAATATGCCCATTTCAGTCAATGAGAATATGTCAACTTTCAGATGCCTTGTTTAAAAGAGCAAGCCCTTGGTAGCTGGAATAATGCGAATGCAAAGAGTGAGAGGGAGGCAAGATGTTTTGATGCTTTGATACATTGATGTGTTTTGTTTTGGGAGAAGCCATGCCTCTAAGGACTTGGATAGCTGAAGCTTAAGTTTTTTCTTTGATTCATTTGTTGTATTCCTACTTGATAACTCTTGTTATTTTCATGTCATTTTGTGCCAGCGAGGACGCTGGTTGCAACAGAGTAGGGGGGGGGGGGGGGGGGATGTAGCCAGGTGCTAAGAGTGTATATTCCTTGGGCACCCATCTCAGACGAGATATTTTGTTCACGAGTTATCTTCCCCTTACCTCCCTTGATCGATTGATCTCATTTTATTGTGTAAATTCTTTAAATCATGAATACCTCAGAACCTACATAGTTGTGTATACGTTGCTGAAGTCACAAAAATTAATGTATTCCATTCATTACAATCGTGTTGGACTGAGAAGCCCATATTTTCCCTAAAACTGGTATTTCGACCGAATTAATCTTGGCGCCATTTTGAATTGTCCGACGAACAAACCGTGAATAATTCTTGATTTCACAAAACGTATGAGAGAATCCAAAGAATCCATGAATGCACATTGAAAGTAAAGTCCATAAGCTTTCATTTCGTATATCGCATGCCTATGACCTTTTCTGTACAAGCTTGCGACTATACGAAATGACTGACGGCGCCGGTCCCTTTAGCGAGTCGCCTTCTTTGTTTACTGTCGGAGTTTTGGTCTAAATTGTTGTTTCATGAAGTTCGGACTTCCCAATGGAAATCTTTTTAATAACTCCATTTCTATGATAGAAGCAACCAAAATTATATAAAAATTATCGTCTGATGGACCATTTCAACGGAATAACATTTTATCGAAGATCGTGTTCGAAGCACGTGGCGACGGCTATGTGACGATAAAGCAAGTTGTGTTTTCTATCAAACTTTAAATGCAAAGTTCTCCACTTGGACGACATCTTGGATAATGAAGTTTATATGTATAGAAAGAGTTAAATTCAAGCTTTTTATTCATTACAAAATTATCTCATGCTGTTCAGTATTTTTCATAGAAATAGAGGGAAATATGACGTAAGCTTGTTAAAAGTGGGTTCATTCTCGGACTTTAATCGCCAATAACTTTACACAGCCACAGTATTGTCCAATATGACTTATTGCGTTTTATTCCTTGGGTTCTGAGGTTTTCATCGATATGAAATATGTTTGGATACTTTGAACGGACGGCGAGCTAGACAACGCAGAAGCCGCAACAGATAGCACAGATTTTGTCATTTGCCGTCTGGCGAGGCTCATTTTGAGTGCGGCGCTGCGTTGCCTGCTTTGCGGTCTGGTCAAGGTGTATATAACTGGCGCGCTGAGTGAGTGCGATCAGTGTCCCCCCACCAGTGTAGCCGGGAAGTGTTGCCCCGAGCAGAGTGTTGCCCCGACGGTGTTGCCCGAGCAGTGTTGCCTAGAGAGCGTTCAGTGCGCTGAGTGCTGAGAGAGAGAGAGTTCCCAGGCAGTGTTCCTGGTTTGAGCTCCTTGCCATGGGAGAGAAATAAAGAGAAGAGAAAAACTCCACGTCGTCCTGTGTCTTCTTGACTGGCTGCTGTCCCTTGGTCCCTGCGCATATCACCATCTGCCTGTCTTCACCTGCACACCCCTTACCCCTCCACACGATCACAACTGGCGCTGCGAGCAGGATCGGAGACAAGGGACCAAGAAGACACAGCCCAAGAAGACTGGACACCATGGCCAGCCAACTACCTCTGCACCCCCTGCATCAGCTCCCCAAATTCATGGGTATCGAGAGCAGCAGGGAAGTGGATGACTTCATCCGGGAGGCCAGGCTTGCCCTACACACTGCAGCCCCTGGATGACAGGACAGACGCCCTCTGGCTGATTGCCACCCTAGATGGCCGAGCTCGCCAGGAGGTGATCAGGCTGCCAGCGACAGACGTCGACTCCCCAGCCAAGATCTTTACCATCTTGGAGGAGAACTGGGGAGAGCAGCGTGATGTGGTCACCCTGGCCACAGCGTTTTCCACCAGGCAGCAGGGCCAGGACGAGACCATCTCTGAGTAATGGGTCCCATCTCCAGTACCTCTGGCGGAAAGTCAACCAGGCTGGGATGGACTACTGCCAGCAACCATACTCAGGGACGCCTTCACCCGTGGCCTACGACGAGCAGCACTCTGCAAGGATGTCCGGTATTTCGTCCGGAACCATCCTACCACCACCTTTGAAGAGGCCAGGAAGGAAGCCCAAAGGTGGATGCAGGACTGCAGTGCCGACGGCGACATCCTCCACACGGCTGGCACTGCTGCTGTTGCCTCGCTTCAAAGTCAGCTAGAGGCACTCACAGCTACAGTCGCCAGCTTGAGGCAGGAAAACCAGCAGCCACCACCTGCACGGCCACCACTGCAGGTCCGCAGCTGTGTGATGGGCACACAGCGCTCAAGACGACGGCCCAGGCGGAGGCGACGGAAGTCTCCACCTGCGAAAACTGGGGACAAACCCCAGTCCTCTGTCACTGTCAGCAGCCAGAATGCTGACAAGCGACATGGCCCAGCAGCACCCAGGCGACAGGCAGAGCCCATTTTGCCTCAGCTGTCACCAGGAGAGATGCGCCAACTTCAGCAGGAGGACCCATCCATCAGGCCAGTTCTTTCCTCCTGGCCAAGGAAGCCTGCTGCTGACAAGAACGGGGAACTACAGGCCCTCATTCAGCAGCACGGTCGACTCATCTGCTGACAGGGGATGCTCCATCGCCAAATGGTGGACCCAAAACTTGGGGCGTGAGAGCAGCTGCTCCTTCCCAGATCGCTCCGCCCCAAGGTGCTGTCATCACTCCACAACCGCGAGGGTCACCAGGGCTACCAGCATGCAGCAGAGGTACTGCGACCCCAGGTCTACTGGCCCGGCATGTACCGGGATCTGGAGCAGCACCTGGCGGATTGCCGACCCTACAGAAAGGTTGGCCAGACCGCCAGTGCCTCCACGCCACCAAGCCATGCACCAGAACCCAGGCCACCAGGAGCTGCCCTAGCCTGTAGACAACGGGTCTGGCCCTGTCAGGCAACTCCACTGCCTGACAGCAGAATGGACACCCTGCCGTCATCGTCACCACCTGACTGGAGGAGACTGATGCGACGGGAGCTGGAACCACCACCAGACTCCAGGACGGACCAGAAGATGTTCCCGCAGCCCAAGCCCAGAACTGCAGGCCACCCAGTGCCCACTCCAGTTCCGCCCCTGGTACGCAGTGATCCACCCACGCCAGCACCACGACAAACCACCTGTCTGGCAGTAAAGCCAACAAAAAGGTATGACCTCAGTGACTGCCTGGATGACCAGGAACTCTTCCACAAGTAACTAACTTGGTCAGATGTTGCAGGGGACAGTAGATATTCCAAGATTGAATACCTTGTTGGGAAGAGGTGCTGTGGACTGGTTGTTGACCAATTATTTGTTGTCTTATTTTGCACAGGCTAGTATATATACTCAGAGGCATAAAAAACGCGAAAAAATAGAGACAGTGCACGATTGTTCACATTGTGAACAGGACGTAAGCAATGTCGTTGGCACGTGCAACATTAGCAGTACGTGGTGTCTTGGCCGGTTGTAACCTCGTAACAGTGGGTGAATGTTGCCGGTCAGCGTTTTTGGCACGAGGAGTGCATTTGCCATGTGGACTACCTACGCCACGTGCATCAATGTGAATTGCAACTCAATGTGGCCCCCATTGTGGGGCTATAAATTTCCAAACCCCAAAAAGTTCAAATCATCCCTTCCAGAGGCGCCAACATAATGCCGAGACTTTCTCGTCAAGATCGTTGCATAGCAATGGGGCAACTGCAGGCCGGGTTCCAATGAGGCAGGTCGCTATCGCATTCGGAGTCCACATTTCCACCGTCTATCGCCTTCTGGACCGCTTTCAAGCAAGAAACACCACTGATGACAGACCGAGGAGCGGCAGACCGAGGGTCACCACAGCAGCCCAAGACCGCCATCTTCTTCGTCAGCATCGACGGGAGCCTTACCAAACCGCTGCCAACACAGCCAGGAACACCGTCGGCAACCATGGCAGGCCAATCAGCAACAGGACCGTGCGTCGCCGACTGAACACAGTTGGTCTCCAATGCAGGCGTCCAGCCCGGCGACCTATCCTGACACTCCAGCATCGCCAGAACCGTCTGCACTGGGTACAGATCCACGTGCATTGGCGCCATCGGGACTGGGGCCGAGTCCTCTTCAGTGATGAAAGCCGGTTCTGCGTCGACCCAGGCGATGGCCGCATCCGGATCTGGAGAAGAGCGGGGGAACGCTTCACGGATGCCAACATCACCGAAAGGGACCCATGGGGTGGTGAAAGCATCATGATCTGGGGGGCTATCGGCATAAATCGCCGTATTGGGCCAGTCATCTTCCAGAATGTGGGTCCAGGAAGTGGTAACGGGGTCACTGCTGTTCATTACATCGACCAAGTTCTGAGGCCCCACATCCTGCCACATTTCCAGCGGCATCCACAGAACCTATTTCAGCAGGACAACGCAAGGCCGCACACTGCCCGTGCTACGCAGAACTTCCTGAGGCAGAACAACATCAATCTGCTGCCTCACCCAGCCCGTTCTCCCGACCTTAACCCAATAGAGCATTTCTGGGATGCCCTTCAGAGGCAGTTGAACCAGCTCAACCCAGACCCCAGACAGCAGCCCAGCTTGCTGTTGCTGTGGGCCAGGTGTGGTGGCAAGTCCCCCAGAGGCAGACCAACACTCTGGTGCGCTCGATGTACCGCAGGTGCACAGCTGTGATCAATGCTCGAGGTGGTCACACCAGATACTGACATTCTGCTGTTAACACAGGGTCAAGGTCAAGTTCATGTGACCTTATTTTCTACCAGAATGAACTTTGAAAGGACACTTTTGCGGTGTTCGATTGCTTTTTCTCACTTTCTATTACCAGTTCAAAGGAATCGGTAGCCAAATTACATCAAAATTTCTATACAGTTTGTTTTCGCGTTTTTTATGCCTCTGAGTATATTATGTCAATTGTTCTTTATGGTGGATAATGATGTGTGCCCCTGTTTTTCAAAAGCCAAGTGTTGTGTGACTTTTGGGGACTTAACGCTAAGATTTTTTTTTCTTTTGCCATTTTTGGTGTCTGACATTTTTGGAATTTTATTCAAATAATAAGTCCATTATTGTCACTTGGCGCCTACCCAATGTTTTGGATTTTTAACAAATCCTTCCTAGTCATTTTGTATTTGACTTCAATTTTGTTTAAATAATATGCCCATTTCAGTCAATGAGAATATGTTAACTTTCAGATGCCTTGTTTAAAAGAGCAAGCCCTTGGTAGCTGGAATAATGCGAATGCAAAGAGTGAGAGGGAGGCAATATGTTTTGACGCTTTGATACATTGATGTGTTTTGTTTTGGGAGTAGCCATGGCTCTAAGGACTTGGATAGCTGAAGCTTAATTTTTTTCTTTGATTGATTTGTTGTATTCCTACTTGATAACTCTTGTTATTTTCATGTCATTTTGTGCCAGCGAGGACGCTGGTTGCAACAGAGTAGGGGGGATGTAGCCAGGTGCTAAGAGTGTATATTCCTTGGGCACCTGTCTCAGACGAGATATTTTGTTCACGAGTTATCTTCCCCTTACCTCCCTTGATCGATTGATCTCATTTTATTGTGTAAATTCTTTAAATCATGAATACCTCAGAACCTACATTGTTGTGTATACGTTGCTGAAGTCACAAAAATTAATGTATTCCATTCATTACAATCGTGTTGGACTGAGAAGCCCATATTTTCCCTAAAACTGGTATTTCGACCGAATTAATCTTGGCGCCATTTTGAATTGTCCGACGAACAAACGATGAATAATTCTTGATTTCACAAAAAAGTATGAGAGAATCCAAAGAATCCATGAATGCACATTGAAAGTAAAGTCCATAAGCTTTCATTTCGTATATCGCATGCCTATGACCTTTTCTGTACAAGCTTGCGACTATACGAAATGACTGACGGCGCCGGTCCCTTTAGCGAGTCGCCTTCTTTGTTTTCTGTCGGAGTTTTGGTCTAGTAGTAGTAGTAGTAATGTAGGGACGTAATCAATTACATAGGCCGTTAAGCCTTTCAATGTCCCCTCGTGTTATTATACTTTTATGACAGGGTTGAAAATGCATGCAATATAAATTTTCCTTCTTATTCATCAAAGCTTCTAAACTGTACTTTAAATTTCAAGTCTTCATCCAGCAAATTCTTAAAAACATTAGTATTTTTAGCAAATTTAAGTGCAGTTGGCAAACTGTTCCAGTTAGTAATAACTCTGTTACTGAACTTGAATCTCCCCATATTAGTATGAAACTGCTTAACAAATATTTTGCCTTCCGAATTTCTTGTTCTATCTGTTTTAACAGCCTCAAAAAAATAGTCCCACTGTATGTCCGTTTGCTTGTGAAATATTTTGTACACTTCAATCAAATCCCCTCTAATACGTCTACCTTTTAAAGAGTACAAATTTAAGTAATTTAATCTATCTATATAAGACATCTTTGTACATTCTTGCAATATTTTAGTAGCTCTTCTCTGTACTCTTTCGATTGCTATTGACTGTCTTTTCAAGTGTGGGTACCAGATTATATTTCCATATTCAAGATGCGGTCTAACCATAGCTTTATATAACTTTAAAAACGTTTCTTTATTTAGGTAAATAAAAGTTCTTTTGATTAATCCAATCATTTGGTTTGCTTTATTTATACACTTATGAATGTGAGTATCAAAAAGTAAATCTTTATCAAAGATTACACCCAGATCCTTTTCTTCCTTACATTTCTGTACCAGCCTATTTCCACCATCTATTTTCATGCTGTATTCATGTTCTGGATTGTTTTTGCCAACATGCAAAACTTTACATTTTTCAACATTAAAATATAGATTCCACTTGTCTGACCAGTTTTGGAGGCAATTTAAATTTTCTTGCAGACTATTATAGTTATCTGATTTGTCATATATTTTTGTGTCATCAGCAAAAATTTTACAAAAACTATTTACCTCATCTGGAAGGTCATTTATAAAAATAGTAAACAGTACAGGTCCTAAAATACTCCCTTGGGGAATACCACTCATAACATCTTTCTCTGTCGACATACAGTTACCCACTCTTACTCTTTGTTTTCTATTTGACAAAAAATCTCTAATCCAGTTTAGCAACTTACCTACTATACCGTATGCTTCCATTTTTTTCAATAATCTCTCATGCGGAACCGTATCAAAAGCTTTACGGAAATCAAGGTAAATTATATCAACAGAGTACTTATTTTCTAGCATGTTAACTAAATCTTCCATAACTTCAAGTAGTTGTGATATGCAAGACCTTTTTTTACGAAAGCCATGCTGGCATACTGCAAACAAATTATTATCAGTGAAGTGAGATACTATGACATCTCTTATAATGGATTCTAGCACTTTGCATGCAATGCAAGTTAAGCTTACCGGACGATAGTTGCCTGGCTCAGATTTTGACCCTTTTTTAAAAATAGCAGTAACTTCTGCCGATTTCCAGTCGAGGGGTAATTTTCCTGTCTCTAATGATTTATTATAAATCTTACTGAGCGGTACAGCTAACTCCTTACTTAATTCTTTTAGAACTTTAGGTGGTATTAAATCAGGTCCCTGCGCTTTAGACTGATTCAATTCAAACAACTTCTTCTCTACTGCAGCTGAAGTAATTATTATATCTGTAACTGAAATTCCATTAGATTTACTACATTCAATAAGATCAGGTATGTTATTTGTATCTTCATTAGCAAAGACACTTGCGAAGAACTCATTTAAAACTTCAGCTTTCTCCATATCTGACTCGGCCAACCCTCCTTTACCATCATTTAGAGTATTTACCCCTGTGTTTACTTTTGTACGTTCTTGCACGTATTTCCAAAAACATTTGGGATTTTTTTTACATTGTTCTGCTATTTTACGTTCATAAGCTTTTCTTGTTGATTTGATTTCATTTTTGCTCTTATTTCGCATTCTTGCATATTTGCTGTATTCTTTCCCATCTTTCGTCAATAAATACCTTTGAAAAAGATTATATTTTTTCTTAATCATTTTAAGTACTTTATCATTCATCCAAAGTGGTTTAAGCATTTTATTTTGGCTACAAATAGTCTTTGGAATACATTCGTCCATACTTCTTAAAACTTCGCATTTTAAGACATTCCACATTTCTCGACATCCTGATCATTTGTAAGCAAGGAGTTGACACTCTCTGAAAGCATTTTCCTCATTTTATTATAGTCTCCTTTCTGTAAATCAAATTTATACTTAGGGTTTTCTTTAGTCTTTTCTTTGGGAACATATAGTTCAAATGTTAAAATCAAGTGATCACTTTTACCCAAAGGGTCACTATATTCAATATCAGAGATCAAGAATTCTTCATTAACTAAAACTAAGTCATCAATTGTTGGCTTCTGTCCTTCTCGAACACGAGTTGGGCTAGTCACTTTCTGTATTAAAAAGGCATCTCTAAAGTTTTCAATAACATCATTACTTTTATCACCATTCCAAGTTCCATCCCATTTTACATCAGGAAAATTAAAATCACCAAATATACATATTTTACTATATCTACTCATTTTTTCTGCTTTTAGCAAGTTAAATAACTCATAATTGTTTTCATCATTTGAGTTTGGGCTTCTGTATATACACCCTACTAATATTGTCTCCTCATTACCACCTCTGATAGTACACCATAATTGCTCTTGAAATTTGTTATTTTCAAACTCATCGCAAAGTTGTGCATTTAGCTCCTTAGCAAAATACATGGCTATACCCCTTTTAGGTTCCTTATTCAGAAACATATCAAAGCCAGCAATTTCAAATTCAACATCTTTTGCTGCATATAAAACATTTTTTGCTCTTACTTCCGTTAAGCCAATAATATCTGGCTTCTCCTCATTTATACGAATTAAAAACTCATCCTTTTTATTCAGAAGACTATCTACATTACTGTACAAAACTCTCATGGAGTCATTACGTTTAGATTTACAATTATTTTTCCCGAACACAGTCTGGGATGTAACGTTTGTAAGATTGTCATTAACTTCAGAGGAATAAAGATTTTGCTTTGCACAGCTATTTACATGTTGTGGTTTGCTTGACAGTCAATGTTTCACCTCAGGGGTCTGGACCTCGTCCGGACACTGATCTGAGACAGCAGCACCAGCTTGGTTCTGTTTGGGTGTGAATGTCACAATCTTGCCAGCCTTGTAATCAATCTTTAAGTTTGTCTCCCCATTTGTCTTTCTTTGGTTCAGTTCAGCTTTCAACGATTTGATCTGTTCTCTTTCTTTTTTGTGGTGTCATTGTTTATGTAAATCTTGCTTTCTCCTTCCTTGACATGCTTGTTTAATCCTTGGACATTTTTCATTATTTTCTTTTTGGCTTCCTCAGTTCTGACTTCCATTCTCAACACTCTGCTCAAAATTGTTGTTTCATGAAGTTCGGACTTCCCAATGGAAATCTTTTTAATAACTCCATTTCTATGATAGAAGCAACCAAAATTATATAAAAATTATCGTCTGATGGACCATTTCAACGGAATAACATTTTATCGAAGATCGTGTTCGAAGCACGTGGCGACGGCTATGTGACGATAAAGCAAGTTGTGTTTTCTATCAAACTTTAAATGCAAAGTTCTCCACTTGGACGGCATCTTGGATAATGAAGTTTATATGTATAGAAAGAGTGAAATTCAAGCTTTTTATTCATTACAAAATTATTTCATGCTGTTCAGCATTTTTCATAGAAATAGAGGGAAATATGACGTAAGCTTGTTAAAAGTGGGTTCATTCTCGGACTTTAATCGCCAATAACTTTACACAGCCACAGTATTGTCCAATATGACTTATTGCGTTTTATTCCTTGGGTTCTGAGGTTTTCATCGATATGAAATATGTTTGGATACTTTGAACGGACGGCGAGCTAGACAACGCAGAAGCCGCAACAGATAGCACAGATTTTGTCATTTGCCATCTCGCGAGGCTCATTTTGAGTGCGGCGCTGCGTTGCCTGCTTTGCGGTCCGGTCAAGGTGTATATAACTGGGCGCGCTGAGTGAGTGCGATCAGTGTCCCCCCACCAGTGTAGCCGGGAAGTGTTGCCCTGAGCAGAGTGTTGCCCCGTCAGTGTTGCCCCGAGCAGTGTTGCCTAGAGAGCGCTCAGTGCGCTGAGTGCTGAGAGAGAGAGAGTTCCCAGGCAGTGTTCCTGGTTTGAGCTCCTTGCCATGGGAGAGAAATAAAGAGAAGAGAAAAACTCCACGTCGTCCTGTGTCTTCTTGACTGGCTGCTGTCCCTTGGTCCCTGCGCATATCACCATCTGCCTGTCTTCACCTGCACACCCCTTACCCCTCCACACCATCACACATAATATCAGATAGAAACACGTTATAGCAGACTCCATAAAAATCGTGTTCACAGGTTTCCCGCTTGATGTGATTTTTTTTTTTAATTTCTGAAAGAGACCAACACTTTCCATCTGATCTAATATTTCAGGGAAGACAGATCTGAACAAAATTTCGATGTATTTTTAGAAAGAGTATTTTTTTAATGAGCTGTGTGTGTGTGTGTGTGTGTGTGTGTGTGTGTGTGTGTGAGTGCGTGCATGCGCGCGCGTGTGTGTGTGTGTGTGTGTGTGTGTGTGTGTGTGTGTAAACTGACATCATTCACCAAGTGTGGTCTATATGTTTTATTACTGACGGACATGTGCGTGCTCGTTTTAAGTGTTCAATATTCAATACAATGCAAAGATTCATGAACACTCAGTGTATAGTTTTATGTATTGTTTTATTTGTTTGTGTTAATTGTTCATTTATCCATTAATGCATCTACCTATCTAATTGTGTATTTGATGTTTATTTGTTTTGTACACACACACACACACACACACACACACACACACACACACACACACACACACACACACACACACACACACACTCACACATCTCTTGTGTTCGCTGACGGAGACGGACGTGATTTTTTCTCGAGCTCATGTCAAGAGCTAAAGTCAACAGCTGCAATGAGATGCTGTGAACAAATCTTTCGTGTAAGCATTAGAAACTTTGTCTTCGTTTTCTGGGCGATTTTGTCAAAGAAAGCAAAAACAGCCAGCATACGCAGTCGTGGTTTTCAGATTAAAACGTGTGCGACTGCAGTTTCCATCTGGACTCGGCTCGCTCTGTTGATGATTTGGGGTTAAAGCCAAACCCAGGGCCCAGAGACAACAAATTTGAGTCAGACAAGACTGGCTAGCAGAGCCAACGTATCAAACCCCCATTGAAGGAAAGCTGGCGCCACCGACGAACAGATCACCAGCGACGAACAAGATACGATTTCCGATGTTATGAAAATGCTCAGAGACATGGCAGAAAAGATGAACTCAAAGGACACTAAAGTGGATGCTTTGAGCAGTAAAGGCGATGCTCAAACGGAATCACTTGGAAGAGAAACACAAGGAAATGAAAGAAAAAAGTCGCAAAGATGAAAGGAAAAAGTGATGATTTCGGGGGGAGGAGCGGGATACATAACTTCTTTCATGGTATCGCATCTCCAGCCGGACGCACCAAAACTTGGAATGACTGTGAGAGGGCAGTAATGGAAATCATCAGAGACAAAATGGGGACTGATGAGGAAATAGAAATTGAACGGGCACATCGTCTGAAGGTGGGAAATCTCCACACCCGATCATTATCCTTTTCAGTCGATTCAAATATTTAAAAAAACGAGTTTGTCTGTATGGAATACACTTCTGGTTTATTTGTGTTCCTGGTTTATTTGTGTCTGAAAACTTTAGATCCAGGGTGAGGGAGCGCGCCGTCAGCTTCTGTCTTTCCTTAAAAAAGGCCAAACATATAGGAAAAGAGCAACATTGAGATTCGACGCCCTGGTTGTGGAGGGGAAGACTTACGTGTTTGACACTGACACTCGGCAGCTGAAAATAAGGCAGGAGCACAGATGATGGGCCGGCCGACAGCATGTACCAAGACAAAGGAGAGAAACCTCCCTTGACTTCGAAACGTATTTTTCCAACGTTAACAGACATTTTAAGGAAAGTTTTAGCAATGCTGATGAAGAAGATAATTAAACTAACCAAAATATCTTTTATTTTCTACTGACAAAGAATGCTTTACGGCTGTATCTCTTGAGACCAAACAGAGACAAGACGAATCTCTAAACGAACTCTTTTGAAAATCCTGGCGTAAACTCTGATGAAAATGTTTCTGTTTGTCGTCGCCATATTGGGAGAAATTCTATGTATTCATATAAAAATGAAACAAATTCAAGGCCTGTTTTTGAGAATAGTAGAACCGAAAATGTAAATCATAAAACCCATTATATCGACCAGTTGCATGCTAACAATATTGTACAAACAGTTGTGTAAGAGAGAACAACCAAATGACATTTGTCAGAGACGCAAAACCATATGTTAAATTTTATTGCTTGGAACGTTCAAAAAAAGTAAACTTAGAAATAAATGATTTATATCTTTTTGTCAACAATTCAAAGTTTTTCCATTATCTAAAATCTGGTCATGCAAAAAAGATGAAATTGAAAATGCCTTTCCTTATCATGAAGCCTGTTTCTCCTCTCGCTATAAACGTTGTAAAGGCGGTGTTGTCATTTGTGTCGACAGATTGTGGCGCTGAACGTTTACTTCAACATGTTGGAGACGTTTTTATCCTGACGTTTAAGAAATCGTTTTTTCAAAACTGTTCTGATGACTTTATTGCAGGTTTTATATACATTGCTTCTGAATATTCTGTGATATAAGGCGAAGGGATTGAATTGTTAAAAACAACTTAGTTGACATTGAATGTATATTTCCTAATTTACCTTTGACCATCTGTGGGGATTTCAATGCATGCACAGGTGGTCTACAGGGCATGGGCGATTTTAACAATAGACATGCACCACAACCAAGAGATTGATGAATTTCTGAAGGAGGTAGCAAAACTGAAAGACAGGATAATCAAAGGCCTTAATTCCCATGGAAAATTTACTCTATCAATTGTTATCAAAAGCTGTTCATGGAAAAATGTTTAAACTTTACAGAAAATGTACAATAAAAGTCAAGGCAGCAGTGTGTGTAGGTGACAAGATAACAGAATGTTTCGAATATGTCACTGGTGTCAAACAATGGTGTATTTTCAGTCCTCTTTTCTTTTATATGTTTGTGTCCGAGATTCAACAAGATTAATACACTAATGCACATGGGTTAAATGTTTAATCTAATTTACTAGGTATTTTTTTCACTGATGTGTGCTGATGATCTTGTTCTCGTATCAGATTCTATCATTTATCCTCAAAAGAAAATGCATATTGATCTTCAAAAGAAAATAGACTGTTTAGAAATCTATTGCAAAAACGGGACCTCTTTGTAAATATGGACAGAACTAAAATAGTCGTCTTCAAAAATAGTGGCTTTGTTAAAAAGTCCTAGAGATGGTATTTTAACGGTCAGGAAATTGAGATTGTGTCTTCATATAATTATCTTGGTGTAATATTCCCTTCAACCTTAAACTGGAACAGATGTTTTGAAATTTTAAGTGGTAAAATCCCTGGAGCGTTTTCAGGATTAAAAGATTACATCTAAAATTAAAAAAAAAACCCTCTTCCCGCCAGTACTATCCTTCACATCTTTGATATAAAAATCAAGGCTTTTTATTATATGGACCAGACATATGGGGTTAGAAATAGTATGATAACATTGAACAAGTACAGATCAAGGTTTGTAAAACGATAGTAGGGTTTGGAAGACATGACAGAAATAAAATAGGATTTGCGCTATGTGGCAGGTTTCCTATTTTTACACATACAATCAAAACTGAATTGATTCAGTTCATCGAATCGCTCAAATGACCACGAGTTATACTTCTTTTTATGAACAAAGTTTGCCCTTGTTTTTCATTGGGATTACATTTGCAATGGCACTCATCCTTGGACAATTTTCGTTCTCGTAGCGAACCCAATGATGTCATGAAACTACACATTCACGCATCCCATGCGATGCACGTGCGCGATGCCACTATTGAAACGTGTGCTTCATTACAAAACGAAGTTAGTTTCAAAGTCAGGTGACTGGAGGCAAATATTGAAACAAATTTAAAAGAAGCAAACAAATTCCAAGACAAAATGGCGGGTTTCGACCTCTTTGGTCCACTTCAGGCAACACAAAACAACATTCAAGACAACGGAGGCGAAGAATGATCAACCACTTATCTCCTCAAATTGGGCGCAACAATGGATTCTCATGCTGATTTATAAAACGAATGTTGAACCGTAGAAGCGAAACCAAGTGGCGAAAGGAATGACCCTGATTAATGCTGACCCGAGAGGTTCAGCAGAGCCTGGACACTTTATCAAGAGCAGACAGTGAGGGTATGGGTATAATTATTCACTATGTGCCCATGCTAAGTTCTCAGTCTCCAACTTGCTTCTACTCAGTATGAATCTCGGTCTAGTTTCAACTGTTGTCCCGCACGGGTGTTTCAGGTGTTGTAGTTCTGTATATGAGTAATTGACGTACGGTGCTTTTGCACCAGTGATCATTCTCAGTGTGATTTACAGTATCTGTTGTCAAGAATTCTTGTTCATATGTGAAAGGTTCATGATTTATTGAAGTGTTTTGAAAACGTGTGAGTGTGTGTGTGTGTGTGTGTGTGTGTGTGTGTGTGTGTGTGTGTGTGTGTGTGTGTGTGTGTGTGTGTGTCTGTATGTGTCTGTGTTGGTGTGCGTATGTGCTTGTGTATGTATGTGTGTACGTGCGTGCGTGCGCGCGCGCGCGCGCGCGTGTGTGTGTGTGTGTGTGTGTGTGTGCGCGCATGCGTGTGTGTGTGTGTGTGTGTGTGTGTGTGTGTGTGTGTGTGTGTGTGTGTGTGTGTGTGTGTGTGTGTGTGTGTGTGTGTGTGTAACTGAGTGAAGACCGTCAGCTGTTTGTGTACTTATGTGCACGGGCGAGTGTGCGTGCGTACGTGAGTGAATATGTGTGTGTGTGTGTGTGTGTGTGTGTGTGTGTGTGTGTGTGTGTGTGTGTGTGTGTGTGTGTGTGTGTAACTGAGTGAAGACCGTCAGCTGTTTGTGTACTTATGTGCACTGGCGAGTGTACGTGCGTAAGTGAGTGAATATGTGTGTGTGTGTGTGTGTGTGTGTGTGTGTGTGTGTGTGTGTGTGTGTGTGTGTGTGTGTGTGTGTGTGTGTGTTTGACTGAGTGAAGACCCTCAGCTGTTTGTGTACTTGTGTGCACGGGCGAGCGTAGTGCGTAAGTGAGTGAATGTATGTGTGTGTGTGTGTGTGTGTGTGTGTGTGTGTGTGTGTGTGTGTGTGTGTGTGTGTGTGTGTGTGTGTGTGTGTGTTACAGAGAGAGAAGGACCCGCAGCTGTTTGACTTATTGCTATGGATCGGAAGTAGCTGTACATCAAGTTATTGTCAAAAGCTTGCATGAACTGGCTGTGTGAGAAGTGAGTGAGTGTGTGTGTGTGTGTGTGTGTGTGTGTGTGTGTGTGTGTGTGTGTGTGGTGTGTGTGTGTGTGTGTGTGCGTGTGTGTGTGTTTGTGCGTGTGTGTGTGTGTGTGTGTGTGTGTGTGTGTGTGTGTGTGTGTGTGTGTGCGCGTGTGTGTGTGTGTGTGTGTATGTGTGTGTGTGTGTGTGTGTGTGTGTGTGTGTGTGTGAGAGAGAGAGAGAGAAGAGAGAGATGAGAGAGAGAGAGAGAGAGAGAGAGAGAGAGAGAGTTTCCTTCAGTTTGATTTATTTTACCAAGTCGGAAGATTCCTGTTAATTATTTCTTGCAGAGCGAATGGTTCATCCACATTCACATGAAAGATGCCGAGCGTGGAACATCGCCAGTCAGAGCCAGAACACGCCAGACGCAGGACGGAAAACTGTTGTCGCTCTTTAGAATTGATTTATTAAGTGCTTACTAGTAATTTCTCTTTTATGCAATTGGGAGTATCAGGTCAGTCATATCTTTTCTCCTTTTCCATAGTTAAGAAAAAAAATTCGTAACCCGATCGTTGAAAGCTCTTCCGGAGGCTGTAATTGAGCATTAGCCTACTTTAGTTGCCGCTTTCAGTTTCGGCACTGGCTGGTCGTTTTCAGTCTTGGCACGATATTCTTACAGGCCTTTCAATGCCAGCCATGTCCAGTTCGGATCCTGAGAATTGTTCCCCACATGAAGGCAGCTCCAAGTCTGCTAATTCTTGAGATGAGATGAAAAAAAAACCCTGATAATTTGTTCGGATGCGAAATGGCAAAAAACAGTTCGACTCTCTTAAGAGCCAAATTGATTGAGTCGCTGCCAACCACCATAAAGATGACCAAGAGTCAGTGGCCGACCGTGAAGAGCCCCCACGAAAAAAAAAAAACCCTACAAAAACTTGCAATCAGGACCCCGTGGATTGTGATATTTTACCCTTCAATGAAGACGAAGACATCGATGAGCAAGATGAAGACATCGATGAGCAAGATGAAGACATCGATGAGCAAGATGAAGACATCGATGAGCGAGAGGAAACCGTTTTGAAAGCAGTCACTCAAGATCAAAGTGGGAAGAAATCGGAGTCCTCTCGTACTCGTTTAGATGAGATCGAAAATGAATACAAGACAGAACAGCTCAGTGGGCAAAAAAACTAGATAAAAAATTGGTAGGGGTTGCAACAAAAGATTTCAAGGGGAGCTCACGGACGAGGTGTTAAAGAAACGGTTTGAAACGTACAACAGACCGGGCAATTGTCCCGACAAGAAAATTCCATTAGTCAGTCGGGAGCTCTAGACTCAGATGGCACCAGATGCAAGAAAATCGGACTTGAAGTTGTCCCAGATTCAACGGGCTGTTACAAAAGCCGCTACAACCATCATGCATCCAGCCAACTCACGACTGGCCGCTGACGCACACACTTCACAAACAGATGAACTTTACCACTGCACTGATGCTACTGGCCTCCTGGCACCATGCAAGCCGGGAAATCTCTATGCGCAGGAGAGCTATGACGGCTGGCCCTGTGTGGGAAGAAATCGGAGTCCTCTCGTACTCGTTTAGATGAGATCGAAAATGAATACAAGACTCCCTGTATAGCCAGGCAGTGACGGCTGGCGAAAATCTGTCATGAATCCATTCCGGTTTCCGATTTGTTGTTTGGCGACAACATGCCAAACACGTTGAAAAGATAGATGAAACTGACAGACGAGGGGCTGCTTTTGCACCAGATAAGCGAAACCAGGGCAGTTTCGAGGAAGGACAGAAGAGTTTTTTTTAAGGCCATAGAGCCATCCCAAATCCCAGCAGCTGACACACAAACGTGCCAGTCGGAGGCCACATGACGAGGCGTTGGTTCCACAGGAGACGGGACAGGCGCTTGGGAACATTCAGGTTTACCTACTTTCAGTTTCAGAGATGAACGATTTCTTTGACTCAATAGCCAAAGCTAACCTCAAGTCTTGAATGTGAACCCTCCATGTCATAGGCAGGAAGAATTAAAAGAATTTATGAATTCTTCGTTAGAAATCACACCAGATCCACGCATTCTGAGTGTAGTGTCAGATGCGAAAATACAGTTTGATTGCCACCCAAACAGTCTGAGCAGACTATCACGCATTCAAACCAACCGTCTCAGTTCTTTCTTTCTTTCTTTCTGCGTACGCAGGCTGATACTCCTGCGGACACTCCCTGTATAGCCAGGCAGTGGAGTTTTGTGTGTATGACCCTTTTTATCCCGCCATTGAGGCAGCCATACTCCATCTTCGGGAAGGTGCATGCTATGTGTCACGTGTCATCCATACCAACGGCCAAACTGGCCTTCTCTTCCGAAAGTTGGTGATGGGATTTTACGTGTGTGCAAGATGTTATGCGTGCGTTCACACAGGGAACCTCGGTTTATAGTCTCATTCGAAGGACTATATGGGGAATGGAGTCAGAACCAATGTTAACTCCGAGGGAAAAATCCCCAATACCGAAATTCGAACCCGCAACCCCAGGATCACGAGTCCGGCGCTCTACCAACTGAGCTATCCGGCCCCCTAACCGTCTTAGTGAAAGTGATAGTTTTGTTATTTACAGTGAAATGTAAAAGCTCTTATCAAAAGGTGTGATATCAGCAGGCGAAAAGCAAACAGGGGAAGATGGACCACACAGCATGATCTTAAGTTAATTAAACGAGACTGAACAGTGAAGTTGCGTACCACCATTTTAGAATGAAAACACTAGCCACGGCTCTCTCCCTGGTTGCTGCACGAGCTCTGTTGATCTCAAAGATGCCTACTGCTCTGTAGCCATACATCCATAATTCCTGAAACTGCTCAGAGTTGTTTGGAGAGGTTAGTGTGATGAATGTAATGCCTCATCTGTTCGCTGTGCTGATGAAGTCTGATGAAGTCTGTGTTTGCTTAGCTATGATTGAAAGGGCACAACTTCACAGCTTTTCTGGATGACGGTTTGTTGTATGGGGTCACTGAACAAGAATGTATGAGAAATGTGATTGACACACTGATGGCCCTTCAAAGATGGGGATTTCTGATACACCCAGAAAAGTCCGAACTGAAACCATCCAAACCAGTTCAGTATTGGTGTGTTATTATTGACTCTGAAAACAATGACAGTTCAACTCACTTCTGAGAGAAAGGAAAGTCTGAAAGAAAGGTGTGCAAGCCTGCTACACAGCCAGTCAATTAGTGAGGTTGCTTAGGCACTAGGGAAAACCATTGTCAGCTTTGCAGCAGTCAACTATGGGCCTCTCCATGACAGGTATCTAGAAGCAGACTGTCACGGACAAAAATAGAAAAACCGAATTCGTGGTCAGTCGCCAGCCAGCTCAGTCGGAGTTAAGCCGAACTCAGACATCCTGACGCCAGACCGACGACTCCATACGTCGCCTCAGCCAATTAAAGACTATTTTTAGTTCTTGCAGAGACGGCAGACAGGCCGAGTGGCTGACCAACGTCTCAATAGGTCTGGCCAGACGGATCGCAACGTCTGGGCCAGACTGATCTAGCCAATTTACGACCAGTGTCCACAGTTGGGCCAGACATCGCTGGCTAAAGTAGGAAGAGGAGGTATTGTGTGGTGGGGGTGAAATCAAGCTAATTAATTAAATGACCCAGTTGACCACCACAGAGAGTAAGGCGTGTAGGCGTGACTTTCATGATTTGCATGTCCAATGAAAATAGAGGGAGATAACTGCGGTAGAAGGCGGGAAAAATTCTGACCAATAGTTCTCACCCTTTGACAAATAGGAATGGAATAAGAAGCTAGGGAGATGGGAAGAACAGGAGAGAACAGAACAGACAGACAGAGAGAGAGAGAGAGAGGTTCGGAGAGTAGTCTCTGCTCGAGAGAAAAGCAGAGAGATGAGAGGAGTGAAGAGAACTGAGTTGGAGCATTAGCACCATATAGAGTCTGCAGAGGAAGGACTAAGGAGAGATGTTGAGAGAAGAGAAGAGAGTTGCTAATCGATGAAGAGAAAAAAAAAAGAAAAGAATAAAAGGCAACTATGTCCATCTGATAGAGCAGACTAGAAGAGAGAGAGAGTGCAATGCGTTAATGCAGGAAGAAAGAAGGAGAACAGATCAATGTCTGTATGGTAGTCACTGTTCGACTTGAACCGGGGTTCGACTTCATACCTGGCGGCGCCACTTTCATCAGGCCAACGCCAGTGACCTGACCAGTGCCAGCAGTCTAACCTGACCAGTGCCAGCAGTCCAACTTGACCAGTACCAGCGGTCCAAGCTGACCAGTGCCAGCAGTTGTGTTGTGACTGGTGTTTGTGAAAGTGACGGTGAAAAGAAAAGAAAAAAAAAGGAGAAGAAAAGGAAAGACAGTGATTCGTAATTAGCTTAAGATCACCTGGCCAGGTAAAGTGGAAAATAATTTTTTATTTTGACTATACCGGATGAGCCCCCCCCCCCCCCCCCCCCCCCACTTCGATGTGTGATGTTGACAATGATCAGTATTACATGTTTTGGTGGAGGAGTGAAGTAGTGAGGCTTCATGTCCTCTTTCTGTGTGCTAAGGTACGCGTCATGTCTCTGATGCCTGTCAGAGGAACAGAACAGCCAATAATATCACTATAGACCAGACAGAATGCTGGTGGTGGTTGTCGTGGTAATCTTAAGGAAAGCGGGGGATTGATATAGAATGAGACAGTCATTCCCTGTCACGTGCAGTGTGAGATGACTTGCTTGAGAACAGGGTTGTCAATCTCTGAGATCTTGATGGTCGTCAGCGTTTATGCTATGAGCGAATTAGAATGTCTACACCTGTGAGATACATGCGGCCATGGACATCTGGCTGGTCTGTGTAACAGCATAATGCATGGGTAGATTGTGCCACGGCCTACGGCCATTGTTCTTGTGACCAGGGTGAGTGTGTGTAAGGGAACGGAGATTGAGATGGTGGCTCTCTTTGTTGTTGAATGTGGAAGTGGAAGTACTCATGTGATGTTTGAGCTAAGCCAGCAACTATCAGAGAAGCTGGGAGTGAAGGCGGCGAAGGGGAGAAGAGCGGAGATGATAACTGGCATTGCAGGTACGTCCAAAGTTCTCTATCATTGTTGATATACATCTTGGTGTCGTAGTCGTTTTGCTACAGAGTCAGCCAGGTGGACAGAGGGAGGAGGGGGTTGAGTTGGTCAAGGTAGACATTAAAAGGTGACGTCAACCAATAATCCTAATGGCAGTTTGTGAGACAAAGAGAGAGAGAGAGAGAGAGAGAGAGAGAGAGAGAGAGAGAGAGAGAGAGAGAGAGAGAGAGAGAGAGAGAGGAGAGGAGGGAGAAAAAAGAAAGGGAGGGGATGCTGCGGAAGATGGTATGGCTGGCAAATGGTGTGCCACAACAACTATGGGCAGTGCAAGCAAGGGTAAATTAACACACACACACACACACACACCACACACACACACACACACACACACACACACACACACACACACAAGGGGAGGAGCAGCCCTTTAGCTTAGTAGATTCTAGTAAGCCACCAGTGTAGGATAGAAACATCCCCAAATCCAACTATGAGCAGACCTGAAGACAGAATATATTGTTTTAAACACAGCAGGCGGACCAGATACGCACGCGCGCGCGCGTGTGTGTGAATGTATATATATATATATATATATATATATTATTATATATAATATATATATATATATATATATATATATATTATATATATTATATATAGATCAATGTGATTAAAATTCCTAAAATATATATATGAAGGCTCATTTTGAAAAGCATTTATTTTATTTTTCCCCTTTCACCCACTCAAGCACATACTGTTAGTTATGCAGAATTATCTACCACTGCAGATATATATATATATATATATATATATATATATAATATATATATATATATATATATATATATATATATATATATATATATATATATGTCTGTGTGTGTGTGTGTGTGGTGTGTGTGTGTGTGTGTGTGGTGTGTGTGTGTGTGTGTGCGCGCAACTCTCCTCTCCTCTCTCTCTCTCTCTCTCTCTCTCTCTCTCTCTCTCTCGCTCTCTCTCTGGCTCTCCCATGTGTATGTGTGTGTGTGTGTGTGCGTGTGTGTGTGTGTGTGTGTGTGTGTGTGTGTGTGTGTGTGTGTGTGTGTGTGTGTGTGTGTGTATGTGTGTGTGTGTGTGTGCGACTCTGTGTGTGTGTGTGGGGGGGGGGGGGGGGGGGGGCATGCACAATGAAGAACATGTATACGTGTGTGCATGTTTTGTCAATGCATTGGTGCATGCCTGAGTGAGTGAGTGAGTGAGTGTGTGTGTGTGTGTGTGTGTGTGTGTGTGTGTGTGTGTGTGTGTGTGTGTTTGTGTGTGTGTGTGTGTGTGTGTGCTTGTATAAAAGATCAAGCAGAGTGCATGAGGAAACAAATAAGAATAAATGACACTCTGAAGAATGATGATTGGTTTGATCATGAATGTTATAAAACCAAGAGAGACGTGAAGCAACTTCTAAGAATATCTAGAAATACATTGGACGATAAAGACAGAGACGTTTATTGTAAAGCTCGAAGGGAGTATAAGAATCTTTTAAAGAGGAAGGAGAACGAGTATAATTCTTCTTTGTTATGCAATTTAGTTACCTCAGTTGAAGATCAACAAGAGTTTTGGAAACACATGCGCAGAATATCAGTTAAGAAAAGTAGTACGCTTAACAATATCTCTGTCAGCGATTGGGATAGGCATTTCAGAGATCTTCTCGAAAAAGATGCTGAAGAAGATGCAGAAGAAATAGAAGATGAGAGAACTTTTCTCGATTCTGATAGCGATGCAGGGTTCCTTGACAGTACAATTACTAGAACAGAAGTGATCTCTGCAATTAAAAACTCAAGAACAAAAAAGCTGCAGGCCCTGATGGCATTGTTGGAGAATTATTCAAAAATGCCGGAAATATCGTAATTGATTTCTTCGTCAGATTTTTCAATGTACTTTTTGACAAAGGGATATTCCCTGATAACTGGACAGAATCGATTATATTGCCATTATTTAAGAAAGGTGAAGTCAGTGATCCAAGTAATTACAGGGGCATATCACTTAGTAATATAAGTAGTAAATTATATAGCTCTATAAATAACTGTAGACTGCAAAAGTGGGTGGAATTTAATAATAGCACGGGTGAGTGGCAAGCGGGTTTTAAGAAGGGTTATTCAACTATCGATCAGATGTTTACCTTTTGGCTATTGTACAAAAACAGTTTTCATGGAATCGCAAATTATATGTGGCCTTCATTGACTTTGAAAAGGCATTTGATTCCATATCTAGAAAATTACTTTGGCCAGTACTTCAAAAGAATGGAATAAAGGGTAAAATGCACCGATGTATCAAGAGCATGTATAATTGTGTAAAAGCAAGGGTCAGGTGTGGTTGTGAATTTACAGATTACATAGTTTGTACAAAGGTGTAAAGCAAGGAGATGCATGTAGTCCTGTTTTATTTTCCTTGTTTATCAACGAATTAGCACAAGAAATCATAGAGAAGGGAAGACATGGTGCAACACTGTCTCCAGATACAGTTGAATTGTTTATTTTGTTATTGGCAGATGATATAGCTTTGTTGTCAGAAACACCAGTTGGCCTTCAGACCCAGTTGAACAATTTATGTAATGCAGCTTCTAGACTCCAACTTAAAGTAAATATGAAAAAGAGCAATGTCGTGGTATTTAGAAAAGGAGGGCACCTTGCAGCGCGAGAGAGATGGTTTTTTAATGGTGAGCAAATGGCTGTCGTTAACTGTTATAAATATCTTGGTATTTATTTTTCTACCGACTTAGTTTTGTGGCTGCATGCACAGATCTCGCAAGCAGAGCGAGAAACGCTTTGCTATCAATTCTGCAACGATTGTTCGCACTTAATAATAATTCGCTGAGAGTATTGTTAAAAATTTTTGATACTCGGGTGCAGCCAATCGCTCTGTATGGTGCTGAACTGTGGGGACTGGATACTGCTGCTGTTCATGTTGAAAAGGTTCATTTGTATGCTCTAAAGAAATTTTTAGGAGTCCACATTAAAACACCTAATGATCTTGTTTATGGAGATACTGGACGTCACCCTATTTACATAAATTCAAGTGTACAGTGTATCAGATACTGGCTAAAGATATCACGGATGAATGATAACAGATTACCTTTAAAAGCTTATAAAATGTTACTCTGGTTGAATTCACGGGACAAAACCACATGGGCGTCAAATGTTCGTAAGACCCTGTTTTTAAATGGTTTTGGATTTGTGTGGCTAAACCAGGGTGTGGAAAATGTGAAATATTTTTTGCAATTGTTTCGTCAGAGACTTATTGATAACAGATGGCAAAACTGGCATGAACATGTTCTGGAAAGTGATAGATTTACATGGTACAGATCGTTTAAATCATTTAATAATTGCGAAACATATCTTTCACTTGATATTGACAGACATATAAAAAATTATATGACGAAGTTCTGATTTGGTGTCTCAGATATAGAAATACATCGTCAACGATACAATGTAGTTTCTGACCGCAATCTGACACGCCCGCTATGTGGAAAGGCAAATGATATGAAATACACTTTCTGTTCGTCTGCTCTGCTTTCAGTGACCTACGGCAGGAATATATTCCATGTAAATATTATGCAAGTCCATGTCAGTTCTGTGTGACTCTATTAATGACGAATGAAAATAAAATTATTGTGAGGAATTTATGCATGTATTTATATAAAGCCTTTAAGAGGCGAGCTGTTATGGTTAGCTAACAAATGTATTGACACGCCAATACTACATGAACATGGATATCCTAGTATGGTATTAATATATGGGTCAGTAGATTAGACTTCATGCACATGTGTAGTAGATTGTAATTCATCCATTTGAGTATCATTTTATTGTGTTTTTTTTCCCCATACATTCTAGTTAAACTTTGTGTTGATGTTGTTGTCATACTTATCATGCTGAGTTTTGAATGTAATCCCCCTTCAGAAGGGGCTGTGGCCTATCTGAATAAATAAATAAATTTCAAATTTCTCTCGCTCTCTCTCTGGCTCTCCCATGTGTATGTGTGTATGTGTGTGGTGTGTGTGTGTGTGTGTGTGTGTGTGTGTGTGTGTGTGTGTGTGTGTGTGTGTGTGTGTGTGTGTGTGTGTGTGTGTGTGTGTGTGTGTGGTATGTGTGTGTGTGTGTGTGTGTGTGTGTGTGTGTGTGTGTGTGTATGTGTGTGTGTGTGTGTGTGCGACTCTGTGTGTGTGTGTGTGTGTGGGGGGGGGGGGGGGGGGGCATGCACAATGAAGAACATGTATACGTGTGTGCATGTTTTGTCAATGCATTGGTGCATGCCTGAGTGAGTGAGTGAGTGAGTGTGTGTGTGTGTGTGTGTGGTGTGTGTGTGTGTGTGTGTGTGTGTGTGTGTGTGTGTGTGTGTGTGTGTGTGTGTGTGTGTGTGATGGCGTTTTATGTTTGCTGTTTTGTGGGCTTTTATGCAAAGAGATTTTTAGTCATTGACATGCGAAGCACAGGGGAATAAAGCAAGCAGGATACATGTTAAAAATAAGAACTTCATTTCTGACAGAATGTGACGTTCCAGCTGCACATATTATTCTGTTACAACACTACAGACTTGAATTTGAAGTTGCTGAGGCCGGTCTTACATGTATAGTCATGAGTTTCTGAAGTCTAGTTTCTTTATCTGTTTATCGCGTCTGTCGTAGAACGAGATAAGTATAAAGGAAGGGGTTCAGTGCTGCGTTCAAGGGAAGAACAGTAATCCCCAGTGGTATGCTGGCCTCCACAGGTATAGCAACATTCAGCTAGGCCACGAGTCCACAGACACCAATGGGGAACAAGCACAGAAATATATCTGCCTTCAAAAAGGATTGCTATGGTTCCCTTATGCAGCTAGTGAAGAGTTTTCATATCTGTAATATATTTTCTTAATTTCATGTTCCCAGTTTCTTCATCTTCAAACTCCCCCCCCCCCTCCTTAAGTCCAAATCTTTGCCAAGTCATTACTATGAAGACAGTTCACTTGTTGGCCTGCGCTTGTTTTTTTCTCCCCACTAATAGATTGTTCGTCTATGTATTTGTCTGACTTTATTCAAGTTTAAAAGGCTTGCCATTCTTGAACAAAAGTTACTATGTGTTAGGTTTCCTTATGGGAGCAAACGTTACCCCACTTGTTTACCGTTGACTGAAACCAATTTATTGTCAGATTAACTCAAGTTTGTACTGACTAAAATACTAAGTCTCTCCCAATTAAAGACACTTCAGACTAATCTGTCCAAAGGCTTCTATCATTACAGCTAATTCACTGCTTCACTCGTCGGTGAAGATGTTCTTTATATTTGACATCACTAGCTGCCAATATGCTGCATGCTTCTGTCAGTAAGACATTCAACAGTACGCCATAAAGCATACAGTGGTATCCCTACTGCGTGATGGGAATGCTTCTCTACTGTCATACGGGTACCAGGGGGATCATTGGCTACCAGTTAGCTGTCAGTTAAACTTTGAACCTGTTCTCTGTGTATGAGGACCCACACCAAGACAGATGGTCACAGCCTGAAGCACCTGTCTCTGCTCAGAGCTTGAAAAGCCGCAGTTAGAAATCAGCCAAATGGGGAACAGTGTCACCTCGGTGATTGAATGGGGTTTCATATATCTTTGGCGTGGAGTCGAGATCGCCATTGTGTTATTGACTGAGGAGATCTGCCAAGCTGTTACCTCAAACTGCTGAGCTGACAACTGGTGTCTACGCTGGGTTCAAAGCCAACCGCCAGTCGGTACCCTCAGCATCTCCACAATCGGTAGCCTCAGCATCTCCACAGTCGGTACCCACAGTCGGCACCCTCAGCATCTCCACAGGCGGCACCCTCAGCATCTCCACAGTCGGTACCCTCACCATCTCCACAGTCGGTACCCTCACCATCTCCACAGTTGGCACCCTCACCATCTCCACAGTCGGCACCCACAGTCGGCGCCCTCAGCATCTCCACAGTCGGCACCCTCAGCATCTCCACAGTCGGCACCCTCAGCATCTCTACAGTCGGCACCCTCAGCATCTCCTCAGTCGACACCCTCAGCATCTCCACAGTCGGCACCCCCAGCATCTCACAGTCGGCACCCTCAGCATCTCCTCAGTCGGCACCCTCAGCATCTCCACAGTCAGCATCTCAGCATCTCCACAGTCGGTACCTCACCATCTCCACAGTTGGCACCCTCAGCATCTCCACAGTCGGTACCCTCAGTCGGCACCCTCAGCATCTCCACAGTCGGAATCATCAGCATCTCACAGTCGGCACCCTCAGCATCTCCACAATCGGCACTCTCAGCATCTCCTCAGTCGGCACCCTCAGCATCTCCACAGTCAGCACCCTCAGCATCTCCACAGTCGGTACCCTCACCATCTCCACAGTTGGCACCCTCAGCATCTCCACAGTCGGTACCCTCAGTCGGCACCCTCAGCATTCCACAGTCGGCATCATCAGCATCTCACAGTCGGCACCCTCAGCATCTCCACAGTCGGTACCCTCAGTCGGCACCCTCAGCATCTCCACAGTCGGCATCCTCAGCATCTCCAGTCGGCACCCTCACCATCTCCACAGTCAGCACCCTCAGCATCTCCACAGTCGGCACCCTCAGCATCTCCACAGTCAGCACCCTCAGCATCTCCACAGTCGGCACCCTCAGCATCTCCACAGTCAGCATCCTCAGCATCTCCACAGTCGGCACCCACAGGTATCTCCACAGTCAGCACCCACGGCATCTCCACAGTCGGCACCCTCAGCATCTCCACAGTCGGCGCCCTCAGCATCTCCACAGTCAGCATCCTCAGTATGTCCACAGTTGGCACCCACAGCATCTCTACAGTTGGCACCCACAGCATCTCCACAGTCAGCACCCTCAGCATCTCCACAGTCGGTGCCCTCAGCATCTCCACAGTCGGCACCCTCAGCATCTCCACAGTCGGCACCACAGGTATCTCCACAGTCGGCACCTACGGCATCTCCACAATCGGCACCCTCAGCATTTCCACAGTCGGCGCCCTCAGCATCTCCACAGTCAGCATCCTCAGCATCTCCACAGTTGGCACCCACAGCATCTCCACAGTTGGCACCCACAGCATCTCCACAGTTGGCACCCACAGCATCTCCACAGTCAGCACCCTCAGCATCTCCACAGTCGGCACCCACGGCATCTCCACAGTCGGCGCCCTCAGCATCTCCACAGTAGGCACCCACGGCATCTCCACAGTCGGCACCCTCAGCATCTCCACAGTCGGCACCCTCAGCATCTCCACAGTCTGCACCCACAGCATCTCCACAGTCGGTACCCTCAGCATCTCCACAGTCGGCACCCACAGCATCTCCACAGTCGGCCCTCAGCATCTCCACAGTAAGTTGCCGGGCGGCGTCGGCACCCTCAGCATCTCCACAGTCGTCACCCTCAGCATTTCCACAGTCGGCACCACAGCATTCCACAGTCGGCACCAACAGCATCTCCACAGTCGGCACCCTCAGCATCTCCACAGTCGGCACCCTCAGCATCTGCACAGTCGGCACCCACAGCATCTCCACAGTCGGCACCTCAGCATCTCCACAGTCGGCACCCTCAGCATCTCCACAGTCGGTACCTCAGCATTTCCATAGTCGGCATCCTCAGCATTTCCACAGTCGGCACCCACAGCATCTCCACAGTCGGCACCCTCAGCATCTCCACAGTCGGCACCCTCAGCATCTCCACAATCGGCACCCTCAGCATCTCCACAGTCGGTACCACAGTCGGCACCCTCAGCATCTCCACAGGCGGCACCCTCAGCATCTCCACAGTCGGTACCCTCACCATCTCCACAGTCGGTACCCTCACCATCTCCACAGTTGGCACCTCACCATCTCCACAGTCGGCACCCACAGTCGGCGCCCTCAGCATCTCCACAGTCGGCACCCTCAGCATCTCCACAGTCGGCACCCTCAGCATCTCCACAGTCGGCACCCTCAGCATCTCCTCAGTCGACACCCTCAGCATCTCCACAGTCGGCACCCCCAGCATCTCCACAGTCGGCACCCTCAGCATCTCCTCAGTCGGCACCCTCAGCATCTCCACAGTCAGCATCCTCAGCATCTCCACAGTCGGTACCCTCACCATCTCCACAGTTGGCTCCTCAGCATCTCCACAGTCGGTCCCCTCAGTCGGCACCCTCAGCATCTCCACAGTCGGAATCATCAGCATCTCCACAGTCGGCACCCTCAGCATCTCCACAATCGGCACTCTCAGCATCTCCTCAGTCGGCACCTCAGCATCTCCACAGTCAGCACCCTCAGCATCTCCACAGTCGGTACCCTCACCATCTCCACAGTTGGCACCCTCAGCATCTCCACAGTCGGTACCCTCAGTCGGCACCCTCAGCATCTCCACAGTCGGCATCATCAGCATCTCCACAGTCGGCACACTCAGCATCTCCACAGTTGGTACCCTCAGGCGGCACCGTCAGCAGGCACCCTCAGCATCTCCACAGTCGGCATCCTCAGCATCTCCACAGTTGGCACCCTCACCATCTCCACAGTCAGCATCCTCAGCATCTCCACAGTCGGCACCCTCAGCATCTCCACAGTCAGCACCCTCAGCATCTCCACAGTCGGCACCCTCAGATCTCCACAGTCAGCATCCTCAGCATCTCCACAGTCGGCACCCACAGGTATCTCCACAGTCAGCACCCACGGCATCTCCACAGTCGGCACCCTCAGCATCTCCACAGTCGGCGCCCTCAGCATCTCCACAGTCAGCATCCTCAGTATGTCCACAGTTGGCACCCACAGCATCTCTACAGTTGGCACCCACAGCATCTCCACAGTCAGCACCCTCAGCTTTCTCCACAGTCGGTGCCCTCAGCATCTCCACAGTCGGCACCCTCAGCATCTCCACATTCGGCACCCACAGGTATCTCCACAGTCGGCACCTACGGCATCTCCACAATCGGCACCCTCAGCATTTCCACAGTCGGCCCCCTCAGCATCTCCACAGTCAGCATCCTCAGCATCTCCACAGTTGGCACCCACAGCATCTCCACAGTTGGCACCCTCAGCATCTCCACAGTTGGCACCCACAGCATCTCCACAGTCAGCACCCTCAGCATCTCCACAGTCGGCACCCACGGCATCTCCACAGTCGGCGCCTCAGCATCTCCACAGTAGGCACCCACGGCATCTCCACAGTCGGCACCCTCAGCATCTCCACAGTCGGCACCCTCAGCATCCCCACAGTCGGCACCCACAGCATCTCCACAGTCTGCACCCACAGCATCTCCACAGTCGGTACCCTCAGCATCTCCACAGTCGGCACCCACAGCATCTCCACAGTCGGCACCCTCAGCATCTCACAGGAAGTTGCCGGGCGGCGTCGGCACCCTCAGCATCTCCACAGTCGTCCCCCTCAGCATTTCCACAGTCGGCACCCACAGCATTTCCACAGTCGGCCCCAACAGCATCTCCACAGTCGGCACCCTCAGCATCTCCACAGTCGGCACCCTCAGCATCTGCACAGTCGGCACCCACAGCATCTCCACAGTCGGCACCCTCAGCATCTCCACAGTCGGCACCCTCAGCATCTCCACAGTCGGTACCCTCAGCATTTCCATAGTCGGCATCCTCAGCATTTCCACAGTCGGCAACCACAGCATCTCCACAGTCGGCACCCTCAGCATCTCCACAGTCGGCACTCTCAGCATCTCCACAGTCGGCACCCTCAGCATCTCCACAGTCGGCACCCTTAGCATCTCCACAGTCGGAACCCTCAGCATCTCCACAGTCGGCACCCACAGCATCTCCACAGTCGGCACCTCAGCATCTCCACAGTCGGCACCCTCAGCATCTCCCCCAGTAAGTTGCCGGGCGGCGTCTGCACCCTCAGCATCTCCACAGTCGGCACCCACAGCAGCTCCACAGTCGGCACCCTCAGCATCTCCACAGTAAGTTGCCGGGCGGCGTCGGCACCCTCAGCATCTCACAGTCGTCACCCACAGCATCTCCACAGTCGGCACCCTCAGCATCTCCACAGTTAGTTGCCGGGCGGCGTCGGCACCCTCAGCATCTCCACAGTCGGCACCTCAGCATCTCCACAGTCGGCACCCACAGCATTTCCACAGTCGGCACCCACAGCATCTCCACAGTCGGCACCCTCAGCATCTCCACAGTCGGCACTCTCAGCATCTGCACAGTCGGCACCCTCAACATCTCCACAGTCGGCACCCTCAGCATCTCCACAGTCGGAATCATCAGCATCTCCACAGTCGGTACCCTCAGCATTTCCACAGTCGGCATCCTTAGCATTTCCACAGTCGGCACCCACAGCATCTCCACAGTCGGCACCTCAGCATCTCCACAGTCGGCACCCTCAGCATCTCCACAGTCGGCACCCTCAGCATCTCCACAGTCGGCACCCTCAGCATCTCCACAGTCGGCACACACAGCATCTCCACAGTCGGCACCCTTAGCATCTCCACAGTCGGAACCCTCAGCATCTCCACAGTCGGCACCACAGCATCTCCACAGTCGGCACCCTCAGCATCTCCACAGTCGGCCCCCTCAGCATCTCCACAGTAAGTTGCCGGGCGGCGTCTGCACCTCAGCATCTCCACAGTCGGCACCCACAGCAGCTCCACAGTCGGCACCCTCAGCATCTCCACAGTAAGTTGCCGGGCGGCGTCGGCACCCTCAGCATCTCCACAGTCGTCACCCACAGCATCTCCACAGTCGGCACCCTCAGCATCTCCACAGTTAGTTGCCGGGCGGCGTCGGCACCTCAGCATCTCCACAGTCGGCACCCTCAGCATCTCCACAGTCGGCACCCACAGCATTTCCACAGTCGGCACCCACAGCATCTCCACAGTCGGCACCCTCAGCATCTCCACAGTTGGCACCCTCAGCATCTGCACAGTCGGTACCCCAACATCTCCACAGTCGGCACCCTCAGCATCTCCACAGTCGGTACCCTCAGCATCTCCACAGTCGGTACCCTCAGCATTTCCACAGTCGGCATCCTTAGCATTTCCACAGTCGGCACCCACAGCATCTCCACAGTCGGCACCCTCAGCATCTCCACAGTCGGCACCCTCAGCATCTCCACAGTCGGTACCCTCAGCATCTCCACAGTCGGCATCCTCAGCATTTCCACAGTCGGCACCCTTAGCATCTCCACAGTCAGCACCCTCAGCATCTCCACAGTCGGTACCCTCAGCATCTCCACAGTCGGCATCCTCAGCATTTCCACAGTCGGCACCCTTAGCATCTCCACAGTCGGCACCCTCAGCATCTCCACAGTCGGCACCCTCAGCATCTCCACAGTCGGCACCCTCAGCATCTCCACAGTCGGCACCCTCAGGATCTCCACAGTAAGTGTCCGGTCGGCGTCTTTAGCGACCACAGGGTCTAAATATGGTCAGATAGTTGTGATGTGTAAGTAACTCTTCGTTGACAGACGTTAAAGCAGGCAACGTTCAACTACGTTAAGTAACATCTTTTTATTAGGAAATAAAAGCGTCCTTTACCTACTCTTTCCGAGGCGTTACATGTGAAGTCTTCATGTTTACATTGTGTGACGATGGCTTTGGAATATCTAAACTCGTTGCAGAAGTTGAAGAGTTAAAATCTGTGTGCATTACCTTGCAGAGAGACTGACAGGTAGATAAATAGAGAGAGAGAGAGAGAGGGGAGAGAGAGAGAGAGAGAGAGAGAGAGAGAGAGAGAGGAGAGAGAGAGAGAGAGAGAGAGAACTGAAATGCACACATTTCTTCCTTGAATATCTTTCAGTCACATATTATGTACTGTTTGATGGAGATCAACCCCAACAATAAACATTGTTGAAATCGGTTGAAATCGAGATTTTAAAAACTTCAATCCATCCTAGGGTGATCCAGACTGACTCGAAGAGTCCCTCATTCCGTGCAGTCTCCTTCAAGGTCAGCGAAGGAAGAATACATAGCTCTTGGTCGTGTTTCTATTCATAGACTTTGTGTGAGTGCAAAGATAACATTGGTGTGTTAAGCCTGACTAATAATACATCAACTTCGTGCACTTAAGCAATACCATCACGATTTCCCCCGTCCTGGACAAATATATATATATATATATATATATATATATATATATATATATATATATATATATATATATATATATATATATATAATGCTGAACAATTAAGTAGTGGGGGAAAACAAGAGCAGGCTAACAAATCTTCAAGTATTATAGTAATGACTTGGCAAAGATTTGAACTTTTAGAAGAAAACAAAATTGAAGATGAAGTAAATGGGGAGGGGGGTGTTATATAAAAATATGAGAAACCCTTCACCAGCTGCCTGAGGGAACCATCGTAATTTTTCTCGTCGGCAGATCTATTTGTATTGCCTGCTCCTAGGCCTTTCGTCCACTGGATCGGATTCATCAGAGAGACACGGCTGATTGTGTCTGTGCTCTTGGTGTCAAATAGAGACACACCACAGTCCATAATTCTGTGGTGTTCTCACCACCAAGGGTTCAAAAAAGAATCCAACAGCACCCCCAAAGCAGCCAGTGAAGGGTAGTAAATGGAAAAAAAACGAAAGTGTGGAGATGAAAAAAAGTTGCTGATAAACTAAAAGCATTATGCAAACAGTATAAAATGAAAGGGACTCTATGAGCCTACGCTTGAAGATACATTCAAGTGTGCAAGGGAGATCAAAAGGTATGGAACAGTCTGAGTGGTCAGCTCTGCTGTTCAATAACCCAAGCATTGTCAGTGGCTAAGAATTGTACAGAACAACCTTTACTTGGATCTCCTAAGAGATGAAATCTCCCACTGATTGACCAAACAATATAATGCTGAACAATTCAGTAGTGGGGGAAAACAAGTGCAGGCTAACAATTCTTCAGTCATTATAGTAATGACTTGGCAAAGATTTGAACTTTTAGAAAAAAAATTGAAGATGAAGAAAATGGGGGGAATATATAAAAATATGAGAAACCCTTCACTAGCTGCTTGAGG
>CM031624.1:45784850-45789850 GCA_018398815.1 Conus ventricosus | reverse complement strand
AGCGCCACCAAGGAAGGCGTTGCAGTACTGTCTGAAGTTCTTTAGGTTGTCTCTCAGACTGAGAGTAATGTAATGAACAGTCCCCAAACCTGTAGAAGGAGCAGAGGGTTTTTTCCCTTGGTGTGCCACAAACACTTTGCACTGGATGGATGCAGACCTGCTTCTTTTTCTTTTCTTTTCTCTTCGGCTGGCTCAGACAGCGCGCCTTCTATTTCCATTTGGTTGGCTTAAACAGCACGCCTTCTATTTCCATTTGGTTGGCTTAAACAGCACGCCTTCTATTTCCATTTGGTTGGCTTAAACAGCAGGCCTTCTATTTCCATTTGGTTGGCTCAAACAGCGCGCCTTCTATTTCCCTTTGGTTGGCTCAAACAGCGCGCCTTCTATTTCCATTTGGTTGGCTTAAACAGCACGCCTTCTATTTCCCTTTGGTTGGCTTAAACAGCGCGCCTTCTATTTCCATTTGGTTGGCTTAAACAGCACGCCTTCTATTTCCATTTGGTTGGCTTAAACAGCACGCCTTCTATTTCCATTTGGTTGGCTTAAACAGCACGCCTTCTATTTCCATTTGGTTGGCTCAAACAGCGCGCCTTCTATTTCCCTTTGGTTGGCTCAAACAGCGCGCCTTCTATTTCCCTTTGTTGGCTTAAACAGCGCGCCTTCTATTTCCCTTTGGTTGGCTTAAACAGCGCGCCTTCTATTTCCATTTGGTTGGCTTAAACAGCACGCCTTCTATTTCCATTTGGTTGGCTTAAACAGCACGCCTTCTATTTCCATTTGGTTGGCTTAAACAGCATGCCTTCTATTTCCATTTGGTTGGCTCAAACAGCGCGCCTTCTATTTCCCTTTGGTTGGCTCAAACAGCGCGCCTTCTATTTCCATTTGGTGGCTCAAACAGCGCGCCTTCTATTTCCATTTGGTTGGCTTAAACAGCACGCCTTCTATTTCCATTTGGTTGGCTCAAACAGCGCGCCTTCTATTTCACTTTGGTTGGCTTAAACAACACGCCTTTTATTTCCATTTGGTTGGCTTAAACAACACGCCTTCTATTTCCCTTTGGTTGGCTTAAACAACACGCCTTCTATTTCCATTTGGTTGGCTTAAACAACACGCCTTCTATTTCCATTTGGTTGGCTTAAACAACACGCCTTCTATTTCCATTTGGTTGGCTTAAACAACACGCCTTCTATTTCCATTTGGTTGGCTTAAACAACACGCCTTCTATTTCCATTTGGTTGGCTCAAAAAGCGCGCCGTCTATTTTCCTTTGGCCGGCTCAGACATCGCGCCTTTTATTTCCCTTTGGTTGGCTTAAACAGAACCCTTCTATGTCCATTTGGTTGGCTCAAGCAGCGCGCCGTCTATTTCCCTTTGGTTGGCTCAGACAGCGCGCCTTCTATTTCTCTTTAGCTGGCTTAAACAATGTGCCTTCTATTTCCCTTTGGCTGGCTTAAACAATGTGCCTTCTATTTCCCTTTGGCTGGCTTAAACAATGTGCCTTCTATTTCCCTTTGGCGGGTTCAAACAGCGGGCCTTCTATTTCTCTTTAGCTGGCTTAAACAAAGTGCCTTCTATTTCCCTTTGGCTGGCTTAAACAATGTACCTTCTATTTCCCTTTGGCTGGCTTAAACAATGTGCCTTCTATTTCCCTTTGGCGGGTTCAAACAGCGGGCCTTCTATTTCTCTTTAGCTGGCTTAAACAATGTGCCTTCTATTCCCTTTGGCTGGCTTAAACAATGTACCTTCTATTTCCCTTTGGCTGGCTTAAACAATGTGCCTTCTATTTCCCTTTGGCTGGCTTAAACAATGTGCCTTCTATTTCCCTTTGGCTGGCTTAAACAATGAGCCTTCTATTTCTCTTTAGCTGGCTTAAACAATGTGCCTTCTATTTCTCTTTAGCTGGCTCAAACAGCGCACCTTCTATTTCACTTTGCCTGCTTAAACAATGAGCCTTTGGCTATTTCCCTTTGCTGCTTAAACAATGTAACCTCTATTTCCCTTTGGCTGGCTCATATGCCGTGCCTCCTATGTCCCTATGGCTGGCTCATATACTGTGCCTTCTATTTCCCTTTGGTTGGCTGCTACACTGTGCCTTATACCTGCCTTTGGCTGACTCATACACTGTGCCTTCTATTTCCCTTTGGCTGGCTCATATACTGTGCCTTCTATTTCCCTTTGGCTGGCTCATATACTGTGCCTTCTATTTCCCTTTGGCTGCTCATATACTGTGCTTTCCATTTCCCTTTGGCTGGCTCATATACTGTGCTTTCCATTTCCCTTTGGCTGGCTCATATACTGTGCTTTCCATTTCCCTTTGGCTGGCTCATACACTGTGTCTTCTATTTCCCTTTGGCTGGCTCATACACTGTGTCTTCATTGTGGCACTACTCCCATGATGCTCATCCTCGTTTCCCCGTGCACAGCCATCACCAGGTGTATGTCTATGTTTTGTATGAATGTGCACATACACTCATGCATACATACATACATACATACATACATACATACATACATACATACATACATACATACATACATACATACATACATACATACATTACATACATACATACATACGTATATTGTACATACATACATACATACATACATACATACATACATACATACATACATACATACATACATACACACATATATACATACATATGTACACACATACGTACATGCATACGTACATACATACATACATACATACATACATACATACATACATACATACATACATACATACATACATACATACATCATGCATGCATGCATGCATGCATGCATGCATGCATGCATGCATACATACATACATACATACATACATACATACATACATACATACATACATACATACATACATACATACACACACATACATACATACACACACATATATGCACATACATATACAGAGAGAGAGAGAGAAGAGAGAGAGAGAGAGAGAGAGAGAGAGAGAGAGAGAGAGAGGAGAGAGAGAGAGAGAGAGAGAGAGAGAGAGAGAGAGAGATTTCCATTTGACTGGGGTGCTTTTTTCTTTTCGATCATCATATTACAGACCTCGCGATTACCAGTGATGTGAAATCCAAAGTGTGTCATCGATGGAGAGTAGCCAAAGTCTGTTTAAGTTGAGCAGCAATTAACTTCTGGAGCTTGGTTTCTTTGTTTTTCTTTTGTTTCTGTCGTAGAAAAAAGGTAGGTGTAAAGGAAGGGTTTAGTGCTGCGTTCAAGGAAGAACTATAATCCCCAGTGCTATGTTGACCTCCACTGCTATAGGGACACCTAACTTGGCAAGATTCCACAGACACCAATGGGGAACCAGCACAGAAAGTCTGACATGGCAATGACCAGGAGACGACGGGCGACAGTCCTTTCATTGGATTTGGATCTGGTTCCGTCTTGACTCCTTGGATGGCTTTACTCGTCGACCTTTCATCTGACATTGTGTTGGCTCTGACTGACCAATAGATGAGACCTGACCAACAGCGATCAATAAAACATGATAAGGTTAACGATAATCAGGACACTGAAAGAGTAATGGCGACCAGAAAGTCAGCTCTGGTGACTGGCAGAGGAATGCAGATTCCTGTCTGGCTGTAGAACGCCCAGTGGGACGTCACAGGGAGTAATGGTATTGAGGCCAGGATCACCCCTAGTCCCCAGCTGACAGTGCAAGCTAGTTGAGATGATATGATTCCAAAATGAAGGTTGGTGAAAGGAAAGCGGATTACAAGAAAGCGATCAATGGTGATGAGGAAGATGAGGAATGACGATACCTCACAGGACAGGAAGGAAAGGAATCCTGCAGTGCTACACACGTACTTTGTTTCCACGTCATTTCCTTCCATAGGTAATGGCCGCCATATGTATAATCAGCCACTCCAATCACTGACAGATAGACCCCCATTAACGAATCTGACACAGACAGATGAACAACAAACACTACATAACCAATCTTCCTTTTTCGTATGGCAAACGTGTATATGCGATATATAAAACTTCCTAGATTTCCAAGTGAAGCTAGAACAGCGAACAAAGCAACAACACTTACATAAAATCTTGTCATTAGCAAATGACCACATGAGGATATTTCATCAACTGGCGCCACACATTTCCCAGTGAAAGCTACCGGCAGCATTATCGAACAACACAGTCTGTAGTTGTCAGTAAACACTTCCTCCAGCTCATCCATTTCTCTCAGGAAGTCAGGGCTGAAGTGAGAAGTTGGACAACCACGCAAATTCAAAACTCTGAGTGATCCGAACAACTGTTGTCCTTTCAATGAATTGAGTCTGCTGTGGGATAAATCTAAAATTTCAATTCGAGGCATTACTTCTGACCACACAGGCAAGTTCAAACTCTGATTTAGCACTCGGGAAAGATTCAGCAGCGTTACTGATGCCAGTCTGTACATTCGATTAAAACTAGCAATGCTAGAGGACAAGGGGTTTCCAGCAAGTACCAGTTCCCTGAGATGTGTCAGTTGTAGGAACAAAGTGAACCTGAGTTCACACAGAAGGTTATCACTCAGGTCCAGTGTGTGAAGATTAGGTAGTCCAAGGTAGATGAGTTCTGTCAGCCCACAGTCACCAACACCAAGGTGGATCAGCATGGTTTTGTCAGCCACTTTATCTAGGGTCACCCCGTTCCTCTGGCTTCCAGATAGCGAAGGTGTAAAGAAGGCTCGGGCCGAGAGAGGTAATTGCCGTAACACACAGATTGGTCGGGACAAGATTCCATTTCCTGGCACATCAGCTCGTCATCAGAGTGTGGACAGTCAGGCTCTCCGTCACAGAGATGCTCTATGTGCACACAGATCGTTTTCTCAAGGAGGAGACACCTGTAAAATCCTGGACACTTGTAGGCATCACAATTATCCTCATCTCCATGACTTGGACAATCATACACGCCATTGCATCGAGTGTAGACAGGTAAACAGTACTCTATGTCAGGACACATGAAGTGTGTTTCTGGACACTGGAAATATTGTTAGGA
>CM031624.1:45777350-45782350 GCA_018398815.1 Conus ventricosus | reverse complement strand
AAAGCATACCTGGAACATTTTTCGTTTATCAGTGTACAATAACATGTCATCCCATCAACCTTATATTTTCTCCAATAAATCTACCCTTCAAAAACCTCTTTGACTCTCATGTATGATGTTTGGAAAACATTTTTTCAATCGATTAGCAACAAAAGCAGAAGCTATCTTATATGTAGTGTAACAAAGAGATGGGGCCCCGTTTTTCACAAATCTTTTCGGCTTCCCTTCCTTGGGGATACATATTAGGTTCCCTGTCGGGGGTAGTTGATAATTGGCCCTTTAGCAAAACCTTCATTAATAGACGTACAAGGAAAGTTCCAATATCTACAAAGAAAAAACTGAAAAAATTCAACAGTAAAACCCATCAGGCCCAGGGCTTTTAAAAATTTTTCACCCTGTTTCAAAGCAGTGCAGCCTCTTCCAGTGTAATCAAAACCCCCCCTCTAATGGAGCTCTCCTCCTCAGATAATGCTGGAGCACCCGGAAGCTTTCAGAAATATTCATATCAGTTACATCTCTAAAGTTTGTAAATTGTTCATAAAAAATTTTTAATCAGGGGGAAATACTTTTTTGTTCAGAAATGACTAAATCTTTTTCTAAAAAGGGATAGATTTTCAAGAAAACTTCGTTTTTTCAAGAGCGCAAAATATTTATTCACCTTTTCCCTTGACTTAGCCAGTGAACTCTCGGCGCATTGCCATGCCTTCAAGTCTGTGATTCCTGATTTCTTTCAATTCTGTTTTTAGGTTTTCTAAATGAGGGAAAGTTTCCTCTTGTAAATTCTGTTCAATGTTTTTTATTTTTGTTTCTAGGTTCATGTTTCCTTTGATATCCATTTTTTTCTTATAAGTACTATAAGAGATTGTTTTGCCTCTTAAATTTTCCCGCATTAATGTCACAAAAAAGAGACGATCATCAATTTGAAAAAAGGTTTTTTATTACTAATTTTATGCTTTATCTAAGTTGTTACGGTAATGCATACTGTTTCTTGGGATCGCTGATCAGCTCTCTAATTTTTGAAACATATTGCTTATCTCTTAAAACTATTGTTGAATTTCCCAAAAGGTCCCGTCGCGTTTGAAATGTTCTTTTTTTAAAAGCAATTTTGACAAGAGAATGATCTGATCGATACCAGGATCTATGCAAACATAATTAACTTCCCTCATTAATTCTTCAATGATCATAAAGTAGTCAAGTCTTGCTTGTTTATAAGAGTGAAATTTCCGCCATGTATAGTTTTTTTTCTCGGGTATAATTCTCTGTAAACATCGAACAGATTGTATTTTGTCATTATATCATTGATTTTTGCTCGGGTTCTGGCCGATTGGTGACATTGTATCATTTCTAACATCCATTTTTAAATTAAGGGCACAATTCCAGTCTCCCCGTTATAAATTTCATGTTGGTTTGCCAAAGCTCTCAATGAGTTCACAAACACTATCGAAAATTTCGGGGCTATCACCACGGCTAGGCCCGTATAAGTTCACCAAAGTAAACCCTTTTTTTAAGAATTGAATATTCATAACAATGTAACACCCATGCTGGTCTCTTAATAACATCATGTATCTTGTACTCAAAATTATTATTAAAAGAACAGCTACACCATTTTTATTAGTTTTTCCCTACCACACAGCCATACATTATATCCCCAGCTGGCTCGAATAAAATTCTCAGAGTCTTTCCTTTTAAATGTGTCTCTTGAAGACAATAAATATGGGGCTGCTTTTTTCTCAAAAAAAAACCCAAATACATCTTTTTTTTTTTTTTTTTTACTATTATTTAGACCATTACAATTCCCAAGAACAATTTTAAGTGAACTATCCTGTGCCATGTTGAGTTCTGGCAAGAAAGGTTAAAGTAGTAAACAGATAACAGCAATAAAAAAAAATTTTTTTTAAAAAAAAAAAAAAAGGCTAAAAAAGAAAAAAAGTGAAATATCCAAAAGTGTTGCTAACACTAGAGAACACTTTTTAAAAATCAGGATTTTGAAACCCCCCCAAATTTTAACAAAGCCCCTGCCTAAAACCCTCCATGTAAAGGCAAGATTTCCCCCATCATTAATCAAATCTTATAAATGCACAAAAAAAGTATACTGACCCATTTTTCAATCTCACTCTCAACACAAGCTATCACCTTGATAGAATAAAATAAAAGTAAGTATAAATAAAGACCAGTTAAAAAGCAATGACAAAAACACACACATCACACACCAAACCCTGTTTTTAAAAGGCCCCCACCCCCCCTCTAAAAACGAGCATTGTCCTACTTTTTACAACCCCTTTACTACAAAATCACGCGTGACAGGAAGGGGAAAAAAAAAAAAGAGAAAAGAAAAAAAAACAAACAAAAAAAAAAAAAACCCTTCAAACAACTGTGTCATGGTCATCTTGTTGATGTCTTATACGTGAACAAAAATTTACTATCCCTCCATGCAATCACATTATCTGTGGGCAAAGACCAAATACAAATATATGGAAAAAACAAGAATAGTACCACAAGGCTCGGTTTTCTTTCATTACTTTTGTACACTACTACCTTCGACGCAAGGACTGCTCCCCCGACTTGCCAATCCCCAAAGACCTTCACCCCCTGATGTAAACAAAGTCCAGTGGGAGGAAAACAAACCCAAACAAAACAATAACAACAACAAAAAGGAAATCGCCAAAGTCGTTATAAAAAAAAAAATAGCGCACAGATACAGAAATTACATCAAGTAGATTCTAAATTACAAACCTTTAAGAATTCACGAGTTTTCACACTTACGATTTTGAACAGAAAATAAACGCAGCTGGTTAAAATAATTTGGTCTACTTACAGTTCAAGCAGACGACACAATGTCAAAGCAAAGGTGGAAGTGACGGCGTGACACACAAAAGAGGAAAGAAACAAAACTAACGCAGTTGCCTAAATTCGGCAAGAGATTTCACTGTCGCGATTCGTCCCGTCACCGTCTTCACCACCACTGCACCGTTCTTCGTCCACGCCTGCTGGCAAATGTCCCTCTCGTTTCGCACTGAACATAGCAGCTGATAGGCCCGTGGGGTCAGATCTTCCACCATAGTGACCCCGGTTTCCTTTCAACTTCTTGCGCGCGTAGAGCACAGAGTCCCTGACGCGACGGGAAACAAAACGAAGGAGGAGTGTTTGTTCAATGTCATGATTAATACGTGTGTGTCCCCCGTTATTGGCAAGGCATTCAAGGCAGCGTTGTCGCATGGAGTTCACCAGTGTGCGCAGAAAGGCCTGGGGGACAGCAGCCCACTCCTGGTGGAGTGACTCAAACAGCTGACCCAGGTTAGCAGGAGGAGGACGTCGCTGCTGCCGTCTCCAGCCCAGCTCATCCCAAAGATGTTCGATGGGGTTCAGGTCTGGGCTGTTTGCGGGCCACTGCATTCTGTTGACACCAGCAGCTTGGAGAAACGTGTTTACTGCTCTGGTGTAATGGGGCCGTGCATTGTCGTCTTGAAAGACTGCCTGAGGTCCAAGCTGTTGAAGGCTGGCAGCACCAGGGGTTGCAAAATCTCTGTTTGGTACCGAACACCATTCAAGTTCCCTGCCACGTTTGTAGAGAACCGTTCTGTAGCATGTGCTTATGCCGCCCCAGATCATAACGGATCCCCAACCATAGCGGTTCCTTTCCAGACAGCTTCTTCTGCAAAACGCTCCCTACGACGTCTCCAGACCTGTTCGGTCTATCGGGGGGATCCAGGGAGAACCGCGACTCGTCTGTAAACATCACGTTAGCCCACTGTTCATGTGTCCATCTCACGTGCTGCGGTGCACCATACTCGGCGTGGTGCTCTGTGGGCATCAGTCAAACAAGGTCTTAAGGCTGGTCGTCGAGCACGGAGGTCAGCAGCGTGTAGGCGGTTTCGTATGGTCTGATCACTGACAACAGTGTTGGCGGCATCTCTCTAAGGCAACGTCTGATGTTGTTTGCACTTGCTGTTCTTTCTTGTGTGGCCTGCCTTTCAATGTATCGGTCCTCTCGTGGTGTTATTCTGGGTCGACCAGAGCGTGGTCGTTCTTGCACTCTTCCCGTGTCTTGAAAGCATTGTCTGAGCCTGATAACAACAGAATGTGATACCCCAAGTCTCCGTGCCACTTCCCGGACTGCAACTCCTTCTTGGAGCCATCCTATTGCTCTTCCTCGATCCAGCTCGTTCAGTCTTCGACGTGGAGGCATGCTGTTGCATTGCATTTTTCGCCAGTACAGTGGCTTTTAAAGACATTTGGTTGAGCATACTTTATGACCTATAGCCTGATTTAGCTCGTGCTTCACATGATTTTGATTTAGCACATGCTCCTCGAATCCCAAGCACATCGAAATTCACCCCAATTTGTTTCAAAAAATAAGTTGCGACACGTGTTTTTCAAGGCGCGTGAGAAATGTGTGCCACAAAATTGCAGTTGCCGCATTCATTTGTGCGTGTGGTTCAATTTGTTTGGACCACAACGGCGGTACAATTGAAATTTGTGAATTTTTAAAAGTTTTTGTGCATTTTCAATGTTGGTCCTTAACTTTTTTTTGAACAGTATATGCAACAATGTAGCACGCCAAAGGCTTTTTTCATATAAAAAAATGTGATAGAACGCTCTTTCGACTAGGAAATTAATATTTCATTCGTGTTGTTAATTCGTCGACATGATCAGCAATTGACCCTCCGTTTGTAAAGCTTGCTTGATTAATGGGTATTACAACATTCATAATACAAAAGTAAGTAAGCTTATTTCTTTTTTTTAATCCAGGAATTTTGCGATGTGAGATGTCAGAGGTATGGCATGGTAATCATTACTGTTTGTGGCAGACTTACCAGGTTTTACAACTTGAGTAGTTACTGTTTCCAAATAACTGGCATAGTACCATCCATCCTGATCTTTTGAAATAATCTTAATAAAAAAAAGAAATGAAAAAAGTGTTCAGGTAAATGTCTATGCATTTCATTTGAAAAATCATCTAATCAAACTGATGGTGTTTGGTAACTTTTGCGGAGATGGAA
>CM031624.1:45747350-45762350 GCA_018398815.1 Conus ventricosus | reverse complement strand
TCTTAGATGGCACCTTTGGTGGTTTTTGAAAACTCAACAAACATACTACGGTAATAATAGATTGAAGAAATAGGGGGAGATACGCATTCATATCTGCAGTGGTAGATGATTCTGCCTAACTAACAGTATGTGCTTGTGTGGGTGAATGGGGAAAAATAAAATACATGCTTCTCAAAATGAGCCTTCAGCAAGCTTATATTCTCCAAGGGGAGACATCCTCCAATAGGGAGGGAAACTCACTAACATATAACTCCTGGTCATATACCGATATTTCGAAACTTGGTGGTTTCTCCTCAGTGACCGCGGAAAGTGGTAATTTGACTCCTCTGCCTTTTCAGTTTTAAGAAGAATGCAATCCCAGAAAAGGTTGGTGTGCAATACCGTAGTATGTTTGTTGAGTTTTCAAAAAACCAACCAAAGGTGCCATCTAAGAAGCAAAAGAAAATCATAAAAGAGCAAAACAAACTACATTTTCTTGTGAAAAATAGAAAATATAAAAAGATATCCTCTAAGACACAAGTGCTGAGGGCTAGTTTCTTGGAATGAATCCGCAAGGGACTAAAATACAACAAACTAATAAATTCCAAGGATAAGTACCGCAACGTTCCAGCAACTTACAGAGCAGCTTGGTGTTGCAATGACTGCAAGAAATATTGAATTATAAACAAAGCTTGCTCTTATGTCTTAGATTGAAGAAATAGGGGGAGATACGCATTCATATCTGCAGTGGTAGATGATTCTGCCTAACTAACAGTATGTGCTTGAGTGGGTAAGAGCAAGCTTTGTTTGTAATTCAATATTTCTTTTGCTTCTTAGATGGCACCTTTGGTTGGTTTTTTGAAAACTCAACAAACATACTACGGTATTGCACACCAACCTTTTCTGGGATTGCATTCTTCTTAAAACTGAAAAGGCAGAGGAGTCAAATTACCACTTTCCGCGGTCACTGAGGAGAAACCACCAAGTTTCGAAATATCGGTATATGACCAGGAGTTATATGTTAGTGAGTTTCCCTCCCTATTGGAGGATGTCTCCCCCTTGGAGAATATAAGCTTGCTGAAGGCTCATTTTGAGAAGCATGTATTTTATTTTTCCCCATTTACCCACTCAAGCACATACTGTTAGTTAGGCAGAATCATCTACCACTGCAGATATGAATGCGTATCTCCCCCTATTTCTTCAATCTAAGACATAAGAGCAAGCTTTGTTTATAATTCAATATTTCTTGCAGTCATTGCAACACCAAGCTGCTCTGTAAGTTGCTGGAACGGTGCGGTACTTATCCTTGGAATTTATTAGTTTGTTATATTTTAGTCCCTTGCGGATTCATTCCAAGAACTAGCCCTCAGCACTTGTGTCTTAGAGGATATCTTTTTATATTTCCTATTTTTCACAAGAAAATGTAGTTTGTTTTGCTCTTTTATGATTTTCTTTTGCTTCTTAGATGGCACCTTTGGTTGGTTTTTTGAAAACTCAACAAACATACTACGGTATTGCAAACCAACCTTTTCTGGGACTGCATTCTTCTTAAAACTGAAAAGGCAGAGAAGTCAAATTACCACTTTCCGCGGTCACTGAGGAGAAACCACCAAGTTTCGAAATATCGGTATATGACCAGGAGTTGTATGTTAGTGAGTTTCCCTCCCTATTGGAGGATGTCTCCCCCTTGGAGAATATAAGCTTGCTGAAGGCTCATTTTGAGAAGCATGTATTTTATTTTTCCCCATTCACCCACTCAAGCACATACTGTTAGTTAGGCAGAATCATCTACCACTGCAGATATGAATGCGTATCTCCCCCTATTTCTTCAATCTAAGACATAAGAGCAAGCTTTGTTTATAAGTCAATATATATATATATATATATATATATATATATATAATAAGAAGGAAAAAATGGACCGCAGAACCACTTGGTAGACTCCTTTAATGTATCCAATATTTCGGTCCAAAGACCTTCCTCTGGGACATATATATATTGTACACCTATCGTTGGGGTGTGCTCCATGTAGATTATTCATGTTTATTGATGTTTGTTGATGATGTTTTGTATGTGTTGGATGGCCCAGGTAGCATAGAAAAAAATAAAAGAATTGCGGTTGTGTTGCATGGCTGTCTATATGCAGTTGAGTGTGTGTGTGTGGTAGGAAAGCGCGAACACGCATCCATATTTCTGAGAGAGTCAGACACACAGACACACACGCACTAAGCACCCATTTGTAACACGGTCTATGACCGAATGGTTGAAAAGCTTTTTGTTGTTTTTTTGTTTGTTTGTTTTTTTTTTTTGTTTTGTTTTGTTGTTGTTGTTGTTGTGTTTTGTTTTGTGTGTGTGTGTGTGTCTGTGTGTGTGTGTGTGTGTTTAAACCCATCAACACATTCCATAATTTCATCTTCGATTGTCTCCCCCCCACCTCCCCTCCCTTTTCCACACCTTAATGTCGAGCAGTTGGCTATGTTACTCACTGATGTTGACGTTTCACCTGAGTCTTAGGTTCCGAGTTCTTCGCCCCCCCCCCCCCCCCCCCCCCCCCGCACTTCTGTATTTCTATTGCAAGTCTATCCTTTCAGTCTGCATGTCCTTGACAGTATTCTCCAGATAATTTCTATTTGTTGTGTGGTCCTCTAAGTCTCTCCATTGACTTCTCAACTGCTTTCCCATCTTCCTTGATGATCACCTCTTCAAAAAAAAATTCTTCCCTCATTTCACACAACTCCTGGTATCGCCACATCTTACAGACTGTGCCCGGTCTTTGTTTCGTGCTATTTCGTTTCACTCTACTGACCTATTCTGAGTACGCTTTCACTGTTTCTTCTCCCCTTTCGCTGCTGAAAGGCGTAGGGTCTTTGTGTAAGTATGATTCGGTCATTGCACATTCGGTGGTTCAAAGGAATGCCCCCCTTATAGTAAACATAGCTTCGTCACATCATTTTGTGAAGAATTTCATGTAACAGCGTCACGCTCTTCTGTCGGAGACCAAGAAGCCATTTACTTGTTTGCCGCAAAGTATACATCATAACGTGGAGTCTACAGTACTACCATAGAAACTTTGAAAAAACATTTCAGACCATTGTCGATGAAGATTGGAAATGAAGCCGACAGTAGATATACTTTCTAAAAAAACACACACAAAACTTTCATCTTCTAAATTTTAAAAGGAATTTAAAGTACATCGGCCTGTTAACATGGACAAACAAATGACAAGACAAAACACGACCCGTGTCGACCCCTTAGGTCTTCTTCAAGCAAGATAAACAACATTCAGGATGATGAAAACGGAGAACGAGAAGTCACTTATCTTCTCAAATTCGGCGCAAGTTGAATGAAAGCGAAGCCGTTGGGAAGTAGACAACTTTATCACTTTTTCACCTGTAAGAACATGTCCTGTCCCATGCGAAGCAAGACAAGACAGACAGTGGACCTTGATGACCGGATCTGTCCGCCCCATCGTGTCACAAGTTGAAACGAGACGAAACAGACAGTGGATGTTCAATAACCCAATCTGTCTGCTTCATCTTGTCACATGTTGAAACGAGACAAAACAGACAGTGGATGTTTGATAACCCAATCTGTCTGCTTCATCTTGTCACATGTTGAAACGAGACAAAACAGACAGTGGATGTTCCATAACCCAATCTGTCTGCTTCATCTTGTCACATGTTGAAACGAGACAAAACAGACAGTGGATGTTTGATAACCCAATCTGTCTGCTTCATCTTGTCACATGTTGAAACGAGACAAAACAGACAGTGGATGTTTGATAACCCAATCTGTGTGCTCCATCTTGTCACGTGGTGCAAGTCTCTCTGTGACTGTCATACTCATGAATAGTTAAAAACCAGAGGATGCCCATAGTTGTTATGATGATAACATAGCGTTTTTAAAGCGCCTTACCAAAGGCTCTAGGTGCTGACAATTCACTTTCGTGTATACAACGTGCTGCCTACCTAGGTAATGCCGACAGAAGAGCTGCCTGCATGCGCTTCATTCTGTCGTTTTCCATGTCATATAGCCAATGTAGTTCACTCAGTTTCCTTACTTCTTTCATTCTTTCAATTTCTCATGCAGGGTGCATGCTATGTGTAACATGTATCCATACCAATGGCCACATGGCCTTCTCTTCCCAAAGTTGGTGATGGGATTTTACGTGTATGCAAGATGTTATGCGTGTGTTCACACATGGAACCTCGGTTTATAGTCTCATTCGAAGAACTCTTTAGGAAATGGAGTCAGAACCAATGTTAACTCCGAGGAAAAAAATCCCCTGTACCAAAACGGCCCGTAGGAGTTTCAAACTCGCAACCCCAGGATGACCAAGATTAGGAGTCCGGCGCACTACCAGCTGAGCTATTCAGGCCCCAAAGTCACGATGCGACAGTACACACTCTCCTTTCTACATATTTTTTTTAAAGTCTGAAACAACATGGGTAATTAAAGCATTAGGGCGAATGAATTTCATCCTCAAATCATGCAGAGCAGGAAAGCAAAGTAGGACATGAATGGCATCTTCCTCAGAATAATGGCACACGAACATTTCACCCTGCCATTTCATTGTTTTTGACAATGTGCTTTTATCAGTGGAAGGCAATTTCTGACACATTATGATGGGTTTGTAAAAAACTACGTATTTTGCCCCCTATGTATTCGTTACATTAACACACAGAACTTTAAGCCCTCCCTGTGGACTGCCGATTTTTAAGCTGCGATAATAGCACCTGGATGTAGCTTTATATGGGAGTTCTTACAGAAAAAAGACGACACAATGCTGTGAAAATATATAAAAACTTAAGGCAAAAGGTTATGCATGTGTGAATGTCATTATGTATGTATGTAATGTGTGTGTGTATGCATGTATGTTTGTATGTATGTATGCATCTATGCATGCTTGTACGTATGTATATACGTGTGTGTGTGTGTGTGTGTGTGTGTGTGTGTGTGTGTGTGTGTATGTATGCATGTATGAATGTATGCATGTATGTATATATGCATGTATGTATGTATATATAAACATATATGTATATACGTATATGTGTATGTATGTATGTATGTATGTATGTATGTATGTATGTATGTGACGTCTGCAATTCATGGTATCACACTAAATGTATGTTAATGAATTCAGCAGTTTATGAAGCATTATGCAATAGTGATATATCTTGGACTTGTTTTACCTGCGGGCTTCCAAACTTTAGCTCGAGACTTTTTGAAGATTCTATTGAAGACTGCAGCTCAGAAAGCAACCGTTTTGACCCTATCTCACCAGACCGATCCCCAAAAGAAAACTTGAAATTTTGTCCTAAGTTTGCATCCACCCCTGATTCTAAAACTGATAAAATCCCAAATCATAAAGTGCAACGGAACCCCAAATCATTAAGAGAAAAAGATAAACTTAAATGCATAGTTGTAAATTTTCAATCTCTTATAAAGAAAAAGGAAGAACTCAGTAATTTAGTCACCGAAAAAAACATTGATGTTGTAATTGGAACAGAAACTTGGCTAGAAACTGGAACATCCAGCAGCGAACTTCTAATGGAGGACTTTGATATTTTAGAAAGGACAGACTTGGAAAAAGAGGTGGGGGAGTCTTGATTGCCATTAGGAAGAACTTAGCCAGTGAGTTTTTATATCAAGGCAAAAATAGTGAAAGTTTATTTTGTAGGATTAATTTTAAGAATAAGAGACCTGTCATTGTTGGATCAGTTTACAGACCTCCAGACTCAGATGAAAATGTATGTTCGTCTATCTGCAGAGACATTTCTGATATTGTTTTGGCCAATAGGAAGGCAATATTATGGATTGGTGGAGACTTTAACTTACCAGATATTGATTGGAGTGAAGATGCCATACTTGGTAATCAATACAGTAAAAATATTAATACTCAGATTTTTGATGCCACCAAAGACCTTGGATTAGTACAGTCAGTTGAATCACCAACTCGTGGTAAGGCATTCCTGGATTTATTTTTTACCAATTGTCCAGGCGCCTTAGGCAATCAGGAATTAATTGCAGGCCTGGGTGATCATGATATAGTTCTCTTAGAGAGCAACTTTCAACCCTTTCGAAGAAAACCCCCTAAACGTACCATCAGACTCTGGAACCAAGCAGATTTACCAAAATTGCGCAGGGATACTCGTGATTTCAGCCGTCTTTTTTTTTGAGGTCCCATAGTGTTAAAGATAATGTCAGTGACCTTTGGAAGTGTATAAAATCTAACTTGGAATTTATTATGGATGACAACATACCTACTAAAATAACTTCAAGCAAGAACCACCAGCCATGGATTACTACAAAAACTAAACGTTTGTTGAGAAGGAAACATCGTTTCTTTAAGAATTGAAACTACATCCTAATTCAGAAAGATTACTGGTTAGGTATAAACATATTAAGAGACGGTGTCAGAGAGAATGTAGACTTGCTCACTCCAATTATGTTAATTCGATGATTTCGGAAGGTGATCATCAAACAAGAAATTATGGTCTTACATAAGGAGTAAGAGACAGGACAACATTGGGATTCCAGACCTGAGAAACAACCAGAATAACCTAATACAGGACCCTGAAGGGAAAGCAAACTTACTAAACAAGCAGTTTTGTTCAGTTTTCTCAAATCCCAAACCTTTAATTAACGTTAGACTAAAGGATGATGATAAACTCCCTGAAATGCAAAACATCAAAGTAAACAAAGCAGGAGTATTTAAGTTACTGACCAATATCAATGAAAACAAAGCTACTGGTCCCGATGGCGTTCCTGGCAAGCTCTTAAAATTATGTGCCAATGAATTGAGTGAGGTATACCAATTACTTTACCAAGCTTCACTGGACCAGGGAGTAATACCTGATGAGTGGCGAGATGCGAGCATTGTTCCCTTATTCAAAAAGGGTGACAAAACAAAAGCAGAGAACTATAGACCTGTATCTCTTACATCCATATCAGCTAAACTACTTGAACACATAATATATAGTAGCATAATGGACCATCTTGACAAATATGACTTCTTAAATAATTCCCAGCATGGTTTTAGACAGCGAAGGAGTTGTGAGACTCAACTTATAACAACTCTCAATGATTTTAGTAACTGTTTAAATAACACAGCAAATAGATGCAATTTTATTAGACTTTTCTAAAGCCTTTGATAAGGTTGACCATGAGGGCCTGCTGCTTAAATTAGAACACATTGGCATTGACGGTTCTTTGCTAAAATGGGCTAGATCATTCCTCGTTGGGAGAACGCAGAAAGTTGTTGTGGAAGGGTCGTCATCCCATTGTAAACCAGTCTTGTCAGGTGTACCACAGGGAACTGTTCTGGGGCCCTTGTTTTTCTTAATTTATATAAATGACATAAGTAGAAATCTCTCTCCTGGAACTACTATAAGGCTTTTTGCAGATGACAGTTTAGTATATAGAACAATCAGAAGCAAGAATGATACTCGCATTCTACAAGAAGATCTAAACGCTTTACAAGAGTGGGAAAGAACTTGGAAAATGGAATTTCATCCCAAAAGTGCCAAGTGTTGCGTATATGTAACAAACGCTCACCAATTAGATCAGATTATTCTATCCATAATACTATTCTTAAAGAAACTAATGCTGCAAAATATTTAGGCGTGATTATAGATAGTCGTCTCAAATGGAAAGAACATTACAATTTAGTATGTAAGAAAGCAAATAACATCTTAGCTTTCTTATACAGGAACATCAATGACTGCCCCCAAAAGGTTAAAGACGACTGCTACAAAACACTGGTTAGACCAGTACTGGAATATGGTTGCTCAGTTTGGGATCCTTACCATCTAAAGGACATTGATAACCTCGAAAAGATTCAGAAGAGAGCAGCACGGTTCGTAACAGGGAACCACATCAGAGAAAAGGGGAATACTAGGAAGAACATGAGGAAATTAGAATGGAAACCCTTAGAAGAGAGAAGAGCTTTTATTAAACTTAACACCTTTTCAAAGGCAGAGCTAAAGTAATTGATATTCCAATGGAACAACTAGTATTGAATAAAAGTAGCACCAGGAGTGGCGGTCAATGTTATACCATACCTGCATCAAATATTGACAGCCACTTACATTCTTTTTATCCCAGTTCTGTACGGCTGTGGAACTCACTGCCGGGTGCCATCAAGATTGCCACAAGTGCAATCTCATTCAAGGGACAAATTGATTCGACAGTTTTGAGATCTGCATATTGATGATTTTCTATTTTTATTTCCCCAGATATTTTATTATCACCTGGGCCTGAATTTGGCCATTGCTTTTAAATCGAGTGCGACCCCTTGTTGCCAATTTGCTCCAGGGGCCAACAGTCAGAGTCGCACTGTTTTATGTTATTTTATTTTATTTTTTAATATGCGCGCTGGTGACCTACTCGTTTTTGAGTGAACCAGTATTTTAGGAAGAAGAAGAAGAAGATGTATGTATGTATGTATGTATGTATGTATATATGTATGTATGTAAGTGTGTATATACATGTCTATATACACGTATGTGTGTGTATGTATGTATGCAAGTATGTATGTATGTATATATGCAGGTATGCATGCATGTATGCATGTATATGTGTGTGTATGTATGTACGTGTGAATGTATGTATGTATGCATGCACGTATGTATATGTTATGTATGTAGGTAGGGAGGGAGGGAGGGAAGGAGGGAGGTATGCATGTATGTATGTATGCATGTATGTATGTATGTATGTATGTATGTATGTATGTATGTATGTATGTATGTATGTATGTATGCATGTATGCATGATTTCATGTGTGTATACAGATAGGTAGGTAGACAGGTATGTATGTAGGTATGCATGTATGTTAGTAGGTAGGTACGTAAGTAGGTAGGCATGCATGCATTTATGCATATATGTATCTATGTATATATGAATTCATATATGTATATAGATAGGTAGATAGACAGGTATGTATATAGGTATCCAATCAGTGCTACAGTCGATGTCGGAAAAAACATCCTCTCCGCACGCGCGCGCGCACACACACACACACACACACACACACACACACACACACACACACACACACACACACACACACACACACACACACACACACACACACACACACACACACACACACACACACACACACACACACACACACACATATGCACAGAGAGAGAGAGAGAGAGAGAGAGAGAGAGAGAGAGAGAGAGAGAGAGAGAGAGAGAGAGAGAGAGAGAGAGAGAGACACACACATCTCTCTCTCTCTCTCTCTCTCTCTCTCTCTATATATATATATATATATATATATATATATATATATATATACATAATTATAATGTTAACGGGCTTCTTCAAAAGTTAGATAACAATGATTTCATTAATTTCATCATTTCGTTCGACTTTATCTGCCTTACTGAAACGTTTATTGGATTTAACTTCGAATCATTACTTTTTAAAGATTTTATAATATTTACGTCAAAAGCAAAGAAACTATCTCAACAAGGGAGGTACTCCGGTGGCGTCATAGTTATGATTAGAAAACGTTACGCTGATTTCATAGAAAGAATTCAGACAGACCAGGAAAACGTTGTAGTTTTGAAGATTCGCAGAGACTTATTTTGCACGGACAAAGATGTAATGTATATTTGTTCTTATATCCCCCCACATGACTCAACATTCTGGAAGACCCAGCAGGGTACTTATGGTGTTGAACTATTAGAACAGTGCTTAACAGACTTGCATGACACTTATGATGAGTTCTACATGTTGTTGAATGGAGACCTGAATGCAAGAATTGCAGACAAAAATTATTCTTTTTCTGATGACAGAAACGATTTTGATCCAACATTCCAGCTCACAATAGCTTTCCAAGAAAATCACAAGACAGTTATGTAAATAATTTTGGAAACCAACTCATTGAATTATGTGATATGTTTGATTGTATTATACTGAATGGACTGAGTGAATCAAATTTTGATGATAACTGTACATATATAGGAGCGTCTGGAGAAAGTACAGTTGACTATTTTCTTGCATCCATTGATTTATGCTCGTGTATTCATTTCATGTCTTTTGATGTTGAGAATATAATTGAATCGGATCATCTGCCAGTTAGTCTGAAAATAGAAATAAGTAAAAAAGATAATGATTGCTTTCGTGATACGCAACCAACTCGAACAACAGAGAGGGAAAGATTTGCTTGGAATAAGGATTATGAAGAAGAATTTGTCAAATCATGGGAAAGTGGAGATATACAAAACAAATTACGTAAAGCAGCAAATAATTTAGACAACGATGTAGATAGCTCCTTGGAAACATTTGTACAATGCTTAAAAGAATCTAGCAAATGCATGTTGAAACGCAGCGGTACATACAGGAAGAAGAGGTCGGAATGGTTCGACGATGAATGTCACAAAGTCAAAACAGAAACTAGGAGAAAATTAAACTATTTCAGAGCATTACACAAAGAATCCTCAATTCAGAAAGAAGAAATGAAAACTAAGGTTCAAGAAGCCAGAGTTATATATGTCGATGCAAGGAAGAAGTATAAATACTTATTAAGGATGAAAAAACAAGTTTTTAGAAAACACAAATTAGAAATATTAACCAAGGAAATTAATAATTCGTCGGAATTTTGGAGGCATCTTAGAAACATGGGATGCGCAAAAAGACAAAGAATTATTAATGACATTAGTATTGATGAATGGTTTAATCATTTCAAGACCGTTTTTCAAAACAGCAATGAAGAAGGCGAAAGGGACCACCATATTGAAACGGATGTGTTAGACGAATCAGAACATGATTTAAATATTCCGTTTTCGGAAGACGAAGTTAAAAAAGCTATAGATAAACTAAAAACAGGCAAAGCTAGTGGAACTGATGAAATTTCTGCTGAAATGCTGAAGCTAGGTGGTAAGAATGTTCAGCTATTTCTGACAAAACTATTCAATACAATTTTTGACAAAGGTATTTATCCCAGGGAATGGTCTAAAGCTCTTATAATCCCAGTATATAAGAAAGGTGACCCTGAAAATGTCGATAATTACAGAGGAATCTCTCTTCTGAATATTATATCTAAATGCTATACTACTATACTAAATGCACGACTGTATACCTGGTTAGAAAGCAACAATGTAATTTCAGAATGTCAAGCAGGATTCCGGAAAAATTATTCGACAGTGGATCAGATATTTACTTTATATGCCTCTGTTCAGAACTGTTTGAGTAAAAAAGGTAGGAAGCTATACGTCGCTTTTGTAGACTTTAAAAGGCTTTTGATTCTGTTCGACATTATAAACTTTTGCAATATATTAAACAACAGGGCGTGAAGGGTAAATTTCTGGCCTCACTTAGAGCTATGTATTATTCTTTGCTATCCTGTATTCAAGCAAATCAAGAACTCTCCGAAATGTTTAAAACTCCTGTTGGAGTTAGACAAGGATGTGTTCTAAGTCCTACGTTATTTTCAATTTTCATAAACCAGTTAGCAGATCAAATAAATGAAAAAGGTAAACATGGAGTTAGGTTACTTCCGGATATCACTGAATTATTTATATTACTGTTTGCTGATGATGTCTCACTGATATCTACTACACCATGTGGCCTACAAAATCAGTTGAATGTATTAAAGACCTGTTGTGATAACATGAAACTATCTGTAAATATCAACAAAACTAAAGTTATAGTATTTAGAAAAGGAGGATATTTAGGGAAGCATGAGAAATGGTTTTACGACGGTAACAGACTGGAAGTTGTGAATTATTATTGCTATCTAGGGTTTAATTTTACCACCATCATCAGTGCAAAACAGGGTACCCTTCATTTAACAACTAAGGCTAAAAAGGCAGTAGTTCAACTCAGCAGAATCTTTACAAAATACAGGGAAATGACGGTAAGTACTTTTGTCAAGGTTTTTGACATCAAGATTCAACCAATCTTGATGTATGCTGCCGAAATATGGGGATTACACAGATTGGAACATTTAGAAAAAGTACACATGCTGGCATGCAAAAGATTTCTGGGTGTTCCAGGAATTACGCCAAACAAAATGGTTTACGGGGATTTGGGTCGATATCCTTTATACATATATTCCTACGTCACTTGTTTACGATACTGGTTCAGACTTTTACAGATGAAAGCTGAAAGGTTACCTCAGAAAGCATATTTGATGCTGTTGGAATTGCCACAAGTGCAATCTCATTCAAGGGACAAATTGATTCGACAGTTTTGAGATCTGCATATTGATGATTTTCTATTTTTATTTCCCCAGATATTTTATTATCACCTGGGCCTGAATTTGGCCATTGCTTTTAAATCGAGTGCGACCCCTTGTTGCCAAATTTGCTCCAGGGGCCAACAGTCAGAGTCGCACTGTTTTATGTTATTTTATTTTATTTTTTAATATGCGCGCTGGTGACCTACTCGTTTTTGAGTGAACCAGTATTTTAGGAAGAAGAAGAAGAAGATGTATGTATGTATGTATGTATGTATGTATGTATATATGTATGTATGTAAGTGTGTATATACATGTCTATATACACGTATGTGTGTGTATGTATGTATGCAAGTATGTATGTATGTATATATGCAGGTATGCATGCATGTATGCATGTATATGTGTGTGTATGTATGTACGTGTGAATGTATGTATGTATGCATGCACGTATGTATATGTTATGTATGTAGGTAGGGAGGGAGGGAGGGAAGGAGGGAGGTATGCATGTATGTATGTATGCATGTATGTATGTATGTATGTATGTATGTATGTATGTATGTATGTATGTATGTATGTATGTATGCATGTATGCATGATTTCATGTGTGTATACAGATAGGTAGGTAGACAGGTATGTATGTAGGTATGCATGTATGTTAGTAGGTAGGTACGTAAGTAGGTAGGCATGCATGCATTTATGCATATATGTATCTATGTATATATGAATTCATATATGTATATAGATAGGTAGATAGACAGGTATGTATATAGGTATCCAATCAGTGCTACAGTCGATGTCGGAAAAAACATCCTCTCCGCACGCGCGCGCGCACACACACCACACACACACACACACACACACACACACACCACACACACACACACACACACACACACACACACACACACACACACACAACACACACACACACATATGCACAGAGAGAGAGAGAGAGGAGAGAGAGAGAGAGAGAGAGAGAGAGAGAGAGAGAGAGAGAGAGAGAGAGACACACATCTCTCTCTCTCTCTCTCTCTCTCTCTCTCTCTCTCTCTCTATATATATATATATATATATATATATATATATATATATATATATATATATATATATATATATATATACATAATTATAATGTTAACGGGCTTCTTCAAAAGTTAGATAACAATGATTTCATTAATTTCATCATTTCGTTCGACTTTATCTGCCTTACTGAAACGTTTATTGGATTTAACTTCGAATCATTACTTTTTAAAGATTTTATAATATTTACGTCAAAAGCAAAGAAACTCTCTCAACAAGGGAGGTACTCCGGTGGCGTCATAGTTATGATTAGAAAACGTTACGCTGATTTCATAGAAAGAATTCAGACAGACCAGGAAAACGTTTGTAGTTTTGAAGATTCGCAGAGACTTATTTTGCACGGACAAAGATGTAATGTATATTTGTTCTTATATCCCCCCACATGACTCAACATTCTGGAAGACCCAGCAGGGTACTTATGGTGTTGAACTATTAGAACAGTGCTTAACAGACTTGCATGACACTTATGATGAGTTCTACATGTTGTTGAATGGAGACCTGAATGCAAGAATTGCAGACAAAAATTATTCTTTTTCTGATGACAGAAACGATTTTGATCCAACATTCCCAGCTCACAATAGCTTTCAAGAAAATCACAAGACAGTTATGTAAATAATTTTGGAAACCAACTCATTGAATTATGTGATATGTTTGATGTATTATACTGAATGGACTGAGTGAATCAAATTTTGATGATAACTGTACATATAATAGGAGCGTCTGGAGAAAGTACAGTTGACTATTTTCTTGCATCCATTGATTTATGCTCGTGTATTCATTTCATGTCTTTTGATGTTGAGAATATAATTGAATCGGATCATCTGCCAGTTAGTCTGAAAATAGAAATAAGTAAAAAAGATAATGATTGCTTTCGTGATACGCAACCAACTCGAACAACAGAGAGGGAAAGATTTGCTTGGAATAAGGATTATGAAGAAGAATTTGTCAAATCATGGGAAAGTGGAGATATACAAAACAAATTACGTAAAGCAGCAAATAATTTAGACAACGATGTAGATAGCTCCTTGGAAACATTTGTACAATGCTTAAAAGAATCTAGCAAATGCATGTTGAAACGCAGCGGTACATACAGGAAGAAGAGGTCGGAATGGTTCGACGATGAATGTCACAAAGTCAAAACAGAAACTAGGAGAAAATTAAACTATTTCAGAGCATTACACAAAGAATCCTCAATTCAGAAAGAAGAAATGAAAACTAAGGTTCAAGAAGCCAGAGTTATATATGTCGATGCAAGGAAGAAGTATAAATACTTATTAAGGATGAAAAAACAAGTTTTTAGAAAACACAAATTAGAAATATTAACCAAGGAAATTAATAATTCGTCGGAATTTTGGAGGCATCTTAGAAACATGGGATGCGCAAAAAGACAAAGAATTATTAATGACATTAGTATTGATGAATGGTTTAATCATTTCAAGACCGTTTTTCAAAACAGCAATGAAGAAGGCGAAAGGGACCACCATATTGAAACGGATGTGTTAGACGAATCAGAACATGATTTAAATATTCCGTTTTCGGAAGACGAAGTTAAAAAAGCTATAGATAAACTAAAAACAGGCAAAGCTAGTGGAACTGATGAAATTTCTGCTGAAATGCTGAAGCTAGGTGGTAAGAATGTTCAGCTATTTCTGACAAAACTATTCAATACAATTTTTGACAAAGGTATTTATCCCAGGGAATGGTCTAAAGCTCTTATAATCCCAGTATATAAGAAAGGTGACCCTGAA
>CM031624.1:45732704-45736350 GCA_018398815.1 Conus ventricosus | reverse complement strand
AAAGTCCCACATCTACAGTATGCAGAGATTGGCTCACGGCGTGTATATTATGTCTACATCCTGTGTTCCGTATGGCCGTGTTGGCGATATGATTACAAGACTTTGTAAGCATCTGCCACACATCACTTAAACATGAGAAAACAAAAGTACATTATCGTGAAAAAAAAAATGATAAAAGGTTAACATATTTTGGCACCTTGTGCGAGGAGTAAACATACAATTCTCCAGTGGTTTATCAGGGACGAGTTGAGAGAGAGAGGGAGAGAGAGAGAGAGAGAGAGAGAGGAGAGAGGAGAGAGAGAGAGAGGGGGGGGAGGGGAGAGAGAGAGGGAGAGAGAGAGAGAGGAGAAGAGAGAGAGAGAGAGAGAGAAGAATGTGTAAGTCTGCGTGCGCGCGCGCGCGTGCGCTCAGAGAGAGAGAGAGAGAGAAGAGAGAGAGAGAGAGAGAGAGAGATGCCTATTTATGTCAACATATTCATAGGGACAGGAAATCCTTTCGATTATTTGGCTTTGAATTTTGCATTCCCGTTACTGTGGAAGACAAGGTGCAATGCAAAAAAAAAAACAACAAACAAACAAAAAAACAAAAACAAAAACAAAAAAAAAAGGGGGGGGGAGGGTTGGGGCGGGGGCGGGATTGTTTAATGTACTTAATGTGAGGTAAAAAGAAAGCTTATTATCAAAAATAACCCCCAAAAATTTCACTTGTTTGGAAACTTTAATTACCTGATCATTGAGACTGATAGCCGGTTCTAAGACCTGAGATCTTTTCCTATGGAAATGAATACACTCTGTCTTAGTAGCTGAAAACTTAAATCCATTTTCAGTAACCCACTGCTGAACACGATTAACACACAACTGAAGTTGACGCTCAGCTGCAGCAAAGTTTTCCCCTTGGCAGAGATGGAGAAGTCATCAACAAATAATGACTTATCAATTCCAGACTTCACTGACTGGACGATGTTATTAATCTTCAGATTGAACAGAAGTGGAGAAAGGATGCTACCCTGAGGACACCCATCTCCTGCTCAAAAGGATCCGAAAAGGTCGAATGAAGTCTAACATGCCTGTTAGACAAAAAATTAGCAATAAACATTGGTAAATTACCTTTGAAATCAAGTGCCTTCAAGTCCTGAAGAATTCCGTGCCTCCATGTTGTGTCATAAGCTTTTTTTTAAATCAAAAAGAATAGAAACTACATGTTCTCCATTAATCAAAGCATTCCTGATAAAAGACTCATATCGAACCAGATGATCAGTAGTACTGCGGTTGTTCCGAAATCCACACTGGGAAACATCTAAGGCCCCCAGACATTCTAACTGCCATAACAATCGAGAATATACCATTCTCTCCATAGTTTTACATAAACAACTAGTGAGAGCTATAGGACGATAGTTGTTAGGATCCGAATGATCTTTCCTGGTTTAGGAATAGGGATAACAACCGCCTCTCTCCAAGAAGGTGGAAAATACCTGAACACCAAACATGATTAAACAGAGACAACAACACTTTTAAAAACCCTCAGCTGGCAAATGTTGAATAAATTGATAATGAATGTCATCTGGTCCAGGAGCTGAGTTGTTGGCTTTCAAAATGGCGTCCTTTAACTCATCCATGCTGAAAACGCAGTTGTAATCCTCAGAACTATCTGGCTCGAAGGAACAAGATTTTGACTCCGCTGATCTTTTGATACGCTGGAATTCCTTGCAATAATGATCAGCTGACGAATTTTGATGGATAGTAGCAGCTAACAGTTAGCAACCTCCTTTTTATTAGTAATAATCGATCCATTTACTTGCAAACGTTTTATAACTGATGCAGCCGACTTTCCCTTAATCTTACGGATTAGTTTCCAGACTTTCCTTGAATTGACCTTAAAGGACAGATTTGAACAAAAAATTTTCCAAGATTCTTTCTTCTTAGTTTTAAAAGTATACCGACACTTAGCCCTACACGCCTGATGTTTAACTTTGTTCCCCACCATAGGAAACCTTGCAAAAAGTCTTTCAGCACCTTTTCTCTTACCCTTCAAAGTTTTGCACTCTTTATCATACCAAGGGGTCTTAACATCATTGGTTTATCACGGGACTTAGGAATAGCTTCCTTAGCACTCTCTACTATCACTTTAGTGAACTGCAAAACAGGATCATCATAACTCCGCAACAGATTCATAGGCAGTCTACTTAAAATCTGTTGCTGATAAAGACTCCAATCTGCAGAGCGAAACTTCCATGTTTCCCGAGGGGACTCCTGCATTTGCTTCGTAAAACAAATAAAAATCGGAAAGTGATCACTCCCGCTTAGGTCCGTATGAACCTGCCATTTTTAGTCCAAAATAAGGAAGGGTCACAAATGGACAAATCAAGTGAGTCAAAGAACCAGAAGGAGAACAAAAGGTCGGTGAGCCTGAATTCAAAAGACAGAGATCATGATCCAATATAAAATCTTCAAGAACCTTCCCCTGAGAATTGGTGCAGTTACTTCCCCACTGTGGAGAATAACCATTCAAGTCACCCAATAAAAGAAATGGGCTAGGGAGCTGAGAAATTAAACCATCCAACTGACTCTTCAAAATCACAGAAGATGGAGATAGATACAAACAACATATCGTAACGACCTTGTTTAACGAGATACGAGCTGCCACTGCCTCCAGATCCGTCTGAAGTGGAATTTCTGTATGTAGTACCGAATTATGAATATAAAGAGAAACGCCTCTCCGTGAAAAGTCTGCAGAAGCTGGCTTGAGTAAGCAGGAGAAACCAGGAATCTCATGCTTCTTGCTTGCAGTTAAAAGGATTTCCTGAAGAGCAACTACCGAAGATCTATACTCTGTCAATAATAGCTCAAGGTCCCGACAATTTGCTTTAACTCCCCTTATGTTCCACTGGAGTATGTCCATGTTAGGTTGTTAAAGAATATCTATCATCCCCCTTCTCCAGAAACTTCACTGTCCCCCAAAGAACTAAAACGGTTCTTCAAGACAAGATCAGAAGCCGATGCTCCTGATAAATTTCTAAGTTGTTTGTTGCCATGCTTGGAATTTGCTCTTACTGGACTGAAACCTGCTGCACCAAATACCTGACTTCGAGATTTTCCCTTAGGAAGGTCTGGAGTCCGAAAAGGACGCTCCTCACTGCGTGCCTGTCTCATACTGCTGTCATTGGCCTGTGAACGAGGGGACATCTCTTTCCTCCGATCCTTCACCCCTGACCTCTGCTCCACAGCACTTTGTACAACTGAAACACTTCTTCCCTCACCAGCAGGGACTGAAGCCTGTTGTACACTACTGGACGGAACACTATTGCATTTCTGAGACAAAACCCCAACTGATTGTTCAAGTATGGTAAGCCGATCCAAAACCGATGACAACAATTCTGTCAATTTCTTCTCTAGAGCAGTGAATGGAGCTGCTCCCAGATCATCACCCGATGACCGTTTCGCAGAAACGTTAACCACCTTCTGTGCATAAGTAGCAGCCGAAGGAGTCCTGGCCTCCACTAACCTTCTAGCCTCAAGAAAGGAACATTTTCTCTCAATCTTTACTTTCTGAATCTCGCATTCCTTTTTCCACACTGGACAACTTTTGAATTTGCTGAATGATCACCTTACAATTGACACAGTATACAGCATATGTACAAGCTTCATCA
>CM031624.1:45717704-45727704 GCA_018398815.1 Conus ventricosus | reverse complement strand
ATATCCAACTGTGCGTTATATAGCTGTGCCCAATATGTAACCGTGACAAAACCGATTCCTCTTTACGGTTACGTACCACCGATGGGAAAGGATTGGTTAAATCTGGGCAAATTTTAAACAATTTATTATGAATTTGATTACACCATTCACTCTGCCACAGTTCACGACAATACAAACTAGATTTATGACGTAGATCAGAGTGAGGAACAAACTGCATAGGCACTCCTGGAAAGACTTGCACGGGAGCTTGTTTGGCTGCTTTGTCCACCACTGAGTTACATAGATTCCATGTGACTGCGGACCCAAGAAAAAACTATAGCTTTCCGAAGAGACAAGCTGAGTATGAAGATCATGAATATCCGCCAAACTGGATGTGTATTCTCTTGTCGATAAAGCCGACAATGCCGACAATGAATCCGATAAAATAAGGAAATCATTCTGATCTGACCTGGACACCGCACTGAGGGCCAGATTTAAAGCCTTCAGTTCAGCAGTATAAACAGATGACCAATCCCGCAATCTTAACAAAGTAGGCTCCTGAAAATTGTTATCACACACAATGGCAGCTGCAGCCCTCTCACCTTTTTAGAACCATCAGTAAAAATCTGATAAAATCTTTATAAAGTTCACATTGCCCAAGATAAGTTGTTTATATGCAACACTCGAGGTGACCTCCTTTCGAAATTGAATTAAATATAAATTAATCTCTGGATTGGCGACTTTCCAAGGAGGAAAATCAGTCTGTAATGGACCGTCATCAACAGCATCAAGATCAATGCCAGCTGCCCCGAAGTGGGGCAAAATACGAATACCTAGTGGAGGAATCTCATTTGGCTTTAAGTCATATTGGCTCTAAAAAGGCGGGTTCATAACAATATCATAGGCAGGGTTTTCTGGATTAGCCCTCAGTTTCAGGTAGTAATTCATGGAAAGACCAACCTCCTTAGCTCCAGAGGGGTTCACCAGATTCAACATACAAACTCTCTTTTGGAGATGTGCGAAGTGCTCCCAGGGCAATCCGCAGTCCTTGATGATGAATTGGATCAAGAGCTTTGAGGTAAGACTTTCGTGCAGAACCATATACCACACACCCATAATCTAGCTTTGGTCTCACCAAAGCCCGATACAATCGCAACAAAGTTCGCTTGTCTGCACCCCAATCAGTGTGACTAATAACCTTCAAAACATTCAAACCTGACTGGCAAGATTGTTTAATGTACTTAATGCGAGGCAAAAAAGAAAGCTTATTATCAAAAATAACCCCCAAAAATTTCACTTGTTTGGAAATTTTAATTACCTGACCATTGAGACTGATAGCTGGTCTGTGTACGCAGGCTGACACACTCCTGCGGACACAGCAAGTATAGACAGGCAGTCGAGTTTTGTGTGTATGACCGTTTTTCATCCCGCCATTAGGCAGCCATACTCCATCTTCGGGGAAGGTGCATGCTATGTGTAACGTGTCATCCATACCAACGGCCAAACTGGCCTTCTCTTCCCAAAGTTGGTGATGGGATTTTACGTGTGTGCAAGATGTTGTGCGTGCGTTCACACACGGAACCTCGGTTTATAGTCTCATTCGAAGGACTGTACGGGGAATGGAGTCAGAACCAATGTTAACTCCGAGGGAAAAATCCCCCTGTACCGAAATTCGAACTCGCAACCCCAGGATCACGAGTCCGGCGCTCTACCAACTGAGCTATTCCGGCCCCAGACAGAGTGATGAACAGTCCGAAGTGGATGCTGTATAAGAGCAGTTTTTCTCTTGGTGTGCCGTGAACAAGTTGCACCGGATGAATGTAGACCTGCTTCTTTATCTTCTCTTTTCCCTTTGGCTGGCACAACACTTTGCCTTCTATTTCCCTTTGGCTGGCTCAAACATCACTTTTCCTTCTATTTCCCCTTTGGCTGGCTCAAACACTTTGCCTTCTATTTCCCTTTGGCTGGCTCAAACACTTTGCCTTCTATTTCCCTTTGGCTGGCTCAGACACTTTGCCTTCTATTTCCCTTTGGCTGGCTCGGACACTTTGCCTTCTGTTTCCCTTTGGCTGGCTCAGACACTTTGCCTTCTGTTTCCCTTTGGCTGGCTCAGACACTTTGCCTTCTATTTCCCTTTGGCTGGCTCAGACACTGTGCTTCTATTTCCCTTTGGCTGGATCGGACACTTTCCTTCTATTTCCCATTGCTGGCTCAGACACTGTGCCTTCTTTTGTGCACTTTTCCCATGATGCTCATTCCGGTTCCCCTGCGCACAGTCATTACAAGTTGTATGTCTGTATGTTAACATTATGTATGTACATACATACATCATACATACGTATCAATTACTTTAATGCATCAACTTGTCAAATCAACAACAATGCACAGTAGTCCAGATTGCAGGCGCATCGATAAAAGTTATCTTTCATACTCTCTCTCTCTCTCTCTCCTCTCTCTCTCTCTCTCTCTCTCTCTCTCTCTCTCTCTCTTTCCCTCTCTTTCTCTCTCTGTCCCCACGCCCTTTCTCTCTCCGGCTGGCTCCAATTCTTTGTCTGTCAGTGCTTTAGTCAGCTGATACTATTTAAAGCATAGTTTGAAAGTCATCATCTGTCAGTTTCAATGCTGGTTCGTGAGGGATTCCGCCTTGACCAAACACGCCTAGACCCAATCATGACAGACATGCTCAAGTATTTTGCGAGTTGTTTACATTTTGTTATGGGCAGTCCTAACATTGAAAGTCCTGAAACCACTCTTTTATGAACTATGCCTAGTGAACCTATTACAAGAACAACCACATTTCATGCTAAATCCGGCATCACTAAGAGCATAGCAAAGAGGCATGTACTTTTGAAATTTGCTCTCATAGCAATGTTTGTATGAATGTGTCAAATGGGTTTGAAACCTCGATGACGAATGCCACCGAGTTTCGATGGTCGATGGAGCATAGATCAGGTTTCAGCCTTGGTAGATCTTCAACACCGTTTATTAAGACAGGCCTATTTTGAAAAAACATCCACAAAATCCGTCGCAATGCATTTCTGTAGCTCCTTTCTGGTGATCTCAACGCATCTGTCGTGTTTTTGTGTGTAGAGGCCCCTCAGTTGACGACATCCATTCAAGGCATGGGAATTTGTGTCAGAACGAAACCCGCACAAAGCACACTCTCTCCGGTAAGCATCAGGATAGTAGATGTTGTTAACTGCATTGGTCTCCAGCAGCTGTAGACGTCCCTTGCTGATGAACCTGGTTATTTGGTCATTGACACTGGTGTTGGTGAGGTGTCATATGGAGTGGGTCACTGCCGCATCCGGAATTGCAACCCGGGTGATTCTCTCTTGTTGTTGCAGCTGCTGAAAATGGGTGTGTATCTTTGTCCATTTGCATTCTTTTGATTGCGCTGCACAATTATTTAGAATTACTGTAGCGCATTTGAACTACCCCATCATCAGAAGCTGGGAGTATTACTCCGAAACTGTCGCTGTGTTCATCGAATTCCAGCTTAAGATCCAGTCGCACACACAGCTCATGGAGCTCAACGAAGGAAGAACGTGACCAGTTGACCTTGCTGCCTTTCCTTAACTTCCCTTCGGTGTCTGTGGCATATCCTCCAAAATTGCTGTCGTCTGGATCTGCGTGAGGCACTTTTCTCTTTTCCACTGACATGTTGGTCATCACTGTTCAGAACAGAGATCAGGAATGAGATGCGTTTGGCGTAGTACATGGTACTTGGTTTCAACAGACCAAGGCCGCCTTGTTTTCGGGGAAGGAACATGTGCGCTCGATTGGTAGAAGAGTTTAGCTTGAGATGAATGCGAACAAAATCAACTATCTTATCTTCCAGAGTCTTCGGGCTTTTTCTGTGAATTTTGAATTGCTATAATAAAAGCTCAATTTTGAAGAAGCCATGAAGTTTACAGCCTCAATTTTCTTGCACAACGGTATTAGAATAAATACTTTTCAGCACGTTTTGTTTTCATTTTCAGATAGTCACATAATAAACTTTTTTTTTTCTTTCCTTCTGAAGACCACTTCATATAACATTCATTTCATCTATTCACATTTTCCGAAACACAATTCCGTTTTGTTACCCTATCAAGTCATAGGATAACAGAATAGGAAAAATACATTCTTTTTTCCCTTTTTTTTAAAAAAATAAATGAAATCTTCAGAAGAGCACTCAGTCGCAGTGGCTCTAAACACTTGCGAGCTGTGGCTCACCACAGTAACATACTCGTAGCGACGTCCTGGAATACAGGTCGCTGACACAAGGAAGGTAGGCTGGAAGTGCGGAACGACGCAAGTCGCTGGCACACAACAACAGCACAGGAGTGTGGCACCCACGCCACACTCATGATGACCTTGAACGTAGGTCGCTGGCGCACGACGGCAGCACAAGAGTGTGGCACCCACGCCACGCTCACGATGACCTTGAACGTAGGTCGCTGGCCCGGCCCTCGGTCACGGGCGTAGTAACAGGTAGGGCAGATGTCGGCTCACCGACCGACCGCTCCACAGCAGCAGCTGGAGATCGGGGCGTCCACAATCACGGCCCCGGCCCTCACCTGGGTAGTAGCCACTTCCCTAGTCCAGGGAACACTATCAACCTGGGGGAACTGATTAACTACCTTGATTATTATGGCCACCATCCATTAGAATCACAACTACCTTCATGTTCATTAGCTACATCATATCTTGCTCGAACTTGAGCCACATAACATATTCATTCATATTCATTAGCTACATCATCAGCATATCTTGTTCAACAATACAATTTTTTTTTCAAAATGACAACATTACAAGATTCCCCTTTTCGGGATCATCACACTACAGATTTCCTTTTCCGGAAGCATAACACTGCACAGGAAAGGATTTCCATATAAACCTTTTACAATCTAGTCTTCCAACTTAGGAAAAGATTTCCATCTGGATCCTCTTCAATAAATCATGAACACAATTCATTGCATACAATGATTACACAACTGATTTTTTTTTTCCGAACTATAAATGTCTTTCGTTAATTCACACCATGTTCATTTGCTTTCTTGTAAACAAGAATGTTCCATTCATTTCATATAATCATTGTCTTTCGTCCATTCACAAAATGTTCATTTCTTTCTTGTAACACCAGAATGTTCACTTCATTTCGATTCAACAACTTCAATATATGTAAGGGAAAGATTTCCACCACACTCTTGTTTAACGACACATATATTGATACCCATGTAAACACATCACACATCAGAATGAAAAACAAAAGTCTATGTCGCTCACTCTGGGAGCTTATTATCCATAGCATCAAAAACTCTTCATCTTCTTGCAAACCATATTAGAATAAATACTTTTCAGCACGTTTTGTTTTCATTTTCAGATAAGTCACAAGATAAACAAAATCTTTTTTTTTCTTTCCTTCTGAAGACCACTTCATATAAACATTCATTTCATCTATTCACATTTTCCGAAACACAATTCCGTTTTGTCACAGGATAACAGAATAGGAAAAATACATTCTTTTTTCCCTTAAAAAAAAATCTTCAGAAGAGCGCTTAAGGAAGTTTCAGTCACTAATAAACAAACATTCATAAATACCTGGCCACGCAGACTCAAACACTGGGTCCCTCTTCGGCCTTCTGTAACTGGGAGTTGCCGGAATATCCGTAGAGACTGCCTAACTGATCCAGCATACCCGGTTTATAGCAACACACCGTGAGTAGCAGTCAGTAAACTGCGCAACCGGCTTCCGGACACTATCTTCCGGTAAGCACGGTCAAACGAAAATTTTGTGACCCAATGAAAAACGGTCCGTCACATGCATCACATTCCCTTCTTTTTCGTGGCATGTTTCCAATCAGTGGGAATTCTTTTGTTTCTCCAGCAAATGTTAAATATTGCTGTCAAAGGCAATGACAGACGTTGCAGATGTTTCAGAAAAGAATATTCATCTCCATCATATCCAGGCGCTGTGTTATTCTTCAGCATTTTCACCACAGATATCACCTCGTCCTCGGTAAACGGGTCCAACTACAGCTCTTCTTCAGGAGGAAGAGGGGTGATGTTGACAGGCCAGGGCGGATGGGGGAGGGGATATTCCAATACCTTTTCACTCTTCTGCTGGAAAAACTCCGTCAACACATGCACTACAATGGGACAAGTGGGTCGTGCTTCTGATCTGCTGTCGTTCTTGATGATCTCAATGGCACGTTTCTGATTATCTAACCAAAGCTGCGTTAGCTCATGCTTTTCCACGCTCCGCGCTGTATATAGATCCTGTCTTCCACGCATATGTCTGAGGTGTTTCCTAAGACTTGGGAAGATGGTGTGGTCAATGTAGTGAAGAGCTTTTTCGATTTCTGCCGCAACTGATCTTTCTCCGATTCATGCTGAATTTGTTCTGCGATTTGAATGTGAAACTTGTTGACAGCTCTACAGATAAGATAAATCTCAGAACGCGAAGTTCTAAATCCGGAGCCTGTGACACCTCTTCGTTTGGCGTCATCGTCATCGTAGGGTTGACGTCACGCTGCGCTTCCAGAAAGCGGAGGACGTTCTGAACTTTGCCTAGGAGACGGAGCCACGGTCGAAAATCCCCGTGAGCAAACTTCCGCATCTGCATGCTTCGTTCGGATAGACTCACGAAACAGCCGCTCGGTTCGTTCGAAGTCTGCCCACTGGGCGTCGTGGACTGCTCCTTCAAAGCGCGCCCACGTCTCCGGGCTGCCAAAGTCCAGTGGCAATGTGTGTTGACCCGTTGGCAGGGGCTGCTCCTGGTCGTTGACTGGATCCACCACAAGCCGAATCACTCCACTCCGTAGCGCAGCTCTGACTGAAGCTTTCGCTTCAGCAATCAATGGCCAGGCGCCTTGCATTGCTGGACTGACTTTGTTATCGAGGAAAGTGACCACGGATGGACGGCAGACAGCATGCAAATTCAAGCAGAGCGACGTGAAGGCACAGCCGCTCTGGTCGCCATTGACTGACGTCACATACATACATACATACATACATACATACATACATACATGCATGTATGCATGCATACATACATACATACATACATACATACATACATACATACATACATACATATCAATTACTTTAATGCATCAACTTGTCAAATCAACAACAATGCACAGTAGTCCAGATTGCAGGCGCATACATACATACATACATATAAAGGCAGGCAGACAGACATAGATAGATAGATAGATAGATAGATAGATAGATAGATAGATAGATAGATAGATAGATAGATAGACAGACAGACAGACAGACAGACAGATAGATAGATAGATAGATAGATAGATAATTGGATAGATAGATAGATAGATAGATAGATAGATTTCCATTTGCTTGGGGGTTTTTTTCAATTATCATATTACAGACTTCGTGGTTACCAGTGATGTGAAACCAAAAGTCTGTCATCGATGTGACGTGCCTAAAGTATGTTTCAGCTGAGCAGTAATCAATTTCTGGAGCTTGGTTTCTCTATCTTTCTTTTGTTTCTGTCGTAGAATAAGGTAGGTGTAAAGGAAGGGGTTTAGTGCTGCGTTCAAGGGAAGAACTGTAATCCCCAGTGCTATGTTGACCTCCACTGCTATAGGGACATCTAACTTGGCCAAGATTCCACAGACACCAATGGGGAACCAGCACAGAAAGTCTGACATGGCGATGACCAGGAGACGACGAGCGACAGTCATTTCATTGGATTTGGATTTGGTTCTGTCTTTGATTCCTTGGATGGCTTTACTCGTCGACCTTTCATCTGAAATTGTGTTGGCTCTGACTGACAAATAGATGAGAGCCTGACCAACAGCGATCAACAAAAACATGATAAGGTTAACTATAATCATGACACTGAAAGAGTAATGGCCACCAGGAAAGTAAGCTCTGGTGACTGGCAGAGGAATGCAGATTCCTGTCTGGCTGTAGAAGGCCCAGTGGGACGTCACAGGGAGTAAAGGTATTGAGGCCAGGATCACCCCTAGTCCCCAGCTGACAATGCAGGCCACGTGAGCTGACGTAGTTCTAAAATGAAGATTGGTGAAAGGAAAGCGGATAACTAGAAAACGATCAATGGTGATAAGAAAGATGAGGAATGATGACACCTCACAGGACAGAAAGGAAAGGAATCCTACAGTGCTACACACCATACTTTGTTTCCACGTCTTTTCCTTCCATAGGTAATGGCCGCCATATGTATGATCAGCCACTCCAATCACTGACAGATAGATCCCCATTAACAAATCTGACACAGACAGATGAACAACAAACACAACATAACCAATCTTACTTTTTCTTATGGCAAACGTGTACATGCGATATATAAAACTTCCTAGATTTCCAAGTGAAGCTAGAACAGCGAACAAAGCAACAACACTTACATAAAATCTTGTCATTAGCAAATGACCACATGAGGACATTTCATCAACTGGCGCCACACATTTCCCAGTGAAAGCTGTTGGCAGCATTATCGAACAACACAGTCTGTAGTTGTCACAAAACACTTCATCCAGCTCATCCATTTCTCTCAGGAAGTCAGGGCTGAAGTGAGAAGCTGGACAACCACGCAGATTCAAAACTCTGAGTGATCTGAACAATCGTTGTCCTTTCAAAGAATTGAGTCTACTGTGGGATAAATCTAAAACCTGTATTCGAGGCATAACTTCTGACCACACAGGCAAGTTAAAACTCTGATTTAGCACTCGGGAAAGATTCAGTAGCGTTACTGACATTAATCTGTACATTCGATTAAAACTAGCAATGCTAGATGACAAGGGTTTCCAGCAAGTACCAGTTCTCGAGATGTGTCAGTTGTAGGAACAAACTGAACCTGAGTCTACACAGAAGGTTATCACTCAGGTCCAGGTTGAAGATTAGTAGTCCAAGGTAGATGAGTTCTGTCAGCCCACAGGCACCAACACCAAGTGGATCAGCATGGTTTTGTCAGCCACTTATCTAGGTAGTCACCCCGTTCCTCTGGCTTCCAGATAGCGAAGGTGTAAAGAAGGCTCGGGCCGATTAGAGATAATGCCATAGCACACAGATTGGTCGGGACAAGATTCCATTTCTGGCACAGTCAGCCGTCATCAAGTGTGGACAGTCAGGCTTCCCGTCACAGAGGTGCTCTGTGTGTACACAGATCGTTTCCCCAAGGAGGAGACACCTGTAAAATCCTGGACACTTGTATGCATCACAATTATCCTCATCTCCATGACTTGGACAGTCATACACGCATTGCATCGAGTGTAGACAGGTAAACAATAGTCTATCTCAGGACACATGAAGTGTGTTTCTGGACACTGGGAAATATTGTTAGGATGGGAATCACAGTAAATCCTCCTATCCAGAGATAAAATTACGGCTGTGTGGCATTATTCCAGCAATGCTTGGTTCAGCGTCCACATTATACAGTTTTCCTCATCAGAAAAGGACCTGCAATCTCTTATTCCATCGCAGTCTTGGCGTCAGGTATGCACTAACCACACACCACACACACACACACACACCACACACACACACTCAACCACACTCATCACTCACTTAAGCGCGCGCACGACGCACACACACACACACACACACACACACACACACACACTCACACACACACTCACTCAACCTTAAGCGCGCGCCAGCACACACACACACACACACACACACACACACACCACACACACTACACACACCACTCACTCACTCACTACCCCACATCACACACACACCCACACACACACACACACACACCACACACACACACACACACACACACACACACACACACACCATGCATGCATGCATGCATACGTGCGCATACACATTTCTCCTTCTTCTTTCAACACCTCCCCCTTGACATCGCTACCACCACCGCCACCACCACCACCACCACCTTCTACAATAACAACAACAACAACAACAACCACAACTACTATTACTGCTGCTGCTGCTACTACTACTACTATTCTACTAATTCTACAACTACAACAACAACTACTACAACTACTACTACTGCTGCTGTTGCTGTTGCTGC
>CM031624.1:45660204-45712704 GCA_018398815.1 Conus ventricosus | reverse complement strand
GCTGAAAGCTAGTTTCGACAAAGTGTTTCTCTTTTTAACTATGTCTCTTTTCTGCTGAACAGTCATCTATAATAAATAGTGTCTGCGTTCCTTCAAACAGTCTATAAAACTGTTCTAAACACTCACTCAGTTTATTGCTGGGATCAACTAAATATATGTTATCATCTGTCCATATAAACCTTCTATCATGATATGCTTTGTTCCATTTAAGTGTTGGACAGAAAACCACAATATGATTAAAATTATAACGATAAACTGTTTGTAACAGGTCGAGGATAAATATTGTTTTTCCACAACCAGTCTGCCCACAAATCAATGAGCAATGAGGAGTTTTTGTCATAAAGTTTAACTGCTCCATAGTTTTATAACAGAGTTTAATCTAATCCAGTTATTATTTTTTATCATACTCTCCGTCAAAACTTGTTCAGTATAATAAAACCCTACGAGGCCTAAATGTGTAAGATTAATCCAATTTAGTCCTGTAAGATCGTTTCTATTTAGACTAATATCAATTTTGTCGCTGGTTGTTATAACCTTAATATCCTCACCGTTGTGAAGAACGACGACAACAACGTTAAGGCGTTTAACGTCTAAGTTTTGCAAATGCAACAAAAACTAGAGCAGGACCTTTCAAAATACAGCAAAACCAAACGAAGGTATTCTGCTGCCTTTAAAAGCTGTTACATATGTCAATACTGGAGCATCGACTATAAGTGCTGCATCGGCAGGAACAAGTGTAGGCCTCTTAGCAACAGGCGTAGGTGCACCGGCAGCTTTACCTCTAGGAGGTTTGTCTTTAGCTCTCGGTCTGTGTTCATTAGCTGTAGGTGCTGCCAGCAAAAAAATAAAAACTAAACTCCAAAAGCACACAGCTATGGTTCAACTAATAACAGCTAAACTTAGTTCGTTTAAACTGACAATAAATAAAGCGCTTGTTGACTCAAACATCAGGGATGAAGATTTAATCGTTTACAGGCCGATTTTGATGACTACAAAAGACAAAAGTTTGATCTTCAGAGAAGGCGAGGCAAGTTTTTCTCAACAGCCAGACGCCGAGCAGATAAAAAAGGAATGCTTAAAAAAAGTAAACGAGACATTAAACTCTGTTCTAAACAGCTCGCAGTAACAACACCGAAGGGTGTTTATACTTTAGTTTATGAGTCCAAGCACAAAAAGACCGTTGATATTGATTCTGATTAAGTATTTTTTTTTAATTTAAATAAATATTTTGAGTTAGAAAAGAGACTCAACATGGCTAAGATATATGAAGGACAAGACGAATTTTTTGAAGCAATGCAAGAAATTTGCCAAGAGCGCTGAATGATATTGATTTAGAAGTCATTGACCCAACAAACGTACAGGCAAGCGTTGTTCATGCTATTTCTCAAGTTCCAGGCAAACTAACAATAGACCCGCCAGTTAAAGTAATGTTAGCTGTTTTAATCGACTATGTAACAATAAATGAAGAAAACCTAGAAGTCTGGGTCTCAACTAAACAGCAGACTATTCTTTCTCGTAATGACTTAACACCCGTTGGGCAGACGAACTGCTTACACAGTTGGCGCTGCCGCTGAAAAGCCAAAATGAGAGGCTCTGGTTGGTCAGAGGGCGAAGTCCTAGAGATTAGATTAAAACAGGCTAAGTATGCGCCGATTGTAGGCAGGGCTTACATTCCACTACCTCCAGCATTAGTTGCAAAAAGAGCAGTTTTAAACATAAGGAATACAGACGACAAATGTTTTATGTGGTGTGTTCTTGCAAGGCTGCATAACGCCCGCAAAAACGCAGAGAGGGGTGTCTAACTATCACCCTTACATCAATGATCTTAATTTTAGTGGGGTGTCCTTTCCTGTTAGTGTAGACCAAATTGATCAGTTTGAAGAACAAAACAAACCAATAACTGTTAATGTATACACATGGGATGAGGAAAAAATTTGGTGCCAATTAAAGTGTCCAAGAACAGTCCAACGATTGGCAAACCAGACAAAAATCATGTTGACTTACTACTGATGTTTTCACCAGCGGGGCTACCGCATTACACATTAATACGCACAATGAGTAGATTATTGCGGCATACTTCAAAGCATTACCATAAACAAGAATTCTGCAGAAAATGTTTAACAAGAATGCCATCTGTTCAAGCCGCGAGTGAACATAAGAAACATTGTATTGGTCCAGTTGACTGTAATACAGAACTAACTACGCCCCCGCCCGGATCTAAAGTTAGTTTTAAGAACTGGAAACGGCTGCAAACAAGTCCATACGTAGTTTACGCAGACTTCGAGTCGCTTATTGTTCCTTATGAAGGCCCAACGCCACAGAGACTTCCTAAAACAGCCATAGTGAGTAATCATCAGATTTGTTCATTTGCCTTTATCATTGTCAGGTCGGATGGCGCCCATTCGAAACCAGAATTGTATAGAGGGCCAGATGCGGCTAGAAGATTTTTACAGCGCATGCAGCAAGTGCGTAATGATTGTTCTAATAATCTGAATTTATCTGAAATCATGATGTCGCCTGAAGACCAACAACAGTATGCCTCAGCCACTCACTGTTGGATTTGTGGTTTAGGCCTCTCATCAGATGCGGCGAATCCAACAGTAAGAGACCATGATCACATTAGTGGAAAGTTCAGAGGAGCTGCGCACAACAAATGCAATCTTCAACTAAAGTTTGAACCAAAGACATGGAAGCTGCCCATCTTCTTTCATAACTTGCGAGGTTACGACTCTCACCTTATAATGAAAGCAGTAGACGATGCCTTTAGGTGTCATGCATTGCACAGTCATCAGAAAAGTACATGTGTTTCACTTTAAATAACATGTCTTTTTATGACTCTATGCAGCACATGATGGGATCATTAGAGTCACTGGCTATGTCCTTAAAGTCCTGCCCAATAACGGAAGAATATTTGACCCAACGCTTGTTAGAAAGGGTGTTTACCCTTATGAGTACATGAACAGTTGGAAAGGTTTGATGAAGACTCACTTCCTCCTAAAGGCGCGTTCTTTTCTAGTCTTAGAGGAAAGGGCATTAGTGATTCTGATTACCAGCATGCTCAAGATGCGTGGCAGAAGTTAGAGTGTAAAACGATGGGAGACTATCATGACTCCTACTTAATGGCCGATACATGTTTGTTGGCGGATATTTTGAAAATTATAGAAAGACCTGCATGAAACATTATAGCCTGGATCCCGCGCATTACATTTCTGCGCCCGGGATGAGTTGGGATGCTTTCTTAAAGTTTACTGGAGTACAAATTGATTTATTGTCAGATTTACCAATGATTCAGATGATTGAAAACGGATTGCGTGGAGAATTAGTATGGCGTCGCACCATTACTGTAAAGCAAACAACAAATACTTGGATCATTATAATCCAAGTAAAAGGTCTAACTATCTCATGTATTTAGACGCAAACAATCTGTATGGTTGGGCAATGGCGCAATCACTTCCATTACGTAACTTCAAGATGTACACAGTACGAATAATATTCAAAAGGCATTTAAAGTGGTTTGAACAGTTTAACGCCTGATCAGCAGCGTGGCTTCATTCTAGAAGTTGACTTAGAATATCCTCATGAACTCCATGACCTCCATAATGACTATCCATTAGCAGCAGAAAGTCTAAAGATGGATCCAAGAGAACCGCCTAAACTTGTGCCTAATCTTCGCGGCAAAAAAAATTATGTCTGTCATTACAGACTTCTACAATTTTATTTTAAGACATGGTTTGAAGTTTGACAGCAGTTCATCGCATAATTGCTTTTGATCAAGAACAGTTCATGAAACCATACATCATGAAGAACACTGATCTCAGAACTAAATCCACAGATGCTTCAGAAAAAGACTTTTTCAAGCTAATGAACAACAGCTGTTTCGGAAAGACTATGGAGAATCCGCACAAGCGTAAAGATGTTAGATTGGTCACCAGAGAGAACGAAGCAATTAAGCTGACTTCAAAACCTAATTATCAGGACTTTAGAAGATTTCATGATCAGCTTTTTGGCATAATGATGAAAAAAAAGAAAGTCAAATTAGACAAACCTGTATTTATTGGTTTACTGTTTTAGAATTATCAAAGCTTTTGATGTTAGAGTTTTCTTTATGACTACTTTAAGCCCTCGTATCCTGAGTCCAGAGTACTTTACACAGATACAGATAGTTTTGTTATAGATATCCCTACTGACGACATCTATAAAGACATGGAAACCGAAGTAGCTAAGGGGCATGCGGGTGGTTACGACACATCTGATTACCCTAAAGATTCGCCTTTGCATTCATCCGTTAATAAGAAGGTTTTAGGAAAGATGAAGGATGAATTATCTGGAAAGGTGATCAAGGAGTATGTGGGGTTAAGATCGAAAATGTACAGTATTTCGAGCCAGGAGAAAATCATTAAGAAAGCAAAGGGAATATCTCGCAGCGTTGTGCAGTCAAACATATCACATGACAACTACAAAGAAGCATTGTTTGGCAATAAGACTTTTCATCATGACAACGTAAAACTGCGATCTAATCTACATGAGATCAACACAACAGTTGTAACAAAGAAGTCATTAGATAGAACAAACACAAAGCGGGTGTTTGTTAATCCAGAGTTTTCATATGCAATCGGGCACTGGAGAACCGCATAAACGGGGGGGTTTATATTTTTCATCAACTTTTATTATAAGATCAATCATAGCTTCATCCAATTCATTTAAATCTTTTCTCATGTTTGCTTGACGAGTTCGAATTTTTTTTATTATTTCAAGATATTCTTTTTCCCAATTTGGGGGTTTGAGTTGTAGGTGATCTGGATATTTAGCATGCATTGATTAATCCTCGAAAATGTTTCCTTAATAGCATTACACGCATGAAATGATTCCCGTATCATTTTCAAGGTCTCTTCCTTTACCATTCTTGTTTCATTCTGCGCTTCCTTCTGAGCTTCCATTTTAAACTCAAATATATTTACGTAAATTAACTAAGCAACTGGAACTGTGTCTGGTGGGATTATCTGCAGTTCTTCTTTCACAAAAGATCTTTGAGGAGCTGGTTGTTTTGTTGTGTCAGTTTCTCGTAAATAATACACGGCGGATTCATCTTTACAATTCTTTTTATTTCATACGGGTCAACACTCCAAACTGGATCGGTTGCCCTGATGCGAGTGTCCCTTCTGCTTCTCCCGGTAAATAAAGGTACCTTACTTTTAAACCAAACGGTAATAGTTTGCCAGATGAAGACTCTACTTCAACAACATTTATTGTTTTTCTTTTGATTGCTTGTACTGGTTTTAGTCCTTTAAATTCTTCATTATTCATTGCGCGCAAAACTGAGGGCAGTCTTCTAACCCATTCTGTGTTGCGAGAATTGTCAATCAGCTCTCTGTGATACTGGTAAGAAAAAAGTCTTTCGGCTAACTGTTTGTTAAAGTTTTCAACTAAAGCCTGTGATCTGTGAACTCCCGGAATGCCTCTTCTAATAGTAACTCTGTGTTTTAACAATAATTGATTCACTTGGCCTTTAAATTCTTTTCCATCATCAACTTGAATCATGCGAGGGTAAGTTAAAGGGCCTCGTTGGTATATCAGTTGTATGGCAACAGCAACAGCAGAAGCACTCTTTTGTGTTAATGGCTCCGCATCTTTGTATCTTGAAGCTATGTCAATGACTGTGAGTGCGTACTTAATCTTTTTCGTCTAATCCTATCAGAGGGTAAATATAGAAGATCCATTTGATGGGTGTCGTTTGGAGTTGTATTCACAAAGTGCGGTCTCTGTATTCGTCTAGGGGCAGGTAAATAAATTTGCCAAATTGCTTGTTTAGATAACCATTCCTTCGCTGTTTGTTCACTGACTCCTGCCGCTTGGCTTAGCTTTTGTATTGCTGCGATACCCTTCCAATATCCTTTGGGCGAATAATAGATTTTGTTCATTTTTTATTCAGCCAATATTATGTGCAACAAAATACACGACGGTCATACCAACGACAATAAACGCGATTTCTTGCATCTTTTGTTTTTCTGATGGTTCATAAAAGTCACTGAATTTTGGGGGGGCAATGTCTGGACCGGTTTGCCTGTTACTAGATAATATTCTTTTATTGCTTGATCAACATTTTTAAATGTGTAAGCTGCATGCCCCTGTTCTTTCAATGTGTCATTAATAAAATCTAACTGCTCAAGTCTCTGCTTTTCATAGCGTCTTGTGCAGCTGCTAGTTGCTCCATAGCTTTGTTATGTCTTTTTCTCTCGCCGTCATCCCGTAGTTTACTAAATGCGAAATTACTTCCGCTAAAAGCAAGCGCATTAACCACAGCGCCGCCTATCATTATTGCGAGTGAAGCCATTTTTATAAATGTATTTTTTTTCTTACATATTTATATTGTCTGGAATTATTCCTTGCTTAACTAGAAAATCTTTCGTGGCAACCGAAGCTGCAATGATAGCAATTAGCTTTGCTGAATCCTCAAAGTCTAGTTTGCCAAGATCTGCTGGTTTAATTCTTAACAAGCTTTTACCAAGCATTGAGTATCCTACACTTAGTCCTCCAATAACAGCAGAATGGTATACAAGGTTGTAACAGTTTTTTCGGTGCTCATTTTTTAAAAATAAAATAATTATAATTTAATAAAAAACATGAACAGTGATGATCTACTACAGCTACAAGGCGGCCTAAACCTTCCCGAACTTATGAATGACCAAGTTGATGGCCAAGCTGTTATGCCCCAAAAGGAGAGGTTGTATTCTTTAGCAGCGTGTGGAAAAACAAAACAGTTCCTCGGAACTGAATTCAGCATAGAACAGATTCAACAGATGTCGCCGCAAGACATTTTAAAGTATCATAACAGGTATGAAGCGCAGCTAGGGTCTAGAATGGTGAAAAGTGTTGGGCAAACGGTTCTTAGTTTGTACACTAAACTAGTCAGTAGATTTGCTCCCATTGATTCTGAACAAGATCTTACGTATGATTTAACGCAAGATCCAGTTTTAACAAAGTCATTAGAGTCTCTAGGATGTGATCTATACTACAGATTTGGAACATTGTTATCGCCATTAATCATGGGATTAATAACTTTTAATCATATAGATTTTATTTCCCTTCAAAATGAACGATCTGGAAAATCAGCAGAACCAGAAAACACTGAATCAGGGAGAAAGTAACCAAGCCAAAAAATCAGCAGAAAACGCTGAATCAGGCGGAGACCATTAAAAATCCTGGGCGTGTTGAAGCAGGAAGAAAATTAGCAGAGTGGATCAGACAAAAAAAATTAATGTTACAGGATATGATCACATCATGAAAACATAACACCTCCAACGCCAGAACAAGTTGATTCAATGCCAGCTATAAAAACTCCATGTGATACAAGGGCCCCAAAGTCTTCATGGAATATTGAACTTAAAACTGTTGTCATTTTTGGTGCTCTTGCTGCTGCTGCTGGGGGCGGTTATTACGGTTATAAAATATATAACCGATGGCAACAGAAACAAAAGCAATCAAAAAAATCTGAACCATTAAATACAGAAAGAGACAACTGCACGCCAAAACCGCCAATAACAAAGCATCATTTTGATCCATTTCAAATGGAATAATATTTTAAATTTTTTAATAAAAATAGATCATGGGGGTATTATAAAATGATGGTGTCAATAAATAAAGACCTGGAGTCTATAAAAGACATTTCCATAGACCCGAATTGTAATCAATGCGGTTGCTTCGGATGTAAGACCTTCATTAAGATCTATGCAGAGAACGCTGAGCAAGACATCCTCAACAATGACACGTTTTTTGAGGCGTGTGTGTACTATATTAGACATCTACTATTTAAGATAAAAACATAGCTTGTATTTTTTTGATAATTATAAGAACTTGGTTGTGCTTAGAGGATGACTTAATCAAGAACTTATCAAGAACTTGATCAAGAACTTAATCAAGAACTTATTAAGAACTTGAAGTAACTTAATTAAAACTTAATTAAGTTCTTAAGGATGACTTAATTAAGAATTTAGAGTGACTTAATTAAAAACTTGGAAGTGACTTGGGGTTAAGAACTTGGGGGTGGCTTAATTAAAATCTCTCACTTAGAGGTAACTTAATTAAAAACTTAAAGGTTACTTGATTAACCTTTACCAACCAAGTTGTTCAAAAGTGGGTAACAGGATACACTTCCATAAAATGGTCCAAGGAAATAAGCGCTGTAACTAGTCTTGGGGATGTTAGAACAAGTTACTTTCAGTGGCCTATTATGAACTTGGCTGCGTCTCATTATGTGTAAGCCCTGTGTTTTGTCGCGCTGGGTGACAGTGTGTCATCACACACACATACACACGCGCGTTACACTGTCTAATATCACTTTAAAGCGGAAAAGACGTTAAATCAAAGAACAACACACACACCGCGCGCATGCAACACACACACACACACACACACACATACTTACGCGCACAGCCTGCTAAACAGAACACACGCACACACACACACACACACACACACACACACACACATGCCCGCCCATGTAACATGTACGGCGGCCCCGGGCGGATCATGTGATAGGACTGCGCACTATCCGATTACTTACTATGGGGCCAGCCAAAGCCAGACACACAAAAGAGAGAGAGAAAGAGAACGACAGGTGAGAATGAGACGGTAGTTTGACAGGGAGCATATAATTACACGGCAAGCGGCGAACGAACGCTGTATGTATGTGTGTGGGTGTGTATCAGGTTTACCTTTCGGGCTGATTGTACCGTGTTGGTGTTTTAAGCTTTAAGCAGATCAAACAGCCACGAACGGTAGCAGGTTGAGCGTTAGGCCTTGGCCGTTGCTTGCACACACACACACACATACGTACGCGTGCTCACACACACACACACACACACGCGCGCGCATGCACACACACACACGCACGCACACACTTACACACACACACACACTACTTACGCGCACAGCCTGCTAAACAGAACACACGCAGCATTTGCGCCGCACACAACGGCCACCTGTCTAGAGGCCGCGCACGCAGCTTTTATCGATTGCATCACAAAAAGTAGTAATGGAGTGGTCTCCCTGTACACGTGGATTGCACCACCAAAAGTAAGCTTAAATATAAGAATTCAACTACTCGCTATTGGTGGTCGGTTGGCCACCGCAGGCGTCACACTTTCGGAGTTTGGAGTTGCTGAGTTCAGGGCTGCACTTCCCTCATTAGTTGGTCACACAGTTTCGAGTTTCGAGTGAGACCAGAGTCTTGGGGGTCAAGTTCACCCCATCCAGAATGAAGACCGGTGCCAGCCATTCCAGACCAGAGGCCAGCCACCACCACCCAAAAAATCCCAGGGCAAACATACTCCTGGGGTTTCCCCCTGAAGGCATGGTCGACACAAAGTGACGCCTGCAAATAAAAATTAAATCAACAGTCGGCCATGCTCAGGAGGGGGGTTTTTGCTATTTTTTATGTTAAAAAATTGTATTTTTATTTATCTACAATATATATTTTGTAGCGTGCTGCCATTATTTTTCAAAAATATCAAATATTAACACGCACACAGCAAAAATATGTCCACACACTACAGTTGTCCCAATGCGTTGTAAGCCCCGCACTTAATTTAATAAGACTGGCGTTGGTTCAAAATCGCCATGCCCAGTCACGCGGTAAGTAATCGGATAGTGCAGAGTCCTTAGGTAGGCCGTCAACTAGCAATTAAAGGCTAGACGTTTGTATCTGGGGCGCGTTCAGCCACAACTGCTTTTCCCTACGTTACTCTATGGGGCGTGTTCAGTCCTGGCTACTTTCCCCTACGCTACTCTCTGAAAACTTTAGTAAATTAGTATTAAAAACGGATAACCCTGCACAGTATGTTTGTTTGTAGATAATCGTTATTTTTTAGTTATTGAAGTCTTACTTGTCAGAGAACTGTATTATGCCGCTTTCTAGGTCACTTTCGCCGAAAACTGGTTTGAGGGCGGAAGTGAGTTAGAAGCGGCATAATACAGTTCTCTCGGACTTTCCGCGGGGCCTTGTTTAATTGTTTTGTTGTGTTATTGTTCATCGCGTCGTCTTGCTTATGAAGCTGTACCGCTTTATAGCAATAAATCATATCATATCATATCATATCATATCATATCATCTCTCTCTCTCTCTCTCTCTCTCTCCTCTCTCTCTCTCTCCTCCTTATACACATACATATACATGCTTATGAGATAGACTGATTGATTGATAGATATAAGGACATCTAGAGAGCATTATTTTTAACTATAGGCCCGTTGTTCTGTCCTCTCTGTCTTGGCCACCTTAGTAGACGTCATCAAACCAGACTTGCACACATGGGTACCTCAACTTGAAAGCTTCATATCATATATACCTTGACCTGACAACCCAGTTAACCAGCGAAAATTTGTTACAAATGTAAGTCTGAACACATGAAAAGATTGTTGTTTTCATTCGTGTACGTGTGTGTGTGTGTGTGTGTGTGTGTGTGTGTGTGTGTGTGTGTGTGTTGCGTGCGTGCGTGCGTGCGTGCGTACGTGTGTGTGTATGTATGTGTATATGTGTGTGTGCATATGTGTGCGTACACACACCCACACCCACACACACACACACACACACACACATATATATATATATATATATATATATATATAATATATATATATATATATATATATATATATATATATATGTACACGGGGTACGTCCGGAAAAACCGGAGGACACTGGGAAAGACCAGATCCAAGGCTCTGTGGGCTGGCTCCCCACTTTGCCTTCAACATGTGGCTACTAAGTACAAAAAGAAAAGATGCTCCCAGGATTCACCGAAAGGGGGAGAGAATTATGAATCCATTGGTGCTCAACCAATCACGACTGCAAATCCCAAACGGACTATGAACATGGACCAAATGGAATATCCATGTGTCTGTGGAAAGCGTTTCGCTACCACCGTGGCATAAAGATCCACGAACAGAGATGGGATGGGTGAAGGCTCATCTGAATGAGCAGCAGCGCACTGATCAGCAGATAAGACGTCGGAAGACCAAGGCCAGGTTTTAAAAACCACAGTCCCAAGGACATCCACGCTGTTGGTTCGGATCAGGAATTTTCACAGGCCCTCGTTTACCAGGCGCCTGAAACTCAACCTGCCACGAGCAACGAAACTGAGGATTGGGATTGGATGGAGGATTGGAGGATTGGATACAAAAATCGTCCAAAGACTCAATGCACTGATAGGGGAAAAGCACCTGGAACAAAAAACTAGCCATATATGGGGGAATTGTGTATCCCACATGTAGAGACGCCTATGGAGCAAAACTCCCCAAAGAGAAAACACCTCCAAAGAAATCCAGACGCCAAGATGAGATGGACTAGATCAGGGTCCAAAAGAAAAACCCTCAAGAAGCAAATGAAGACGCACTGCCAGCTGAAAAACAAGGCTTGGAAAAACTCTGGAAAGACTGGAAAGCAAAACACAGCGCCCTCAGCAAAGCTGAATCTGCGAGAAAGAGGAAGAGCAAAAAGAAGAAGCCCCAAAGAGGGCTTCTTCAGACACCCTTCCAGTTTGCCAGAACACTTTTTGGCAGCCCAATCTGGGACCCTAAGTGTGGACAAAGGGGTTCTTGAGCAGCATTGGGGAAAAAATTTACTCTGACTCACAGAGCAAAGCACCACTCGACATTCAAGTTCTGGTGTGGCCAACCAAAACCCTGGGAGCAGTTCAATGACAAGCCCCCAAAACGTTGGCGGAAATCAAGAAGGTGGTCGACAAGCCAGAGCCAAACGGAATACCTTACCAGCAGGGCCAAACGGAATACCTTACCAGCGTAAAAGAAATGCCCCCAAGGTGCTGGAGTGGCTCCACAGGCTGCTGCGGTCAGCTTGGAGAAACCAGACGTTCAGCGGCCAGGGATGACGGCAGAGGGTGTGTACACCCCCAAAGAGCAAAACTCAAGTGACTTCAGTCGTTTCAGGCCATATCGTACAGAACGTCGAGGGAAATCTTCTTCTCTGTCATGGCAGCAAGGTGCCCAAGTACCTCATGGAAAACAAGTACTTGGATGTGTCAGTCCAGGAAGGTGGCATCCCAGGCGTGGTGGCTGTGTAGAACACGCCACAATGATCTGGGAGCAATCCAAGAGCAAAAACAGAAATAGAGACCTGGACGTGTTGTTGGCTTGATCTGGCAATGCATTGGATCTGTACCCCATGAGATGATACAGCTGGCTTTGAGAGGTACCATGTGCCAAAAGAACATCCGCGACATGCTCAAGAAGTGCTACAATGGCTTCTCAATGCGGTTCTCTACCAAGGAAGTACAACAACAGATTGGCAATGGGCTGTGCAATTTCCCAATACTGTTAGTGTTGGCAATGGAATTTTATTTTTGAAAGCAGCAACGAGCAACGCAAGGACAACAGACCTTGGCGATGTATGCAAGATGCCCCCTCTCAAGGCCTTCATAAATGACCACTACAGTGATTTCACCCCAGAGAAGACGAGACACGTCATGTGCTGGAGAGGCTGGACGACATAGTTGTTCATCCAGAATGAAGTTCAACCCAAAGAAATCACAGAGTCTCTCACTGAGGAAAGGAAAAGTGGCCGAATCTGTGGTCTTCAGTGTTGCCAACCAGGCCATTCCAACAGTCACAGAAGAGCCAGTCATGAGCCTTGGAAGATTGTATGATGATACCCTGAAAGACACACAAAGAGGAAAAAAAACCCAAACAGATGTCGGAAGAAGGCTTGGAGACCATTGACCAGTGTGGGCCCCTGGCAAATCCCAAGGTTTGGTGTCTGCAGTTCATGCTGATACCAAAGCTCCTATGGCCTCTGATGATATACGACATCTGCACAGCATAGTGGAGGAATGGAACCCAAAAAATCAACAAGTTCACAAGGAATTGGCTTGGTGTCCACCCTGTCTCACAGACTAGCGCTGTAACTGGTCGCAAGTAAAGCTGAAAACTACCACAAAAATCCATCCTGGAGGAATGCAAAGCAGGGAAGATCAGACCTTCAAAGCATGCTGGGGGGACTCAGGAGAAAAGGTGGTAGAAGCAATCAAGCCCCAGCTGAAGACAGGCAGAAAAGGGGAGAGTTAAGAGGCGATGGATTCTGCAAAAAGAACGTCTCAAGGATCAGAAAAATTAACAGGACACACACGACAACAGACAAGGGCTGGGGGTGACCAAAACTGAATGGTGGTCAAAGGCCAAAAAAGAAAAGCCAAAAGAGACATGACGATTAGGAGATGAGAAAAGAAGAAGACCAAAAAGGACTCCAAAAAGCACCAGCAGACCCCGCAAGGGCAATGGCAATCGTGGAGAATGCACTCCAAAAAAGGTCTCCTTGGAATGACATTTGGAAACATGGCCCCTCTGGGTCGCTTCATTCTCAGGTCTGCATATGACCTTCTGCCCTCAAATGCAAACTCGGTGACGTGGGGAAAAACAGTGATCCTGCATGCCCCCTCTGCCATGAAAAACAAAACAGTGGAGCATGTCCTAAGCTCATGTAAGTAGCCCTGGGCTCAAGGAAGGTAACATGGAGGCACAACCAAGTGCTCAAAGAGATTGTACAAGCAGTTGGGCTAGTACCAACACCACAAAACGGAAAATCAGGACCCCAAAAGAAACCCGCAACATTCTTCACTGCAGGAGGCAGCAAATCAGGGCCCAAAGAACAACAGTGCCACTCGGAACATGCAGGCTGAGTCTGCTGGACGGGGCAGATGACTGGGAGTGCTATGCGACTCCCAGAATGGAAGAGCACTCAGAGATCTGGTCAAGGAGGAACAAAAGTGAATTCTTTATGGCTTTTTTTCCCTACAAATATCAGGTTGCCCAGTGGCTCAGTGGTTGGGGGTGCGAGTTATTAAGTTGAAAATGAGCATGTCCAGGGGTCATGGGTTCGAATCCCAGCCATGGCTCGTCCCAAGATGGGGAAACAAAAGGGGGGGGGGGGGGGGGGGGGGAGGCCGGGCAGGGTATACCCGGGGAGTCATAAAACCATCCCCTTGAGTGTCAGGAGATAAGGGCCGAGTCCTCAGAAGAAAGTCCTTATATGTATCTCTCTGTCTCTCTCTCTCTCTCTCTCTCTCTCTCTCTCTCTCTCTATTATATATTATATTATTTATATAGAGAGAGAGAGTGAGAGAGGAGAGATAGAGAGAGAGAGAGAGAGAGAGGAGAGAATCGGAACTCGGAAACTTTAATTGTAAGGCACCGGCCTGTTTACAATGGATTACACGTTTCATGAGTGAATCAAACAAAGATAAAAGGGGAAAACCCACGCAAAAAATAAGTACAACATCCCACATCAAATAAAAACTTTAGTAAAGGGGTTACATTTGGCATGTGAATTAGCAGACAAAAAAATAACCCTTATAAGCAGCAAATTTCATTACAAGGTGCGCTTTACTTCTTATTTAAATGCGTGTATCTAGTTTTTAAGTGCTTAAAATATATACATTGCTAAATTTTTAAGAGCATGACGTCTTCAGATTTTTACATTCGAGCTAAGCACTCTCCATTAATGATTTGTGGTTGGTAATACTTTGACAAATATTTGTTCTCTTAGAAATGTATTATGTTTGACATTCTAACAAAAAATGAAGTTCACTTTCTATCCTGTTACAAACGGGCATTTCTTTGATTTTTCATTTTTTATCTGTTATTTATTTTTTAGTTTCCACACTTCCAAGTCTTAATTTTAGTTAAAGCATAACGAAATTTACAAATAGTGATAGCTGACAAGTAATTTTCTGATTGGAGGATGATTTGAAAGACATATATGTGCTAACCGTTCACTTTGAGAAAGTTTGAATGCCATTTCCTGCATTTAACAATCGATCATTTTTCTGCTTTAATTCTTTAAGAAAAATAGTTCATTCCCAACCCCTCCATTGATCCAAACATCTGAAAAAACCAAAAGTATCAAGACATGTTTTAAAGATATTGATAGTTATGACAATTAGAGTGACCATGTGTAAATTCGGGGATCTTATTCAAGATTCATGAGGTGTGCCTGTTTAGGAAATCTATGGATAGACATACTTTGGATTTTAAAACCCAAATACTTTATTGACTTTGAGCAGTATTCAATTCACAAGGGTATCGGCCTGTTTCTCCATATATCATTGTATTTGGCTTTTGCGACTAAAAACCTAACAAGGCGCTTACTTTGCAAACAGATGAAACTGATTCAATCGACTGAATTTAGTTTAATCCCCAGAGTCCCCTGCGTACAGTAACATTGGCTTTATTGTGAATCAAACAGTTTGAATAATTATTGACAAATCCATGTTTCCTAAAGCCCACATTGTTTTGAAGATTTCTGCGATTTTTACGTTTTGCTCGTCTAACGTATTCATCTAATGCAATATCAAAACCCATTTAGTGCTAAGAGTAAAACCAAGGTATTTGTAGCTATTAACAAACTTCCACTTCTCTCCCTTTGGTGTCCCAACATTCGTTTTAGACAAATGACCCCCTTTTCTGAAAAATAATTTTAGTTTTATTTAGATTCACTGTTAGATTTAAAGTGTCAGATGCTTTCTGTAGATTGTTTAACTGATTTTGGAGCCCACTGGGTGTAGAAGAAAATAAAACAATGTCATCAGCGAAAAACAAAAGGAATATTTCTTGTAATCCGGGTTAAAAAACTGAAATCCATGTTTACCGTTCTTTGTTACATTTTCAGCTACCTCAGTAATTAATAAAGAAAACAATAAAGGTGAAAAATTAAACAGCCTTGTTTCAGTCCGAGGGACACACAAGAAATCTGACACTTTGGGCCCCAACGAACACAAACTCTGGACAGAACTTTACATGCCTTTTAAAATTTTGATCATTTTTTGAGGAAGCTTGAACATTTTGGAGTATTTTGAGAGAGAGAGAGAGAGAGAGAGAGAGAGAGAGAGAGAGAGAGAGAGTCCGGAGTCTGAAACCTTTGGGGTGGCTGTATGCACTTTAAAAGTGATGCCTGCAGGCGCACGCACACACACACACACACAAAACACACACACACACACACAGAGAGAGAGAGTTGAATATAAGCTGTCGTCTTCCCCCGGGGCATTCGCTGTTTTTGTTCTTAGGAAACACCAAAGTTACGAATAGCTGCGCGTGTACAGTCAGATGGGGTCTGGTAAAAAGGAGTGATGTATTTTAATGGCTATAGTGCCACTTCCCCATTGCCAGGTTGTAGTTACCTGTTGACAATAACAGACAGTTACCTGAAATAATGTGTGGAAAAACGCCACACACACGCACGCAACACCATGCGCCACACACACACGCGCGCGCGCGCACTATATTATATTATATTTTATATATTATATATATATATTTATATATATACACTTATAACAAAGCTTGCTCTATGTCTTGATTGAAGAAATAGGGCGAAGATAAGCATTCATATCTGCAGTGATAAATAAATTTTGCCTAACTAACGTTGTGCTTGAGTGGGTGAATAGGGAATAATAAATGCATCTCAAAATGAGCCTTCAGCAAGCTTATAGTCTCCACGGGGGGTGACAATCTCCAATGGGGGGAAAACGCACTAACATATAACTCTCCGGTCAGATAACCCGGGTTTTTTGAAAATAGATTGTTTATCCCCATTGACCGCGGAAAAACAGTAACTTTGACTCCTCTGCCTTTTTTTGTTTTAAGAAGAAGTTATCCCAAAAAAAAGGCCCGGGTGTACAATACTATAGTGTGTTTGTTGAGTTTTCAAAAAAAAACACCCAAAGGTGCCACCTAAGAAGCAAAAGAAATCATGAAAGAGCAAAAAAAAGCTACATTTTCTTGTGAAAAGTAGAAATATGTAAAAAAAAGATAACCTCTAAGACACAAGTGCTGAGGGCCAGTTCCTGGAATGAAATTCGCAAGGGGCTAAATTACAATAAACTAATAAATTCCAAGGATAAAGTAAAAAAAACCCAGCACCATTCCAAACAATTTACAGAGCTGCTTGGTGTTTGCAATGACTGCAAGAAATATTCAATTATAAACATAAGAGCAAGGGTTTGGTTGTATGCATGTATATTCATATAGATATGTAGGCTGTGTGTATGTATATATATATGCATGTATGTATATAAGTATGCGTGCATGTATAGGGATGGATGGGAGCATGCATGATGTATGTTTGGTAGGTATGTGTGTATGCTTTTTTGTATGTATGTGTGTGTGTGCATGTATGCAGGTATTATATGTTTGTTTGTTTTTCCCTTGCAATGAAGGTTCTTTTCTTTCCAAAATGAATATTCAGCAAAATCATTACAGTATTCCACAGAACAAAAAGAGTACCTTTTTTTATAACTACCATTATATGCCATATATGTACAAATTCAAAAATTTTTGTTAATGCAAAAGGGTGTTTTCTACAAGGGTCCTCATAGGAGCAACACAAAATTTTTGTTTTGAATTCTTTTTTCATAGCATATGTCAGTAACATTCAATATGTATGGAAAAACTTTTTCCCTTTGGTTTTTAAACACAGCATCTATACAGTGTGTTGAAGAATCTCCATGTTGTGCTATCCCTGTAACATAAACCTGAGTTTTGGTAGCCTTTTTTTTTTCAAATCATAGTAACACATGTTTAGTAATTTTACATTTTTTTTCCCGCATATACCTACGTCTTAACTCAACCCAAAAAAATTTCCAGTTTTGGTTTCTGTGAGTTATCCTGCACTTATAAACAAAGAATGTTGCCCATAAAATAATTTGATCAATAGTATCTCAGTTAGTGTTTTATGTCTTTTGCCAAATAAGATTAATTCAACATTAATTTATAAACTTTCAGAGTTACTGCACTTCTCTCTTAATTTTTTTTCAAAATCTTGCCAAAGCATCTGTGAGGAAAGGACAGTACCATTAAAAAATGTTGCACGGATTCTTTCATTGTGCATTTGTCACTATCAGTTACTCCCATTTTTTGTAATGGATATTTGACACTAAAACTCTATGACATAGTTAAGTTGAATATATGTATTATTTGTTTGTTTCTTTGTTTTGTGTTAGTCTGTTCATTATTTGTTTATTTGTTTGTTTACTTATTTATTTGTTTGGCGCTTTACATTGCAGCTATGCTTCACTGTGTCTCAGTCTTAAAAGTTTATGTGTCTTCTTGGCGTACAGGCGATCTTCATTATTCCTCCAAAGCGCAACCCTGGTCTTGGTCGCCATCTGTTTTAACTTAATCAGTGTTTCGTTTAATTCATTCGTCCCACTTACTCTTTCTTCTGGGCAGGTACTGCGAGTCAGCACTGAATACTACCCCCTCCTCCATCGCCCTCCCCCCTCCCACACCCCCCCCCCCCCACCCCCACGCTCCCTTCCCCCTCTCCTCCCAATTCTTTTGTAACGTCTTTTTTGTCTCTGCTCTGCTTGCTTCTCTGTCAGCTTGTCCATGTTTATTATATGATCTGCTTTGTGGTCTGTCTGCCGGTCGACCAGCTGGTCTGTCTTTCTATTTCCGCTGTCGTCTTCCTGTCCTTTCGTTCATTTTATCGTTTGATCCGCCTTCTGTTGAACTAGCCCTTCTCTACACGCCTATCTTGCGCCAAATTGACAAAAAAAAGTGATAGCTCGTTCTTCATTTTCGTTATCCCGAGTGTTGTACATCTTGCCTGAGGAAGACCTAAGAGATCGAAACGCGTCGTGTTTTGTCTTGTGATTCGTTTGGCCACGTTGTTCGGTGGAGTCATGATAATACTTCTTTTTTTTTTAAATTTTGTTTAAAAACTCCACCTGCAGTCGCCTCACTTTTCAACTACGTCTTCTGATGCTTGTTCTGTCCCTTTCACACTGGCACTTCCCTCCTCTGCTTTTCCCCTTCCCTCCTCCTGCTTTTCCCCCTTCCCTCCTCCTGCTTTCCCCCTTCCCTCCTCCCGCTTTTCCCCCTTCCCTCCCCCTGCTTTTCCCCCTTCCCTCTGCTTTTCCCCCTTCCCCCTCCTGCTTTTCCCCTTCCCTCCTCCTGCTTTTCCCCTTCCCTCCTGCTTTTCCCCCTTCCCTCCTCCTGCTTTTCCCCCTTCCTCCTCCCGCTTTTCCCCCTTCCCTCCTCCCGCTTTTCCCCCTTCCTCCTCCCGCTTTTCCCCCCTTTCCCCCTCCTGCTTTTCCCCTTCCCTCCTCCTGCTTTTCCCCCTTCCCTCCTCCGCTTTTCCCCTTCCCTCCTCCTGCTTTTCCCCCTTCCCTCCCTGCTTTTCCCCTTCCCTCCTCCTGCTTTTCCCCCTTCCCCCCTCCTGCTTTTCCCCCTTCCCTCCGTCCCTGCGTCCCCTTTCCCCCTTCGTTACTCCCCTTCCACCACCTCCCCCCCCCCCCCCCCCCCTCCCCCCCACCCGATTTCTTCCTTCTTCCTCACACAAAAAGGTTTAGTGGTTTTATTCCTCTCCCTTCCCACATTTTATTGTCAGCCCCCCACCCCCACCCCCCACCCGCCCCCGCCCCCTTTTTTTCCTACCGTCTTTTTTTAGTTCCTGTCCTGCCTTTCCCCTCCCGTCACTCTTATCCACTCCCCACTCTCCCCGTCACTCTTATCCACTCCCCACTCTTCACGTCACTCTTATCCACTCCCCACTCTTCACGTTTCTCTTATCCCCTCCCCACTCTTCACGTCACTCTTATCCACTCCCCACTCTTCACGTTTCTCTTATCCACTCCCCACTCTTCACGTCACTCTTATCCACTCCCCACTCTTCACGTTTCTCTTATCCACTCCCCACTCTCCCCGTCACTCTTATCCACTCCCCACTCTCCCCGTCACTCTTATCCACTCCCCACTCTCCCCGTCACTCTTATCGACTCCCCACTCTTCACGTCACTCTTATCCACTCCCCACTCTCCCCGTCACTCTTATCCACTCCCCACTCTCCCCGTCACTCTTATCCACTCCCCACTCTCCCCGTCACTCTTATCCACTCCCACACTCTCCCCGTCACTCTTATCCACTCCCCACTCTTCACGTCACTCTTATCCACTCCCCACTCTTCACGTCTCTCTTATCCACTCCCCACTCTTCACGTTTCTCTTATCCACTCCCCACTCTTCACGTTTCTCTTATCCACTCCCCACTCTTCACGTTTCTCTTATCCACTCCCCACTCTTCACGTTTCTCTTATCCACTCCCCACTTTTCACGTTTCTCTTATCCACTCCCCACTCTTCACGTTTCTCTTATCCACTCCCCACTCTTCACGTTTCTCTTATCCACTCCCCACTCTTCACGTTTCTCTTATCCACTCCCCACTCTTCACGTTTCTCTTATCCACTCCCCACTCTTCACGTTTCTCTTATCCACTCCCACTCTTCACGTTTCTCTTATCCACTCCCCACTCTTCACGTTTCTCTTATCCACTCCCCACTCTTCACGTTTCTCTTATCCACTCCCCACTCTTCACGTTTCTCTTATCCACTCCCCACTCTTCACGTTTCTCTTATCACTCCCCACTCTTCACGTTTCTCTTATCCACTCCCCACTCTTCACGTTTCTCTTATCCACTCCCCACTCTTCACGTTTCTCTTATCCACTCCCCACTCTCCCCGTCACTCTTATCCACTCCCCACTCTTCACGTTTCTCTTATCCACTCCCCACTCTTCACGTTTCTCTTATCCACTCCCCACTCTTCACGTTTCTCTTATTCCACTCCCCACTCTTCACGTTTCTCTTATCCACTCCCCACTCTTCACGTTTCTCTTATCCACTCCCCACTCTTCACGTTTCTCTTATCCACTCCCCACTCTCCCCGTCACTCTTATCCACTCCCCACTCTTCACGTTTCTCTTATCCACTCCCCACTCTCCCCGTCACTCTTATCCACTCCCCACTCTTCACGTTTCTCTTATCCACTCCCCACTCTTTCACGTTTCTCTTATCCACTCCCCACTCTTCACGTTTCTCTTATCCACTCCCCACTCTTCACGTTTCTCTTATCCACTCCCCACTCTTCACGTTTCTCTTATCCACTCCCCACTCTTCACGTTTCTCTTATCCACTCCCCACTCTTCACGTTTCTCTTATCCACTCCCCACTCTCCCCGTCACTCTTATCCACTCCCCACTCTTCACGTTTCTCTTATCCACTCCCCACTCTCCCCGTCACTCTTATCCACTCCCCACTCTTCACGTTTCTCTTATCCACTCCCCACTCTTCACGTTTCTCTTATCCACTCCCCACTCTTCACGTTTCTCTTATCCACTCCCCCTCTCCCCGTCACTCTTATCCACTCCCCACTCTTCACGTTTCTCTTATCCACTCCCCACTCTTCACGTTTCTCTTATCCACTCCCAACTCTCCCCGTCACTCTTATCCACTCCCAACTCTCCCCGTCACTCTTATCCACTCCCCACTCTTCACGTTTCTCTTATCCACTCCCCACTCTCCCCGTCACTCTTATCCACTCCCCACTCTCCCCGTCACTCTTTCCACTCCCCACTCTTCACGTTTTCTTATCCACTCCCCACTCTTCACGTTTCTCTTATCCACTCCCCACTCTTCACGTTTCTCTTATCCACTCCCAACTCTCCCCGTCACTCTTATCCACTCCCAACTCTCCCCGTCACTCTTATCCACTCCCCACTCTTCACGTTTTCTCTTATCCACTCCCCACTCTCCCCGTCACTCTTATCCACTCCCCACTCTCCCCGTCACTCTTTCCACTCCCCACTCTTCACGTTTCTCTTATCCACTCCCCACTCTTCACGTTTCTCTTATCCACTCCCCACTCTTCACGTTTCTCTTATCCACTCCCCACTCTTCACGTTTCTCTTATCCACTCCCCACTCTTCACGTCACTCTTATCCACTCCCACTCTTCACGTTTCTCTTATCCACTCCCCACTCTCCCGTCACTCTTATCCACTCCCCACTCTTCACGTTTCTCTTATCCACTCCCCACTCTCCCCGTCACTCTTATCCACTCCCCACTCTTCACGTTTCTCTTATCCACTCCCCACTCTCACCCGTCACTCTTATCCACTCCCCACTCTTCACGTTTCTCTTATCCACTCCCCACTCTTCACGTTTCTCTTATCCACTCCCCACTCTTCACGTTTCTCTTATCCACTCCCCATCTCTTCACGTTTCTCTTATCTTGCTTCCCACCGCTTTACTTCGACTGACTCCACTCCGGACTGGTGCAAATAAAAAGGGCACACGGCTACGTTTATCTATCTTTTTCGATAGCATATTACGTATTACATAATTTGTTTAAAAAAGAGGTTGAACAGATCTTTCAGTATTTCACCAATACTTTTTTCCGAAAGGTGTGTTATGTTTCTTCCATGAATAAAATGAAAAAGAAGAAAAAAAAGCATGACTGTCATGAACGTATTTTCTGCAGGTGTGTAAATGCACATGGCTTTCGTATTTGTAGTTCCAGAATTATTTACCAAAGATCGTCCACTAATATTCTAATTGACACTTGCCTTGCTGTATAACGTTACATCACTCACTCATGATGTCCGGAGGGGAACAATCACCTAATTATTCTAAATTTGACCACCAAAAGCACCACATGATGCAGGAAGAAATAGTTTCAAAGTGAGGTGACTGCAGGCGGTAATTGAAACAAATTTTAGGAATAATTCTCTGTGAGTCCGCCCAGAACAAGGGCAAACAAATTACAAGACAAAACACGTCGCGTTTCGACTTCAGGCAAGTTAAACAGCATTCAGGACAATGCAAAAACGAAGAACGAGCAGTCACTTATCTTCTCGTATTCGGCACAAGATGGACGTTCTTGTTTGCTCTTGCTTTTGGCGGGACATCACTAAGAATCATTGTTAAAAAGAAGAAATAGGTTAAATCTCTCTTCAAAATATATATATTCCTACACGTTCCCTTCGTACTTCTTCCGATGACTGCATTTTTTGTATTCCCTCATTATACCCGAAAACACCACGGTTCTAGACCATTCTCTTTTTCTGCGGCGATACTCTGGAATTCGCTACCTTTCCAACCCACGTCATGTCTCTTTCTTCCCGACTTTCAAGTAAACTTACCTGTCTAAACGCCAGTTTGCAGAATACCACCTGAATATTACTGAATGGCTATACGTCACTTGCCCACACGCCTGGTACAAATCAGCTGTTCACAGGGTTATAGAGTGTATGTGTCTGTTTATGTGACACAGTGTGCCTGTAGGTTGTGCTCGCGCGCGCGCGCCCGCGTGCCTCTGTGTGTGTGTGTGTGTGTGTGTGTGTGTGTGTGTGTGTGTGTGTGTGTGTGTGTGTGTGTGCCCAGCGTATATTTTATGTTAATTCGTTAAAATTTGTAAAGCGCCCTGTAGCCTACATTGACAGGGTGAGCGCTATGGACATTGTCCTCATTGTTATCATTATCAAATGCACTTCTTTTTAAGCAGAACTCGACTTCCGATCTCTGGTAGGGCACAGGCGGACATATGTGTTCGTAGGCACCCCACCAGCAGGCAGACTCCAGGCGGAAAGAATTAACTGACTGACGACAGCCCACCGGTCCTGCTCCACAGTTAGGTTTGCTTGCCTTTTTCTTTGTTTTCTTCAGTAGTTCCGTCTTCTCTGCACGCTGCGCACCAACAACTGACGCGCTAAGGCCTTGATTTTAAGGACTGGAGAACTTACAGACTGACGTCATTTGATTGTTTTGAGAATTTTTGTTGTGTCTGAAAGCTGGTTCTCCTCATTTTCGTTCTTATGGCCAAATAGGTACACACCAGGTGGTTCCATGCAGACAGATTAAAGTCAAAGGAATGAGGCTGTTTGGGGGTTTCCAACTGGCGCACAGATAGGGTCATGGGTGAGTGCAAAGACCTGAAATGTGACGTCAACTTAGGGGGAAGTCATGTATTTGAAGATTGTATGTGATTTCATCGGTGAAAATCCCCCAAAACAAGGGAAATGATTGGTGGGGAGTTGTTCTTTTTGATCAATTATCAGTTTAACATCAAATGCTGACTCAAATATATGGTAGGCCTCGAAACGCTTATATGGATTATACAGTGTTTTGGTGCACAATCCTAACTGTGGCGTGTGGCTTGCACGGGAATTATTCTCTTTCCGCCTTGCTGTCAAATCCTGACTCGAACCGAATCTGTCGACTCAGCAGATTGACGGTTCCGCTTGGCTGACCAAACCTGATGTGGCATTTTACAAAGAAGTTCACGCTGTCACATCACATACACATCCGATGCTGTCTTTCATTTCTACAACTAAGGAACTCGCGCGTGCGTCCTACTTGTTTTCAAAATATGGATTCTGACAAATTTGGTGAGACGAATCTTAGCTCTGTTCAGTTTGGTCATGGCTGCGGTGGCTGTGCCAATACGAATTCTTATTTCTGCTTTGCAGCTTCCATCCTTTGTCAGGGTTGCTCCTAGATATTTGAAGTTTCCGACATCTTCCAGTTATTCTCCGCTCATGAAAATAGTGACATGGTCCATGTTCTCGCTGTTTACCATGGTTTTGGATTTCTCTGTGCTGACCTCCATTCCGTAAGCACCCGCTCTATCAACACGTCTGTTGGTAAGTCCTGCAGTTCTTCATTCGTTCCCCCCATCAGATCTATATCATCAGCAAACCGGAGGTTGGATATTTGTCTGCCACCATCTATCTATCTCCATTGGTGGCAGACTTTACAGGACAGAAACCTCAAAACCCTAAGCCAAAATCTACCAGTACTTTGCATTTCTAATGAAAAAAAAGAAGTACCCAGTCACAAAGTCTTAGGAATAACAATAGATAATAACCTGTCTTGGTTAAAACATTTAGAACTTTTATCTAGAAATGTTGTCTAGTTGTCTGATCATTCTACCTGGAAGAGGTCTGGCAACTTGCTGGTGTTGAAGCTGAGGGTCCAAGCCGTGCTAGCAGGGGATCGTGTGTTAGCGCGTGGACTGTTAGCTACAAAAGGCTGTGGTACCTGTCTCTGGTAAGGAGGTTCAGGGTGCTGTAATTCCAACAAATACCCCCTCCTCCTTCCGTGCACTGTGGGATTAATTTCCATAAATCTAGTTTACACAGAAAACAAAAGAACATCCGCTTACAAAGTCACATGCACATTCAAAACGCTTTTGTACACACTCGTGTGAAAATAATTGACGACTACTACTGCTGGCTCTACTACTACTACTACTACTCTACTACTACTACTACTACTACTACTACTGTACTATTACTACTACTACTACCACCACTACTTCTTCTACAAAACGACACCAAACATTGCCAAAGTAATGTAACGTGAAATTGGTAGTAGAATGGCTTGTGCCTCTGAAACATAATGGTTAATTTCTAACTGTACAACGGTTGCTAATTACAGTAAATGTATAATTAAATAATCAAACGGATATTTCTGCAGGAGTGTGTTTCGGATGTGGAAAACGACCGTGCTGGATAACATTCCTGGTCTGTCAAGGTCAAGATCACGTACCGAGAGATGGCTACCAACTTGGAGTGACGAATTACTTGTTGCCGTGTCGAGAATATCATTTTTTATGCTGATCGATGAGAATGAAGATGATGCTACGGATTTCCATTCCGGTCTGAGACTGCATCACAGGGCTATACTTTATGCTTCCCTTCATGATATATCCCGTCGTCAACCAGGCCGAGAGATACAGACACCTGCAGTGTTGGTCAGGAAATTTGAGCAACACTGTCAGAGACGCATCCATCAGTGGATGAAACGCGACTGTGTGGTCCCAGTCTTCCCAACTGAGCCCGTAGCATACTAAACTCTGGGTAGGAGCCGATCGGGGCAGAAAAATCCCACATGACTCTGATGGGAATCGAACCCATGACCTCCCAGCCAGGAGTCCGCGACGCTAGCCACTTCGCCATGGCGGCTGGTCAGCTATCACATTTTTCTCTATGAATTTTAAAAGGAATTTTAAGTAACTCCGACGGTAAACACGGACAAACAAATTACAAGACAAAAACATGACGGGTTTTGACCTCTTAGGTCTTCTTCAAACAAGATAAACAACATTCAGGACAATGAAAACGAAGAACGAGCAATCGCTTATCTTCTCGAATTCTGTGCAAGATTCGGCGCGAGAAGATACGCGAATGCTCGTCCATCGTTTTCGTTGTCCTGAATGTTGTTTATCTTGTCTGAAAGAGACCTAAGAGGTCGAAACGCGTCGTATTTTGTCTTGTCATTCGTTTGTACATGTTAACCGGCGGAGGTACTTAAAATTCCTTCTAAAATTTTATTTCAGTTTCCCCCTGCAGTCACCTCACTTTGAAACCAGCTTTTCTCAGTGAGACTGCTTCATCTTCTCCTCCTTGTCGTTGTAGTGCTCCAAGGTTAGTGGTTCTGCCAAGGGAGATTACTGGAGCACAGATTGTGTCTACTCAACTGGAACATGCTGGTACAAAATCTGTTTTGTGGAGGCGATGGAGCTTTGTTTGTTTGTTTGTTTTTTGCTGTCACATATGTGCCACCATAGTGGCAGTGCACCCACGCCGCTCATTCCGACATCCCATCCACAGCCACAGCCCGGCCAGACCCGCCGCAGCCCCGGCACCGGCAATACGCAGGGAGCAGCCAATGTAAAGTCGCCAAGAGGCAACCCACCGGAGGAGACACTGCATTGCAGCCGAGTCACTTCGATGGTGTTCAGCGGCGCCTGTTCTGATCCAACATACGCAGGACGCCACCTACTAAGCCCTCTACTGGCGACGATAATTGTTTAGTCACGGAGCCGGCGTGAGAGAGCTCTCGATGAAGGGTTCTTCGCCACGAGACCAAAGTACAGGTCCTCGTTCTCCTTTAAAAGGTTCTTTAAGGTTTGGACAAACCTGTGTCATATTCTTGGTGACGTAGATGAACTAGCCTGCTTGAAATAGAATCTCCTGAAGAGGGGCGGCTGAATTAAGCTCTGCTGTCAGACACAAACAGTGGTTGTGATTTCGTGATTCGCAAATAATTATACTCTTCATTTTGTTGATGACGGAAAGCTCTTCATTTGATTCCCGTGAACTTTGGGTTCCGAACATCTTTAGAAATAATGTACTATAAGAACATGGATTTTTTTTCGTGCGCGCTCGTTTGTGTGTGTGTGTGTGTGTGTGTGTGTGTGTGTGTGTGTGTGTGGTGTGTGTGTGTGTGTGTTGTGTGTGTGTGTGCGTGCGTGTGTGTGTCGTCAGTTGGAAAGAAAAGATTAAATCAATTTCGGTGTTTTCAAAGATAGCACATAAATTGCTAGGTTTCCGAAGAAAAGTTCATAATTTATGACGACGAAAACTTAGCCAAATCTACAATAACAAAAAAATTGGTGACACTCAATAGTTATTCGTGTTCAAAAATCATCTATCTGATAATTTAGAAAGCACCGTATGTCATAAAAGATTTCATGTGAATTCTGATTGATCTGGATGGAAAATCATATTTCATTGCACGGGGGAGGGGACACTTGTTAATGTGCAGTTCTAAGGGCTGAAAAACAAAAGATAAAATCGAAATAGGTGATGACTTGATGGATCAGTAGTGATTCCTGATTTGAATACTGGTACAACGTTTTGCTTTTTTTCAAGGTATCTGGAATTCATTGTTTGTCTATGCAGACGTTGTGAATGTAAGTTAAAGTTTCTGCAATAACAGGTGCAGATAGTTTGACAATTTTACCTTCTAATCCGTCCATTCCCCGAGTGGCTGTCTGGTTCAATCGCCTAAGTGACGTGAACGCACACTGAACATCTAAATCTGAATGGATCTGAATGAACGTCAGAACTTGGAAAACGTCATTCCGTCTTTGAGGGTAATCCAGGCTGGCGGGTACAGCCCCTTGTTTCCCTTGCACAGGAGAGAGAGAGGAGAGAGAGAGAGAGAGAGAGAGAGAGAGAGAGAGAGAGACAGACAGACAGACAGACAGACAGAGACAGAGACGAGACAGACACAGAGACAGACAGACAGAGATAGAAAGACAAACAGACAGACAGACAAACAGACAGAGAGTAAGACAGACACAGAGAGAGAGAGAGAGAGAGAGGAGAGAGAGAGAGAGAGAGAGAGAGAGAGAGAGAGAGGGGGGGGGGGGAGATCTTACCGAAACTTACATGTTCCTTGTATAGACGTTTTTCGATCTCATAGTGATCTGTGCTTGACGAAGGTCAACATAGAGAATTACGTCATCCTGACTGAACGTCAGAACTTGAAAAACGTCATTCCATCTTTGAGGGTAATCCAGGCTGGCTGGTACAGCCCCTTGTTTCTTGCAATCTCTTTCCAGATCATCAAACTGATAAGGTTTTTCGTCAATGCTTCTTTTCAGAAAAATCTGCAGCAGGAAAAAAAAAACTAGGAAACTGACGTAATTATTTTTCAATGATTTAGAGTACTGGAGCATTTTAGGGCAAAATAAAAAAGTTTTGTTTGATTTTATGTTGCACACTTCTACCAGAAAACGCTTGAACGTGCAGATATGTTCGAAGCATGTATGTAAAAATAATCCCAAAAAGATTAAGCGCCATGTAAGCAGCCTGGCTATGTCTTTCAGTTGTAAGGAGCATATTATGTTGTTTTCCTTATGTTATGATTCTATGTCAAAGTAATAAAATACCTGGACAGTCCTAAAATCATCACACTGTCATGACAAGCAGTTTGGAATGTGTCATGACGTTCACGGCAGTTCTTACTGCTGCATTGAGTCGCTTGAGTCAAAGTCTTCCAAAGCGTGAGACGGAAAAGCAGAAAAAACAAATTGTGTGCAGCCAACAAGCAAGCCCGGGTCTGTAGCTGTGAGCGGTCTTGTATCTGACACCCTAGAGTGTCAGGAGATAAGTGCCGAAACGGTTGCTTGAAAGGGCTTCTCGCGCTCTACACGAGTGTCTTTCTACTGTAAGCGTGGAGAATAGCGAACCACACATTGCTTTGCTGTGTGTATCGCGCCTATAGCTGACCAATGTTTACACAACGACTACACACAGTCGTTTCCTTGACTTCGAGAAAAGCGGAATTGTCTCTGTCCACAACACCCTGTGAGCTATTTTCTGCGAAGGTTATTAGTGGCGTCCAGTGCCAGACAGATTCACCATCCTTCCCTTGCCGAAGTGTCTGTTCAGAAGCCTTGAATTCTTACACATACACGAACGCACGCACGTACGCGTGCGCGCGCGCGCGCGCACACACCACACACACACACACACACACACACACACAACACACACACACACACACACACACACACACACACACATGCGCACACGCATGCACGCATGCGCGCACACTCACAATATGTACATAAAAGCAGAAACTTACCGTCAATACCCTCATTATGATTATTAACATTACAGATGTGGGTTTAGGTATGAACTTTTAACAGCCTGACTAATGGAAAAAAACAAAACAAAAACAAGACCAGCGCTTGACGAAAAACTGCTGCAACCCAAAGTCGAGTGTGTGTGTGTGTGTGTGTGTGTGTGTGTGTGTGTGTGTGTGTGTGTGTGTGTGTGTGTGTGCGTGTGTGTCTGTGAGAGAGAGAGAGAGAGAGAGAGAACAAGAAAGAGAGTGAGTGTGGAATGGTTGAGTAAACATGACTACACAAGACACTGCACGCAAATTTACCACTTATAAAATCAATAGGGAAGAAAAGAAACATGCACAGTGTACACCGGCGCGCATGCAAAAACTGAGAGAGAGAGAGAGAGAGAAGAGGAGAGAGAGAGAGAGAGAGAGAGAGAGTGAGAGAGAGAGAGAGAGAGTCTGACATAGAGAGAGAGGGAGGAGAGATTGGGGGTGGGGAGGATGACTGATTGAGAATACATACATAAAGAAACAGACATGCAACGGATACCTTTGTAACACAAAATCAATAAAAGCATGCAGAGAGAGGGAGAGGAGGAGAGTGGAGGTGGGTGGGAGGACTGATTAATAATACATATATGAAGAACTTGACATGCACAGATGCTTTGTACATACAAAATCAATAAAAGCATGATCAGAGAGAAAATGTTTCACATGACAATGGCTTGCACTCATAACTGAACAATCTCTCTCTCTCTCTCTCTCCTCTCTCTCTCTCTCTCTTCTCTCTCCTCTCTCTCTCTCTCTCTCTCTCTCTCACCACCACACACACACACACACACACACACTCTCTCTCTCTCTCTCTCTCCTCTCTCTCACACACACACACACACACACACACACACACATCACACACACAACACACTAAAAATTACATATACCCGGCACACGGCATACGAGTCTGAGGCGGGAGGGGAGGGAGGGAGAGAGAGAGAGAGAGAGAGAGAGAGAGAGAGAGAGAGAGAGAGAGAAGAGAGAGAGAGAGAGAGAGAGAGAACAACAGAGACAAGATACAGAGAGAACGAACGAACGAACGAACGAACGAACGAATTTTATTTTCAGAGGGTTAGTGGAGTAAGCATAACTGCTTTTTTACATCCAGCCCTCCGGGGCCAAAAGAAAAGAAAGAAAAGATGCAAATTCTTAAATAAATAATACCAAATGCAACAAACCTAATGTACAAGAGTGAACACAGACAGAAGGGGTGGGATATTGGTGGGGTGGGGGCATAAGAGAGAGAAGAGAGAGAGAGAGAGAGAGAGAGGAGAGAGAGAGAGAGAGAGAGAGAGAGTGAGGGAGAGAGTTAACAAAAAAATAGCAGTGAGAGACAGAGTGAGGGAGAAAGGAAGCGGGAGGCAGAAGCAGGCATGGCATTTAACATTAACATAGAAGGTACATAAGAGAAAGAAAGAGAGAGAGAGAGAGGGGGAAGAGGAGAGAGAAGGAGAGAGAGAGAGAGAGGGGGGGTTTAAAGAGAAGGTAAATATTGTATCATTAAATTCAGGTCTCAACTGAAAGAAACCAACCATTTATAAACTTTTCCATTAAATATCTGTGGTATGCTTTTTTGAAAGATAATAAACTATTTTTGTTTTTTATGTATTCTGGGATTTCATTCCATAATTTTCCTCCTGAATAGATAAAAGATGTCATAAAGAGATCAGTTCTTGGACGAGGGATAAATATCGTGCTTTTGTTACGAAACTCTCGTACGGGAAATTTCTCTCGGAGATAGAATGGTGCCAGGTTATCATAATCTTAAACATAAAGACAGCTTTGTTGAAAATACATTAAATTCAAAAGGCAAGATGTTTAGTTCTTTATAATCACTTATTTCAGAGACGAAGATTTAAGAAGTATAAGTTTGAGAGAGGTCTGTAGAGACTTTCAAGATGCCTTAAGGAGGCTTTACTAGCTAAATCCCAACAGGTTGAAGCATAGTCCACATCGCTTTGAATATAAGCATGAAAAAATAATTTCCGAGTGTGTTGATCCAAAAAATGTTTGATTCTATTAAGCTGAAAGACTTTTTCGATATTCTTTTGATAACGTCGAAAGCTGATTCGACCAGGATAAATTATTGTCGATAATAACCAAGTAGTTTGTGAGAACTTACTTCATCTAATACGTTATCATGTATCTTTAATTCCTTAAGTATTATCTTGATATTTTGTTGCTTTTGCCTTGTAATATTAACATGAATTTAGATTTTTTAGGATGAAGTGCCATATGATTGAGTTCTGTCCATTTTATGAGCCTGTCAACGTCATTTTGTAATGTCAGCGCACACTACATCTGCATTTTTTCCTTTATTGTGTAAGGTGGTGTCATCAGCGAAAAGTTCACAAGAAGAGGAAATGTAAAGAGGGAGATCGTTTATGTAAATTGTAAATAATATTGGTCCTAAGACTGAACCCTGAGGCACACCGAAATTGACTGGCATGAAAGTGGATGATTTCATATCTTGAACAACTATCTGCCTTCTGTTTGACAGAAAAGATGAGAGAAGATTGACAGACTTTGAGTTAAACCATACAAAGTAAGTTTTTTTAAGAGGAGATCATGGTTAATAACATCGAAGGCTTTAGCAAAGTCCACAAATATTGTTCCTGTGAGAAGATCATCATTGATATTTAAATGCCACTGTTTCTACTAGATTGGTAAGAACCGTCTGACATGAATGATTTTCTCTAAAACCGCTTTGATTTGAATGAAATAATTTGTGTTAACGAAATGCCTTTGAAGGTTTTGCTTAAGGTGCTTTTCTAAAGTTTAGACAAATTAGACAAAATGGAAATCGGTCTGTAGTTCGAAGGATCCTGTGGGTCACCAGATTTTAAAAATGGCAAAACTTTAGCTTCTTTAAAATATTGTGGATAATAGCATTTCTGAATACAAAGGTTATAAATATAAGTAAGGCTTCAGAGATAATAGGTGCGGAAATTTTTAAATTTTGCTATCTATATTATCTAAATCCCCGGCTCTTAGATTCCTTCAATGAATTAAGTTCTCTACACACCTCGTGTACACTGATAAACTGAAAATCAAATCTGACCCTATTTGTCTAGTATCACAAAATTCTCTTAGTAACAACATTCATTATATTTAGTACAATCAGTTTTAATAGTCTTTTCGACTATGGTAGAGAAGTGTTTATTGAGATTATCTGCAGACAGAATTAAAGATGATGGAGCTGTTTGTTTTGACGATTTACCAGATAATTGATTAATGGCTTTCCAGATCGATTTTGAATCTTTTTTCGATGAAATAAGGTCGCTAAAATGTTTTTTACGAGCAGACCTTTTCATAGCTGTAACTTTGTTACGCTGTTTCTTAAACTTTGCATCTTTTCCTGTTGACTGTAACAAGTTTTCACGAATTTTAATAGCAGCACTGATTTTCATCATTTAACCACGGGGTTTTCCATTGGGTTTGACACGTTTGATCTTAGTTGGGACAGTTAGTCGTAAATAGGGACAAATATGTTATACCAAGCTTCGAGAGCTTTGTCTGGATCAGTCTCCTGAAAAACACTATAAAAGTCTGCTGTACATAAATCATGAAGAAAATCGTCAGAATTAAAGGTTTTATAACTACGGAAAGAAATGCATTTGTGGCTACATCTAGGAATTTTTACGCATTTTTGGACCAAGTTAAGCATACGGGAAAATGATCACTGAGACCATAACTGGTACGGAAGTTTCTGTAATATTTGTTGTATTGTTTACATATATATGATCAATGAGTGTTTCAACTGTAGCGTTATTCTTGTTGGCGTGTCTATCAGTTGTGTTAAGTTATATGATTCAAAAATTCGTTTCCATTTATCATGAGGTTTAAGTAATCAATGTTAAAGTCACCAAGCAATACAACATCTGTTGAATAATCTGAAACATCTTCCATCATTGCTTCGAATCTACAATACCATTCCACGCGTTCATCAGGGTTTCTATATAAAAAGCCTACTAATATCGGTTTAGTCCCTTTTAAACGAAACTCTATCCAGAAGCATTCAATATTATGTTTATCAAAATGATGGATCAGTTTATAGTTCATTGAGTGATGTACATATCCCAGAAGACCTGTTTCTAGCTTAGATGTAGAGTCTCTCCTAATAAAATTGTAACCTGGAATCATTACTAAATCGTCTGAGACTAAATTTGATAATCGAGATTCAGAGAAACAAAAACAATGAAAACAATTGTTAGCATTAGATAAAATAGAAGGTAAATCACATAATTGTTTAACACATGACATGCATTTAGATAGCCAATTTTGAATCCTGAGTTGGTTAACCATTCATTACTACTCTCGGTCTTGGATTATTTGCCATTATTTGACAAGGAAAAAACAACAAACAAACAAACAAACAAACAAAAAAAAAACCCACTTTACTTCAATATGTGTACAATGCAAAGCAAAATCAGTTTGCAGGATTCAGGCAATTAGAAAAGTAAATATTACATGTGGAAAAAAAAGAGAAAGAAACAAACAAGCAAACACACACAAAATGCACACCTCTGCAACGTGTAATGATACAGAGAAGAAGTTAGGAAAAAAAAAAAAAAAAAAAAAAAAAAACCAACAAAAAAAAAACAACAACAACCTCATGAGCAATAAGTTCAAACAGGTAACTCAGTACTAAAGAACGGGCGCAATCACAAAACACCTATGCCTCAAGAAGACGCGAGAATTGTAAATGTTCAAATAATCAACGTCCTTCAACAACAGTCCATTCAAATGTCCCAGTCCGAGTAATCATACGGCCGAAAAATAGGGAAGATTATTACATAATTCAACAGTCACATATCCAATCATATGACGACGTAAATGCTAACATTTTGACTAGATGAATGGGAGAAATATACCAACTGAAATCAACACACACACAACACACAACACACACACACACACACACACACACACACACACACACACAATTTCTTTCGCACACAAATAAATACCATAGAAAGACAAAACATCATACAATATATCAAAACATCATCACCCATTCTACCAGTTGGCGGCAGTCCTCTGTTGGTCACGTTGCGTCACTAACTGTGATGCCAATGTCATTAACTGCTGCGCACAATAACCCAGAGGGTTAATGAAGGCCAGTTTCGGGTGTCAGCAGACTCTCCTGTGTCAGAGGATTGACAGGTAGAGTTGTTGAACCCAAGGGAAAATGGGGCTGTGTTTGTGCCAAAGCCAGATCCTTGAACCCTCTGCATAGAGAACGGATAAGGGGCGGGAAATCTGGGTAAGGAGCGTCGGAATCGTGTAACTCGGGCAGAGGAATGGAGGCGGGACATGTGTCGGGATGGTGGGGATACTTGGTGGGGGACGCGAATTTTCACCGTTCAGTGTCTGACTGTAAGCCCCAGCACAGGATTATCCAAACGATCTGGCGTGGAACCTGGGAGTCAACTCTGGCTGGTTCATGACTGATTTGCGATTGGTTTGGGACATTAATGGAGGGAAGTCACTTGTTGAGGACATGGGGGGAACACCTGAATTTCTGGAGTTCACATATTGTCGAGAAGCTGTTTGTAGGGCAGGGTCATCATTTCTAGAGCTGTTCCATCTGTACAGTAGGGCATGGCCGATCACTGGTGGGGACATGGTGTGGCTTTTATTGAAGGGGCCTTGTTGTTAGCCGGGTCGTTCAACTGTGAACGCCCGGTCTGAGGGAGAACTGTCTGAAGCCTAGTGCCAGACAGACTGTCCCTTTGTATGGGTGGGTAGCATCTTTATACAGGGCCTGACGGGGGGCACCATTTTGAGTCACAAACGACCCAAAAGGTTAATCATGTCCACATGCATACTTGTACATGTAGCATATAAATGTCTGTTAGAAGAGCAATGGCGTTATTTAGCTGGTGTCGGACCGCGGGCCGGGAGAATAGAACTGAAGGCAATATATGCAGAGGGAAACGAGTTTTACACAAACCAATCAGTTCACGCCAATCTTTTGGCTGCAATGGGTCCGCGCCGGACAATCACCGGACACCCACATGCACAATTAAGTGTTCACTTGGTCCTGGATTTCTAAAGTACGTAACCACTGAACAAGATGCACTAAAGTCAGACCAGGAACACATATTTTGAATAACGGGTCACGACGTGTGTCTAGTCTCTTTGGATTAATGTACCTTATTACAGAGTCTCCGATTAGAAGGAAGAACATTTCAAAGGAATAGATATTTCTTTTAAAACCTGCTTGGAGAAAAGTTTTTCTTTTCACCTCTGTCAACTGAGAAGGTTCTTGATCCTGTTTAGCTAACTGTTCAGAGGCAGATGGTTCAGAATTGTGACAGAGTTTGTTTGGGGGGAGACAGGTTTATTGAATCGGGGTCAAGAAGTACTTCATTCTGACTGAGACGAGCAAGTATATCAAAACGATTACCGACTGTTACATTCACAATTTCCACAGGAGTGCCAGGAACTGGTAGTGTAGACGTGACCACTAAAACGTGTGTCCTCCACAGTTTTCAGGGAATTGTGTAACAGAATCGGGAATGGTTGTATTCACAGTTGTGTGAAGAGTTGTTGGGGTGGGGTGTGTGTCAACTTGATGGGACACACCTTTTTGAGAGTTATCCTCATTGGATGAAGAATGACCTGGAACACAACTTAGGGGGTTTTCACACTGTGTGAAGACACTTGTAGTTGAGTGAGATTTTTTCTTTAATTGTTTCAGGTCGGACTGAAGTGAGCCCAAGGTGGATTTTAATGAAAGGTTTTCTTTAAGTTAACATATTCATTGTGATTCAAACTTTGACATTACACTGTGGATCCCTTCGACAGCAGAATGTAAAGACTCTATCTTCCGATTTATAATGACATATTCATTTCATTCTTGATAGACACTTTGAATCCTCAGTCTGGACAGCATATTGTTTTGTCACGAGTTTGTCACGAGGCCTACGACGTTCGACCCACCTAGGGTGGCGGAATTACTTATTTGTTTATTGTCGTTGCTGTTGTCGTGTATCCGTCCCTTGATGTGGCTTGTGGTGCGGTTGCACCTTGGTGTAGTTCAGCTCAACTTTGGTTTGCTTCTCTCTCTCTCTCTCTAATTCCAACCGCCCGTGCTATTATCCTGCAAGTTCACGGGTGGCGCGTACCTTTCTCTCGAACTTCTGTCTATCGGCCTCTCGCCTGTCTTTTACCTGTTGCACGTGCTTCATTTCTTTTAGTTTGAAGTATGCTCACTCTGTGACGTAGGGTGGCATGTTCGCCGCCATTGTTGAGGGAGGTTAGCTCTTCACTCGAGCGGAAGATGTCTCTGGGGGCGCCTGCTCCAGTCTTGGTTCTTTACCGTATCATCGAGAGTACAGTCAGTACTTTCAATTCCTGCAGTCGGCCTGTAGGAGAGGGACATCACTTCTTCTGTTTCCGCATCTTCCCTCTGCCCTCTCGACTGGACAGAGGGGAGAGAGGGGCTTTTTGACCCGCCTTTTGGGGGGGTAAACCCAAAGGGGTAGCGGGAAAGCTCAGTTTCGTGGTTTTTTTGGGGGGGGGTTTTTTTGTTAGCCCAAACTTATTCCCCTCTTTTGCGAAAATTTTTCTTTTTTTTCAAAATTTTAAAAGAAAAATTTTTATTTTTGGGAAAACCTTTTTTTGGGTTAACCCAATTTTTAACCCGGGCCTTTCAAAATTATTTTCCAAAATTCTTTTTTCCTGTTTTTTACTTTGGGTTTGTTGCGGTATTTGGGGGGGAGGGAGAGAACCGGGTGATTCGGGGTTGGGAACTTGCTTTGTCTCGCTGGGCCCCCCCTGTCACTTCCCCCTCTTTTTCCTTCGGACCTTTCTTTTTTGTGTGTGCAAGGAGAACAAAATTTTTGTTCGCGAGCGTGCTACGCTTGATTTGTCGTTCGGATGCGGGGGTTGGAGTTTTTGTGAAAAAGTTGAAATTTTTTTTAATAAAATTGAAAATTTAAGCCATTGAATTTTTATTTGAAAATTTTGGTGACTTTTATTTAAGCGATGGTCGCTGTTTTTTTTTAAATTTCCTAAGAGGGGAAAAATTTTAAAAACCTGAGTGAGAAAAGGGGTTGAAGATAATTCATATTTTTTTTAATAACTTTTTGGGTTTTTAATGCACCCTTTTAAACCCTGCATCGTGTGAAAAGACCCAAAAGAAATAATCTTTTTGAGGGGTTTTTTACTTTGGGTTTTGTAGACTTCCCCTCGCCCACATGCGAGGGGTTGTTAAGATTTGCAGCTTTGGGTCAGACTGTACTGCGGCATTTTTTTCGTACCTTTTTCCCTTCCCCCTTCCTTCTTCTTTCCCCCCCAATTTCGACTCCCTCCCAGCTACGTCCCCCCCCCGGGGGCTTTCCCCCTGGAGCAGGGCCCGGGTTGGTCCCAACGGGGGTTTGGGGCCCCCTTTTTCTGGGAGAAACGGCCCGGGGATGGTGCCACGCGCTGGTCGGGCCCACGCCCTGGTCGGGACCGGGGGATTTGGTAGAGGGCCCCCGTTTTAAATGCCCGGCCCGCCCCCCGCCGGGCCCTCCAGTACACCCCCCTCGTTTTCCTTCCCCCCCCCCCCCCCCCCCCCCCCCCCCCCCCCCACCCCCCCCCCCCCCCCCCCCCCCCCCCCCCCCGGGACGCGCTTTTCACTGCCCGGTTTGGCCCGAGGGTTTCGGCTTTGGGCAAATCCCTGCGAAAACCCACCCGGTTTCGGGGGCCCCTAGTGCGACAGGGTGCTCCCACCCGTTGACGGGGGCGGGGGGTTTTGGGGACGCACCCGGGGTTTTTTAAGAAAGGACGATGCGGGAAAATATTTTTTTAAAATTGTGAAATATGTTAATGTGGGGAATGCTGAAATTGTGATTTTTGTACGTCGTATGGGGGAAATATTTATTTTAACGTGCAGGGTTGTGGGTGTGGGAGTGCTTGTTGGGGATTGTGCTTTTGGGTGTGCTTTGGAGCGCTTGATTGGGGTTTGTGAATTTGTGAATTTTGGGAAATCCCTTATTTTGCGGGGTGTGAATAAATGGGTGTTGTTTTTCTAATTTTTATTTTTTGGGGTTTCCCCTTGCGGGGCGTGTGAGGTCGTCACTCCCTTCATTTCCCCCAAAGCCCGACCCGTCAGGGAGCCCTCCAGGGGCCCGGGGTAAAAATTGGGGGGGTTTCGTCCGGATGTAAGGGCTCTGGCTGTCTCTTCTCGTTTCGCAGAGTCCCTTTTTAGTTTTGTCTTTTTTGTAATTTTTAGTCGGGTTTGCGTTTTTGTTCGTGGGGGTTGGGCCTGGGGGGGATTTCTAGGTGAAGGGAGTCTTTTTTGGCCTGAGGGAACATCCGGCGTGATGGGGGTCGAGTCAAACCGGGGGGGAGTCGCCCCGCGTCCGGACCCCCTTCCCCGGGTCCCTACGCAGATCGGCCGTAATTTTGCCTTTCGTTGCCGCTCAGTTTTTTCCATTCCTGTTTTGTATTTAGTCATTTTTTTTTTTTTTTTTCCTTTCCCCGGGGTTTTTGAGTACGGGGGGGGTTTTATCGCGTTATTTCCCTTTTTTTTTTCCCTCTCCTTTCCGTCTCCCTTTTTTTGTTGTTTTTTTTTTCCGGGGCCAGCCCCACCGCACGGGTTGTTTCGTGCGAAAGGCGGGGGTTTGCCAGGGGGGGGCACCCGGGAAACAAAAGTTTTTTTTTTGTTTTTTTTTTTCGGGGGCCCCCCACCCCCAGGGTTGCTCGTGCGTAAGCCGGTTTTCCCCGAGTGGGAGCGGGCCGGAAAACTTGTCCGCAAAACCCCCCAAAACACCCACATACCCAAATACACACCCCCCTGAAATATTTGTTTTTCAAGGGGAATAGTTTTCCCCCTGTTTTTTGAAAAAACTGTAGGCTATAGTTGTCATGGCAAGCCCTTTTGCTGGGGGGAAAGGGCGACGCGTGGCGAAGAAAAAAGGGTTATTAAAAATGTTATTGAGCCCTTACTATTATCCCAAAAGAACTTTGACTACGGTAACTTCTACTTTTTCCAGTGCTTTTAGCGGGTAGTCCGGGGGGACTTTTACTACCCCCTTCCCGGGGGGGTCTGCCTGTCGAAAACCCCGCTGGCATTTCCCCCGGGAAAAGCCCCCAAAACCCATCCCCAAACCCCCAAAAATTTGGGTTTCTTTTGGGGTCGCAAGACAGAAACCTTTTTCCTCCCCATGTTTTCCCCTAAAAAGGGAAAGGTATGCCCTGGGGACTTTCCCATGGGAAAGTCGAAAAACCCAAAGGGAGGGGTCAGACGGGCCCTCCCCCCCGTGTGGGGAGGGGTTTAAACCCCCGCCCAGGCCCTCGGTTCTGCCCCAAATGTTTCGGGAAAGGGGCCCGCGTGGGGAAAGGGGCGTCCAGGTAGGGGAAGATTTGGGGTTAGGATAGGGGCCTTTTCGCAGAGAGGAGATGACAGACAGGAAATTCTGCATGGGGAAAAGAGGCTGTCCACGAAGGGGAAGACCCAGAGAGGGGGTTTGGTTTTGACAGGGGGCCCCGGTGCGGAGGGGGCTACAAAGGCAGGAAGCTCTCGTGGGGAAAGAGGCAAAGGGGAGGCTGCTAAAAGGGAGGCCCGGGCAGAGAGGAGGCCCAAACAGGAAGCTCGGCTAGGAAGAGCGAGAAGGGGGCTGCTAGAAAGGGGGCCCCGGTGCAGAGAGGAACTGCTAGCCCGGGGTCAGCATAGGGAAAGGCTTGCCCTCCGTGGGGAAGAACTAGACAGGATGGGGGGTCTGCTGGGGGGGAAGGGAACAACTTTTTTTCGCGGTCTCCCGCATCTGTAAATCAGGGGGGGTTAGCACCAGGCGGGTTTGATAGATTTTAAAAGGCCCAAATTTAAAAGCTTCCAGATTTCAGACCTAGTGAGGACATTGATATTTTTCCTGGAAAAATTTTGACAAGGTTGCTATTTCATACCAATTGCTGAGGAAAAAAAAGGCTATGAAACCTTTTTTCTGGACTATCTGGTGCGGGAAAAGGGATGTGGGGGCTCATTTAAAAAACCAAGGTGGTCTTAGAAAGGACAGGGCAGTTGGCTCTGCAAAGGGGGCTTTTCCCCCACCTTCCCCCAGAGAGGGTACAGGGGGAAGTTCAGGTCCATGGAAGAAAAACGACGGGGACCTTCGTGCATTTTTGGTGAAAGGGCTGCGAAAAACCGGGTACGGGCGTCAGTTGGCTAATTGGGCTGGAGGATCGATCCTCTTTAAACACCCTCCCCAAACCCACTGTGTCCCCCAAAATTTTAGGATCCGGTTGGGCAGAAGCCCCTCGGGAATTCGCGGCGGCGATTCACACCGTGAGGTGTTTGCAAAGTTTCCCCGGGCTTATGGGCATCCCCAGATAGGGAGAGGAACCCCCACGGATTTAGAGCAATAAGGCGCCGCCAACTGCTAGGGGGGGTGAAAAAGGCGGCAGTTCATGGGGGATTTACACCCCCCGACTGGTTTCTTTGGGGGTCTCCGGGCCCCATATTGGGAAAAGTTTGTCCTAAAGCGCGGGTATTTCGGGGGGCTGGCCCTTTTCCCCGCCCCCCGGGCCCCGGGCAAACGGGGGTTTTCCACCCCAACTTTGGTGTAACCCGAGTCCCCAGTGTTTCCTCCGTTTTTTGGTTCCCCCTTTGGTCGACACCTTTCGGGGGATTCGGGATTTCAACGATCTTTGGGTAAAAATTTTTGGTTTCCCCTGGGGCCCCGGGGGGGCGCTATTTTTATTGGGGGTGCGGGTTGGGGCGGGTTTTTTCCCCCCCCGCCCTTTTGTAAAAAACCCTTTACCCTCCCCCCCCTACTTCTGTGGCGAAGTATGGGCCTTTGGCGGGGGAAACACCTATGTTTTTTCCCTTTCTAAAGGGGAATACTGTCACCTTTGTAAAGGACGCATTTCAGTCCGGTTTTTAAGGGATCTGCCCTTTTCGGGTGTGGGGGGAGTCCCACACGCGCCAAGGCAAGAACCCAAAAAAAGGAATTCCCTCCCGTTCTCCAGCCATCTCTGACAAATTTTCGGGGCCGGGGGCCCCGACCTTGCAAACCAGGGGTCCTTCTTCGGCCAGGGATTTTGGAGTCCAACGCCTCCCAAACCAACTGGTAGGTCGCCCCTGCTCGCTGCCCCGACCCCCCCAAGGTGACTTCAAGCTCCACAAGGGGACCCTTTTTGGGTTTTCACCCAGGCAATCGTGGGGCCAAGAAAGTTTGGGGTTTCCCCCAAAACCCTGAAATTTCTGCCCTCCGGCGGGCCCAGGGTTCCCCCAGGGCAGGCCCATAGGGGGCTCCAAGCGGACTCTCGAGGAGTAAGACGGGGACTTCTTCTGGCCGGGGATAAAACTCGCGGGTTTTAGGCAGTTTGCCGCAGTTGCGTTCTCCAACGGACAACGCCTAAGGCCCGTTGAAGGTTTTCCCCTTGGGGTTTCATGCCTTGGGTTGGGGGGGGCCATTAAAGCAAGGCGGTGTCGACCGGGGGGGACCCATTTAAGCCACAAACCCTTTTTCGGGGGGGGTAAACCCCGCTAAAATTTTGGGATGGTGGATTTGGGAACTCGGTACCCAGAGGCTGCCCCGCTTAGGACAAACGACCCCCTACTGTAGCTGAAGCTTTTCGGGCAGTATGGGCGCACTGGCTTCCCCAAAAAAAACCTTTCGGACCGGGGGAACATTTTCTGTCCGAATCATGCAGGGGGTTTTGCATCTGTAAAATTTTCACAAGGAAAAAAAACGTCACCCTATCATGCGCAGGCCAAGGGCCCTTGCCCGACGTTTAAAAGGGGGACTTAAAAAAGGGCAGATTTTGGGCTTTCGCCTTGTGCAAGCAACCTGGGAGGGGGATCGCTTTTTCCTGTGAAACGATCGCCTGCAGGGGTTTCCCCACGGGAAAAGCATGGGGTTTTTTCCCCCCCTTTTAACCCCCTTTGTAGGGGCAAAAAAGTGCGGGACCCACCAAAAACCTGAAGCGATGGGGCCCCCACGTTTATGGGGAAACCCTTCGTCAAGGAGGGGGAGTTCGATATGTGGTCAAACTCCGAAAACCGCATCGCTGACACTTGCCAGCTTGCTCAGCAACACTTGCAGTCGGAAAGAACCAAATAAAAAGGCTTTGTATGACCGACCCAGTGTTTGAAGGGTTTTGGTTTGACCCAGGTGATGTGGTGTTGCTTCTCCTTCCCCCAAAAAGAAGAACAACTGCAGCTTGCTTGGCGGGGTCCTTTCGTGGTCGGCAGTCGGGGGGTGAGGGGGGACCCGGGATTCGGGGGTGCGGGGGGAAGGAACCATCCGCCAACCCCCCTTAAAGGCTTTGGGGTGCGACGGACTGGGGCCGGGCAGGTTACCCCCCTGTCGTTGTGGAGAGGGGTGTTGAGCACCCCGTGCCCGGTTTGGCTCGGGACACCCCCCACCGTTCCTCTCGTCGAGGAAGAGTCTGGCAGGATTTTTGTTTTCGGTTTTTAAACCTCCCCTCAGCACGACGCCCAACGAAACGGTTTGTGGGAATTTCCCAGGCGTTCACAATGGGCCCCCGGGAACAGTCCCCTTGGCGAATGTACACTGGCATTGCCCCGGGAGCCCCAATTGGGGTTTCAAACAGTACCCCTGCCCACCTCAGGCGCTGTACCCGCGGGAGGTGCGGGCCCAAATGTTGGGGTTGGGGGGTTTCATTGAACGGCGAGTTCTCCCGAAATCATCCCCCACCCTTCTGGTAAAAAAGAAGGTTTGGCAAGATGAGGTTCTGCGTCGTTTTCGTCGGTTTGAAAAAGGTTCCCCGGGTTTGATGCTAAACCCTTACCAAAAATGTAACCAAAATCTTCGCTCAGTAGTGGGGCCAATTTTTTCCCTCAAATTTTTCGATCCGAAAAGGGATTTGGCAAAAATTTCCCCCCCCCCAAAATTCCCGCAGAGAGGACAAACCCAAAACGGCTTTCACGACGCCTGAAGGCGTTCCAGTGGAACGTGATCCCTTTTTGGCCTAAAAAACTGCGGAGCAATTTTAGTCGCTTCAAGCGGGCAAGTTCTTCCCCCCGCTCATACGCCAGAAACTGAACAATTTATGGGCGACCGGGTACTCAGCCAGTAAAATTTGGGGCTCGCACGTTTCCCCCTTCGTTTGTCGTTCCTTTTGCTGCGCGAGGTTCAAAGTCGGCTCGTCCTTCCAAAGGGCATTTGGGGGACGAGATTTTCCTTTCTGGGGATCATTTTTTGGGGGGGTTTGATTGCCCCCTGAGGGGGGACAAGGGACCAAAGTTGCAGGGGGCCAAACCTTTCCCGAAACCCCCAAGGGGAATTGGGGGTAAATTTCCCTTTGGGCCCTTTCGGGATATACGCAAATTTTATCCAGGACTTTGCAAAAAGGGTTTCCTTGCCCCCCACCCGACCTGACGAAAGGGGGAAAAAGCCAGAACGTCCGTTTTGGGGTGGAGTTGCCAACAGGGTTTTTTACGCCTTGAAAGACGGCCCCCACTACCGCCCCGTCCCCGGGTCTCCCGTCCTAGTCTCCCCTTTTTTCCGCGGGGCTGATTTCTTTTTGGGGGGGGATTGGGGCTGTGTTTCTACAAAATCAGGGGAAGGGGTCCAACCGTTGCCCTTTTTCGAGCAAAAAACTCACTGACCCGAACAGGTACCACACGATTTGAAAAGAGGCTTAGCTTTGTTGGGGCATCAGGGGAAAATTTTTCCCCCAAATTTTCGGCCCTGGGGTTTTTGCTGGGGAGGCCCAAACATATCCTCCCGTACCCTTTGGGCCCCGGGTCCGGCCTCAACGTCGACTAAGGGGTTTGGGGATGGAGTGCCCCCCGGGCCTGCGTTCCCCTTTCCGTCATATCAAGGGTTTTGTAAAAAGGGTGCTGACTATCTTAGCCCTGCTCCGTAGTCAGCGCATTGGAAAACAGCAGGGGGCACTTCCCCTCAACCAGGGGTTTTAAACCCCCTTTTGGGCTCTGTATTAGGTTTTTGTACAGTTTTTTACTTCATGATGTTTTAAAGGTTGTGAATCTTTAGTGGTTCGATTGTTACTTTCATGGGTTGGGAAAGGGGCGCTTAGTTGTTTGATAAATGTTTGTATTATGTTTCCCCCGGTGTGGGTTCTAAACGGGGTGGGAAATTTTGTATTGGGGGGTTTTTGGGGCCCATCACAGAGATTTGGGGTTTGGGCCCATTGTTTGAATTTGCACAAAGCGTCCCAAATTTAAAGGAGCACTGGATCTCAGGAAAAAAAGGGGTTTTGAAGGGGGGGTTTTGGGCACAGTTTGTTTACGAGGGCCCAAAGACGTTCGACCCCCCCTAGGTGGCCCGGGAATTTCTTTTTTGGGTTTTTGGGGTTGCTGTTGGGCGTGTTCCGTTTCCCTTTTTATGGGGCTTGTGGGGCGGTTGCACCTTTTTTTAGTTCAGTCAACTTCGGTTTTTCTTTCCTTTTCCCCTCTCTTAATTCCCCCGCCCTGCTATTTTTCCCGCAAGTTTTACGGGTGGCCCTACCTTTCCCCTCGAAATTTTTTGTCCCATCGGCCTCTCGCCGTCTTTTACCGGGCCACGTGCGTATTTCTTTTTTGTTTTTAAGTATCTACTTTGACTTTGGGTGGCATGTTCGCCCCCATTGCTGAGGGAGTTAGCTCTTCACCGAGCGGAAATGTCCTGGGGGGGGCCCTGCTCCAGTCTTGGGTTTTTTACCGTATCACGAGGGTACAGTCAGTACTTTTTTTAAACCTCAGTCGGCCCGGGAGGAGAGGGCTCATTCTTCTGTTTTCCCCTCTTCGCCCTGTCCCCTCGACTGGACAGAGGGTAAAAGAGTCTTTGACCCGCCATTCGGGGGACCCCCGGGAAACTGGTAAGATCGTTTCGGGGGTTTGGTTTTTTTTGGTTTTTTGTTTTTTAGTCCCCTTAAATCTCCCTTTTGCGCCCAAATTTTTTTTTTTTTTCGGGGAAAAAATAAAGAAAATATTGTGGGGGACCTTTTCTTGGGTTAAATTTAATTTTTTAACCTGGGCCATTTTTAAATTATTTCCCAAAAATTTTTTTCTCCCGTTTTTTACATCTGGTGATCGGTAGTCGGGGGGGACGGGGGAGAACCTGGTGATTACAGGGTTGGAAATTGCTTTTTCTTGCTCGGTTTTCCCCCCCTGTCACATTCGCCCGGGTCTTATTTTTCGGCCCCCGTCCCTTTTTTTGTGTGCAAGGGGAAAAGAGTTTTTTTTTCCCCGAGCGTGCGTACGCATGATTTGTCCCTTCGGATGCGTGGTTGGAAAATTTGTGTTAGTTGAAATGTGTTAATAAAATTGACAATTAAGCCCTTGAATTATTATTTGCAAAATTGGGGACGTTAAAAAGCGATGGGGGCGCTGTGTTGGGTTTTTTTTTTTTAAGGGGGAAAATGTTAAAAAGTGAGTGAGAGAAAAGGGGGAAAAAATAAATTTATATTTGTTTTATAACTTGTTGGTTTAATGCAGTCTTTTTTCCGCCCTCGTGTGAGAAGACCCAAAAAACATAACGTTTTTATGGGGGTTTATGTGTCGTTTTGTAAAACTTCCCTCGCCCCTCATGCGAATTGGGTGTTAAAATTTGCAGCATGGGTTTTAGACCGTAATGACGGCAGGGTTTTTGTACCCTTCCTTTTCCCTTTCCCCTTTCCCTTCCCTTTTTTCCCCCCTTTTCGACCCCTTTCCCCCCAATTAAGTCCTCCCCCTCCCGGGGGTTCACCTGGAGAAAGGACTGGTTGTGCCCCGTCCCGGTTGAGGCCACGTTTTGGCTGAGACTTTCGGGGCTGGAAAAGGGGCCACGGGGTTTGGCGAGGCCCCCCCCTGGGGGGACCGCGGAAAGGTAGAGGGGGCCCGCCGTTTTGACGGGGCCGGTCCCGGGCCCCCCCTCCAGGAACCCCCATTTAAAAGCGCCTCGTTTTCCCTTTTCCCCCCCCCCCCCCCCCCCCCCCCCCCCCGGGACGCGCTCTTCACTGCCGGTTGTGACCCAGGGGGGGCGGCTTTGGGCGACTCCCTGTGAGAACCGCCCCGGGGTCGGGGCACTAGGTTCGACAGGGTGTCCCCCGCAGGGGCTTGACAGGGGGAGGGGTGGGAAAGCACCCAGGGGTTGTTAGAAATGAACGATGCTGGAAATAATTTTTTATAAAATTTTGTTTTATGTTAAAATGTGCGGGGAAAGCTGAATTGTGGGTTGTGTACGTCTTTTGGTGAAATATTTATTTTTTCAATGTGAGTTTTGGGGTTTTGGGAGTGCTTTTAATTGTGATTTGCGTGTTGTGTGCGTTTGGGGCGCTTGAAATTTTGTTTGTGCAAGTTTGTGAATTTTTGGAAAAGCTTTTTTTGTGGTGTAATAAATGGGGTGTTTTTATCGTAAACTTTATTGTGTGGGCTTTGCGGGGGGGTTTTGAGGTCAAACCCTCCCCTTCCCCTCCCCCCTGACCGAAACCCGTCAGGGAACCTCTGGGGTTTGGTCCCTGAAGTTTTCATGAAACCGGGGAAAATCAGTAAGGAAAGGGTTTCCCCAAAATAATTTTTTAAAATTATCAAGGTCACTTGCCACTGTTTTGTCAACATGCTTTTAAAAGGGGAGAGGTAAATCGAGTAAAAGTTTTTTCCAAAGGGAAACGTTTGGGAGTTTATTTATATGGGGTTCTTTTTGAAGAACCGTTTACAACAAAAAGTTGTGTTTTTTTTCGTGTGACCAAACTTGATGGTTTGACTTTCCTGATTGTATGTTTTGGCTTTTGCTAAAGTTATTTCACTGGGGTCAGAAGCAGACCCCAACAAAAAAATTAGAAAAAAACCCAAATTCTATTTCCCGTTTTTTCAAAGTCTTTGGGTTTCCTGGGACCCGAGGAAGAGACCCAGGATAGCAGAAATGGGGGCACTGGAGGGGCTTTCTTTCAAATGCCCCCAGGTATCCGGACTGCAAAGGGTTTGTCCCTTTTCCCCCCCCCAGTTTATAAAAGTCGGGGAAGGGCAGCAGCGCACCCTTTAAAAGGGAGCCCGAACACCTTTAACACAGATTTACTCCCCAATGTCTTTCAAGGGTTTAAACTCTTTTTACCCCCCTTGACACAGTAAAAGCCTTGGCATAGTAAAGTTCCAAAGCCCTTGGCAGGTAAAGTAAAAAGATATAGGATTCGTTTCACTTCATCCAAAAAAACGCGCAAGACCGACTTGGCTTTTAAAAAAGGGGTATCGGTTTTGTAATCCATGAAGAAAGATTAAAAATAACGTCCTTTTAACAAAGTCATTTCTTTCAAAAACAAATGATGGGTTTTTAAAGGTGTATCGAAAAAAAAAAGGCATTTCTCCCCGCAGGGGAGCTCCTTCTCAAGCAGGAAAACGTTTTTCTGCCGAGTGCTAACGTGGGCCCTTTTTTGCTTCCATGTCAACAGGGGTGGTCTCCATGGCAGGCCTAACCCCAAAAGGCAGAACGGAAAGGGGATGAGTGTTGGACATTTACAGCACTGTTCTCCCAATGGGACCCGCGTGAAACCCTTTTCCTTTTTTGCCCTGGGTTGCAAGTAAAACCGTGGGTTTTCAGGCCAGAGATTTAGAAAGGGGCCACGAGCTTTGTTGAAAAAAAACACGTGAAAACCCAGCCTTTTTCTTTCCCCCTTTTTTTTTTTTTTTTTTTTTTAAAGGGGTAAGGGGGTTTCTGTTTAACACATACAAAATTTTTTTCTTTACGGTATGTATTGGGAATTAAAAAAGTTAATTGTTTAAACCCCGAAAAAAAATCGAAGCCCAAACCCGCACCTTTTTTTAATTACCAATCAAAACCCGACGGAAAACAAAAAAATATGGGAAAATTATACACTGAAAAACCCACAAAAACAACCGCGGGAAACAAGCACCCAAACCCCCCGGGGTTTTTCAACCACCGCGCGAGAGGAGGGGAAAAGAGAGAGAGAGGGGGAAACTGAACTGAAAATGACGTGACGGCATGCCCTTATTACCGAACAAAACAGATCACACCCAACCCCACACACACAACCCCACAACATTTTAAAAAAGGGAAACCCGGGATCGAGACTGAGGGGTCGGGGGGGGGGAGGGAGGGAGAGAGAGAGAGAACAGAGAGAGAGGGGGGGGGGGGAAGAGAGAGAGAGAGAGAGAGAGAGGGGAGAGAGAAGGGAGAAGCGAAAGAAAACTGACGGCATGCATGGACCTTAAAAGAACAAAAAAGATCACACACACACAACACACACCACAAAAAAACTGAAACACACCCACCCACACACACACCCAAACACCAAAAAGCAACAAACACACACCACACACACACACAACACACACCCAAAGAGCACGCAAGACGCACGCACGCCCGCACACACACCCACACATGTTTAACCCCGACCCGTGAATTTTAAAACCCGGTTTTTGTTTTCAATTTCCCCCTTCTCATCACATAACTGTTTACAAACACTTTAACACAACCCAAACGTCTTTTCTGCACCCTGTCTCCAGGTGTGATTCCCCACACCCAGATCAGCGGGTTGTGTTTCAAAAAATAGTGGACCTGACAGGGCTTTTTCTTTTTTCCCCCCTCCCCTCTCAACCCCCCCACCCCCCCCCCTTCCCCCCCCCCCACCCTTTAACATGAAGTAAAAACTTTTCCCGTTTGAAAAAAAAATCTTAAAAAAAAAACTATAGTTTTTTTTTCGTAGTTTTCATCACAAAATTTAAAAATTTTAAACCTTTATTTATCAATTAAAATGCAAATCTTGAAATAAAGGTCAAATTTCAAACTATTATATACAAACCCCTTACAAACTTTCAAAACAACGATCATGAACAAATTCAACTTTAAAATTTAAAATTATGTTTCTTACGTTCAAAAGGATGATTATGGAAAATAAAATTTTTTTGTGTCAATGGGGGAAATACTTATTTTGCTTTTTTTTTTTCAAAAATTTTTAAAGTATATGAATTTTCATTCCTTTTCTCTCTCGCTCTGAAATGGATGATCTGCAAAAGTCCCGCTGGGGAAAAATATACTTAGAATTTTTTCTGACAAAAAAATTTTAAAAATGCTTAGGGGGAAAAAATGTACAAAAATGACAAATTTCAAAACGTTTCCCCGTTTAACAGTGCTGTTTTTTTCTCACTGGGGCGTATCATCCAGAAAAATTTTGGTGCCACCATTTTCAAGATTTTGCTGTTGAAAGTGGAAACGCATAAACGCACAAGAATGACAGATAAAAAATGGGGTCAAAAAAAGGGCCATAATTTTGGGGGCTTTTTTTAAAATTTTGCCAATCCGGCTTTTTGCTGTATTGAATTTTTTTGGTTTATTTAGATTTTTTTAAATTTTTTTGCACAAAAAAACAAAGACTATTTTTGAATGTACTTCCTCCCTAACTTCCAAAACATTTACATTGAAATTACATTTATTTTAGAACCCCCACTCCAAAAATGTTCCCCCCTTTAATTTTTTTTTATCTTTCTTTTAAACCCTAGACCTTTTTACACAGTTACACCCGACCTTTAAACGTTCTAAATGTACAGTGAGAGAAAAGACCATTTTGTTCCCTAAACCTTTCGGCCACCCCCCCCCCCTCCATCTCCCAAAACAACACAACCCCACACACACACACACACACACACACACACAACACACCACGCAAAACACACACAACCCCCACACAACACCACCCCACAATAAAAAACACCCTAAATTTGGGCTACCCAAAAGCACACTTTAAATTTTAATTTGCCCATAGAAATTTGTATTTGTGATTGGAAATAAGGATTATTATAATTAAATTTTGTTTATTATTACTGTTAGGCCCACTACCATTACTGTTTTTTCCCCGTATGTTATTTTGTTGTAGTTATCCTCTACGTTTCCCTTTTAAAATTTGGCCAAAGTTGCTTACATGCAACCCTATTTCATTATTTAAAGTAGCAACAATGAAAAATAAGTGTGTATACAACGGGGGAAAAAACACCCCTTTACAAAAGCCAACTTTTCATTCACCCAAAAATGCTTTCCCCTGTTTGACCTTTCTTCGGTTAAAAGACAAAACAGCCAAAGGCACGCACGGGGCCAAGGGCCGGGCGCAAAGTTCTGTCAGAAAGTTTTTAAAAACCCCATGCTTAAATTAAAGGTTTTCCCCAGAGTGACCCCAAATGCCCGTTTTTTCACAAATTTTCAAGTACTTTACTGGGGCTTTTTGCTGCCCCACAGAAATTATAGTCTAAAAAAAAGGGACATAAAAAATAATTTTAAAAGTTTTCACCAGCTTTGAAGCGTCCAAAAACACACGCGTCTTTCCCGAAAAAGTGCGCGTCGGGGAGTGCGGTGGCTGAGGGGAGGGCCTGCGGGGGCAAAAGGCCAAAAAAGTTTAGCGAACTAAAACAGTGGCTCGGGTGCTGGGCCGCCCTGCGATTGAGGATGGGAGGGGGGTTTTATTTTGAGGTGAAAAATTTTGTTGAGAAAAAATGATTTGATTGTTTTTTATTTGGGTTTTGCACTTGTGGGGGTAGACCACGCTGTTTGGGGGTTTTGTGAAAAAAAAAAAGTCATGGGGTGACACCAAAAAAGTACATGTATTTTTTATTGGGTGGACGCTGAGGTTTGGGGTTATGAGTTTAAACTCCTTTTGGTGTAAACAGGGGAAGACATGTTGAATCCCGAAAGGGGAGGTTGAAAAAAAGACAGACGGGAGATTTGAATTGTCAACCCTTTTTGGGGTTTAAAGGGGCTTGGGATTCCCCGTGACCCGGATTGGTCTTAGGGATCGTCTGAAAAACAAAGCAACCCTTGGGGGGGGGTTTTATAATTTGGGTCCGTGAATGTGAAGGCAGGATGTCAAGGGACCCGTGAAGGCTAGGTGTAAATTGCCCGGCAGAAATCTGTAGGGGTAAAGTTTTGTGCTAGGGGGTAATTGGGCAGTTGGGGATTCGTTATTAAAAAAAAAAATAAGTGTTTTTGTAAATGTAAAAAAGGGCAATCTCGAAGAAAACTGATTCTGAATGATTCGTGCTTGATTTTTTGTGAAAAAATCGCTGTATTAAAGAAAAGGAAAAAAAAAGAGAAAGTAAAAGATGATTTAAATTTTTTTTGAGAACATTTCGCTTGTTGACCCAACTTTAGGTTGGGGGTTTTTGGGGAAACAGAGATGTTTCCCCTGATATCGTTCATTTATGGATCTTTGTTTGGGAAAGGAAAAAAAGAAAAAGAGGAAAAAGGGGGAAAAAAAAAAGGAATCTTTTTAAAAAAAATTTGGGGCCTTGGGGGTTTTTTTCAAAAACACTCAGCGGGCCCGCCAAGGGGTGGCGCCTCCCCCGGGCAGATCCAAAAAATGGATTCTCAACCCAGCACACATTTAATCCTACTTGTGCCAAGATATGAAACTGAAATGACTGGAGTTGTATTGTTTGTAAAGAATGGGACAGAAAAGAGCAGAACTGTATTGTAAATGTGTTGATATTTGTTCACTTTGGTTTTGATAAATGACATATTGAAAGGGAGCGTTGTGGAACTAAAAATTCAGCCTGGTAGTGCTCCTTTGTATGAATGGAGTAGATGCGTGTGTACGGAGTTGCATGCTGCGTTTTTGTCCACATTCGGAAACGGACAAGTGGGAAAAGATAAGTAAATAGAGGAATAAATAAATGAATAAATCAATAAAGAGATAAATAAATAGATAAACAAATAAGTAAATGATAATGATTGTAAAAGAACACACATACACATGTGTGTGTGTGTGTGTGTGTGTGTGTGTGTGTGTGTGCGCGCGCTTCTCCTTTCGTGATATCTATTATTTGCGGCTGGGGTTAGTTTTGATATCTGAAAATAAGCCCTCCCCCAAGACCCCCCTCCTCCCGCCCCCCAAAAAAAAAAATTAACAAAGCCCCCATCCTCCCTATGTTGATTGTAATAATTTGATAATGAACAAAATGTAGACTTCAAAAGAACATAAGCATTAAGAGAAACTTACGTATTTTGATCCATAGTCTTTAGAGTTGAAGGGACACTGAGTTTCGTCTTTAACATCAAAGCAGTCAGCCACGAAGTCACAGGGGAAATGTCTGTACAGCTCAGGCCACACAGACGCTGAACAATTCCACTGCTGCTGTCCGACGCGCCGTGGTCTGGAAGTGTTCCGATGGAAAGAGAACACCAGTTTAACCACAGCAGTGCATTGACGCTTCACGCATTTATAAACCAACGACATGGGGAGAAGTGTGGTGGTGTTTTGACCATGTGTGAGATGAACCCCTTTTTTGGAAGACAGTATCCAGTCCGGAAAGATGATGGGTAGATCTTGATCTTTCGTCTGCCTCCCTAATGTCCTTTTT
>CM031624.1:45650204-45657704 GCA_018398815.1 Conus ventricosus | reverse complement strand
CCAGTTCACCCAGTAGCCACACCACCGCTGTAGAAGACAGACGGAGGTCTGTGGAAAGCTCCAAGTTAGTGCTATTCCTAGCTGAGTGACCTGTGTAAATCCGGTAGTCGTTGTGTACGGTATCTGTAATGTCTGTGTGCTCCACATGCCTTTTGACACCTGCATTACTGCCATCAGTGCTTGGAGAGAACAAGTTATACATAGTCATACTTTAAGCCGTGATGGCAATTTTCACTTACCCAAGACTAAAAGAGCCGAAAAGTGTTCCTCAGAAAAAAGTGTATTCTTATATTTTCCTCTTCTGTACCACACTATGTGCACAACATAGACTTTGAAAGCCTTCATAATTATGAAATAATCGTTGTGTAGGAAGCTTTCAATGAGGAAGTCTTCTATGGCATTGTTTAAGAGGAAAGATACATCCACCAAAACTGCACCGACCCGCCATAGGCCATAAGACTGAACACAGTCATTTTCAGTGTGTAAGACTCAACACTTACGCATGCCAGAGAGGGGAATGTTGATCTCTCCTGTTTTGAGATCTTAGAGATCTTGTGTCCAGTTTCACGGCTTGTCCCAGTAGAAAAGTCAGCTTAATCTAGTTTCTGAATCGTCACACTATGCATCGTTTGTATTGACGGTTAATCTGTTAACAGGATACCATTATGCAAATATTGATCGAATCTGATGAGGTGACTCATCAATACTGTTGATATTCTACATGTTGTGCAGCAGGTGTCTCTATTATACGTGTGTACATGAAGTAAGTGTATTCAAGTACCAAGTGACACCACTTGAGTATTTGTCTACTTTAAAGAGTTGTTTCCCCTTAATTGTTTCTTACTGTCTCACACCACATATAAAATCCACCCAGATCCTAAGTAAAGAACTGAAATGGACACAGACCATCAAAGGTAATACATCTGTGTTAGTCTCACTTCTGCCGGCTGACACCTCACACTTTCCTTTTCCCTCAATTGTTTTACACTTTCTTTTTGTGTGACACCACTAAGGCTACTAAAATCCACTGAAAAGCTAAGTGAAGAACTAAAATGGACACAGAACATCGAAAGTGCTGCATCTATGTTTGTCACTTCTGCCGGCTGACACCTCGCCCTTTCCTGCAAGTTCAGAGGACAAGTGTGAGGACTCGTCAGGCTGAGGTCTCACCGCTCATCTACAAACCAGGTTCTGTAACACCAGCCGCCCTGGCGAAGTGGTTAGAGTCGCGGACTCCTGGCTGGGAGGTCGTTGGTTTGATTCCCATCAGAGTCATGTGGGATTTTTCCGCTCCGAACGGCTCCTACCTAGAATAGAGTTTGCTACGGGCTCAGTTGGGAAAACTGGGACCACACAGTCGATTCTCATCCACTTAATGGATGCGTCTCTTAGAGTGCTGCTCAAATTACCCGACTAACACTGCAGGTGTCTGTCTCTCAGGCCTGGTTGATGCTGAGATACGTTATAAGAATAAGCGTAGTGTACAACCCCGTCATGCAGTCTCAGACCAAAATGGAAATATGTAGCATCATCTTCATTATCCTTATCCTCATCGATCAGCATAAAAAGGGTCTCAAATTCTGTGGTCCTTCATGCCTTGCTCTTATGGTGACCTCAGTTTTGATGTCTACTCCACGTCTATGACCTTGTTTGACCGGGGTCACCGGTATCGGCAAATTCGTGGGGGCTGTCGTTAGACGGACGTGGTGGCGCCCTCCGGGAGGAGAGCTCACTCATGCCGGCTCCGTGACTAAGCAATGATGCCGTCAGCAAGGGACTTAGTAGATGGTGTCCTGCTTATGCTGAATCAGAACAGGCACCACTGAAAACACCGAAGTGACTCAGCAGCAGTGCAGTGTCTCCTCTAGTTGGTTGCCTCTTGACGACTTAACATTGGCTGCTCCCCGTGGATTGCCGGTGCCAGGACTGTGGCGGGCCGGGCCGGGCCGGACTGTGGCTGTGGCTGTGGCTGTGGCTGGGAGTTCAGAATGAGCGGCGTGGATGCGGTGCCACTGAGGTGGCACAGTAGATGGGACAATAAACAGAAAAAAGCAACAACAACAAAAAAAAGAAGAAGAAGAGAGGTTCTGTAATCGCCACAGGTCCCGGGACCCTAGTACATCACCTGGCACAGCACGGGAACAAGAGGCCATGCTGCTATGTGGCCAAGAGGGCAACCAGCTATCCAGCAAGTATGCCCTTAGTAGTGAGGTCAACGAACAGGAGAGAGAGAGAGAGAGAGAGAGAGAGAGAGAGAGAGAGATCTTCGCACCTCTCCTAAAGCAACTTCCAAAATAATCCAAGTCTTCGTGTACCCACTAACCTCCAACTCAAATCAACAAATCCCCCCCCCCCCTCTCTCTCTCTCTCTCTCTCTCTCTCTCTCTCTCTCTCTCTCTCTCCTCTCTCTCGATGAGACAAAGCGAGGAAAAGACAGGCTGATTCTCACTATTGTGTGTATTTCAGTGTTGAACACACAAGTAAGGTTCGTTGGTGAAATTGAATTTCACTTGCGTCACTGTATTTGTTGCTCATAATGTATCCTTTATGTTTGGACCTGTTTCTAGTTGTCTGTCACATACATTTAACTTATGACAATATTTGTTTTCAAAGCGTTCAAACGAAATCTATGGATTAAGCTTTCAATCTCCCTAGACGAGAGAGACTTGTTTGTACGTTTTCCCCTTGTACCCATCACTAAACTTACACAGTTGTGATAATATCGGACATCTGAGTTCATCAGTAATGTTTTAATTTTTTCTATTGACGTTGAATTTATAATTGGAAAACATTCTTTCAAATCTAATGGAATGTTAAGTGGTATTGCGTAACTGGCATTTTGAGCTGCTTTTCTTGCAAGTTGATCTACGCGCTCGTTGGGTCACATTCCACAATGAGAGGGGATCCAACAAAAAGTAACAGTACTGCCTTTCATGTGTGTGTGTGTGTGTGTGTGTGTGTGTGTGTGTGTGTGTGTGTGTGTGTGTGTGTTGATTCCATAACTATGTGGTCATCCACTGTATGTTTTTCGTTGCAACTTGCCTTGCGCTTTTAAAGGAATTGAGGCTTAAGTTAACCAGCGTAATCAACGGCTTTTAAATTTTCCTTGCTAACTTTGCATTTATGTTTTTACGATTATTATTGTATTGCTGTTTTGATGTTTTTACGATTATTATTGTCTTGCTGTTTTGATGTTTTTACGATTATTATTGTATTGCTGTTTTGATGTTTTTACGATTATTATTGTATTGCTGTTTTGATGTTTTTTACGATTATTATTGTATTGCTGTTTTGATGTTTTTACGATTATTATTGTATTGCTGTTTTGATGTTTTTACGATTATTATTGTATTGCTGTTTTGATGTTTTTACGATTATTATTGTATTGCTGTTTTGATGTTTTTACGATTATTATTGTATTGCTGTTTTGATGTTTTTACGATTATTATTGTATTGCTGTTTTGATGTTTTTACGATTATTATTGTATTGCTGTTTTGATGTTTTTACGATTATTATTGTATTGCTGTTTTGATGTTTTTACGATTATTATTGTATTGCTGTTTTGATGTTTTTACGATTATTATTGTATTGCTGTTTTGATGTTTTTACGATTATTATTGTGTTGCTGTTTTGATTTATCTAGTTCGTCTTTCAGCGATTCAAGCTCCTTGTCGTTGCCAGGCAGCTGTCCATAGTTTATTTATTTATTAATTCATTCATTTATCTGTTTTTGTTTGTTTGTTGTTTGTTTGTTTGTTTGTTTGTTTGTTTGTTTGTTTTTGTTTGTTTTATCATTTCAGATACATAGATAGATAACCCTGGCTTATGTTTTTTAAAGATGTGGCGCTATTTTGATTGTGTGGATCATGTAATAAACGCTAAGAACTCAGGTCTTTTGCAAATCTTTGTATGTATCAGTAGGAGGCCTGAAAGATTATGTCCTGCATCCACGAAACATGCACTATTCAACACACCAAAGTGACTCAGCGGCAGTGCAGAGCCTCCTCTGGCAAGTTGCCGAGTGACGATGTGCCAACAGTTGCTCCCTGTGTGGTGTTAGCGTTCGTTCTTAACGGGACAGATGCGCGTGCGGCTGTGTGCCAGGTGGTTGTCATGAATAGTGAGTGGGGTATTTTTCTTGTGAAGACATGGAAGCTGAGAGAAGAAGAAGAAGAAGAAGAAGAAGAAGAAGAAGAAGAACAAGAACAAGAACAAGAACAAGAAGAACAAGAACAAAAACAAACGATAAGAAGAAAAGTGAGAGAGAGAGAGAGAGAGAGAGAGAGAGAGAGAGAGAGAGAGAGAGAGGAGGGGGAGGGACTCAGAACTCAGAAATCCTTTATTCGATCAAGATTTTATAACATTTGAGGCAGAGTCTATTCTTCCAGTCTGCACTTTTTTGACACTGATATTTTATTGTCATTACCAAAGAGGTCTTTTGACAAGGGGGGATGGGGTAACAGAAAAACAACATTTCCCTCTTCCTTTCCTGCGAACCAATAGTACACATTCATTCTATGTGTATCAAATCAAAGGTTAACAAAAACAAATAATAATCGTAAACATTTCCTATTATGTCCTCACCACAGGAGTAATGCAGTAAGGTTAAGAAAAAAAGAAAGAAAAAAAAAAAAACAGAGCCTATTCTTCCAGTTTGAGAGAGAGAGAGAGAGAGAGAGAGAGAGAGAGAGAGAGAGAGAGGTTCCTTTTCTCAGCAGCAAGTGTGTTTAAACTGAGAGCAATACACGGACGTTAGTTTCAAAATGAGGTGACTGCGGGCGCGTTTTGACCTCTTTGGCTTCTTCAGGCAAGATAAACAACATTCAGGACATGAAAACGAAGACAGGCAATTGCTCGTTCTTCGTTTTCATTGTCCTAAATATTGTTTATCTGATTGCTCGTTTCTTCGTTTACATTGTCCTAAGTATTGTTTATCTAATTGCTCGTTCTTCGTTTTCATTGTCCTAAATTTTTGTTTACCTTGCCTGAAAAAGACTAAAGAGGTCCAAACGCCTCGTGTTTTGCCTACTTATTTGTGTGTCTCTTTTACTCGGTTGTTAGGAGGCAGAAGAAGAGGAAGACGGAGAAAGCTATGGGATGGCGGCCGCCATAAACTTTAGGTAACGCGCTATTCCAGGGAGCAGCCGCCCAGATTCCTGGTAGTCTGCGAAGTTGAATAAGTAAGCCTGAGCAATATACAATAATGATGTTTTAAAACTATTTGCCTTGTTACCATCCATACTCTCGGCTGTTTGATCTTTATAACAAAATTCGTGAATAAAAAACACAATAGAAGTACATAAGCCAGTGCAATACACAATAATGTTTTAAAACTTCTTGAGAAAAGTCATGGATTAAAGTCAATTGATGTTAACTAAACAGATGGGCTTCCAAATACACTGAAGAATGACGGACGAGAGAGGGGATGGTACATTGTAGCCAGTAGTCAGTCAGTTCGTTTCTAGACTGTTGACAAATTGTTCTCAACGAAATAGCGCTGCATAGAGTCCATCACAAAGTATATTGGTTGTACTCTGTCGTTTCTTGTAACGAAGAGCTTTTGACATTTCACATCGAGTAACCATCACTGTAAAATCAATGTCGGCAATAAATCAAGTTGCACATTAATCATTCCGTGGTAAGATGAACGTCTAAAAATGTTCCTCTGATTTATAGGCGCCTTGCATGGACGATAAAAGTAAAAGAAGATTTATATCAGACTCTCTCTCTCTCTCTCTGCGTGTATGTGTGTGTTGTGCTCTCTCTTTCTCTCTCTCCTCTCTCTCTCTCTCTCTCTCTCTTCTCACCCCACCAAGGCTGCATAGCTCATGACATTAAAAATGTTCGGTTCTCTCTCTCTCTCTCTCTCTCTCTCTCTCTTCTCTCTCCGAGGCTGTATAGCCAATGACATTAAAAACGTTTTATGCTCAGTGTTCTCTCTCTCTCTCTCTCTCTCCTCTCTCTCTCTCTCTCTCTCTCTTCTCACTAATGCTTATGTGATTTCAAACGAGGGATTTCTCATTATCTCTCATTATTATTGAAGACCCTGAAATTGTTTTGCAATTTGATCAGAATGCAAATGACGCGCGTCAACACTCAACCACAAAAGTGTAATGTGAACACACACATTTCAGTGTAATGTGAACACACACATTTCAGTGTAATGTGAACACACACATTTCAAGTTTCGTGAAACAAATGCATATCTATCGACTCAGTGCATTAGTTTACACGTTTTGTGTGTTCTGTCTTTTTCTTTCTTTCTTTCTGCGTACTCTGTGGACACCGCCTGTATAGACAGGCAGTGGAGTTTTGTGTGTATGACTGTTTGTTTGTTTTTATCCCGCCATTAAGGCAGACATACTCCATCTTCGGGGAAGGTGCATGCTATGTGTCACGTGTCATCCATACCAACGGCCAAACTGGCCTTCTCTTCCCAAAGTTGGTGATGGGATTTTACGTGTGTACAAGATGATGTGCGTGCGTTCACACACGGAACCTCGGTTTATAGTCTTATTCGAAGGACTGTATGTGGAATGGAGTCAGAACCAATGTTAACTCCTAGGGAAAAATCCCCATGTACCTAAATTCGAACCCGCAACCCCAGGATAACGAGTCCGGCGCTCTACCCACTGAGCTATTCCTGCCCCATGTGTGTTCTGTCTAATGTCCAGCGACCAGAGTCCACGTCAACTGCTCATTTCCTTTCCCTGCTCAACGTTTGCTTGTGGACATGATGATGCTTGTGTGACAGTGACTGGTGGCGACTGTTGCTAGGATGACCGTTTCCATGGTGGGGATTTCTTTTCATACTGATTGGGAAAAAGTGGTTTTCGTCAAGTATCTGTCGTGTCACCTTTTTTACATTCTTTGTTTCGTTTGTCATTGCTGGCGTGTGGTGTGTGTGTGTGTGTGTGTGTGTGGTGGGTGAGTGTGTGTGTGGTGTTGTGGTGTGTGTTGTGTGTGTGTGTGTGTGGTGTGTGTGTGTGTGTGGTGCGTGCGCGCGCGCGCGCGCGTGCGTGTGTGTCTATTGGAGCGCGCATGTGTGTGCTACCACTTCTTCCGCTGCAACTATTACAACGAATACTTCAACTACTACTACTACTACTGCTACAAGTAACAACAACAACAACAACAATTACTACTACTACTACTTGCTTCTCTTCTTCTCCTCCTCCTCCTCCTCCTTTTCCTCTTCCTTCTTGTTCTTCTTCTTGTTCTTCTTCTCCTGATTAATATGATCATTATTATTATTATTATTATTATTATTATTATTATATTATTATTATTATTATTATTATATATATCATCATCATCATCATCATCATCATTCTTCTTCTTCTTCTTCTTCTTCTTCTTTTTTTTTATTATTATTGTTGTTGTTGTTGTTGTTGTTGTTGTTGTTGTTGTTGCTGTTGTTGTTGTTATTGTTGATATCATTATTATTATCATCATCACCATTATCATTATCATCATAGATGTTATTATCATCCTATCGT
>CM031624.1:45630204-45645204 GCA_018398815.1 Conus ventricosus | reverse complement strand
GAGAACACCACAGAATTATGGACTGTGGTGTGTCTCTATTTGACACCAAGAGCACAGACACAATCAGCCGTGTCTCCCTGATGAGTCCGATCCAGCGGACGAAAGGCCTAGGAGCAGGCAATACAAATAAATGTGCCTTTGAGAGGGATTACGATGGTTCCCTCAGGCAGCTAGTGAAGGGTTTCTCATATTTATAATATTATATTCCCCCCATTTTCTTCATCTTCATTTTTTTTTTTTAAGTTCAAATCTTTGCCAAGTCATTGCTATAATGACGGAAGAGTTGTTAACCTGCACTTGTTTTCCCCCACTACTTAATTGTTCAGCATTATATATATATTATATATATATATATATATATATATATATATATATATATATATATATATATATATATAATATATGGTGTCACGACCGACCCCTGGAGGTCTGCCCTGACAGGATCGGTCTAGGTGGGAGTGAAGGGAGTGACTGACCTCACACGCTCCGCAAGAGACCACACAATAAAGATTACGATACAACACCCCATTTATTCACACCAGCAAAATAAACATTCCAACACACGCACCATACACGATCACAATAAAGCACTCCAACGCACACAACATGCACAATCACGATCAAGCACTCCAACGCACACAACATGCACAATCACGATCAAGCGCTCCACGCGCACAACATGCACGATTATAAATAAATATTTCGCCATACGACGTACACGATACAATTACAGCACTCCAGCAACATATGACATATACACAATTATAATGGTAATATTCCCAGTTATCAATCCTTTCTCACACCATGGAGCCGCGTCCACATCCCTGCCCCTGTCCAGTCGCCGGGAGACCCTGCGTACTAGGTGCTCCGGCCGGGCTGGTTCAGCGCAGGGAGTCGCCCAAAGCCGACACCCTCGACTCCAAGCGGGCAGAAAGAGAGTGTCCCCGGGGGGGGGGGGACGTAGCTGTTACTGGAGGTCTGGACGGGTGGTCAGGGCCGGCCAGTCAGTCGGGGGCTCTTCAGCAGTCCACGGGGTTCCCGACCAAGGCGTGGCTAGACCAGCGCGTGCGCACCATACCCATCCGTGGTTCAGCCAGAACGTGGCCTCGACCAGCACGTGGCACCATCCAGTTCGTGTCCAGGTGAAAGCCCGGGAGGGGGGAGGACGTGCTGGGAGGAGAAGTGGTGAGGAGGAAAAAGAAGCAAGGGAAGGTGGAAGGAAGACGGGGTACTGGAACCCTGCCGTCAGATACCGTTGACTATTGCTGTCTAGTCTTAACAGCCACTCGCATGATGGTGCGAGGGGAAGTGTAATTTCAACGCACACAGTACACCCATTGGAATCAAGTCTTCCACACGATGCAGGGTAAAAGACGCATTAAATCAACAGGTTATAAAAACAAATATGAATTTTCTTCACCATTCTCGCACTCCCGCTTAACGTTTTCCTCTCCTTAGGAAATAAATCAACACAGCGGACTATCGTTAATAACTGCCACACATTTGCAAATATATTCAATGGCATATCTGTCACATTTTTATACCACAATTTCAAAATAACACACTCTTCAACACGCAATCGAACGACAAATCATGCGTAGCACGCTCGTGAACATTAAAACTCGTTCGCCTAGCACACATAAACAGACGGAGGCCGAAGGTTAAAAGTCGGCGAATGTGCAGGGTGCAGGACGAGCTAGCACCAAGCAAGTTCCAACCTGAATCACAGGTTTCTCCCTTCCCACGCCTAACGCATCACAGATACCTAACCAGGAGAGAAAGAATTTTGGAAATAATTTAGAATGGACCAGGTTAAAGATGGAATTAACAAGAGAAAAGGTCTCTCAACAATATTTCTCTTTCCAATTTCCGAAAACAAAGAAAATTGCGCAAAAGTGCAGACGAGCCGGCTACAAACAACAAATCAAAACAAAACAAGACCCCGAAACTGATGCTTACCAGCTACCGTGGGTACCGAAGAGCCGCGTGTCCAAGGACTCCTCTCTTACCCTTGTCGTCGAGAGGACAAGGCGAAGATGCGGGGACAACAGAAGAAAGTGATGTCCTCTCTACAGGCGCTGCAGGATTGCAAGTACTGACTGTACTCTCGATGATAAGGTAAAGACACCAAGGACTGGAGCAGGGCCCCCCCCAGAGACATCTTCCGCTCGAGTGAAGAGCTAACCTCCCCACAGCAATGGCGGCCAACATGCCATGCTGCCGGTCACAGAGTGAGCAACATACTTCAAACTAACAGAAACCGAAGCACGTGCGGACAGGTAAAAAAGATACAGGCGAGCGGACGATAGACCGAACAGATCAGAGAAAGGTTCCGGCCACCGTGAACTTGCAGGGATGAATAGCCGGGCGGTGGAAATTAGAGAGAGAGAGAGAGAAAAAACAAACGACAGATGAGCTGAACCACACCAAGGTGCAACTGCACCACAAGCCACCCTAAGGGACGGTAACGACAACAGCAACGACATAAACACATACGTAATTCCGCACCCTAGGTGGGTCGAACGTCGTAGGCCTCGGACAAACTCGTGCCAAAACCCCCCTTCTAAAGCATCTGTTCTCTGAGATACAGGGCTTTCCTTTGAACTTGTCGACGTGCCAACTTCACAACAATGGGACCGAACCAATTTGTGATCGAAGCGTACGAACAATCCACATACAAACATACCCCGCTAGAATCACACCGAGAGGAATACATTTTGAATACTTCCCATTATAAACACTAAGCAAACCTTCCACCATGAAAGTAACAATACGAACCATTGGTGATTCACTACCGTTAACCTCACTGAAGTGACAACTGTCACTACACCTGATACAGAGACCAAAAAGGGGATATAACCCTGGTTGAGGGGAGGTGTCCCTTGACTGATTTTCCAATGCTAACTACGGAGCTCGGCTAAGATAGTCAGCATCCGTATTACAGGAACCCTTGATATGACGGAAAGTGAACGCATGACTCTGCAGTCCACTGCCTAACTCATGAGTCGACGACTGACTGGCCGGATCCGGTCCAAGCACTGGAGAGGATGATGATCGCTCTCCAGTACAAACTTCCGGCCGTACTTCTTCTTGGGCACGCCAGTGCGCGTCCAAATCTGCTGAGAGATTCAGCAACAGTAGGGGCATCGATAGTCCTAAGCGGGACAGCCTCTGGGTATCGACTCGCAGATTCTACCACTACCGAAGTGTAGCGGTGACCGCGATCGGATGGGGATTAATGGGTCCCACCAGGTCGACCCAACCTTGCTGAATGGCTCCCCAACCGTGGCACTGACCCTAGGGGAACACGCTTCAAGCGACCCTTAGGCGTTGTCCGTTGGCAGACATCGCAACTGCGGCAGTACTGCCTAACCTGTGAGTTCATCCCTGGCCAAAGAAAGTCTGTCTACTCGCTCGAGAGTCCGCTTGGAGCCCATATGACCTGCCATGGGGGAATCGTGGGCCTGCCGGAGAACAGACTCTCTCAAGCTTTGGGGAACAACAAGCTGTTTGGCCACACGATCTGCCTGAGTGGAAACCCTAAAGAGGATCCCCTTGTGGAGCTTGAAGCTCACCTTGGCGTGTCGGGCAGACTGAGCGGGACGATCCACCAGTTGTCGCAGGCGTTGGACATCCAAGTCCCTGGCCTGAAGACGGACAATGGAAGCAGGATCGGCCTGCAGAACCTCGTCAGAGATCGGCTGAAGAACGGGACGCAATTCCTGTTCCTGCTTCTTAGCTTTGGCGGTGTGGTGACTCCCACACACGCCTGTACGGGCAGATCCGTAGACACGGACTGACTGCGTCCGTCTGCGAAGGTGATAGTATTCCCTATGATAAGGGAATACAGAGGTCGCTCCACCGCGATGGCCCATACTTCGCCACAGAAGTAGGGGGTGGAGATAGGAATAGAGTACTGAAGGACGGGTGGAGGTAAAACCAGCCTCCAACCCGCACACATCGTAACTGGCGCCCCCCCGGGCCTTAGGGGAAACTAAATCTTATCCACAAAGAGTGTTGATGCTCCCGAATCCCTGATGGTGTCGACCAAGGAGAACCAACAACAGAAGAAACACTGGGCACTCTGAACACCAGAAGCTGGGATGGAACCCACGTTAGCCGAGGCACGAGGATGCTGGAAGGACTAGCCCCATGACTACCAGCGGCTTTAGGGCAATCTTTCCTAATGTGGCCAGGACGACCACAAAGAAAACAAAATCGGGGTGCTGAGGTCCCCGATGAACTGCCTGCCTTGTTCACCCCCTAGCAGTTGTCGGCGCCTTATTGCTACTAAATCCTGTGGAGGGCTTCCTCTCCGTATCTGGGCGATGCCCATAAGCCTGCGAGCTTCAGCAAACACTCAGCGGTGTGAATCGCAGCCGCGAAATCCTGAGGTGCTGTCTCGCCTATCCGGATCCTCAACTCTGGGGACACAGTGTTGGTGAGCTGTTCAATGAGGATCAGATCCTCCAGCTCCAACTTAGCTAACTGACGCCAGTACCCTAGCGTTTTGCGCAGCCTATCACCAAACTGCACGAAGGTCTCGTCATTATTCTTCTTCATGGACCTAAACTTCCTCCTGTACGTCTCTGGGGTAAGGTGGAAACGCTTACGCAGAGCCAACTGCATGTCTGCATAAGACGCCCTTCATTTAGAGTGAGCACACACTCCTTGCAGCACCAGATAATCCAGAAAAAAGGTGCATAGCCTTTTGTTCCTCAGACAATTGGTATGAACAAGCAACCTTGTCAAAATGCCTAAGAACAGATCAAAGTCCTCACTAGTGTCTGAACTCTGGAAGCTTTTAACTTTGGGCCTCTAACTCCCAAATATAATCACCAGCCTGGTGATTAACCCCCTGGTTACAGAAGCGGGAGGCCGCGAAAGAAGTTTGTTCCATCTCCTCCCTACGCAGGCCTCCAACCTGATCAATTCTTCCCTATTCACGGAGGCTTCCAGCCTGTCAGGCCACTTCCCCTACGTCCGATCCTCCTGTCCTGGCATCCTCCACTCTACGCTGAGCAGCCACCTCTCAACACGCTGAGCCTCCTGTCTAGCAGCCTCCTCCCTACGCTGAGCAAACCTCTTCCTTACGAAGAGCCTCCTGTCGGCAAGCTACTTCCTTACGAAGGGCTCCTGTCGGCAGCCTCTTCCCTTACGCAGCATAGCCTCTTCCCCTAGCAGAATCTCCTGTCTGTCAGTCTCCTCTCTGCGCAGAGCTCTATCCTAATCCACTCTTCCCTACGCTGGGCAGCCATCTACCCTACGCTGCCGTCTCCAGAAACATAAGGACAGAAGCGATGTCCTGGGCCGGGGTTCACACACGCCCGACACGGGAGAAGATCCGACTGTACCCGTCCCTTGGGTTCTTCGACTTTCCATAAGGAAAGTCCTTCCTTGTGCAATGTCCCTTACGAGGGAAAAGCCAGGAAGTGAGAAGGTATCGGATCTCACGACATCAACAGAAGCCCACAAATGCATCGCTATACTTAGACGCATCTATTCCGAGCGGAATTGCCATTCGGTGTCTCGACATGAAGATCCCCCTAGCGAAGAAGAAGTAAAGTACTCGCTGGACTAACCCAGCTATAGCACTGGAATAGGTAGAAGTTACCGTAGTCGGAAGTAACCTGGTACTGAATAGTAAGGACTACAGTAACATTTTGAATACCCTTCTACTTCGACGAGCACGCGTCGGCCATACCACCAGCCCGGAACTTACGCCAAGACAACAATAACCAAACAGTTTTTCACAAATACAGGGGAAACACAATTCCAACAAGAGAAAAAAAAAAACAAATATTTTAGGTGCGTGTGTAAAGTGTGTATGTGTGTGTGTGCGTGGTGTTGCAAGTTTCCGGCTGCTCCCGACTCTGGCAACATCACCGCGCTCATACAGTACTAGCAACATTGCGGTGGGGGCTCACCGAAAAAAAACACCAACAAAAACTATGTCCGGCTGCCGCCCCCACTCTTGCAACACCGCGCGCTCAACAGCAACGAGCCAACAGTGCGGTGGGGCCTGGCCGAAAAAAAAACACAACAAAAACCTAGCCAGACGGGATCCGAGAGAGAACAAAGAAAAAACACTATCCGTCCGATACAACCCCGCTGACTCAACAACCCGGTAGAGAAAAAAAAACAAGAATTGGCTAAATCAAAACAGGAATGGAAGACGAGCGGCAAACAGAAGGGCAATACTTACGGCCGTACCTGCGAGAGAGTACCCGGCGGAAGGAGTTCTGGACTCGGTCGACTCCCCTCTGTCTCACCTCGACTCCCGAGTCATCACCGGATGGATCCCTCAGGCCACAAAGAGACTTCCCATACACACTAGAGTCACCCACCAACCAACCCACGAACAAACACTGACAAACTGACTAAATCATATACCAAAACAGACAAGACTAACATGTACACTGCTAAACGGAAGAGAGAGACGGGGAGAGTGATCATGAGAGCAAAGAAGGGTCTCCGGGGGGGAGGTGGGGGGGGGGTGGGCGGGGGGACGGGGGGGGGGGGGGGGGCATCGGGGGGGGGGGGGGGGGGGGCAGGGTGTGGGGGGGGGGGGGGGGGGGGGGAAGTGATGGCGAGGCCCGGGGGGGGGGGGCCCAAATTGGACACGTGCGCTGTAGTACAACATGGAGTTAAAGGGATAAGGAGTGTGGGGGTGGGGGGGGGGGGGGACAGGATCGGTCTAGGTGGAGGAAGGGTGACTGACCTCAACACGCTCCGCAAGAGACCACAACAAAAAAGATTACGATACATCACCCCATTTATCACACCAGCAAATAAACATTCCAACAACGCACCTTGCACGATCACAATAAAGCACTCCAACGCACACAACTGCACAATCACGATACAAGTCAAGCCATCCAACGCACACAACCTGCACAATCCACGAATCAAGCACTCAACCTACACAACATGCACAATCACAAACAAGCACTGCCCGCACCCACCACATGCACGATTACAATAAGTATTTCGCCATACCGACGCACATGATTACACTTAACAGTCAATCCAGCACAAATACAAATACACAATTATAAGGAAATATTTCCACATTTTGAACCATCCAAACACCAAGGAGTGCGTGCACACCCCTGCCCCTGTCGAACTGCTGGGACACCCTGTCGCACTAGTGCTCGAGCCGGTTGGGTTCTCGCATGGAGACGCACTCAAGCCGACAACCCTCGACTTCCAAGCGTAGTGAAGAGCGTGTCCGGGGGGGTGGGGGGACGTAGCTGTTTACAGGGAAGGTTCCCTGACGGGGTCCAGGCCGGCCAGTCAAGACGCGGTGCGTCTCAACCCAGCCCTCGTCCCGACCAAGCGTGGCCTCGATCAGCGTGGTGGCACCATCCCGTCCGTGGTCATCGACCAGACCGTGTGCCTCGACAGTACGTGCATACCATCCATATGCGTGCTCCAGGGTGAAGCCCCCCGGGAGGGGTGATGACGAATCAGGGAGGAGAGTCGAAGAGTGAGGGAAAGAAGAAGGAATGAGGAAGGAAGAAGGGTACATGGAACCCAGCCGTCAGTACCGTCTGACATTGCTGTGCTGACAAGTCCTAGCCACTCGCAGAATGGCAGGGGAGGTGTATTCAACGCACAACTGAAAATCTATCGAATCAAGTCTTCTACACACGATGCAGGTAAAAACGCATTAAATCAACAGGTTATAAAACATATATTAATGTAACTATCACTCTTCTCTCACTCAACGCTTACTCGATTTCCTTCCTTAGGAAATAAATCAACACAGCGACCATCGCTTAACTAACTGCCACCAAATATCAAATAATAAATCAATGGCACAATTGTCACATTTTATAAACACATTTCAAAAAAACACAAATTTCCAACCACTCATCCGAACGACAAATCATCGCGTACTCACCGCTCGAGAACATAAAACCTGCTTTCTCCTTTGCACAGACAACAGACGGTGGCCGAATGGAAAAATCCGGAGAATGTGACAAGGGGCGGACGAGCCGAGACCACGCAAGTACCAACCCTGAATCCCCTGGTTCACTCCCTTCCCCACCGACTAACCCACCCCTGCATCACCAGATACATAAACAGGAAGAAAAGAATTTTGGAAATAAATTTAGAATAGGCCAGGTAAAGATGAATTAAACCAGAAGAAAAGGTCTCACAACAATATTACTCTTACAATATTCGAAAACTAAAGAAATTGCGCAAAAGCGAAGACTAAGCCGGCTAACAACAAAAACGCAAAACATACAGACACTAAACTGATGCTAACCAGCAACCCGTGGGGTGAACCCCGAAGTGGCGGGTCAATGGAATACTCACTAAAACCCTCTGACCAGTCGAGAGGATACGATAGGCAAGATGCGTGAAAACCGAAGAAGCGATGTCCCTCCATCCTACAGGGCCGACTTGCAGAAATTGAAAGTACTGACAGTACTCTCGATGAAAAAGGGTATAGAACACAAGGACTAGAGCAGGCGCCCCCAGAGACATCTTCCGCACGATGAAGAGCTAAACCCCTCCCCCAAGCAATGGCGGCCAACATGCCATGCTGCTTCACAGAGTGATCATACATCAAACTAAAAAAACGAAGCACAAGCGACAGGTTAAAAAGACAGGCGAGAGGCCGATAAGACAGAAAGTTCGAGAGAAAGGTAGCCGGCCACCCGAGAACTTGCAGGATGAAATATCACGGGGGGTGGAATTAGAGAGAGAGAGAGAGAGAAAGCAAACCGAAGTTGAGCTGAACAACAAGTGCAACCCGCACCACAAGCCCACACTAAGGGAGGATACACGACAACAGGCAACGACACAAACATTAAGCAACCCCGCCATCCCTAGGTGGGTCGAACGTCGTAGGCCTCGTAGGGACAAACTCGTGGACAAACACAACACACACACACACCACGCACAAACTCACTCACACAACTCACTCTCTCACTCTCTCTCCTCTCTCGTCTCTCTCTCTCTCTCTCTCACACACACTACACACACACACACACACACACACATCAGCACACGACACACTACACACACCCGCACCGTGCATGCATTCAGTAAATATGTATTTCCATTTGAACCACAAAGATATGTAGGCAAGATGAGCAGCTACTGAAACTGCACAGCAAGCACCGTAAAACAAACTGGGAAATAGGGGTAAGAAGAGTAGAGACCCAGGCCAGAAGTACAGGCGGGGGGAGGAGGGAGGGAGGAAAGTTTGAGAGGGAGGCAGAATTGTCTGTGCTGATTGTTAATATGCCTGAGAGGTGAAAGAAGCATGTGCATTGCCAAAAGGTCAAAACGACCAAATTTTCATCACTTGAACTTTTGATCCAAAACGTGTTTTCTCGATAGTCGTAGTCGGGTCACCTCACCAAACGAACTAGTTTGATCTCTATAGCGCTATGCATTTCTTGCCGCCATTGCAACCAGTCGCCTCTCAGACCTCCAGCACCCCCCACCCCCCTCCCCACCCGGGGGTCCCATCGCCTTTTCTGTTCGCACCCCCACTCTCCCCCTACCTTCTCCTTAAATTGACGGGTGCGATTAACGCCATATTGGCCTGAGGCACTTATGACAAAGGTCGTCCACTCCGCATACAAATGTTCTGCACATTGTGGCAAACTGTGTCTCAGTGCAGTAGTGGGCAAGTTACGTCGTATGTCTTCTCTCCTCCGAGCTCTGGATCCTTTGAACTTGAGATTCAAATTTCGGCCAGTTGGTCGGCCGAACGAGTGGGCGTCGAGTATTTTGGTTCCTTTCTCCAACCAAAAGCTGTTTTCAGGGCCACCAGCGGCCATTTTCGTGCTCGGGTGTGATGGTACCTGTGGCCGCGTGATGCCGCTTCAAGGAGGGAGAAGTACGAAAGTCGCTGGAGCGTGCAAAGAGTCCCTAATTTTCGGGAGCCATGCAGACTAAAGGCCGATAGGTCAATTTTTATCAGCCCAACCCCATAAGGAGTGCCCCCATGTGGAGTGGCCGGCTCAGACGCGGTATCCCAGGCCACGGTAAATCGAGTCAGGCAGCGCTCCACCATCGCCGGATCGCCCCACATCTCCAGGATCGCCCCCGTCGACACAGTGCTGGGTCCCGCCGTCACCCATGAAGACTGGAAGGATCGCTGAGCGCTGCCGCCGTCCTGACACTGACCACTCCACATCAGTGTCCTTCACAGTAATCTGCGCCCTCCCTTGGCGTCCGCTGCTATTCAATCACTCACAACGAACCTCACGTTTCTTCACACCACTCCTGTCTTTCTTTCCCTCCCCTCCTGTCTTTTCCTTTCTTCCCACCTGTCTTTCTTTTCTCCCCTCCTGTCTTTCTTTTCTCCCCTCCGTCTTTCTTTCTCTCTCCTTCCCTGTCTTTCTTTCCTCCCCCTCCTGTCTTTCTTTTCTCCCCTCTATTTCCTCCCCTCCTGTCTTTCTTTTCGCCCTTGCCTGTCTTTCTTTTCTCTCCCTCCTGTCTTTCCTTTCTACCCCCTTCCTGTCTTCCTATCTTTCTCCCCTCTTGTCCTTTCCTTTCCGTCCCTACCAGTCCTTTCCTGTCTCCCCCTCCCCCGACTTTCTTGATTCTCCCCTCCTGTCTTTCTTTTCCCCCTCCTGTCTTTCCTTTCTTCCCCCTCTTGTCATTCCTTTCTCCCTTCCTGTCTTCCTTTCTCCTCTTGTCTTTTCCTTTCTTCCTCCCTTCCTGTCTTTCATTTCTCCCTTCCTGTCCTTTCCTTTCTCCCCTCGTCTTTCGGTTCTCCCCTCCAGTCCTTTCTCTTCTCGTCCCACCCTGTCTTTCCTTTCTCCCCTCCTGTCTTCTTTCCTCTCTCCACCTGTCTTTCTTTTCTCCCCTCCTGTCTTTCTTTTCTCCTTTTCTCCCGCTCCCCCCCCGTCTTTCGTAACTCCCCACCTGTCTTTCTTTTTTTCCTCCCCTCCTGTCTTTCCTTTTCTCCTCTCCTGACTTTTCTTTGATTTCCTCCTGTCTTTCTTTTCTTCTCCCCTCCCCCCCCCCCCCCTATTCTTTCTTTTCCCCCTCCCTCCTCTGTCCTTTTCCTTGTCTCCTCCTCCTGTCTTTCTTTGATTTCCTCCTGTCTTGCTTTTCTCCCCTCCGTCCTTTCTTTTCTCCCCTCCTGTCTGTCCTATCTCCTCTCCTTCTTTCTTTGATTTCCACCTGTCTTTCTTTTCCCTCTCCCCTCCTGTCTTTCCTTTTCTCCCCCCTGTCTTTCCTTTCTCCTCTCCTGTCTTCTTTGATTTCCTCCTGTCTTTCATTTTCTCTTCCTCCCCTCCCCCCCTGTCTTCATTCCTCCCCCTCTGTCCTTTCCTTTCCCTCCTCTCCTGTCTTTCTTTGATTTTTTCCTCCTGTCTATCTTTTCCACCCCTCCTGCTTTTCTTTTTTCTCTCCACCCCTCCTGTCTTTCCTTTCTCCTCTCCTGTCTTTCTTCTTTCTTTGATTTCCTCCTGTCTTTCTTTTTCACCCTCCTGTCTTTCCCCTTTCTCCCCTCCTGTCTTTCCTTTTCTCCTCCCTGTCATTCTTTGATTTCCTCCATGTCTTTCTTTTCTCCCTCCCCCCCTGACGTTCTTTACTCCCCCGACCTGTCTTTCCTTTCTCTCTCTCCTGTCGTTTCCTTCCTCCCTCTCTCTGAATTTTCTTTCTCAAGCCCATCGCTGTCTTTCCTTTCTCCTCTCCTGTCTTTCTTTTGGATTTCCTCCTGTCTTTCTTTTCTCTCCCTCCCCCCCCCCTTCATTCTTTTTCTCCCCCTCTGTCTTTCCTTTCCTCCCCTCCATTCTTTCTTTCCTCCCCTCCTGTCATTTCCTTTCTCCTCTCCTATCTTTCTCTTTGATTTCCTCCTGTCCATTCTTTTCTCAGCCCTCCTGTCATGTTCCTTTCTCCTCTTCCTGTCTTTCTTTGATTTCCTCTGTCGTTCTTTCCTCCCCTCCAGCTTTCTTTCTCCCCTCCTGTCATTCCTTTCTTCTACCCTCCTGACTATCTTTTTCTCCCCTCCAGTCTTCCTTTTTCTCTCTCCCTCTCCTGTCTTTCTTGATTTCCTTCCCTCCTGACTTTCCTTCTCCCCTCCTGACTTTCTTTTCTCCCCTCCTGTCTTCCTTTATTCCCTCCTGTCTTTCTTTTCTCCCCCCTGTCTTATCCTTTCTCCCTTCCTGTCTTTCTTTTCTCTCCCCTTCCTTCTTTTCTTTTCTCCCCTCCTGTCTTTCCTTTCCTCCCCTCCTGACTTTCTTTTTCTCCCCTCCTGTCTTCTTTTTCCTCTGTCTTGTTCCCCATTCTCCCCTCGTCTTTCTTTTTCTTCTCCCCACCAGTCTTTCCTTTCTCCCCTCGTCTCTCTGTTCTCCCATCCTGTCCTTTCCTTTCTCCCCCCTTTCTTCCTTCCTCCCCTCCTGTCCCTTTCTTTTCATCCCCCTCCTGTCTTCTTTCTCCCTCCTGTCTTTTCTTCCACCCCTCCTGTCTTTCTTTCTCCCCTCCTGTTTTTTTTGGTTCTTTCCCCCCTCCCAGTCTTTCCTTTCTCCCCTCCTGTCTTTCCTTTCTCCCTTTCCTGTCCTTTTTCCTTTCTCCCCTCCTGACTTTTCTTTCTCCCCTCCTGCCTTTCTCTTTCTCGCCTCCTGTATCTTTCCTTTCTCCCCTCCCTTTCTTTCTTTTCCGTCCCCTCCCTGTCTTTCTTTCTCCCCTCCTGACTTTCCTTTCTCCCCTCCTGACTTTCTTTCTCGCCCCTCCAGTCTTTCTTTCTCCCTTCTTCGTCCATCAAAACAAAAGCGCAAGAGTACACAGTGCACCGACCCTGACCAAACTCAGTTTCCGTACAATGTTAGACAATGGACACCAGCATCAGGGGATCGCGTCATTCCAAGTCAGTCCCTGCTATTCTTCATAATCCTCCCCTTCACTACTTCCTCCTCCCCATTCTAACCAATGACCTAGTCCCGCAGTGCCGTTCCCCTTTTCTTATCCAGCAACTCTCAGTCCTAGCGCTGATGTATTCCAGATGATATGTTAACAACCAACCCCATTTTGACGTAATGCATGACGTCTTATATTTGTGCCTCAATTCTGACGTCCTTATCTTATTATGTCCATATTCACATTTGCAAAGGATGAAAGAGCCCAAAGTAAGAATTTACCACGTATTCTCTCTCACTCTCTCTCTCTCTCCTCTCTCTCTCTTGCTCTCTCTACTCACTTCCCCCATCTCTCTCTCTCTCTCTCTCTCCTCAGTTTTGCAACAAATGCTTACCATATTCTCCTACCAAAATAATCCAATTATTTCTTCTAATTTAGGTACAATTGGCAAGGTATAGATACTAAATGAATCCTATCCTAAGTACAAACATAGTAATACCTTTCATGAAAAACTTCACATATGTTTGTAAAGATCGATCATAAATGGTCTGAGCTTAATAGAAAAAGTCATGCTAATTGAGGTATTACCGGAGAACATTTACGAAAAGTATCCTTTAACCATCATTTATCATGTATATTCAGTCCAGTCATAAACAGCTGAATGAAAAAAGTCAATAATGATACTGTTAAAAAATACTAACAGAAAGTCCCGTTACAGCGCAAATGGCGGTTACCAATTGTGACACCTTCCTGCAGGGGGATGGCTGAAAGTGTCTTACAACATTTTATCATTGGATTGTGCTACACATGTCGTAGTCGAAGACACCCAGCCAGTCTGAAAAGTTAACCTGCAGACCGACACACCATACGCCTACAACACAAAGAAATAAAAAAAAAAAGAGGGAATTGTATGAATTACCAGATTCATTACTATACACCTACGACAACAATGATGCGAGCGTCTCGTATTTCTCCACATACATAACCCTCATCCTGTCTTTCGACTAGCTTTGCTTGCCCCCCCCCCCCCCCCCCCACCTCCCTCTTGACCCACATACTTCAGATATCTCACCCCCCATCCCCCCCCCCCCCACCTCCACCTTGACCCACGCCCTTAATCATTCACCACCCAACCCCCCCCCCCCCCCCCCCTTGACCCACAGCCCTTCAGATCACTCACCCCCAAAACCCCCCCCACCTCCCCTTGCCCCCACAGCCCTTCAGATCATCTACCCCCCATACCCCCCCCCCCCCCCCCCATTCTTAACCATGGTGTTCCCATTTCTCATCCACTCCGTTTTTCCCCCCCTCCCCCCCCCCCCCCCCCCCCCCCCCCCCCCCCTTTTCAATGAATACGTCGCCCGTGAAGCTAGGCTCGCGAAAATGTGACTGCCGTGACCCACTTTGTGATGGATCGCTTGTGGACCGCGCCTCATGCAGCCCCAAATACCAGGATGACCCCCACGCGCAGTTCTTTTTGTCTGTCTTCGTTGCTGTCGTTGTCTGCTGTCCCCTCTTCTTCCCCTCTCTCTCTTCTTCTTCTCTCCCCTTCTTTCCTCTTCCCACACACCACACACACATACACACAAACACGCACACACGCGCGAGTCGCACGCCGCACGCACGCACACACCAACAACCACACAACACACACACACACACACACACACACCACACCCCAACACACACACACACACCGTGTACAAAATTTCCGAGTAGCCACCGAAACTCCGCGCGCAGCCTGCCCGTCACACCCACATTCATGCACCACGTTCGTGCGCTACATGCGCCACCGACATACACTACGCCACACATATGCGCGCACGGCGGGGCTCCACACACAGCAGCACAACACAGCATGCACGCGTGCGCGTGCGCGGCCCCGGCGCCCCACACCCACACACACAAGCAGGACTTTCCAAAAGTTTTTATAATGACTCTGTACTGAAAAAAAGGGGGATGGGGGAAAGGGTGGGAGACCCTATGGTTTCAAATCAAAACTTTTAAAACTTTTACGACCAAAAAAACCTACCGCCCCGCAAACAGCACAAACCAAGACAAACACCCCGAAGTAACGTAATCCCTGCGGGATAAACGAAATAAAAAACAATGAGCCACCAAGACAAGCAAAACCTTTACTAAACAAACAAGGAGACTCAAAAAAAA
>CM031624.1:45616186-45629204 GCA_018398815.1 Conus ventricosus | reverse complement strand
TGGGGGGGACCCTAGATTTTCCAATTGCTACTACGGAGCTCGGCTAAGGGGATAGTCAGCACCCGTTTTAAAGGAACCCTTGATATGACGGAAGTGAACGCATGACTCTGCAGCTCCACTGCCTAATCATGAGTCGAGATTTGACTGGCCGGATCCGGCCCAAAGCACTGGAGAGGATGATGATCGCTCTCAGTACAAAACTTCCGGCCGTACTTCTTCTTGGGCACGCCAGTGCGCGTCCAAATTGCCTGAGAGATTCAGCAACAGTAGGGCATCGATAGTCCTAAGCGGAAAGCCTCGGGTATCGACTCGCAGATTTACCACTACCGAAGTGTAGCGGTGACCGCGATCGGATGGAGGATTAATGGGTCCCACCGGGTTTCGAACCCAACCTTGCTGAATGCTCCCAACCCGGGGCCCACTGACCCTAGGGGAACACGCTTAAAAGCGCCCCTTAGGCGTTGTCCGTTTGGCAGACATCGCAAACTGCGGCGTACTGCCTAACCTGTGATTTTCATCCCTGGCAAAAAAGTCTTGTCTTACTCGTTCGAGAGTCCGCTTGGAGCCCATATGACCTGCCATGGGGGAATCGTGGGCCTGCCGGAGAACAGATCTCTCAAGCTTTGGGGAAAACAAGCTGTTTGGCCACACGATCTGCCCGGGAGTGGAAACCCTAAAGAGGATCCCCTTGTGGAGCTTGAAGCTCACCTTGGCGTGTGGGCCCGACTGAGCGGGCGATCCACAATTTGTCGAGGCGTTGGACATCCAAGTCCCTGGCCTGAAGACGGATAATGTAGCAGGATCGGCCCTGGGCCCGAACCTCGTAGAGATCGGCTGAAGAACGGGACGCAATTTTCCCGTGCCTGCTTCCCTTTGCTTTGGCGCGTGTGGTGACTCCCACACACGCCTGTACGGGCAAATCCGTAGACCCCGGACTGACTGCGTCCGTCTGCGAAGGTGATAGTATTCCTTTTGAAAGGGAATACAGAGGTTTGCTCCACCGCGATGCCCATACTTCGCCCCAGAAGTAGGGGGTGGAGATAGAATAAGTACAGAAGGACGGGTGGAGGTAAAACCAGCCTCCAACCCGCACACATCTAATGGCGCCCCGCCGGGCCTTAGGGGAAACTAAATCCCTTTTCCAAAAGAGTGTTGATGCTCGAATCCCCGATGGTGTGACCAAGGAGGAACCCAAACGAGAGAAACACTGGCACTCTGTACCACCAGAAGCTTGGGGGGGACCCACGTTAGCCGAGGCGCGAGGATGCTGGAAAGGACTAGCCCCATGACTACCAGCGGGTTTAGGGCAATCTTTCCCAAAGTGGCCAGGACGACCACAAAGAAAACAAAATCGGGGTGCTGATCCCGATGAACTGCCTGCCTTGTTCACCCCCCTAGCAGTTGTCGGCCCTTATTGCTTTAAATCCTGGGAGGGCTTCCTCTCCGTATCTGGGCGATGCCCTAAGCCCCGCGAGCTTCAGCAAACACCTCAGCGTGTGAATCGCAGCCGCGAAATCCTGAGGTGTGTCTCGCCTATCCGGATCCTCAACTCTGGGGACACAGTGTTGGTGAGCTGTTCAAGAGGATCAGATCCTCCAGCTCCCCAACTTAGCTAACTGACGCCAGTACCCCAGCGTTTTGCGCAGCCTATCACCAAACTGCACGAAGTCTCGTTCATTATTCTTCTTCATGGACCTGAACTTCCTCCTGTAGGGCTCTGGGGTAAAGGGGGAAAAGCTTACGCAGAGCCAACTGCATGTCTGCTAAGACGCGCCTTATTTAGAGGAGCACACACTCCCTTGCAGCACCAGATAATCCAGAAAAAAGGTGCATAGCCTTTTGTTCCTCAGACAATTGGTATGGAACTTGAACCTTGTCAAAAATGCTCTAAGAATCAAACATATAATGTCCTCATAGGGTCTGAAAATCTGGAAGCTTTAAAACTTTGGGCTCTAACCTCTTATCACCTGCTGGGGGAATTATCCCCCTGGTTTACAGAAGCGGGGAGGCCGGAAAGATGTTGTTCCATCTCCTCCTACGCAGAGCCTCCATTCCTGTTAGTTTTCCATTCGGAGGGCAGCCTCTTCCATTCGAAGTTCTACTGTTGGCAGCCTCCTCCCTACGCTGATGCAGCCTCTTCCTACGAAGGGCTCTGTCGGGGCGGCCTCTTCCTTCGGAGTTTCCCTCCTTCCCCGACGCAGATTAGCCTCTCCCTATGCAGAATTCCTGTCGTCAGTCTCCTCTCTGCGCAGAAGCCTCTTTCCTATCCAACTCTTCCCTACGCTGGGCAGCCTCTTACCTACGCTGCCGCCTCCAAGGAAAACTTAAGGACAGAAGCGATGTCCTGGGGCGGGGTTTCACCACTCCCGACACGGGAGGAGGACGTGTCTGACCCGTCCCTTGGGGTTATCGACTTTCCCATAAGGAAGTCTTTGGGGCATTGCCCCTTTACGGAGGGGAAAGCCTGGAGAGGAGAAGGTTTCTGTCTCTGCGACTAAACAGAAGCCACAGTGATTCGCTTTACTTGGGACGCTTCCGAGAGGAAGTGCCAGTCGGGGGTCTCGACAGGGAGTCCCCCCAGCGAAGTGGTAGTAAAAGTACTCACTGGGCTACCTGCTAAAGACTGGAATAGGTAGAGTTATCCGTAGTGAAGTACTAGTACTAATAGTAGGGACTACAGTAAACATTTTTGAATACCTTCTTTCTTTCGGACGCCCGCCGTCGCCATACCACCAGCGCCGGACTGCCTGGACAACAATATCCTACAATTTTCCAAATCAGGGGAAAAACAATTCCAACTTAGAGAAAAAAAACAAACAAATATTTTAGGGGCGTGGTGTATATGTGTGTATTGTGTGTGTGTGCGTGTGTCGCGGACACGTTCCGGATGCTCCCACTCTGGCAACACCGCCCTGTACAGCACGAGCAACAGTGCGTGGTGGGCTCACGAAAATACAAAAAAAAAAAAACTATGTCGGCTGCCCCCACTCTGGCAAAACACCCGCGCTCTACAGCACGAGCAAAGGGCGGTGGGGCTGGCGGAAAAAAAAACAAAAAACAAAAAACCTAGCAGAGGAATCCGGAGAGAGGAACAAAAAACATACACTAGCCGTCCGATGCACCCCCTGCTACTCAAAAACCCGGTAGAGAAAAAATAAACAAGAAAATTGGCTAAAATACAAAACAGGAATGGAAGACTGGCGGCTACCAGAAGGCAGTCTTACGGCCGTTCCTGCGTGAGGTTACCGGCGGAAGGAGGTCTGGAAGCGGTCGACTCCTCTGGTCTCACCTCGGACCCCCGAGTCCACCGCGGGATGTTCCCTCAGGCCACCATAAATAAAGGGACTCCCTTCACTCTAGAGTCACCAGCCGACCACCCACGAACAAAACCAGACAAACTGACTAAACATATACAAAAACAGACAAAAACTAAAAACAGGTACTCTGCGAATAAGGAGAGAGAGGACAAGGCAGGAAGCCCTTCACATCCCGGGGTCGAAGCCCCACAAATTGTCACGACCGACCCCTGGAGGTCAGCCCTGACAGGATCGGTCCCCCCCCCCCCCCCCCTTCCCCAGGTGGGAGTGAAGGGAGTGACTGACCTCACACGTCCGCAAGGGGAGGACCATAACAAATAAAAGATTACGGATACAACCCCCATTTATTCACTCCAGCAATATAAAATAAAACATTCCAAACACACGCACCATACGCGATCACTCAATAAAAAGCACTCCAACGCACACACATGCACAATCAAGGGATCCAAGCACTCCAACGCAACCACAAATGCACAATCACGATCAAGCGCTCCAAAGCGCACAACATGCTCGATTTTAAATAAATATTTCGCCATACGACGTACACGATCACATTTACAGCACTCCAGAACATTTGAACATATACACAATTATAAAGGAATATTCCCAGTATCAATCCTTTCTCACACCATGGCGCGCGTCCACTCCTGCCCTGTCAAGTCGCCAGGGAGCACCCTGTCGCAACTAGTGCTCGAGACGGTGGCTGGTTCTGCAGGGAGTCGCCCAAAGCCGGGGGACACCTCGACTCCAACGGGCAGTGAAGAGAGTGTCCCGGGGGGGGGGGGGGGGGGGGGACGTAAGCTGTACTGGAGGTCCAGGACGGGGGTCCAGGCGGCCAGTCAAAGACGGCGGGGCTTCTTCTAGCAGTCCCACGGTCCCGACCAAGGTGGGGCCTCGACCAGCGGTGGCACCATCCCGTCCGTGGTCTCAGCCAGAACGTGGCCTAGACCTTCCGTGGCACATCCAGTTCGTGCTCCAGGTGACGCCCCCGGGAGGGGGGTGGGATGAACGTGCTTCTGGTGAGAAGCTCTGAGCAAAGATCGCTGAAGTGAAAATAGACCCTAGAAGTTGATTGGATCGAGGTCAGTCGCTAGATTGATAAGTGCGATACGTGTGTGACCATGCACTTCAATGTACTGTGACTGCTGGACTAATGTAGATAACGTGAGGTAGACTCGTCCACCAACATCCGCACCTGTCGTGCTCGACCAATAATATCTTCGTTTGCAACACCACATAGTAAGTAGTGCTAGTATCAAGACGCTCTACACAGTGCCATCCCAATGTATAGCTCATCTTAGACACATTGCGTCCTTTCTCCACCTCTCTATCGCCACCAAAATGATCCCGCCAGCTTAACTAACGCCACCCCCGCGCCCAATTCTAACATCCTATGCCCCACGGGCTTCGTCAATAAAACAATTCCCCCATGCTACCCTATCTCCCTCCTCTCCCGTCCCCAACCCCTTCTCCCCATCAATCACGCTCCCTTCACGTTTTCCTTCCTTAAGGAAAATTAAATCTACCACAGGCGGGTCTATCGCTCCTTAATAACTGCCTACCACATTTGCAAATAATAATTCAAGGGCACAACTGTCACATTTTATAATCACATTTCAAAAATAACAAAAATCTTCAACACGCATCCGACGACAAAATTCATGCGTACGCACGCCTCTTGAACATTATAAAATGTTTCTCCTTGCCACACACAAATACACAGAGTGGCGAAAAAGATAAATGGTCGCGCGAATGTGACAGGGGCGGACGAGCGAGACCATGCAAGTTCCAAATCCTGAAATCACCAGGTTCTTTATCCTTCCCCACCGATACCGCATCACCAGATACCATAAAAAAGAAGAGAAAGAATTTTGGTGGAAATAATTTAGGAATGGCCAGGTTAAAGATGGAATTAACCAGAGAATAGGTCTCAACACAATATTTCTCTTTCAATTTCGAAAAACAAAAGGAAAAATTGCGCAATTAGTGAAGACTACGCCGGCTAACAACAACAAATCAAAACAAAACAGGACCACGATAAACTGTTGCTTACCAGCTACCCGTGGGAGAACCCGTAGAGGGGGGTCAATAGGACTCTCTTACCCTCTGTACTAGTCGAGAGGACTCGTGGCGAAGCTGCGGAAAACAGAAGAAAGTGATGTCACTCTCCTACAGCCGACTGCAGGAATTGAAAGTACTGACCTGTACTCTCGATGATTAGGTAATGAACCAGGGACTGGGAGCCAGGCGCCCCCCAGAGACATCTTCGCTTCGAGTGAAGAGTGTAACTCCCTCAGCATTGGCGGCCAACATGGCCATGTTGCGTCACAGAAGTGTGGATACTTCAAACTAAAGAAAAAAGCAAGCACGTGCGACAGGTAAAAAAGGACAGGCGAGAGGCCGATAGACAGAAAGTTCGATGAGAAAGGTAACCGGCCACCCGTGAACTTGCAGGATGAATAGCACGGGCGGTGGAATTAGAGAGAGAGAGAGAGAAAAGCAAAACCGAACGTTGAGCTGAACCACCCAAGGTGCAAACTGCACCCCAAGCCACCCTAAGGGACGGTTACACGGACAACGCAACGCAATAAACAAAATAAGTAATTCCGCACCATAGGTGGGTCGAACGTCGTAGGGGCCTGGACAAACTCGTGACATTTATGGACAGTAGGAGGGGGGGGGGGGCGCAAAAAGGGGAGGAGAGAACTGAAGTGAAAAGGCAAAACGGAGCATAGTGAAAAAATTTATTCTTATGTTTTCAAACGGGGACTGCTCTTTTTTCAAGGATGACAGCTTGTTTAGGTTTGGGTCGATGCTGAAAGTTCTCCGTCATGACAGGAAGTAAATCGCCAAATGATGCAGAGTCTGATTAACATCATCCTGTTGTGACCATCTTTTCGTCATGGGTAGCCGTTCCATAGGGGATTAACATATGAGTAGTTACCTAACGTATGGAAACTCCAGCACGTGTTATCTAATGGTCAGTATGTGTGGTTTCAGGCCTTGTGGAACTTTGTTTGTAGCTTACGAAGCCCCAATTTTTTTCTCTGAGATCCGATGAATCATCACTGTCTATGTACTGTTTTTCAATAGGCATTACAATCATGTCTTGAAGTGAGTGGTTTGTGTATGTTTGAAATGATGTGTGACGGTGGGTGCGGTATTGTTCGGGATGTTTGTGACATATGTATGGTAGACGCGTTGTTTGAGCGAGTTGCGTGGTTCTCATACGTACTAAGCCCCATTACATTTGGTTGCAGTAGAGCTGGCAGGCCTACACTGTATTTCTCGTGCTGCAGGGACATTTATGGCGGAATGGTGAATGTCTCGCCACTAAAAACATCACTGGGAAATCTGGACTTGTCTATACTATATGCTCCTTCATATGAACACAAGCGTTTTATGGTAACATCGGGTGGCTTTCCGGCCGTCGTAGTGAGATGGGCCAGATGGTGGAGGAAGAAATGAAAGCATAAGGACGTTTCGTAGACGATTTTTGAATTTTTCTCCTACTTTGGGGAGCTCTGGCATGGCTTGTCTCATGCTGTTGCGTTCTTGTACGGCTGGTTGTGTTGTTGCCAGCCACTGAAGGGGAGGAGGGTTGAGGGTTGGTGGGTTATGATGAATGGGACCCTATTCTTTCTATTGACGCAAAGTTCACGATCTGCCTCTATTCTGTGGTGGGTGGTTAGATTTTTATTCTGTGTTTTTCCAAAATTTGTAGTGACGCCACACTAGGTTTTATGGTCTTTTGTTGTTTCATTTGTTTAGTTATATTTTAAGGGTCAAAGGCTGGTGGGCAGGTACATCCAGCTTGAGGGTCCGTTACAATATCTCTCTTCTCTCTCTTCTTCTCTCTCTCTGTCTCTCTCTCTCTCTCTATTCCTCTTCTGTAGAAATTTGTAACCACACACACACTCACACACACACACACAAACACACACACTCAAACATTATGTGGGTTTTGTTCTTTTGAGAAGGTTGCATTATCGGATCTTCTGTGTGTTTTCTGTATTTGATTTTTTTTTTCCCTAACAGGAAGCTAACGGCGGACGAGAGTGGCAGAATATATCCTTACACAAGAAAGTAACGCATGGCTAGCTGTGAAATCGCGTCAGATGGGGTGATGACGTAGTTCCGGTCGACAGCTTTTCTTTTTATCTCCTGACACGGCTCTCGTTTTTCTCTTTTTCTCTGTTCTGCTTCCCTCATTTATTCTCTTATCTTTTGTAAATCTTTTACCCCTACCCATAGGATACTACCATCGATGTGACTATCTTTCTAGCACTTTCCTATCCTGTTAACACTCTTTTTCTTTTCTGACCTAGAAGCCAACCGCAACAACAATGGCGGCAACTACGAACTAAGTGTAGAGGATGACTCGGCACTAAAATTTAGGAGCAACCAGACCCATAGAAAGCCACATTCTTCAAAATTTACTCCAGTAACTCCGATCCAGCTCAAAAGGAAAAACAGCCGTAACCTGAGTGAGTATCACCGTCAGCAGACCTGCCAAACGACAGCAGAGCAGCCAGATACAAACAACGAAACAAAGGTATTGTGACCATTTCTTTTCTTACTTTTCATGACCTCGGCGAGTAGACAATGTCACAACCATGACTCGATCCTTGTTTAGCATAACTACAGGCATAACCCTATATCTAACACTACTCACGCTAACTCTGCCCGGCACATCTCAAAGGATGAGCCCAGAAACTAAAACAATGGAAAGAAACCAGTCCACATGTGCAACCGGACAGAGAACCAACATCACGATTACCAACATCTCTCACTACCCATGCGGAGTCTGTGACCTTGACGTCACAGATGATCAACAAGGGATAATGTGCGACACATGTGGACAGCGGTTCCACGCCAACTGCCAAGACATAGTAGACACTATTACAGCAAACTGAACAACACGGAAAGCCCTTGGCACTGTATCATCTGCGCCAACAACAGTTCTGACCTACCCACCACCGAAGAGCGAAACACCATCACATCGAACACCTCAGGAATACACACATCACCCTTCCACCAAAATTCAAGCCAAAACACTGCTCTACACCAGCAAGACCTTCATATCACAAGCAGGACAGACCACTTAGACTACCAAACATAAACTTCCAATCAATCATGGGCAAAGTCCCACAACTAATAGCCCAAGTAGATAGCATGAAGCCGGACATCATCATAGGTACAGAAACATGGATCGACGCAAGCATCACTGACAACGAACTGAAGATAAACGACTTCCAGATTTTTCGGAAAGACCATGAAATGCGACAAGCGGGGGCAGAGTTCTCATTGCAGTGAGACACAACATCCAAGCCACTGTGGTAGAAGAGCTATCCACAGACTGCGACATCCTCTGGGTCAAACTACTGAACAATTCAAAGGGCAAAAACTCCACCCAAATCTGCGCCTTCTACAGATCAAAGACAAGCGACAAGAACAGCATGACAGAGCTAGAGAAATCATTACAAGAAGCTGCAAAGATTCGTTCAACCAACCTAATATTGGCAGGTGATTTCAACTTCCTGGAATACACTGGCCCTCTGCATCACTTAAACCAGATGCCAAATGTGTAGAACTGCACAGAAGATTCCTGAACCTACTACATGACCATAACCTAGACCAGATGGTACACTTCCCAACCAGACTCGGAAACACACTAGACCTAGTGATCACCAACGTCCCACACATGATACCCAGAGTAGAGAGTGCACCCCGCCTGTCAGACCATGAAGTAGCATACTTTGAACTGAAAGCCACAGCCCGAATCAAAACCTCCATGCAACGACCAGTACCAATATACAAGAAGGCAAACTGGACACTGACGAAGACAGACATGAACAACCCCTGGACCGATCTACAGACAAAAGAACACACCTTGACAGCGGAAGAAATGTGGACAGAATATAAGAACGAAATACAGACTAGCATCAAAGACAACATCCCACACAAAACCACCAAGAGAAAAGAAGGTCTCCCATGGATCACCGCTGAAATCCGCAGGCAAATGAACAAGAGAAATAGAATATACAAACAATGGAAGAAAACAGGGAGAGATGACAAACACACAGCCTTCCTGTACATGAGGAGACGAGTCCAGAAAGAAATTCGGCGAGCATATTGGAAATACGTAGAAGGCCTATTCGAACCATCCTCCGAAGACGACAATAGTGCTCCGTCCATGAAACAATTCTGGACATACATTAAACACCAGAGAGCCTCAAGCACATCAGGCGTACCACCACTGAAAGTCAACGGCGAACTGATGACAGACCCAGAAAGGAAAGCACAAGCAATTAATCAACAGTTCCATAAAGCATTCAGCGAGGGCAAAACATACACAGAACAAGAGTACCAAGCAAAGTGCACCCAACCAGACAACAAACAACACCAGCACATAGAGCAGTTCACCATCTCCGAAAATGGCGTGATAAAATTCCTCTCAAACCTCAACCCATACAAAGCAGCAGGCCCTGACCAGATTTCACCTAGGATAATGAAAGAACTAGCAGCAGAAACTACACCGATCCACCACCTCAATATACAACAAATCCCTAAGCACAGGTGAAGTCCCATAAGACTGGAGAGACGCCTTAGTTACACCAATATACAAGAAAGGACAACACTCTGACCAAGCAACTACAGAACAGTATCACTCACCAGCGTACCCTGTAAGATACTAGAACACATAATAGTGAGTAACATCATGACACATCTAGAGTCCAATAACATCCTGACTACACAACAACATGGCTTCAGGAAGGGACGTTCCTGTGTTACCCAACTGCTCGAGCTGACAGAAGAACTATCTGAGAAATTAGACCAGGGTACGGACACCGACGTCGTAGTGATGGACTTTGCGAATGCTTTTGACAAAGTCAACCACAGCCTCCTAGTCCACAAACTTCAACACTATGGAATCATAGGTGAAACCAATCAATGGATCGGCAACTTCTTGGGCAACCGACGTCAGTCAGTAGTGGTGGACGGATCACGCTCGGAACGAGTAGCAGTTAGATCAGGCGTCCCCCAAGGTTCTGTGCTGGGACCCTGCCTGTTCCTCGTATACATCAACGACCTCCCAAACAGGGTCCATTCCAGCACACGCCTATTCGCTGACGACACCATCATCTACAGACACATCTGTAGCAGACCAGCAAGCCTTCCAGAAAGACCTTGAGGCGCTAGAACAGTGGGAGAGGGAATGGGACATGACCTTCCACCCAGACAAATGCACAGTCATGCATGTGACCCGCAAAAACAATACACCCACTGCTGGATACCAACTCCACAACCAGACTCTTCAGAGCAGCAACAACACAAAGTATCTCGGAGTGACCCTGCAAAACGACGGCAAATGGAATAGGCACATCAACAACATAAGCGCCAAATCCAACAAGACACTGGGCTTCCTGCGAAGGAATCTAAAGAACACCAGCAGGAGGGTCAAAGAAATGGCATACAAAGCACTAGTGAGACGAGTGCTAGAATACGCCTCCGCTGTCTGGGACCCACATACTGCCCAAGATATCCAGGACACAGAGGCCATCCAACATAGAGCGGCCCACTTCGTCACGAACAACTACAAGCAAACCTCCAGCGTCACCACCATGCTGGAGGAACTAAAATGGCCTCCCCTTGAGACGAGACGGAAAGCGGCACGACTAAACATGTTTTACAACATGAAACACAACACAACGGCTGTACAGTTCCACCAACTAAAACCCCTCCAAACAAGATCAAGGAGGGGCCACAACCAACAATTCAGCAGGATAACATGCCGGACGGAACAAAGAAATATGTCGTTCCTCCCAAGAACAATAAGGGACTGGAATTTGCTCCCTCAGGAAATAGTGCAGGTCCCAGCGGCAGGTACCTTCAGTAGGAAGGTATCTGCAATTCCATAAATCCAACTGTCTCCTCCCCTCCCTCTCCCCCCTCCCCACTCCACCCTTCTTTGCACACTATGCTCTCCTTCATTCTCTCAATAAGTTTTTTTTTCTTTTTTTTCCAGTCGTCTTCACCCCAAACGTAACAATAATAGTCAAACACTTGACTGTGGTTACTGCCGGAAGAAGAAGAAGAAGAGTGCTTGAGCAAGGGCGGAAAGCGATCACGACAGCATTGATAGTGATCCAATGTTATCTCCCTTGTGTGTACAACAGTACTGTTAGGCAAGCGGGGCTGAAAAAGGGCAAGTCCTAGACAATGAATCAATTAACCAAGAAGTTGGTCTGCACTTTCTTTTCACACACACACACACACACACACACACACACACAACACACCAACGCGCGCGCGTGCGCGCGCGCATGCACGCACGCACGTACGCACGCACACACGCACATGCGCACACACACACACACACACACACACACACACACACACACACACAATGCACACGCACGCGCGCGCGCACACACACACACACACACACACACACACACACACACACACACACAATGCACACGCACGCGCGCGCGCACACACACACACACACACACACACACACACAACACATGTTGTGATTTGTGATGAGACATCATTACACGTGAAGATAAAGTTCAAAATAAACAGAGAATAAGACAAATTGTAGTAATAATCATACACATTTGCATTCGAAAACCGCTACATATCAAGATAAAGCTCACCCACACACACACACACACACACACACACACACATGTGAAATGATCACTGTTAATTATTTCAGCACCGACGTGGCAAATAAATCCAACTGTCTCCATAAATCCAACTGACCACGAGAGGTCAGCATTAACGCGGCTGTCCGCAACCAATAACACTACTGTAAGGCTGATGGCTCTTTGTTGTAGTAAGGGGGAAACCTAATCATGAATCTTAAATTACAGTGAAAGATTGATAGACCTTTGTTGTAGTAAGGGGGAAAACTAATCATGAATCTTAAACTACAGCGAAAGATTGATAGACCTTTGTTGTGGAAAGGGGAGAAAACTAATCATGAATCTTAAGCTACAGTGAAAGATTGATAGATCTTTGTTGTGGAAAGGGGAGAAAACTAATCCTAAATCTTAAACTGCGATGATTTCTTCTGCTCGGATCTCTCAAATATGGGACAGAACGTCTTCAGAAATAACAAGTTTACAACAGATTCAAACAGAATAACTACGAAATAAACCGACGCTGAGAGATGCGTGGATCAGCTGGCATGGAAATGTTAGAATAACATTGTTCGAAGAAATGTGTATACAATACCATGCTCTACATCACAAGCTATTTGTATTGTGTATTGTGTTTTGTGTTGCGTCTCCTTCGTTCCGCGGGACAGTAATTTTTTTTCCTTTCTTTCTTTCTTTTAACTTTATCTGACACGTGTCACGTTTCTTTCTGGCGCTCATCCGAATGTCTCGAAAGGTGTGAAAGGACCCTTAGCTCACAAAGACGGTCTGTTTCTCAACGGCAGACTAGAGGGAGAGCTCACAGCCTAACAGATCGATAGCGGAAGCAGCTATCGACATGCAAGGCAACAAGAGCTTTGCTCAGCTTACTGGCAGTGCAGCTTGTGCGATCTCCGTTTTTATTGCTATCCTTTGAAAATAAGATCGGGTTTTTTGGATCGCAGTTGCTTAAGAAAAAGGTGTGTGTGTGAGAGACAGAGACTGAGAGAACATAATACCATATAGAGAGAGAATATTACCGATCAC
>CM031624.1:45571186-45603686 GCA_018398815.1 Conus ventricosus | reverse complement strand
ATCCAAGAGGAGAAGACACGTTTTCTTCGGCTCTGCGTTTAATTAACGTTTTCAGTTAATTTATCCAGTTTTCATCAGTACAGTCTTTCAGATCGGTAGCTGTATCAACATGCCATCGGCAGCCCTCGATTTCAGAGGTCGGTGTGGTGGATTCATCGCAATCTTTATTAGTTTTATGGCAAGAAGAGCCAGGTTTAAGATGTCCATGACGGTGCGCGTGTTTAAACGTACACACCCGTGTCACCGGTGTCATGGTAGGCTTGGTCCTCACCGCCTTTTCTTCAGTGACCTTCTGCTCCGATGCGGCGACGTGGAGACGAACCCCGGGCCAAAGTCGTCCAGCTCCAGCTCCACGAGGCAGTCCCGCCTGGCTCGTGATGGCTCTGTGCGCCGTGCAAGTACGGACTCTTCCATGACACCTGACCCTGACCAAGCTCCAAGTAAACCCGAACCACGAACCGTGACATCATGGCTGCCCTGAACTCGAGAAGCGACCAGATGGACGCCAAGCTGGACGCAGTCAAGCAGGAAGTCCATGATCTGAGGGAGGACTACGCGACCCTTCACAGTGAGATGAGGGAGCTGAAGAAAGAGGTGACAGAGCTACGGAAAGACAACGGAGATCTGCAGAAGAGCAACAACAACCTGCGTGAAAAGCTGGAAGATTGCGAGAGGCGTATAGACGACCTTGAGGGCCGTTCTAAGCGCAACAACCTGATTTTCTACGGTCTGCCCCGGAGAGACGGCGAAACCAACGTAGACTGTGAGGGCTTGGTGCAGGATCTTCTGACGGAGAAGCTGGATCTGACTGACGATGTGGAGTTTGACCGTGTGCACCGACTGAGTTCCAGACCTGACTCCCCAGTGATCGCCCGATGTGCCTTTTACAAGCAAAAGGTAAAGATTCTTAAAGCTAAGGGTAAGCTGAAAGGTTCAGACATATTTATTGGGGAAGACTTTTCAAAAGGGGTCAGGGACATTCGTCGAAGGCTGACTCCACACTTGAAACGCGCTAAGCAAGACGGGAAAAGAGCCACGATGGTGCACAATTACCTTTTGATTGACGGTAAGAAGTTCTCCATCGACGCTCGTGACAGGCTCGTAGAACTTAAATAGGAAACCGGCCGGCCCTATTTTGATGTACATAAAATTGATTTCTGTGAGGGAACATTTCCAACAGCGACACCGGTATCACCGTCCAGTGCAGCCCAGAATGACACTCAACGTGCACGTGATTTTGGTGTTGATGGCAGTGAGAGTGTTTACCTGGATGACGAAGACTCCCTGTGTGTTTCAACTTCTGTGTGTGCTTCTGTGAGTGATCGTTGTGAACACAGGCGCTTGGAAGATGTAACAAGCCATAAACATGACAAACGTAGTTCGTTATCTTTCCTGCATTGGAATGTCAATGGCTTACTATCAAAATTACAAGACTATGACTTTGTTAACTTTCTTCGGTCCTTCGATTTCATTTGTTTAGTAGAAACATTTACTGATGAATTTAAATCTGATGTATTCTCTGCATACAAATTGTTTTGTTTACCTGCGATAAAACTGACGATTAAAGGGAGACGATCTGGTGGAATTTTGTGTCTCGTTAAGAATATGTATGCGTCATATGTCAAACAAGTTGAAATAAAATCTAATATTTTTGGTGCACTTATTATTAATAAAACATTGTTTGGTGTGGACAAAGATGTATTGTATGTATACTCATATGTGCCTCCAGAAGGCTCCCCGTATTATACATATTTTGACTCTGAAAATGGAATTGCATTATTGGAAGACTATTTGTCCAGTTGTTTACTAGTTTACAAAGATGCATATGTATTGTTGTGCGGGGATTTGAACAGTAGAACGGGTAATATTTCACATTATTGTCAAGGAGTATCAAGTACTTTCGATTTTCAACATGCAAGTCATCCAATCAACGCTAATCGATTATCTGAGGATTCTGTATTGAATAATAATTACGGCAAAATGATGTTGAATATGTGAACTGCACTGGATTTGTGTATTCTTAATGGTATGTGTCATGGCGACTGTCAAGGTTGCTACACGTACGTTTCAGACCATGGATGCAGTGTAAATGATTACTTTGTTATGTCGTGTGATTTGTTTGCATTATTATGTGATTCATGTGAGTTACGAGTGTCTGAGAGATTCGATTCGGATCATATGCCTGTGGAATTTCATTTGAGTTACAACAGGGATAATGCCAACTCGGAGATAAGTCCTTCTGAATACAGTTTTACATTGGAAAGGTTTGTATGGAATGAAGACCGTGCTGATGTGTTTATGAGTAATATTTCCATGCAACAGATTCAAGAAAAAATCAGATATGCAGTTAGTGTTATTGACGTCAATGTAAATGAGGCGTTGAATGTTTTCAACACCTGCATCAAAGAAGCAGCACAGTGTATGAAGAAAGAAATAAGAATTAATGATTCGAAATCAAAAGATTGGTTTGATGCTGAATGTCATGACAATAAAAAGAAAGTCCGAAATTTATATAGAAAATTTAATCGTACGCATGACGACAAAGATCGTGATTTCTATTGTAGGGCAAGACGCGAGTACAAACACTTGCAAAGGTTTAAAAGGAAACAATTTAACAACGCATTGCTGACAGGACTAATTGCATCTATGGAAAATCAGAAAGAATTTTGGAAGAATGTACATCGAATTTCATTAAAAAGAAAACAACCAGTGAACAGCATCAGTATTGAAACCTGGTACGAACATTTTAAGTCACTTCTAACGAAAGACGTAGATCCTAACAGCGGGTTACAACTGGATCATAATGAAGGAGAGGATGATTATTTAAGTCGTCCGATTTCAAAAGAGGAAGTAATGTTTGCTCTTAGAAAAATTAAGAAATGTAAAGCTCCTGGACCAGACGGTATAATTGGAGAGCTGCTGAGGTATGCTTGTAAAACTGACCTGATTATGAACTTTTTTGTAACCTTCTTCAATTCTCTATTTGATAAGGGAATTTATCCTGAACACTGGACGGAAAGTATTGTTCTACACTGTATAAGAAAGGCAACGTGAATGATCCTAATAACTATAGAGGAATTTCTTTAAGTGACGCAAGTAGTAAATTATACAGCACTATTATCAATCGCCGATTACAGGAATGGGTTGAAGATAATAATATCACTGGCGAATATCAGGCAGGTTTTAAGCGCAATTATTCAACTGTTGATCATATATTTACTTTGATGGCTTTGGTGCAAAAACAGTTTTCTTTAAATCGTAAGTTGTATGTCGCTTTTATAGATTTTGAGAAAGCATTTGATTCTGTTAATCGAACTATTCTGTGGCCTATTCTCTTAAAAGCTGGTGTTCATGGAAAACTGTTTAGATGCATAGTTAGCATGTATTCCTGTGTTAAAGCTAAGGTTCGGTGTGGAGGAAATATGACTGACTACATTCAATGTACCTCAGGTGTAAAACAAGGGGATGTGTGCAGTCCTGTTTTATTTTCTCTTTTCATTAATGAGTTAACATCAGATGTTGTTAGAAATGGAAAACATGGCGCACAATTTACTTGCGATGCTCTTGAGTTGTTTATTCTTCTCTTGGCAGATGATATTGTTCTGATGTCTGAAACTATTATTGGCTTACAAACTCAACTAAATAATCTATCACGATCTGCATCTTCACTTCAGTTAACAATTAACATGTCAAAAAGCAATATAATTGTGTTTAGGAAGGGTGGGTTTTTAGGAATTAGAGAAAGGTGGACTTATAATGGAGTGTTTATGCCAGTGGTCAACGTATATAAATATTTAGGAATATATTTTTCAACGAAATTAAGCTTCACTTTTGCATGCAAGGATCTTGCCAGTAGAGCTAAGCGTGCACTACTATGTATCATGCAACACTTATCAAAATTAGAAAACCAGTCTTTGAAATTATTTATAAAATTGTTCGATTCTCAGGTACAGCCTATCGCTCAGTATGGAGCTGAAATCTGGGGTCTTTATGATTCTGCTGTTTATTGTGAAAATGTCCATTTATTTGCATTGAAAAAGTTTCTAGGAGTGAGCATGCGAACACCTAACGATTTTAGTCTACGGCGAAGTAAACAGATACCCAATATATTTGAATTCTGCGACAGCTTGCATACGTTATTGGTTGAAAATAACACAAATGGACATTTCAAGGTTGCCCAGGAAAGCATATAATATGTTGTATGATTTGGATGGTAGAGGGAAAAGAAACTGGGTTTCTAACGTGAGGACTAAATTACATAAACTTGGATTTGGATATGTTTGGCTACAACAGAGCGTTGGGGACATAAATGGATTTCTTCGTGCATTTCGGAATAGATTGATAGATTGTAGATGGCAAGAATGGTCATGTCATGTTCATGAAAGTGACCGATTTGCTTTTTATAGACAGTTCAAATCTATACATTGTGTGCCGGTATATTTATCTATTGAAATGGATAACCATTTAAAATATATCATGACAAAGTTCAGATTAGGTATTTCTGATCTTTCTGTTCATTATTATCGTTATAAGAAGCATAACAAACTTGAACTGACATGTCCGCTTTGTAAATGTGCCGAAGAAAATGAAATTCATTTTGTGTTGTGCTGTCCCGCTCTAAGTGACCTGAGGAATCAGTTCATTCATCAAAAATATTGTAGACATCCTTCTTCATTTCGACTTTCATTGCTAATGGCATCTACAAATGAAACTACTGTAAAACGCTTTGCTATTTTCTTGTACAAGGCATTTAAAATTCGAAGTATAGCATGTAGTTAGGCATTGGTTGTTGTATGTTGTTTAATATCGAGTATGCTGTTATTTGTGGATGCCTAGATGTTTGATGATTTGCTTATGTCTGTCTGAAAAGATTTGATCTCAACACCCCCTTCATTAGGGGCCATGGCCTGTATGAATAAAACATCCGTATCCGTATCCGTATCTCTCTCTCTCTCTCTCTCTCTCTCTCTCTCTCTCTCTTTTCCCACCAATTCATCTGTCTGCATGGCTCAAGACCACTAAGTGTGTTGACAGATTAAATGCCGTGATTTTTAAGTTGGATGGGTGTGCACAAATCTGTTTTCAAACAAATCGAGTTTTTAAAAGAATACTTCACCCACACATACCCGCCCCTCTTCCAGAGAGAGAGAGAGACAGACAGACAGACAGAGCGGAAGGAAAGAGAAATTCGACAGGAAATAGAGGGTCGGACGAAACAGGAGGAACAGCGGTGGTGGTGATGATATTACACGGCAAGATAAATGTCACCTTCGCGATCCAAGCAAAAAAACGTCATCGACATAATACGTCAAAATGGACATCACCATGGCGACCGAAACAGCAATGTCAAACGACGTCGCTTCACTAAGAGTGAATGTATCTATGCAATCTTGAACACAGAGAATGTTCAGTAAAACAACCCCCACATTGTGAAACTGGATCTGCTGCTTCGTGGTCGTCTGATGTGCCATTTCCGCTGTTTTTGCGTTGTGTTTTTCGCTTCAGTTTTTGTTCCTTTTCTTTCTGATTCCATATGTCTTTTCTTTTTTTTTTAACAGGCGCGTGACGGCTGGGGTTATGTTTTTATTATCACTCAATTTGGGGCTTGGCAATGACACTTGAAAACACGAATATTGACAGAATATCGACGTTGGCGTTCACCCTTCCCCTCACTCTCTGTCTGTCTGTCTGTCTGTCTGTCTCTCTCTCTCTTTCTCTCTCTCTCTCTCTCTCTCTCTCTCTCTCTGCAAGCGCGCGCATGGAAGTGTGGAAGTGTCTGTGTGTGTATAAGTAGGTGGATGGGTGCGAGTGTGTGTGTGCGCATCTTCGTTTGCACACGTTTCTATAATCCACATTTCTAAAGGAAACATATATCACTTTACATGAGTTCACCAGCCGATCAAAAGAGAACCAGTAGATGAACTAGGCCAACACATTTATGTCAAAATCCTGAACGAAAAGTAGAAAAGCATTAAGGAGAGCGCAGACCTCCGTCAAGATCGAACGGATCCAGGATCCGCCTTTTAATTCAGATCCGTAGCATGGATCCGCAGTAAAGAAAAATTCGAATTGCATGTTCTTGGGTCTTATTCCATCTTTCAAGCAAATATTGTAAAAATAAATAAATAAATTTTTAAAAAAAAAACGGTTTTATTGATCTTGCGTAATCGGGCTGACGGATCCTAGATTCTCTCAACGATCCGGATGAGCACAAGGGATCGGCATTAAAGATTTTATGGATTCGTTTTCCGATCACGTTCCTTTTTTCCATGCAGTTGGTTAGAAACGGTTGGTGTGTTTGTGTGATTTTGTTCATGGATCTTTTGTCTGCCAGTTATGCAAATTTTGGCCACATTTTCCGTGGTTCTTCCAGGCTTCATTGAAATCGGCACATTAGTTTTTGCATGATTGGACACACAGACAAATCAACTGACGAGGGTGTTATCATAGCTTTTTTGATCAAGGGGTTGTTAGTCGGGGAATCATAAGATGAACTTAAGACGGTGATTTTCATGCTTCAGTTAATTTACAAATGCGTGTATAGTTTCTCTCTCTCTCTCTCTCTCTCTCTCTCTCTCTCTCTCTCTCTCTCTCTCTCTCTCTCTGTATGTGTGTGTGTGTGTGTGTGTGTGTGTGTGTGTGTGTGTGTGTGTGTGTGTGTGTCTGTTTCTCGGGACATCACCTTGCGAATTCTCGCATCTTTGAAGCTCGCCTCTGCTAAGCCACCTACACTAATCTCTCAGTCACAGAGCTAGAGTGACTTAGCGGGTTTCTCTCCAGAGGGCGCCACCACGTCTGTTCAATCATAGTCCTCATCAAAAAAGAAAAATTGGATTGGCTTTGCATGATTTGTCTTGCCTTTCCCAGAGAACGATCTGCAATCAAAACGCTGCTTCCTTCCAAAAACACATAGGCCCAGTGTATTCGCTTCCTTTACTTGGAACTTCATTGATAGGCATACGGCTGATAGGTGTGTTACGGGCATTCTGAGATAAGCGTCTTAATGTCAAAGTCCATACAGAGAACGAAAATGCTGAAGTCTCCATTTACCAATCAGAAAATGCTGAAGTCTCCAATTACCAATCAGAACATTCCGAAGAGTCTGTAGTTACCAATCAGAGTACATTACTGTTTTTGGTGCATGGCACTGAAATAACGGTTGGACATACTGCGGGAAAGATGGCCTCTTTCACATGCCTTTTAAAACAACAATTGTCTTCTCATATCGAAGACGGTTTTTAAACGGAGAGAATCTGAATGAGAGTAGACTGTTTAACTGTTTCAACTTTAAGTTTTCGTTTTCCATCAGTCTCATTTATTCATCAATATTATTATGTGTCGGATTATGCCATTCACCCAATTCTGTTAACTTCCTTCCAATTGGGTGGTGGAGATCCTTACGCCTTGGTTGTTAGCAGATCGAGTATGGTGGTGCGTTACTCAAGAGTTGATCTCTATGGACAGGGTACCGGATCTTTCTTCATATTCTGACGTTGATTAGTCTGTCGTGAGTCACGCCTCAACTGTCTGTTACATGTGTTCTAGCCTGATAAGAACAGCGCCTAGAACGGTTACGGATGTCGTTGATTTGCATGGGTGTTGAAGTCATGGTGGTAAGGTATGGGAGAAGGGAGGATGGAGGGGAGGTGCACACATGCGATTGCTGGATAGTAACGGCAGTTACTTCTGAAGTCAATGTGTCAGGGTATATGTCTCTGTTTGTCAGTCTGTGTTTGTTTCTGCTTGTCCGTCTCTCTGACTGGCCGTCTCTCTCTCTCTCTCTCCTCTCTCTCTCTCTCTCTCTCTCTCTCTCTCTCTCTCTCTCTCTCTCTCTCTCTCTCTCTCTCTCTCTCTCTATCTCACACACACACACACACACACGCGCGCGCACTCACATGCACAGACACACACGCAGACAAGTACACACGTACACTGACCCACATAGGTAAATAGACAGACAGATAGATAGAGAGAGAGACAGGCAAACAAATTGAGATGGTTAGATGGATGGGCGAACATACAAATAAAGAAAGATAGATACATGGATATATCGATACATATAAAAGCGTACATAGATAGAAAAGTAGGCTCAGATGAAAGCACATATATACACCCCGGCGCATGAATTCAAACACGTGCACTTCTACCGTATCCGAACACATGCATGTGCGCAGGGGTGCGTACGCATACACACACGCGCGCGCGAACGCACAACACACACACACACACACACACACACACACACACACACACACACACACACACACACACACAGATAGAGACACAGAGAGAGACATTTCACACAACACACACACACACACACACACACACCACAGATTTCACACACACACACACACACGCGCGCGCGCGCGCGCGCGCAAAGAGTGAGACAGAGAGAGAGACATGCAAGCACGCACTCACGCACGCACGCACGCGCGCGCGCACGCACACACACACACACACGCACACACACACGCACACACACACACACACACACACACACACACACACACACACACACACACACACACACACACACTGACTGAAACCATTTAGTGTCAGATCAACATAGTGTTGTACTCTCTCTCTCTCTCTCTCTCTCTCTCTCTCTCTCTCTCTCTCTGTCTGTCTCGCACGCGCACACACACACACCACACACACACACACAACACACACACACACCCCACACACACACACACACAAGCGCGCGCGCACGCACGCACACACTGACTGACTGACTGAAACCATTTACTGTCAGATTAACATAGTGTTGTACTCACACACACACACACACACACACACACACACACACCACACACACACACACACACACACACACACTTGCGCGCAGTCGGAGCTGATTTGTATAATGATAAAGTCCGAGTAGCTGGCAAGGTGCAGGAAGCACGCAATGTCTACAAAGGACTGTTAGCATACCTAACACAGAAAGTTGCTGTCTTTTGTGCCTCTCTCTCTCTCTCTCTCTCTCTCTCTCTCTCTCTCGCTCTTGTGGTGGGTTGTGTTGTGCGTGTGTTTGTGTGTGCATGCGCCCGCACGCGTGTGTGTTTGTATGCATGCATCATTCCTGCATGCAGAAGCATTCGGGCGTGTGTGTGTGTGTGTGTGTGTGTGTGTGTGTGTGTGTGTGTGTGTGTGTGTGTGAGTACAACACTATGTTAATCTGACAGTAAATGGTTTCAGTCAGTCAGTCAGTGTGTGCGTGCGTGCGCGCGCGCGCTTGTGTGTGTGTGTGTGTGTGTGTGTGTGTGTGTGTGTGTGTGTGTGTGTGTGTGTGTACTTGTCTGCGTGTGTGTCTGTGCATGTGAGTGCGCGCGCGCGCGCGTGTGTGTGTGTGTGTGTGTGTGTGTGTGTGTGTGTGTGTGTGTGTGTGTGTGAGAGAGAGAGAGAGAGAGAGAGGAGAGAGAGAGAGAGAGAGAGAGAGAGAGAGAGAGTACAACACTATGTTAATCTGACACTAAATGGTTTCAGTCAGTGTGTGTGTGTGTGTGTGTGTGTGCGTGTGTGTGTGTGTGTGCGTGCGTGAACACGTTTTGCAATAACAAGAGTAAGGAAAGGGAGAAATAAAAGTTCCCTCAAATGTAGTATTCGTATTAATCTCAGATGATTTACATGGAGAGCGAGAATTAGGTGGTATGATACCACATCCGTAAATATTTCCAGGACATTTGAGTCCATACGTTACAATCCACACCGGGAAATGTGTAGGACATTAGACTTCATCCTTGACAGTCCTATTCGTGACTATTTTCTGGACATGCGACTCCGTCCTTGACAGTCCTCTTCGTGAACATTTCTAGAACATATTACTCCATTCTGTGTAGTCATCTTCGTGAACATTTCTAAAACAAGTTACACTTCATTTTGTACAGTCATCTTCGTGAACATTTCTAGAACATATTACTCCATTGTGTGCAGTCATCTTCGTGAATATTTCTAGAACATGTTACTCTATTCTGTGCAGCCATCTTCGTGAATATTTTTTAGAAAATGATACTTCATTCTTGACAGTCATCTTTGTGTATATTTCTAGAACTTGTTACATTCCATTCTGTACAGTCATCTTCGTGGACATTTCTAGAACATGTTACTCCATTCTGTGCAGTCATCTTCGTGAATATGTTTAGAACATGTTACTCCATTCTGTGCAGTCATCTTTGTGAATATTTCTAGTACATTTGACTCCATTGTTGGCAGTCATCTTTGTGAACATTTTTTTTAGGACATTTGACTATTCCATGACAGTCGTCTTTGTGAACATTTCTAGGACATTTAACTCCATTCCTGACAGCCATCTTTGTGAACGTTTATAGGACATTTGACTCCATTCTTGACAGTCATCTTTGTGAACGTTTATAGGACATTTGACTCCATTCCTGACAGTCATCTTTGTGAACATTTCTAGGACATTTGACTATTCCATGACAGTCGTCTTTGTGAACATTTCTAGGACATTTAACTCCACTCCTGACAGTCATCTTTGTGAACGTTTATAAGACATTTGACTCCATTCTTGATGGTCATCTTTGTGAACGTTTATAGGACATTTGATTCCGTTCTTGACAGACATCTTTGTGAAAATTTCTAGGACATTTAAATCCATTCCTGACGGTCATCTTTGTGAACGTTTATATGGATATTTGACTCCACTCTTGACAGTCATCTTTGTGAACGTTTATAGGACATTTGATTCCGTTCTTGACAGACATCTTTGTGAACATTTCTAGGACATTTAACTCCATTCCTGACAGTCATCTTTGTGAACGCTTGTAGGACATTTGATTCTGTTCTTGACAGTCGTCTTTGTGAACATTTCTAGAACATTTAACTTCATTCCTGACAGTCATTTTGTGAACATTTATAGGACATTTGACTCCATTCTTGACAGTCACCTTTATGAATATTTCTAGAACATTTAACTCCATTCCTGACAGTCATCTTTGTGAACGTTTATAGGACATTTGACTCCATTCCTGACAGTCATCTTTGTGAACATTTCTAGGACATTTGACTATTCCTTGACTGTCGTCTTTGTGAACATTTCTAGGACATTTAACTTCATTTCTTAAAATCCTTAATGGAAAAATTCGACTTCACTTTCTACATCTCTATAATATCGCTATATCGCTGTGTATGTGTTAAGTTTAATGTGACGTTTGTTTGCCAAATGACGTGTACACAAGTTGCGTAATGATTCTGGAGGTTTTCCTAGTGTACCAGCATATGGCAGAAAGTGTCAGAACCTTAAGGATTTTTTTAGCATTTTGACTGGTTATAACCCTAGATGCTTCTCGATCCTTCTCCTCGATGCATTTTGATTGGCTGTGCTACGTCATCATTTCGAACATTTCAGAATGCTCCATGATCATTCATTGGTTAAGCCACACGGTGTTTCGTGAACTTTCAATTCGATTGCCTATAAATATTTGAGGGAATGAGAGAGCAGTGGTTTGAGAGAGAGAGAGAGAGAGAGAGAGAGAGGAGAGAGAGAGAGAGAGAGAGAGAGGAGACAGACAGACAGACAGACAGACAGGAGAGAGAGAGAGAGAGAGAGAGAGAGAGAGAGAGGAGAGAGAGAGAGAGAGAGAGAGAGAGAGAGAGAGAGAGAGAGAGAGATGAAATTGAAAGCGTTTGAGGACAAGTTCTTGTTTCGCGACTATTGCGATGGTCATTGAGTATTGATTTGTGAATCTTCGGCTGTAAATAAACACTTTGAACGTGTTACCAGATTCGACTTTTTCTCTGTCCGAACAATCCAACGAGCGATCAGAACCAAAACGTCTGCCCACCTGATCTACTCAGCGCCATGCTCACTGAAGTATCAAAGAACAGGACTTCCATTCTTCTAGTCGTTACACAGTCTTCTGAATATTTGTAAGACGTTTGACGTTCGCCTGCAAGATCAGGAAGAATGGCGTGGTGGTCCACTCTAAGCCTTACAACACCATCAGAAGCAGACTAGTGGCCCCAAGGGACAAAGTGGACAAACTAGAACGATCAGGGGCAATCTATCGAGATCCAGTGTGGAGATTGTTACCAGACATACGTCGGAGAAACAGAAAGGAAATTGAAACTCCGCATCAAAGAACACAAGAGAGAATCATCACCAGTCGGAGAACACTTGAACATCTGCGGACATGAGTTCTCCCAGGACAATGTCAGCGTCCTGGACCAGGAACCTAAATGGTTCCAAAGAGGAGTAAAGGAGGCCATCTACATCGCGGCCACGTCTCCTTCCCTCAACCGAGACCGGGGGCGACACAACCTACCAGCAGCCTACACTTCCCTTATTCGGTCGCGTGACTCGAGTTCATCTCGAGATCACGGGCACCGAACACAACTCACTCAGCGAGACATTCGGCGCTGACGAAGGCCTCTGGATGGAGGCCGAAGGCTTCGCTTCGGCAAAAACTTTCCTGTGTGAAAAGGTAAAAGACTGTGTTTAATCACGTTTGACTTTATTATTAACACAATAACAGACCTCTCCGTGACCTTTTTCGGACATTTGATGAGGGCATTTTCATTTCCATCCAATAACATGTATCAGACTGTTTTCCGTGAGACCGCGTCTCTGCTCGTGTAGGGAAAATCGTTGGTCTTTTTGCTGTTGTGAGTTCAGTGGTGGAGGTTTTGTGCGTGCGTGCGTGCGTGCGTGCGTGTGTGTGTGTGTGTTGTGTTGAGTTGTGTTGTGGCTGACTTTGAATTTGCAATATCTGACGCGGAACTGGTGCTGTTAAAGCTACACCCAGCTTCAACGGCATTACCCACCTCCGTTGACAAAGCTGAGGGGTTAGTTGCAAAGTGAGACGACTACATGTGTGTGTGTGTGTGGTGTATGTATGTCTGTGTCTGTGTGTGTGCGCGCGCGGTTGGTGTGTGTGTGTGTGTGTGTGTGTGTGTGTGTGTGTGTGTGTGTGTAATTCAACGCCCATCTTGCGTCGAATTTGACTAAATAATTGATGGCTCGTCCTTCATTTTGGTTGTCCTGAGTGTTGTTCATCTTGCCTGAAGAAGACCTAAGAGGTCGAAACGCGTCGTGTTTTGTCTTGTGATTCGTAGGTTCATATTTGGCGGATACAGCACTTAAATTATTTTTAATGATAGCTGAGAGGAATAACCCCTCTAGAAGATTAGAGGATTCGGGACGTAATGCTAGCTACACAGACAACACCAGAACACTCATGAAGATGTCCGGCAAAACTGTCCATGTTTTTAGGACTCTAAATGGGTAACGAAACCTGAGCACGTGACTGCGAACTCGGTGTTTCATCACCGCGCGGAGCCAGCCTGGCACCACCGATCCAGTATTTATTGTATGCGGATTTACATATATACATTGTAATGTTGCGGTATCCCGAGTCACACACCTTTTATACCACTAACATAACAGTCCCACAATTTCACTTTTCAATCAAGGAGCCTGCAACATTAACTAACGCGGCTCCCAGAAATTAGCACTCAAAAGACCCAATTAACTAACACAATTGACTCATTTTCAAACAACATCACACCACATTCATCATTCATAGCAAAACAACAACTTCCGTAGTCAATATGATTTCAGGGAAAACGTTATACAAAATTAAGTATCTTTCCCTGTCTCCATCACATGGGGAAGCTAGATCCATACAACCAGACTTCTAAATAATGGTGAATATTTTCAGTTCAATTTAAGTTTACTATAAACAAATACAATTTAATGAATCACTTAAATCAATGACGTAAAGGCCCTCTTCCCCTTTTCTAATCATCAAAACAGGAGGGAACAAAAAGGAAATCTTTCACAATTCAAAAGTTCACTAATTATCCAGTTCTAATAGTTATGATCATTCATTTTAATTTTATCATTCTGTAGTTCTTGGCCTAACTCTTATTCGAGTGTTTATCCCTGTCACTTCCTGCAAACACTTCTGTTTAGGTCTCCTCGTGACATCAGCTAAATCTTAGTACTTGTCTCGGTGATCCTCGCTGTCCAAATTCTTGCCAGTGGATATATACGTCTTATTTAGGTAACTCCGTGGACTCAGTCCACCCAAACACCAACAGCCACCTGCCGTCTGCTCCCAGGGTCACCCCAGTGGCCTTAACTTCACAAAGCTTCCCGTGTCCTCCACGAGAAGACAGGGCCCGACCACGGACCGGAAAATCACCCACCTCCTCCTCTACTCACTTTCTCGTATTCACGACCTTTCTTCCGCTATTAATTTCTTCACGGCACAGTCTCTCACTTTTTCTTCTTTCTGTCCACTGTCTCTTCTTCCTCTTCTACTGTCTCTTCTTCCCAGTCTATTTTCTCTTCTTCCTGTCCACTGTCTCTTCTTCCCAGTCTATTTTCTCTTCTTCCTGTCTACTGTCTCTTCTTCCTCAACCACTGTCTTTTCATTTTCATTCACCGTCTCTTACTGCATCTTCTTCGTGTAACTTTTCTTCCTCGATCGCTATCTGGGGATTCTAGCCTTCTATTGAGTCCCAAGAAATCAAAGGGCAGGTAAGGTGGCAAAAACAGCAATCCTGAGAGACCGCTCAAACAGCAGTAGCGTCAGCTAGCATGAGAACAGAAGCGTCTCTAGGTTTTTCCTGAAAACACACACAGAAAAGGCCGACGACCTCCATATGTCTCTCTAATCATGGGAATATTCCAAGGCGCCTAAAACTGACTGAACACTCATATGAGCCAGGCTCCCACCCTGACTTAGCCAATAACCTGCCCTTGGGGTCAAGAACATACAGCTGACCATGATCTTCAAAGGTGCCATCGGCATCGACAAGAACAAGAGGTGCAACGGTCAAATGCAGTGCCGTTGAGGACCAAGTGCCAGAGCAGCCGGCTGGTCCCGGGAATGGTACTTTACCAATCACCCGGTGCCAACTGACTGTGTGGCAGCGAGCGCTAACTCCCTATTCATCCGAAGATGTCCCCCCCCTCAAAAAAAAAAAAAAAAAAAAAAAAATCCGTCATCAAGCCTATTTTGACGACATTTCATTTTGCTACGTAATTCTGTGTTCACCCTCATTAACCCTTTATCTTCCTTTCACCTTAACTTTTTCTGGTCTATACATCAGGCGTTCCCATCGCATGACACACATGATCGGGTGGATAGGCACTGACATTCCAGTCCCCATCCCAACGTTTGTTCCGGATTCTTCACCACGAATCCCGACTCCCATCCCTCCGCCTCCTCCACCCCGACCTCTTTGGTCCCCCCCCCCCTCTCTCTCTCTCTTTCTCTCTCTCTCTCTCTCTCTCTCTCTCTCTCCTCTCTCTCTCTACACACACACACACACACACACACACACACACACACAACACACACACACACACACACACGCACGCACGCACGCGCACGCACGCACGCACGCACGCACGCACGCACGCACGCACGCACGCACACACACACACACACACACACACACACACACACACACACTCCCTACCCTTAGGACAAGAGTGAAGGGCTGAAAGTGTCGTAAAGCCAGACAATACAAAAAGTCTCTGCACGCAACAGAGTTCAATGGTCTCCTCGTCGTTATCAGTGAAGGGTTTAGCACTTCTACTTTACGGCACCTCCCCCCAGCCTCCCCTTCCCCCGCCCTTCTCGCCCCCCCCCCCTCGCCCCCTCATTTTCCCCTCCTTTTTGTGTAAACAGTTCGTTGCCAAGTCATGTTCATCATAACGGAGGCCGTTGTTTACCCGGGGTTCGTGTCATTTCCACCTTTGGGTTGTCTGAGAAGAAGGGTGAAGGTCAACTCCCTAGGCATAACTGCCACGTCTTATGATAGACGCGTTTACCTTTCTATCTGGACGTGAACTAAACTGATTTTTGAAACCTGCCTCTCAATATTCAGATATTTTTGGATTTGATTAACGTAAAGCTGTTCTTCAGCGTCTACACTATACCTTCCACCGACAAGACGACGATCTAACAGGTCCTGATATGGCCCCTTGCAGTCGGCGGAGCTAAAAGCAAGAATGGAACTTCACCCGGGAGTTTTGACAGCCAGTTCAAGTTATCATGAAAGAGAAAACTGTGGATTCTAAAATTCGAAAAAGAAGTGTGAGAGCAACGATTAGAACTCTAAAGGTGCATTGCTTTATTTTAAAGTCCTCCACAGAGAAGTTGCTGTGTGGGTTTTTTTTAATTGAAGATTAACAAATCAAATTTCAATTAAAGGGTTCACTGTGAGCGTATATAAGAAATTTGTCTTTATTGTTTACAGTTCTCTCAGCGCACGTTTCTTGGACATTTGATCCTGTTATTTATTGTCCTCTCAGTGGAGGCTTCTAGATAAAACGGTTTACTTTTCTATCCAATAACCGTGTCAGGCCGTCTTCCATGAGATTATCTTTATTGTTGTGAGAAAGATCGATGGTCTTTCCTCCGTAAGAGCTTGGTGGTTGAAGTTTGCTATGTTGTGTGTTTTGTCGCTGTTTGTTGGGCCTCCGTCCTATTTTTTTCCCCATTTTCTTAGTTTTGCTTTACAAAATATTCCCTGTGTGTGTGTGTGTGTGTGTGTGTGTGTGTGTGTGTGTGTGTGTGTGTGTGTGTGTGTGTGTGTGCGTGCGTGTGTGTGTGTGCGTGCGTGCGTGCGTGTGTGTGTGTGTGTGTTCGTGCGTGTGTGCGCGCGTGCGTGTGTGTGTGTGTGTTCGTGCGTGTGTGTGCGCGCGCGCGCGTGTGTGTGTGTTGTTGTTCTTGTTGTTGTTTTCACGTCTGGAATTCATCATTTCCCTGCTGATGGTATTAGCATTATGATGGGGATCGCGAACTAAAGCAGGAGACTGTGTAGTGGGGATAAAACTTACACATGGTGAACTTTTTTCATGCCTGAAATGTCCTGTTATGCTGAGTGTGGAGGATCAGGAAAACTTAGAAGAATACAGCTATGAATGTATCTACACACACCACACACACCAACACACACACACACACACACAACACACACACACACGCCACGCACGCGCGCGCGCGCACGCACACGCGTACACTCACACACGCGCGCGCGCGCACTTAGCAGACATGTAATCCCATGTGACGAATGCTTTTTAATGGAAAAAATGCAAAAGAGATAGAGACGTGAGGGTGGGGGAGGGGGAGAGAAACCTTTTACAGCACTGATTCTGGTCCAAAACTTGACCTGCAGACTTCTCTACCTGGGAACAACGGGCCCCAGACAGCCTCGTGGTACATTATATCATGCACTTAAATCCATTAGGTGAGGGGGGGTAAGTAGACGAGGTGAACGGAGGGGGGCGACAATAATTCGTAACTGGTTTTGCCATGGATTATTAATCAGTTTTTGCGCGGGGGGGGGGGGGGGGGGAGGGGAGGAGGGGGGGATGTACTTAGGAGAGTTAGGGCGGGGGGTTGGGGGGGGGGGGGTAGAGGAGAGGAATCCGGGGTATAAAATAGGATAGAGCCGGAGGGTTAATGCAAGTTCGTCCCAACCAAACCCCGTAGCACCGCCGGCGTGTCGGGGTGGGCAGAAAGGGAAGGGGGGGGGGGGGGGGGGGGGTAAAGCAGTGGAGGAGAACGAAGGTGGAGCTGAACAGAATAATCCAGTAATGAGCGCCTATCTAAAAGCGCACAGGGCGGTGTGCATGTGTTTGTGGTTTGTTTGCTTGTTTTTAAGTCTTCAGGCGCCCACAATCATGTGTTGTTTTTCTTCTCATAATCGCGCGTAACTGAAGCTCTATTCACTCTTACCCTCGAACAGTTTTGTTTTATATTTCTGTTTCTGGTTGTTTTGTTTTGTTTTGTTGGTTTTTTTAAGCATTTTTTTCTTTCCTTGATTTCATGTTCACTGGAACATACATGGAATGATTGCTTGCGGGACTGGAATAAATGAACAGCAACCGTCTTCTTCTTGCTACCATTATTATGATAATCATTAATAGTTGTAGTAGTAGTAATAGTAGTAGTAGCAGTAGTAGTAGTAGTGGTGGTGGTGGTGGTAGTTGCTGCCTCGATATTTTGATCGTAAGTGGAGTAGTAGTAGTAGTAGTAGTGGTGGTGGTAGTGGCAGCAGTGGCATGATTTTATGTTGTTATTATTGTTGTTATCATTTTAACCTGCATTGTCATCCATTCAGCCTCGATTCCATCCCGTTTCCTTTTTGCACGCAGGTCGAAGAGATAAGTGAGCGTCTGCTCGTCCTTCGTTTTCATCGTTATGAATGTTATTCATCTTGCCTGAAGAAGAGATAAGTGAGCGTCTGCTCGTCCTTCGTTTTCATCGTTATGAATGTTATTCATCTTGCCTGAAAGAAAGGACCGCATCGGGTCTCGCAAAACAGCGCGTTGTGTGTGTGCGTGCGTGCGTGCGTGTGTGTGTGTGTGTGTGTGTGTGTGTGTGTGTGTGTGTGTGTTGTGTGTGTTGTGTTGTGTGTGTTATGGTTTTGTTTTCCTTTTGCTTTGTGTTGTTTTGTTTCTATTTGTTTCTTATTTCGTTTGGTGGCACAGTAATTCTGCCATTGCTCTTGTTTCAGTTTCCGCCTGCAGTGACCACACTTGGAAAATATCTTCTTCTTGATTTATTCGACTTTTCCTCTAACAGTTAGTCCTTGTATTTCACTCATTAATCATCCCTTCAGGAATTCATGAGGTTAGCGAGACGTTACGGTCGCTCACATTTTTACATTGCGTATTTTTAGTACACAGCCTTCCCATTTTATAAGTGCGTGCTCCTACGTCCCAAAACAACATGCGCTCTTTATGACAGCATGTTTGATACGCGTGTTTATAGATAGTAGTGGGTAAACACACACACACACACACACACACACACACACACTACCACAACAACCAACAACACACACATACACGCACGCACGCACGCCCACACACACACACACACACACACACACACACACACACACACACACACACACACACACACCACACACCACACACACACACACACACACGCACACACTACCACAACAACAATAACAACACACACACACACATTCACGCGCACGCGCGCGGGCGCACACACACACACACACACACACACACACACACACACACACACACACACACACATTCACGCGCGCGCGCCACACACACACACACACACACACACACACCACACACACACTCTAACAAAAACGCGCGCTTATCGGTTACACCCAGGCGGAGAGGAGTGGGGGAAAGGCATGTGTGGTTGGCTGGTGGATGGGGATGAGAGTGGAGGTGGTGTTGACTGAAAGAACAGATGAACAAGGAAGTACTGAAGCCCAGTCAGGTGTGAGAGCAGGGGAGAGGGTGGTGACGGAGGGCGGTGGGATAGGACTGGTGGAGGGGTGGGGTGTCGAGCGCGCATTGAAAAGTGAACGGGGCCTTATACGGGTGTAATTACGGCCTATCGATTACCTGCCTCTCATACAAGCAAGCGCGCGCACGCACGCGCACGATTACCAACACACACACACACACACACACACACACACACACACACACACACACATACAAATGCATACACACAAGCAAGCACGCACGCACGCACGCATGTACACGCATACACACGCGCGCACACACACACACACACACACACACACACACGCACGCGCGCACGCGCACGCGCGCACGCGCGCACGCGCGCGCGCGTATACACACATGCACACGCGTATGCACACATGCACACGCGTATGCACACGCACACGCACACACACACACACACACACACACACACACACACACACACACGCGCGCGCGCGCACACATACACACACACGCAGAGAATGTAAATATGCGGGTTTAAACTCACCCATCTTATTTTGCACGAAAACCCCCCTTTTCACATCTAAATCACGTCCATCTCATGTCAATTTTGGCCAAAATTAACACCTGTTTTTAAACAAAATTAACACACAAAAACCTCTAAACATCGACGTAATCGTTGTTTTAAAATGGGGGCTTGCGTGCTAGATAAGATTTGGTGATCGTGAACAAAGATATTTACATTCTCTCCAAGGCAAAAAAATCTAATGGTTTAACAAAAAATAAATACTTTTTAACTAACATGCACTGTGTTTGGCGTGACAACTTGCAGCTCTTCACGAACAAAGGATCTTTTAGGGGCAGGCTTTTTAGACGTAGTAGCACCGCTAGAAGAGAGAGTTTCTCTTAAATAATACACCGGAGGGTCTGTTTTCATGATTCTTTCAACTTCATATACGTCTACGCTCCATATAGGATCTGTGGCTCTAATTCTAACATCGCCCTCTGCCTCTCCAGGAGCATACAAGTATCTTACTTTTAGTCCAAACGGCAAGAGTTTTTGAGTCCCCTGCACATCTTCAGTAATGCTAATTTTTTTTAATTTGATCGCGTTTACTGGTTTTAACCCTGTTGCTTTAAACTCTTCATTGTTCATGGCGCGTAAGACTGCTGGCAATCTCCTAACCCATTCTGTGTTGCGTTCTCTGTCCATAATTTCTCTGTGATATTGATAGGTAAACAGGCGTTCAGCTAGATTTTTATTAAAGTTTTCTACTAGGGCTTGTGATCGATGGTTGCCTGGGATCCCTCTCTTAACTGTAACATGATGTTTTAAAAACAACTGGTTGACAGAGCCTTTAAACTCTTTTCCATCATCAACTTGAATCATCCGAGGATACTTTAATGGACCTCGCATGTATATATTTGTTGTAAAGCCACAGCCACAGCAGTTGAGCTTTTATCTGTTAAAGGTTCAGCGTCTTTGTATCTTGAAGCCATGTCAACAACTGTCAGAGCATACTTAAACTTTTTTCTTCTTATTTTATCATGTGGTAGATACAGCAAGTCCATCTGGTGGGTGTCATTAGGAACTGAGTTAACAAATCTAGGCCTTATTATTCTTTTTGGAGCGGGCAGATATATTTGCCAAATTGCCTGTTTTGAAAGCCAGTCTTTCGCATCTGATTCAGACACTCTAGCGGCTTTACTCAGTTTTTCAATAGCAGTCTTTCCTTTCCAATACCCTTTAGGAGAATAATATATTTTGTACTTCGTATTGTCCATAAGAAGGACTGTATTTTAATTGTATTTTTAATTGTTTTTAGATTGTTTGTGCAAGAATATAGATTGCTCCCATAGCACCTATAATAAAGCCTATCTCTGCTATTTTCTGTTCTTCTGATGGCTCATAAAGTCAGACAGTTCTGGCGGGGGCGATGTTAGAAACTTCTTTCCTGTCACTAAGTAATACTCATTCATTGCGTCATCAACGTCTGTAAATGTGTGCGCTGCATGCCCCTGTTCTCTTAACTTTTTATTAATAAAGTCTAAGTGAGCAATTCGTCTTTTCTCATAAGCATCTCTTCCTTTAGCCTAATCTTCCATTGCCTTGTTATGGCGTTCTCTCTCTTCATCGGACCGCAATTTACTAAACATATAATTGCTTCCAGAGAAGGCCAAGGCATTAACAATAGCTCCTCCTACCATCATAACTACTCCAGACATCTTTTTATAAATCAATATTTTCTAGATTAATCTTCCTATGAACTAATATTTTCTGGGATAATCCCCTGTGTAACAAGAAAGTCTTTTGACGCAATCCCTGCAGTAATTACAACTATAACCTTAACAATGTCCTCAATGTCTAACCTTCCTAGATCCGCCGGCTTCATTTTAAACATGTTTTTTTGCTAATACGCTATAGCCTATACTAAGACCGCTAATTACAGCAGAGTGGTAAATCGTATTGATAATTTTTTTTCACTCATCTTTTTATTAACTAAAAAAATAATTAAAATAATCATAATACGAAAGACTGTCTATGTGCTTTTTAATCATATAATCTTTTGTTGTTAAAGCTAAAAATAAAGTTGCAACTAGTTTTGGCGAATCTTCTATCTTTCCCATGTTGGGCGGTTTTATTCCTAACAAACATTTTGCAAGGGTTGAATAGACTATAACCCCAACGATAGGCACTGCATAATTAACCAGCGTTAAACTCATGGTTTTAAAAGTATTATATTATTTTTTATTGCTTTTTAAAAATGGATTGTGATGAACTATTAAAGTGTGAGGAGCAAGCAGTCTACTCAGCAGACCACTGCCATAAAGAAAGATTATACTCTCTGGCTGCGTGTGGAAAAAACTAAACAGTATTTAGGCACTGAACTAAGTATTGAACAGATTCAACAACTGTCTACTTCAGACGTTGAGAAGTACTACGCTAGGTACGAAGCACAGCTAGGTTCAAAAATGGTTAGATCAGTGGGGCAGACAATGATTAGTCTATATGCTAAGTTAGTAAGTAAGATGGCACCAGTTGATTCAGAAGAAGATTTAAAATATGACTTATCACAAGATCCGGTTTTAAACAAGTCACTAGAAACTCTCGCATGTGACATGTATTACAGATTTGGAACGATGTTATGCCCATTCATCATGGGATTAATTACGTTTAATCATATTAATTTTGATCATATTAAATTTAATCGCAATAAAAAAAATGAGCGATCAGGAGAAGAAGATTGCGACCCCGCAGGACAGTCCGCAGGACCCTCCGAAGGAGCAGAATGTACCACAAGTGAATGTACCACAAGTGAGTAATGTTACTAAGTCTAAAAGTCCCGGACGTGTTGAGGCTGGGCGTAAAACTAGCTGAATGGAACAGACTGCAAAAAGCAAACCAATACAGCAAAACAAAAATTGTTAGATAGAAATACAACATCGCCGCCAGCACCGCCATCGCAATTAACAACAACACAATCACAATCAAACGATAAGATGTATTATTATGTATTTGCTGCTGTTGTTGTTGGTGGGGGGTTTTTAGCATACAAATGTCCAACGCCATACTTAGCAGCAAAGTCACAAACCCCCACAAACCCAGTAAAAGAAGAAGAACCAGCTTCTGCAAAAAAAGAGCAACCTCCTGCTGTAGACCCATTTTCTATGGAATAGTTTTTAAGAACTAGATAAAGTACAAGTTAAGAACTAGATAAGTACAAGTTAAGTTAGTTGTAGAAAGTACTTTTTAAGTTAAGTGCAAGTAAATTACAAGTAAAGTACAAAAAAATTAAGTTCTAAGTTAAGTTCTTGTTATGTTCTTAAGTAAGTACTAGTTAGGTTCTTAAGTAAGTACTAGTTAGGTTCTTAAGTTAAGTACTAGTTAGGTTCTTAAGTTAAGTACAGGCCAAGTCAGTCAAGTTAATCTTTAAAGTTCTCCAATGTCCTACAGCATATGCAAACTCAGAATTAACGTAAATTCTCTTGTTATTGTTAGAGGCTAGTGATTTTTTGTTAACAGCAGTTGTGTTTACTTGATGAAGAGTAGAGCGCAGATTAACATTTGTGTGATGAAATACTTTGTTTTCAAAGAGAGCTTGCTTGTAGTTATCGTGAGTTTATATTTTTTTTTACAACTTCTTTACTTATGCCCTTAGCTTTTTTTCATTACAGAAGTCTGGCTAGGCAACGCTATACATCTTTGACCGCAAACCAACATATTCTTTTATAACTGTCCCATTAAGTTCATCCTTCATCTTTCCAATCACTTTCTTGTTTACAGCCGAATGTAAAGGATTGTCTTTAGGATAGTCGCATGTGTCATACCATCCATCAGTTCCTTTAGCCACCTCAGTTTCTAAGTCTTTGTAAAAGTCTTCTGTGGGGACGTCTAGAATAAAACTATCAGTGTCTGTGTAAAGGACTCTTGCTTCTGGGTACAGTGGTTTAAAGTAGTCGTACAGAAATTCTAACATCAATAACTTTGACAACTCTAATACGGTGAAGCCGATAAACACTGGCTTGTCCAACTTAACATCCTTTTTCTTCATCATAATACTAACCAGGCTGTCGTTAAATCTTCTAAAGTCTTGATAGTTGGGTTTAGAGGCAAACTTAATTGCTTGGTTTTCTTTTGTAACTAATTTCACATCTTTACGCTTGTGTGGATTTTCCATAGTTTTGCCAAAACAGCTGTTGTTCATCAGTTTAAAGAAGTCTTTTCTGAAACATCAGTGGCTTGAGTTCTAAGATCAGTATTCTTCTTGATGTATGGTCTCATAAAGGGCTCTTGGTCAAAAGCAATGATTCTATGAACAGCAGTCAATTTCAAACCGTGTCTTAGGTAAAACTGTAACAGTCTGTGATGGCACACATATTTGTTTTATGTCTAAGATTAGGCACAAGTTTAGGAGGTTCGATAGGACTCATCTTTAATCTTTCTGCGGCTAGGGGGTAATCGTTGTGGAGATCGTGTAGATCATAGGGATATTTTAAGTCTACTTCTAAGATTACCTCTATTGGATTATCAGGCGGAAGCTGTGACAACATACCTAACACAATATTAACATCATGAGGCCCTTTTATCATTGTAAAGTTTCTCAGTGGAAGCGGTTGACTCATGGCCCACCCATACAGATTGTTAGCGTCTAAGTACATTAGATAGTTGGATGGTTTAGTTGGGTCATAATCGTCTAAATACTTGTTGTTAGCTTTGCAGTAAGGATGTGAGGCCATGCTAATACCTCCCTCAGCCCATCTTCAATCATCTGAAGTGTGGGCAGATCAGATATTAAGTCAATCTGGATGTTTGTAGACTTTAAGAATGCATCCCAAGAAAGGCGGGCGCAGAGATGTAATGTGATGAGTCTAAGCTGTAATGTTTCATGCATGTAGTTCTGTAATTCTGAAAGACGTCTGCCAATAAACACACGTCAGCCAATAAATATTGATCGTGATAATCGCCCATTGTTTGGCAGTGTAATTCTGTCCAGGCTTTCTGTGCGTATTCATATTCAGAGTCAGTTATGTCTTTGCCTCTAAGACTAGAAAAGAAAGCGCCTTTAGGAGGAAGCGAGTCTTCATCAAACCTATCCCATGAGTTCATGTATTCATAAGGATAAAACGCCTTTACGAACCAAAGATGGGTCAAAGTATTGTTTAGTGATTGAAAAGTCTTGTAGAGATCCCGCTAACTTATCCAAACTCCCCATCAGATGTTGAGCAGAGTCATAAAAGGATAAACAGTCAAGAGTAAAAGTCATGTACTTTTCTGAAGACTGTGCAATGCAGGTAACCCTCTTATATTCAGAAGTCACTGGCTTGCATGATGAAATGAGAATCGTAGCCTCGTAAGTTATGAAAGAAGATAGGCAGTTTCCATGTATTAGGGTCAACCTTAAGTTGAAGATTACAATTGTTGTGGCAGCCCCTCTGAACTTTCCGCTAATGTGATCGTGGTCTCTTACTGTCGCGTCTTTACTGTTAGGCGTTAGTTCTAAGCCGCAAATCCAGCAGTGTGTAGATGAGTCATAGCGTTCTTGGTCTTCAGGAGTCATAACAATGTCTGAAAGATTTAGTTGGTTGGAGTAGTAATTACGAAGTTGTTCATCTGCTCTAAAAATCTACTAGCTGCGTTGGGCCCTCTGTAAATCTCTGGTGTTGTGTGTTGGCCGTCTGACCTAACAACAATAAACGCATAAGAACAGATCTGATGGTGGGTTAATAAGGTTGTTTTTTGTTCTTGCTGTTGTGGGCCATAGTACTGCGGCAAGATTGATTCAAAGTCTGCATAAACCACATACGGGCTCATCTGCATTTTGTGTACATTCTTAAAACTGACTTTAGATCCTGGTTTAGGTGTGAGGAGTTTGGTTTCACAGTCTAAAAAAACTTTACAATGTTTCTTATGACTGACAGCTGCTTCTATAGTAGGGATTCTGACCAAACACCTTCTACAAAGCTCCTGTCTAGATTTATGTTTTGATGTATATTCTAACAGTCTGCTTATTGTTCTGATTAATACATAATGGCTCTTTGTACTATCTGTAAACAGTATCAAGTCTACATGTTTGTTAAGCGGTTCGCCTAAAGTAGGGGCGTTGGGAGAAACCCTTAGAGGCACTAGATTGTCTACTACAGACCATGTGTATACGTTTACGGTGATTGGTTTGTTTTGCTCTTCAAACTGAGATATACTTTCTATACTCACTGGAAAGGTTATGTTATCAAAGTTCAGCTCTTGCTTATATTGTTCATAATTAGAGACTCTTTCTGCGTTCTTTGTAACGGGGTGTACATGCGCTAAAACGCACCACATAAAACACATGTTGTCAGGATTTTGTATGTTTAAGACTGCTCGTTTTAAACTAACTCTTTTGGGAGAGGAAGGTGAGAATTGCCAACTATAGGATAGAACTTTGTTTGTTTCAATTATAATTTTAAGGACTGTTCCTTCAGACCAGCCAGAACCCGCAATTTTGCTTCTTCACTTGCATGGTTAAACTGTGTAAGCATGTAATCAGCCCAGTCAGAAATTAAAGTCGCGATAGCTAATAACTTCTTTCTGTTTAGTTGAAACCCAGACTTCCATGTTACTATCATCAGGCGTTATATAATCAATCAGAACGGCCAACACTTTTACTGGTGGGTCAGTTTGAAGAGACTCTGGGATTTTAGAGATAGCGTGTGCTACGCTTTCCTGAACGTTCAAGGGGTTAATGATGTCCATGTCTACTTCACTAAACATATTGCTTAATTGTTTGTTACTACCTTTCACCAGTGCGCTGGCGGGCAGTTTTTCAAACTCAGACATCGCTTGTGAGGTTCATTTTTTAACTCAAAATATTTACGTAAATTAAAAAAAAATAAATGTATATAAAAGTAAGTAAAAACGCCCCTTTTTATTCTTCACCCAAGCGTTGCAACACTTCAAGGCATGTTAACTTTACAATAACAACCGCCAGCATTTTAGCTTTTTCTGAATCACTACAGTCAATGTTCATCACTTTGGTTGCTTTGTTAAATAGTTCACTATGATCTTTTATTTTTATTGTTTACATCATTCTCAAAACCAGATTCACTAAAATCAATGTTTAACGCTTTCATTGTCTCGTTAAATAGTTCATTACAATTCTTTAAATCAGATACACTAAGTTCGGCAGCCATTTTTAATCTAAAATAAATAAAAAAATAATTATAATTCAACTGTTATTTATAGTCTTTTCTAATCGTAAAACCTAATCTTCATTAAAGCAAATAGTTATCCCTGAAGGACAAGTAGAAACAGTCAGATTAACATCTTGAGAAGCCATATAGTCAACTAATATGGCAAACAATTTTATGGCCTCAACAGGCCAAGAATTCTTGTATTTCACTGATGGCCTTCTTCACGCTTGTTTGTATATTTATGTGAAAAAAAAGATCAGTAATTGATGTTTCAAACCTGCCCCTTAACCTTTCTCTAGGCCCTTCCAATTCAAACGTGTGAAGGTATATTTTTAAGCTTTCTAACTTCTTCTGGCTTCTTTTTTTAAACCAGAATAAATTATAAATTAAAATAATTAAATAATCCGCAGCATCTCTCTATACCTCTCTCTGTCCGTCTCACCTCTCATCCCTCCCTCCTCTCTCTCCCTCACACGCGCGCACTGCAACACATGCTTAGTGGTGAAGGGGGAAAAATCAATAACTTACTGACGGGTTCTACGAAAAATTTTGACGCCGTAACGCGGGCGCTATGCCCTTCACTCGGACTGTGATTGAGAATCAGTACTCATTGCCAATTTTTAACCCGAAGATATTTCTTGAGTGACTTGGTCTATTTGCACCTCTGTTGATCTTACTTCTTTTGTAAGGTTGCGTATTCTCTGTTTTTGCTTCCTACTTTTTTCTTTTAAATTTCCCCTCCAGTTGTTTTTTTTTCTGGAAAGGCGTACTTTTAACGAAAGTGGTTGAAATACTCGAATCTGTCGCAACGCTTTCTAAAAAACGAAAACACACGAGTTCCACTTGTTGATGGTTGGTTATTTGAAGGCTGGCTAGTTGAGGGCTGGCTTGTTGATGGCTGGCTATTTGAGGGTTGGCTTTGGGGAGGTTCGTCCATGTCTAGGATTTCATTTCCTAATTTATATTTGCACATGGGCACTTACAAATGTTGTTTCGATTTCATCATGTTAATGCATCCACTAAGGTTAGCACATGCGTACTCACAAATGTTGTTTCGATTTCATCATGTTAATGAGGTTAGCACATGCCCCTGGGAATTTCTGTCACGCTTTTTCCGGGTGAACACAATTTTCAGAAGCGGAATTGGGTTTCAACTCACTCGCGAAAAAAATATATTTCACAGGAAGACAGTGACAGAAATTCCCATGCGATGTCCCAACCGGCTGGAATAGTAGACGGCAAACCCGGCTAAAGCAGATGACAAACCCGACCGAAGCAGACGAAACTCTGGGCTGCGGATCAATTCAGCTCGGCTACCTGCCTAGGTTGGTGGTTTTCAACGGTGGTGGTGGAGGCTGTAATCAATATTAGGCGTTTTTGGTGAGGGAAAGCAGGCCAGTCATTTAGGCCTACCGGTGTTAATTGTCTTAGGGCGATTATCTTTTTTACCCTATTTTTGGTTTTTAACTGATCGTGTGTTTGGTTTTCAATGTTCTGTTTAATTGCATTAGTGTCTACCTGTTGTGAAGTAAACGTCTTTCTCCACTCCTTTTGAAGTTCAATTTTCTGTCGCCTGTAATCCTCACCGTCAGCCTAAGCTTCTGAAATTCTTCGTCTGTAGTGTTTTCATCCTGTAATGATTTGCTTATTCTTAATCTTTAATGAACAAAGTTTTGCCGATGCTAGGGCTACAATGGCGTGTGCTTTTGTAATTTAGGACTTAATTTTTTTTTAAAACAGCACTTACAATCATAGACACGGCGCCTAAACCTAACCCAAGACCTCCTAATGCTAAAGAGGCTGGCGCTCAACCCCCGGGGGCTAAAACAGCAATGCCAGACCCAGCAATTAGCTAGCTACAGCTGATGAGCCAGTAAAGCTTTAGCATATTTCTTTCTAGTAACTCTATTTCTTATCCAAGTCGCTTTCTATTTCCTTTTGAAGTTCAGTTATTTGCTTTAACATAAACTGTTGAACCTCCATTTTTTAATTTAAGATTATTTTTTTAAATTAATTTATACATATCTTCTTAGTAATCCTTCTGGCAGCACTTCATCAACAGAGTAAAACGCAATAAAATCAACATACTTAATGAAAATATAGTCAAGTACTGTAGTTTGTCTTTGTCACCATCACAGTAACCTTGTCAGATGATGCAAGGGTGTTTTAAATTTCATTTTCCGTTTTAGTAATAACAATAACGAGCTTAAGAGGGGCATCCAAGTTTTCAGCCTTTATTTGTATGCCTCTAATAAAGGCATGTTCTGGCAAACTAGAATTTGCCCTCCCTCGGAGTAATAAATAAGCGAAAAATCATCGTCATTTGCTTAGGTAGTGATTCTAGCGTTGGGGTTAAATTCTAAGCCGGGCGGTGTCACCCCCCACTTCAGCTAAGGACTTCTTTCTCTGTAGCACATATTGAGAACCCCGCTTAGTTATTTCAATATGTTTCTTCTGTTGTGTTCCTGGAACCAGGCTAACAAGAATGGGCCCTGCATTCAAAGCCTTTCTAAAATTGTGTTGTTCTTATCATAGTATACATTGGGGCTTCGCAGTTCAAACTTTAAATTCAGTCAATTTCAGGAAGCAACGCCCAAGCATTCTCTCTTTTATGAAGTTTGTATTCGCGTTTGCCAAAATCGTTCGCCCTTAAATTTCTTATCTCTTCTAGGGTAGGATGTTGCTGTCGTTTTTTATCTTCAATTTCTGTTCGTTGTAAACACCGTCATCCTGTACTCAAATCCATAAACATTTCCTGGCACTCCTATTAGATCAAACTCAGTTGTGTCTCCTAGGTCTTTTAGCTCTACTGCAGTGCATTTAGGAGCTAGCTGCGCTTTTGATTCTGGCCCTGAGACATTCTTTTTTAATATTAAAATTATAATAAACAATTGTATAAGAATCAATAATAAACAAATTATATAAATCAAAGTATTGAACTGGGGGGTCAGTCCGTAAGCATAGCTTAGTGTGCTTAGATTTTTCTAACTGCTTTTTTATTTTTTTTAACTCATCTTTGTCCCTTATATATATAATTTTCACTTAAACATTCTTCAAAACTATCTTTGTCCTTAGTGTAAAATAATACGACCGATTTTAACTGCGATCGAAAGTCTTTTTTAAGACAGCATTGTATTTTTGAGTTAAGAGCCACACAGAAACTAAGGCGTGGCGGCCTACTAAAGGCTAGCTTTGACAGAGCTTTTCTTTTTTTTAACAATGTCTCGTTCAGCTGAACAGTCATCAATAATAAACAGTGTTTCAGTTCCCTCAAATAGTCTATAGTGTTGTTCTAAACAGTTCGCTCAGTTTGTCGCTAGGATCAACTAAAAATATATTATCGTCTGTCCAAATAAACTTCCTTTCTTTGTAAGACTTGTTGTGCTTAATGGTTGTGCAGAATATAACATGTGTCATAATGAATGTATATTGTTGTAACAATCAAGTACGAAGAGTTTTCACACCAGTAATCCGCAGATAGAGAACAGTGCGGATCTTTGGGTAGAACTTCAGTATCATCTGTTTATTAGATTTCTTCTGCATTTAAAGCCCTCTTTTAGTCTGTTTTCTTAATGTTTAATCTCACACCAAATGCTTTGTTGGGGCGTTTCCGTTGTTTCTGCGAATATTTATTTGTATACCTCTTGCTATCCTTTTCACTTCCAAACAATCTGTTGTATGTGGATCTAGTCAACACAGCCCTATTTTTTTAGTATTTCGGTTCTCATAAAGGCGAAGTTTTTTCATACGCGTCACTGCAGGTCCTTTGCTACCCGCGAACACTTTCTTTTCATCAAGGTGGTGAGGTAAAGTCGCGACCGAATACAATGATCAGATTGCCATTTATTACACAGTCAACTTTATTTTTGGATATAACGCTTTGTTCTTTGAAAGGGTTGTTCTTCGTAAATAAGAACAAAACTTTAGACTTCAGAGACTTTTTAGATGTATGTCAGAGGTGTTATTTCTTTTCTGAATGGGTGTATAACTCTTAATAAATACGTTTTATTTTATACTGGGTTTAAGTTGTTCTGCAGTCAGGGTTGTAACACTAAACTAAGGAGATGTCACTAACGCGATTTTGCTAAGGGTATCGACAACAACATTGGATTAAATGTCAGTTCATAGTAGTTTTTCTTTAGTCACCTTGGTAATATGGCTATGCGTCTTTAACAGTTAAAATCTAGAGGGATGCAGAATCTGTTGCCAAATGCTTCTGCTACTGCCTCATCTTTAACATCATCCTTTGCATCCTCCGCTTTAAGCCTGTGCTTGAGGCCGTTTGGGCCTTGTATTCCCTGATAAACTTTCTCTTTTCTTTCTTTTTTAGGCAGCCATAAATCAGAATAAAGGGCAAAAATGTCTGCCTCGCTTAGTGCAAAGACTGCTGTGCCCTCCAGACTGATTGTTATATGTTTAACGATAGCCCTGCCCAAATTAGCAACAACAGTAGCATTAGGATCTGTCGATTTAATATCTATTTTGAATGATAGTTTAGCGGTTGCCTGGCATTATAACATCGTCAGCGCCAAGATCAGGGAACCTGACTATTAAATTTTGTCCAGGCTGAACTGTTGATGGAGTATTTTACACTAATTACAGTCTGCCTTATACCTTTTACGCCATGGGGTTCCTTCTCTTTTCTGTATGGATCGAGGTCACAACCGTATGAGTTCATTTTTTATAAAACAAAAAGAATATAAATAAAAAATATGGATGAAGATTTTGACACGTCTGATCCTATTGAAGAAGAAGATGAAGATGAAGAACTAGGCCCCTCATTGCAAGAAGAGCTTGAAGGAGCAGCAGCAGGCCAGGGAGTAGGATTAAGCCAAATACGATTGCTAGATAGAATTGAATCATTATATAGCCATATGGGAACGAGAGCAGCCAGGAGCACTTAGGGTTTCTAATTTTTCAACAGATAAAAATAATCATTTGTATGTAAGAACCAGTAATGGAAAGAGTGTACGGCTTACTGCAAAACCAGACCCAACCCAGCTTTTAAGCAGGGGCACAATTCTTAGAGATCTCCCTGTTGTTGACAAAGGCAATTAAACTTTATTGACGATTTAAGGCCTGAGGCTGTTAGTCTTTTACAGAACTTGGGACAAGAGTTGCCAACACAATCTGAAATACAAAACATACCTCTTCAAGAATTAAATCGAACAGCAGATGAACTAATAGCAGAAATTGAAACGAGTTTTAATGAGGAGACGCAGTTAAAAACAATTGAAGATTCCCCATTGCCTATGCGTGAAATCTGGGGCTTAATGAGGCTTTACGGACAATAAGGGGTGAACTAACAAACAATTTGGCAAAACTTGGCGAGCTGGATAGAGAGATAGAAGAAGAAAAAATAAACTCGCTGATGCAGATGATAACAATTTAGGGCAAGAAGAAAAGGCTAGAATACAACAGAAAATACAGGATTTAATGATAGAAAGGGCGGCTAGGTTAGAAACGCTATCTACTAACAGAGCACAGCTAGCATCACAAACAAGCAGAATAAGAGAAACTATAAACAGAATACTTTATGAAAAACACTACGCTAGCTGAAAGAATAAGGACTCTGTTCAGAGAACAAGGGATTACAAT
>CM031624.1:45548686-45563686 GCA_018398815.1 Conus ventricosus | reverse complement strand
GTACAGAACTATTGGCAATAGAATTAACATCTTTCTACATAAGCTTAGACTAAAGCCGCCAGAAGGTCATAGTCCTTTTGATTTTACGATTGATAAAACAACCCATAATGTTTATAGAACTAGCAGAGGAAATTTAGTAAGAGTTACTACAAAGCCAGACGCCAACAAAGTTTTTAAAACTAAAACCACAATTGTATACAGAGGATTCTGTTTTGCCGACCAAAGGCGATTAAACTTTTAAATTTAAGCCTGAGGCTGTTAGTCTTTAAACGAACTTGGGGCGAGATTGCCAACACGAACAGAAATTGAAATTACCTCTTTCCCAGAGTTTAGGTCCAAAAACAAAAGACGCAATACAGAAATTGAAACGAGTTTTTGATTGAAGGTGACACATTTAAAAACAATGACATTCCTCCAATGCCTATGCGTGAAATTTGGGGCTAATTGCTGCTCTGCGGACAATAAGGGTGAACCTACCAAAACAATTTAGCAAAACTTGGTGAGCTAGATAGAGAGATAGTAGAAGAAAAAAAATAAGCTGCTATGCAGATTATAACAGTTTAGGGCAGAGGAAGAAAAGGCTAGAATACAGCAGAAAAAACAAGATTGAATGATAGAAAGAGGGCGGGCTAGGTCTTAGAAAACGCTGTCTACTAACAGAGCGCAGGCTAAGCATCACAAACAAGCAGAATAAGAGAAACTACTAAACAGAATACTTATGAAAACACTACGCTAGCTGAAAGAATAAGGACTCTGTTCAGAGAACAGGGGACTTGCAATAGTTAGCATATAACAGCCTTTTGGTTTGCTATCTCTACACTCGTTTATTGCTTTTAAAACAGCAGTGCCGCCGACAGGCCATGTAACGCCACCCAACATAACATCTCAGTCCAAGTAAAAGTTGGGATTAGAAAAACATTACCTATACACCTACAAACCTATTCAAAGAAGTTAGCTGCCAAAGCGCTTGATGCCTGCCTGCATAATAGTAGTGTTGTTTTAGTTGGGTTTTGTCTACTATAGGCAAAGTCTGGGGGGGTATATGGCAGACCATTCTGTGGACGTTAGGAGCTAGCTGCTGGATTAATTTTTAGTGAAATAAGATGGCTTATCCAGTAAAAGTTAAAAATACTACAAGGGCTGTCTTTCACAGTATGGCTGTCGAGGTGAGGTTACATTAACAGTGCGTGCTTTCTGGACTACTTTCTGCTGTGGGGCTTTCCTGGTGTGGGCTGCTTCTGGGGTGTTTATAACTGGATCCGCCTTCTTCAGGTCTAGGACTTCTTTAAAATGGAAGGAGCGGGGCCTTGTGTTAAGCATTATTGTGCCCAAGTTTTTGGTCGTCTCCAGCATGAGGCTTCATTTTTATAATTCCTGTATCATGCCAATCTGTAGTCTAAGGTCAGAGGGTAGCATGTATAAACCATAACCTACAACAAAGTCAAACCATTTGACCTAGCATGTGAAAGAACGACTTGAAACTTTGTATGCTAGCAGCAAATCAACAGCAGATTAATACATCATCTAAATTAGCTAGAAATTGTTTTCTCAGCATCAACCTGTAATTGATCTACTATGCAAGACTTGGGCTGTGCTTGCGCTCCTAATACACACCAAAACGTATGTCCTTATGGAGTCATTGATCTTTGCACGCTCTGCAATGTTAGACCTATTCACTTTTATCTAAGATTAAATGTTGTCCAGGCATTAGGGTGTTTTTGTTCTATGGATCCCAATCGAACTTGTTTTGTCCCTGGTTGAAAAGAGGTGTGGCCAGGCCAGTAGTTCATAAGTATATTCTCTACGTTTTCGCCCCACAAAAACATTGTGCCTACCCATTGATTTGGACTAACTTTTGTTAAAATCAGTTGAAGGATTAACGTTAAATTCATTGCAAATTCTTTCATATGCATTATAGTCCTGGCTTTTAAATGGGATTAACGCTTGTCGTTAGGGAGGGGCACTTGTAGTTCAGTTAGTATTCGTCTTGTACTGGTAATAAACATGGAAAGGTATATACTGGACCCTTACCAAAGATTAGGGTGGTTAAATGGTTTGCAATATGAACCACCGCAGCCAGTATTTTGCCGCAGTAAATGCAAAATTTAACTTGATTCTGGAAAAAAGCCATAGGGTGGGATGACCATGCTGATGCACTCTGTTGCTCTTTATTGTGGTTTAAATATTAGTTAGTGTGTTTTACAAGTCTAACCCGAAGCCGGACGATCCATCTACTGCAATGGTTGAATTGCTGAAGTCTAAAGATTTGGGGTATAAAAACGCTCCTACATTGTAAGTAGCATGTTCAATATATTAAAAAGCTAACCAATTTTTTTAAATAGTTTTTAAAATAGTTATAAAAAAATTGTTAACATCCTATATAACCAAGCAAAACGAGCGTGTGTTCTTTAACGTAACCAATTGTCAATTGGCGCGGGAGTTGTAGGATTGCCCTTAAATTGGTTTTAAGTTAAATGGGTTAACATATCAGAAGGACTCAAAAAACTGGATCAATATTAGTAACTGAACAAGGCGTCAAGTAATCAATGTAAATATACCAGAAGGTTATTACCAATTTTGTTCTTTAAAGGTCACAGTTAGTCACGAGGCCTACGACGTTCGACCACCTAGGGTGGCGGAATTACTAATTTGTTTTTGTAGTTGCTGTTGTCGTGTACCGCCCTTAGGTGGCTTGTGGTGTCAGTGCACCTTCGTTTGGTTCAGCACAACTTCGTCTGCTTTCCTCTCTCTCTCTCTCTAATTCCACCCGCCCTGCTATTCATCCTGCAAGTTCACGGGTGGCCGTACCTTTCTTCGAACTTTCTGTCCATCCGGCCTCTCGCGCCTGTCTTTTTTACCTGTCGCACGTGCTTCGATTCCTTTTAGTTTGAAGAATGCTCACTCAGTGACGCAGCAGGGCATTTGGCCGCATTGCTGAGGGGAGGTTAGCTCTTCACTCGAGCGGAAGATGTACTCTGGGGCGCCTGCTCCAGTCCTGGTTCTTTACCTTACGTCCGAGAGTAACAGTCAGTACTTTCCAATTCCTGCAGTCGCCTGTAGGAGAGGGACATCGTTTCTTCTGTTCCGCATCTTCGTCGCCTCTGTCCTACTACGACTGGACAGAGTAGAGAAGTCCTTTGACCCGCCACATCGGGTCACACCACGGGTAGCTGGTAATCATTCATCAGTTTCGTGGTCGGTTTGTTTTTGATTTGTTGTTGTTAAGCCCGCTTGTCTTCACTTTTGCGCAAGTTTCTTTTGTTTTCGAAATTGTTAAAGAGGAATATTGTGTGAGACCTTTTCTCTGTTAATTTCAACTTAACGCTGGCCATTCTAATTTCTTTTTCCAAACTTCTTTCTCCTGTTTATGTATCTTGGTGATGCGGTAGTCGGTGGGAAGGGAGAGAACCTGGCGATTCACAGGTTGGAAACTTGCTGTCTCGCTCGTCCCGCCCCTGTCCACATTTCGCGCCGTACTTTAATCCTTCGCACCGTCTGTTTGTGTGTGCAAGGAGAACGAGTTTTATGTGTCACGAGCGTGCGACGCATATTGTGTCGTTCGGATGCGTGTTGAAGATTTGTGTTAATTTTGAAATGTGTATTATAAAATGTGACAGTTATGCCATTGAATTATTATTTGCAAATGTGGTGGGCAGTTAATAACGATAGTCGCTGTGTTGTTTATTTCCTAAGGAAGGAAAAACGTTAAGCGTGAGTGAGAGAAGGGTGAGATGATTTGACATATTTGTATTATAACCTGTTGATTAATGCAGTCTTTTACCTGCATCGTTGAGAAGACTTGATTCATGGGTGTACTGTGTGCTTTGAAAACACCTTCCCCCTCGCCCCACATGCGAGTGGCTAAGACTTGACAGCAATGGTCCAGATGTTACCAGGACTGCAGGGTTTCCAGTACCCTTTCTTCCTTCCTCCTTCCTTCTTCTTTTTCCTCCTCTCCGACACTCCTCCAGCTACGTCCTCCCCCCCGCCCGGGGCTTACCTGGAGCACGAACTGATGGTGCCCCGTTCTGGTCGAAGCCCCGTCTGGCTGAGACCACGGACGAGATGGTGCCACACGCGCTGGTCGAGGCCTACGCCTTGTCGTGACGTGACTGCTAGGGGAGCCCGCCGCTCGACTGGCGGCCTGGACCCCCCCGTCCAGGACCTCCAGTAACACTCGCTGGTGGGATCCCCCCCCCCCCCCGGACAACTCTCTGTCACTGCCCGCTTGGGAGTCGAGGGTGTCGGCTTTGGGCGACTCCCTGCGAGAACAACCCGGCTCGGAGCAACCTAGTGCGACAGGGGTGCTCCCTGCGGACTTGACAGGGGCAGGGAAGTGGGACGCACTCCGTGGTGTGAGAAAGGGGTCAACACTGGAAATATTTCTTTATATTGGTACATTCATATTTCTGGAATGCTGTAATTGATATTGTGTACGTCGTATGTGAACTATTTATTTATAATCGTGCAAATGTTGTGGGCTGTGGGAGTGCTGGAAATTTGCGAATGTGCATGTTGTTGCGTTGGAGTGCTTGATCTGGATTGTGCATGTAGAGTAGCGTTGGAGTGCTTGATCGTGATTGTGCATGGTTGTGTGCGTTGGAGTGCCTTTATTGTGATCGTGCATGGTGCGGTGTTGGAATGTTTTATTTTGCTGGTGTGAATAAATGGGGTGTTTGTATCGTAATCTTATTGGTGGACTCTTGCGGAGCGTGTGGAAGGTCAGTCACTCCCTTCACTCCCAACCTAGACCGGAACTGTCAGGGCAGACCCCAGGGGTCCGGTCGTGACAGTTGTGGGGGCTCGTCCGGGAGGTGAAGGCTCTGGTGACTCTCTCTCGTTTCGCAGAGGACCATTTAGTTTTGTCTGATTTGTATAATGTTTTAGTCAGTTGTCGTGTTTGTTCGTGGGTTGTTGGCTGGGTGACTCCTAGAGTGAAGGGAGTCTTTGTTGTGGCCTGAGGGAACATCCGCGAGACTCTGGTCGAGGTGAGACCATGGGGAGTCGAAACCGCGTCCAGACCACCTTCCGCCGGGTAACCTCACGCAGGTACGCCGTAGTCTGCCCTTCTGTTGCCGCTCATCTTCATTCCTGTTAGTATTTAGGCCAAGTTCTTGTTTTTTTTTTCTCTACCGGGTTGTTGAGTACAGGGGGTTGTAATCGGACGCCTAGTGTTTTTTTTTTTCTCTCTCTCCGATCCCCTCTGCTAGGTTTGTTTTGTGTTGTTTTTTTTCCGCCAGCCCCACCGCACTGTTGCTCGTGCTGTAGAGCGCGGTGGTTGCCAGAGTGGGGGGCAGCCGGACATAGTTTATGTTTCTTTTTTTTTTGTCGGTGAGCCCCACCGCACTGTTTGCTCGTGCTTAAGAGCGCGGTGGTTGCCAGAGTGGAGCACGAACATGTCCGCACAACACGCACACACAACATACAAAACACACACATATACACATACCCCTAAAATATTTGTTTTTTTCTCTAGTGGCATTGTTTTTCCCCGTATTTGAAAACTGTAGATATTGTTGTGTCTTGGCGACGTCGCGTCGCGGTTGGTGTGGCGACCGCGTGCGTCGAAGAAGAAAGGTATTTCAAATGTTACTGTCTCCCCCTATCTAATTAGTACCAGTACTTCGACTACGGTAACTTCTACCTATCCAGTGCTGTAGCAGGTAGTCCAGTGAGTACTTTTACTACCTCTTCGCTGGGGGGTCCTCCCTGTCGAGACCCCGACTGCACTTCCGCTCGGAACGTCAGAGTATGCGAAAGCAACTTGGGCTTCTGTTGATCGCAGCGACCGAAACCCTTCTCCACTCGCAGGCTTCCCTCGTAAGGGGCAATGCCCCAGAAGACTTTCCTTATGGGAAAGTCGAGAGACCCAAGGACGGGTCACACGGATCATCCTCTACGAGTCGGGAGTGGTGAACCCTCGCTCAGGATATCACCTCTGTCCTTATGTTTCTGAGCGACAGCGACGGGAGGATGAGGCCCACGTAGGGAAGAGCGTAGGGAAGAGCGTAGAGACGTAGAGAGGAGGCCACTAGACAGGAGGCTCAGCGCAGAGAGGAGACTGACAACAGGAGATTATGCATGGTGGGGGGAGATGCTATGCGAGGGCGCGGGACGAGAAGAGGCTGCCGGCAGGAGGCGCCCTTCGTAAGTGAAGAATCTGCTAGACAGGAGCTCAACGAGGAGGAGGCTGCTCAGCGTAGGGAGGAGGCTGCTCAGCGTAGGCAGAGGCGACATGAATAAGCCCTCCGTTGGAATAACAAGACCAGGAAGGAGGCTCTGCTTAGGGAGGAGATGGAACAACTTCTTTTCGGCGGCCTCCCGCTTCTGTAAACCAGGGGGTTAATCCCAGGCAGGGATAGAGTTTAGAGGCCCAAAAGTTAAAGCTTCCAGAGTTCAGACCTAGTGAGGACATTGACATGTTTCTTAGAGCATTTTGACAAGTTGCTTGTTTCATACCAATTGTCTGAGGAGCAAAAGCTATGCACCTTTTTTCTGGATTACTGTGCGTGCAAGGAAGTGGTGTGCTCCAGATCAAAAGAAGGTGCGTCATAGCAGACATCAGTTGGCTCTGCGTAAGCGTTTTTTCCCACCTTACCCCAGAGACCTACAGGGAGGAAGTTTAGGTCCATGAAGAAGAATAAGATAGAGACCTTCGTAGCAGTTTGGTGAAGGCTGCGCAAGACGCTAGGGTACTGGCGTCAGATTAGCTAAAGTTGGAGCTGGAGATCTGAATCCTCATTGAACAGCTCACCAACACTGTGGTCCCCAGAGTTGAGGATCCGATAGGCGAGACAGCACCTCAGGATTTCGCGCTGCGATTCACACAGCTGAGGGTGTTTGCTGAGCTCGAAGGCTTATGGGCATCGCCCAGATACGGAGAGGAAACCCTCCACAGGAATTGGTAAGCAATAAGGTGCCGACAACTGCTAGTGGGGGGAACAAGCAGCCGTTCATCGGGATGTCAGCGCCCCGACTGTGTTGACTTTGTGGTCGTCCTGGCCACATTAGGAAAGATTGTCCTAAAGCCGCTGGTAGTCGTGGGGCTGGTCCTTTATTTGTTTCCCCCCCCAACGTCCTCGTGCCTCGCTAACGTGTTCCAACCCAGCTCTGGTGATTCAGAGTGTGCCCATGTTTCTCATCTGGTTGTGGGTTCCACCTTGGTCCGACCCATCAGGGATTCGGGAGCATCAACGATCTTGTGGATGCGAATTTGGATTCCCCTGAGGCCCGGCGGGGCCTAGTTATGATGTGTCGGGTGGAGGCGGTTAACCTCCACCCTCCCTTCTTACTTATTCCTATATCTCCACCCCCCTACTTCTGTGGCGAAGATGGGCATTGCGTGGAGCGCGAACCTATGTATTCCCTTCTCATAGTGAATACTGTCACCTTTGCTGACGGACGCAGTAGTCCGTGTCTACGGATCTGCCCGTACAGGCGTGTGTGGGAGTCACCACACGCGCCAAAAGCTAAGAAGCAGGAACAGTAATTGCGTCCCGTCCACCAGGCCGATCTCTGACGAGGTTCTGGCCAGGGGCCGATTCCTGCTTCCATTGTTCCGTCTTCAGCCAGGGACATGGATGTCCAACGCCTGCGACAACTGGTAGGTCGTCCTGCACAGTTCCCCTGCCCGTACACGCAAGGTGAGCTTCAAGCTCCACAAGGGATCCTCTTTAGGGTTGTCACTCTGGCAGATCGTGTGCCAAGGCAGCTTGTCGTATCCCCAAAGCTGAGAGAATCTGTTCTCCCGGCAGGCCACGATTCCCCCCAGGGCAGTCCCATATGGCGCCAAGCGGACTCTCGAGCGGAGTAAGACAAGACTACTTTTGCAGGATGCTCTCACAGGTTAGGCAGTACTGCCGCAGTTTGGCGATAACCTGCCCACGGACAAAACGCCTAAGGGAGCTTGAGGCGTGTTCCCCTAGGGTCAGTTGCCACGGGTTGGGGAGGCATTCAGCAAGTTGGGGTTGACCTGGTGGGACCCCATTAAAATGCCTCCATCCGATCGGTCACCGCTACACTTCGGTATGGAGAATCTGCGAGTCGATAACCCAGAGGCTGTCCCAGCTTAGGACTATCATATCGATTGGCCCCTACTGTTGCTGATTCTCTCAGCAGATTTTGGACGCGCACTGGCGTGCCCAAGAAGAAAGTACGGCCGGAAGTTTGTACTGAGAGAGCGATCATCATCCTAGTCCATGCCGTGGCCCGGATCCGGCCAGTCAGTCCACCGACTCATGAGTTAGGCAGTGGGAGCTGCAGAGTCATGCGTTCACTTTCCCGTCATATCAAGGTTCCGTAATAGGATGCTGACTAATCTTAGCCAAGCTTTTTAGAGCTCCGTAGTTAGCACATTGGAAATCAGTCAGAGGGAACACCTCCACCTCAACCAGGGTTATATCCCCTTTTTGGTCTCTGTATCCAGGTGTAGTGAACGTTGTCACTTCAGTGAGGTTAACGGTAGTGAATCACCAATGGTTCGATTGTTACTTTCATGGATGAAGGTTTGCTTAGTTGATTGATAAATGTAGTATTATGTATTCCTCGTATGAATTCTATCGTGGAATGTTGTATTGGATTTATCGTACTCTGGTCGATCACAGAAGTTGGGTTTCGGTCCCTTGTTGTGAAGTTGCACATGCGACAAGGTACAAAAGACACAGTATCTCAGAGAAACAGATGCTTATAGAATGGGGGGTTTGTCACGATTGGTCACGAGAGCCTACGACGTATCGACCCACCTAGGGTGGCGAACTTACTTTATTTTGTTTATTGTCGTTGCTGTTTGTCGTGTATCCGTCCCTTAGGGTGGCTTGTGGTCAGTTGCACCTCGGTTTGGTTCAGCTCAACTATCGTCTGCTTTCTCTCTCTCTCTCCTCTAATACCACCGCCCGTGCTAATATGCCTGCAAGTTCACGGGTGGCCGTACCTTCTCTCGAACTTTCAGTCTATCCGGCCTCTCGCCTGTCTTTTACTGTCGCACGTGCTTCGATCTTTTAGTTTGAAGTATTCTCACTCCTGTGACGCAAGCAGGGCATGTTGGCCGCCATTCTGAGGGAGTTTAGCTCTCGCACATCGAGCGGAAGATTTCACTGGGGTGCGCCTGCTCCATCCCTGGTTCTTTACCTTATCGTCGAGAGTACAGTCAGTACTTTCAATTCCTGCAGGTCGCCTGTAGGAGAGGACATCGTTTCTTCTTTTCCGCATCTTCGCCTCTGTCCTTTCGACTGACAGAGGGTAGAGAGAGTCCTTTGACCCGCGCCTCTTCGGGGTCACACACGGGTAGCTGGTAAGCATCAGGTTTTTCGTGTCTGTTTGTTTTGATTTGTTGTTGTTATCCGCTTAGTCTTCACTTTGCGCAATTTTCTTTTGTTTTCGAAATTGTAAGAGGAATATGTGTGAGACCTTTTCCTGTTAATTCAATCTTTAACCTGGACATTCTAAATTATTTCCAAAATTCTTTCTTCAATAACTGTTTAATGTATCTGGTGATGCGGTAGCGTGGGAAGGAGAGAACCTGTCGATTCAGGTTGGAACTTGCTGGTCTCGCTCGTGTGCAGTCTTCAATGGCCGCCCCTGGCACATTCTGCCGACTTTATCCTTCGGCCACCGTCTGTTTGTGTGTGCAAGGAGACGAGTTTTATGTCACGAGCGTGCGAACGCATGATTGGTCGTTCGGATTGCGTGGTTGAAGATTTGTGGTATTTTTGAAATGTGATTATAAAATGTGACAGTTATGCCATGAATTATTATTTGCAAATGTGGTGGCAGTTATTAAGCGATAGTCGCTGTGTTGATTTATTTTCTAAGGATGGAAAACGTTAAGCGGAGTGAGAGAAGGGTGAAGGATGATTCAAATCTGTTTATAAACCTTTGATTTAATGCAGTCTTTTTACCTGCATCGTGTGAGAAGACTGATATCAATGGTGCAAATGTGTGCGTATTGAAAAATACACTTCCCACGCCCAACATGCGAGTGGCTAAGACTTGACAGCAATGTCAGATGTACGGGACGGCAGGGTTCAAGTAACCCTTCTCCTTCCTCCTTCCTTCTTCTTTTCCTCCTCTCCGACTCTCCTCCCACTACGTCCTCTCCCCCCCTCCCTTGGGCTTCACCAGGAGCACGAACTGGATGTGCCGACGTGCTGGTCGAGGCCCACGTTCATGGCTGAGACCACGGACGAGATGGTGCCACGCGCTGGTCGAGATGCACGCCTTGGTCGGGACCGTGACTGCTAGGGGAGCCCCGCCGTCTCGACTGGCCGCCTGGACCCCCGTCCAGACCTCCAGAAACAGCTACGTCCCCCCCCCCCGCCCGTGACACGCTCTTCACTGCCCGCTTGGGAGTCGAGGGAGTCCGTGCTTGGCAACTCCCGCGAGAACCAACCCGGCACGTAGCACCTAGTGCGACAGGGGCCTCCCTGCGGACTTGACAGGGCAGGGATGTGGACGCACTCCGTTGTGTGAAGAAAGGGTCAACACTGGAAATAGTTCTTTATAATGTGTACATGGTCACATGTGCTGGAATGCTGTAATGGTGATTGTGTACGTCGTATGGTGAAATATTTATTTATAATCGTGCATGTTGATGGGTGTGGGAGTGCTTGATTGCGATTGTGCATGTATGTGTGCGTTGGAGTGGCCTTGATCGTGATTGGTGCATGTTGTGTGCGTTGGAGTTCTTTATCGGATTGTGCATGTTGTGTGCGTGAGTGCTTATTGTGATCGTGCATGGTGCGTGTGTTGGAATGTTTATTTTTGCTGGGGTGAATAAATGGGTTTGTAATCGTAATCTTTATTGTGTGGTCTCTAGCGGACGTGTGAGGTCAGTCACTTCCCTTCACTCCCACCTAGAACGATCCTGTCAGGGCAGGACCTTCCAGGGGTCGGTCGTGACAAAAAGAAGTACTTAGCGAATTTGGTATATTGCTAACAATCAACGAAGCAAACCTAGAATTACTATACATTTTCCCACAAGAAGAAGAAGAGAGTACACTTTCCCGAAAAGCTGGGCTAAAATCTTGGCTTCCACAATAGTGACAGACTTATAGATTTAGTACAAGAGAAATGTTCCATCAATTTGAAGGTAATAAACCTTCTGAATTTCTCGAAAACCCAATTTTTGTATGTCATTTACAACAGGTAAAAACAGATGTTAATTTGTTTAATGGATATCCATCTACAGTTTTAACGCCACTTCGTCAATTAAGGAAGGGTTTTTGCGATATCAGTTATAAACAGGTTTGATGAAACAGCCCAATTTAAAAATTAATTGAGGTCTATAAATTCATTGATGTAAAAAATAACTAATCAGATGGAAGGCCAGTTGATTGTTCTGAGTTGTTGATAGTGTTGGAAGTAGAAGATAATATTGATAAAAGTAGGAGGGCTCAGTCCCGCGGGCGTTAATAGCGGTGAGAGAATGTAAATATGATTGTTCACGATCACCAAAATCTATCTAGCACGTAACCCCCATTTTAAAGTGTTGATTACGTCGTATGTTTGCTGATTTTTGCGTGTTAATTTTGTTGTAAAAACAGGTGTTCTTTTGGTCAAAACTGACATGAGAAGGACGTGATTTGGATGTGAAAAGGGGGGTTTTCGTGCAAAATAACATGGGTGAGGTTGAACGAACATATTTACATTCTCTTCTGACAAAATGTTACAGGTACAGTTTAGAAAAACATCAATAATCTGACAAAATGTTACAGGTACAGTTTAGAAAAAACATCAATAATCTGACAAAATGTTACAGGTGCAGTTTAGAAAAACATCAATAATCTGACAAAATGTTACAAGTACAGTTTAGAAAAACATCAATAATCTGACAAAATGTTACAGGTACAGTTTAGAAAAACATCAATAATCTGACAAAATGTTACAGGTACAGTTTAGAAAAACATCATATAATCTGACCAAATGTTACAGGTACAGTTTAGAAAAAACATCAATAATCTGACAAAATGTTACAGGTACAGTTTAGAAAAACATCAATAATCTGACAAAATGTTACAGGTACAGTTTAGAAAAACATCATATGATCTGACAAAATGTTACAGGTACAGTTTAGAAAAACATCATAAATCTGACAAAATGTTACAGGTACAGTTTAGAAAAACATCAATAATCTGACAAAATGTTACAGGTACAGTTTAGAAAAACATCAATAATCTGACAAAATGTTACAGGTACAGTTTAGAAAAACATCATATAATCTGTCACAATGTTACAGGTACAGTTTAGAAAAACATCATATAATCTGACAAAATGTTACAGGTACAGTTTAGAAAAAACATCATATAATCTGACAAAATGTTACAGGTACAGTCCAGAAAAAACATCATATAATCTGACAAAATAATATAGGTACAGCCTAGAAAACACTGAATAATCCAAAAACACAATACAGGAAGTGCTTAGGAAAAAAAAAAAACTACACAGTGCAACAAAATGTAACTAATTCAGAGTGGTAGAACACACACCCAACAGTATGCCACTGGTGAAACCCAGAAAACATTATGCAGCCCAACCAACATAACATTGCAGGTTCAGCTCAGGAGATCATTATATGAACAGGTGCAGCCCAGAAAAAATTTTATGATCCAAAAAAGGTCAACAGGCGCAACCAAAAAAAAAACATTACATGATCCAACAAAATGCAACAGGCGCAGCCAGATAAACATTACAATACAAAAAAAAAATGCTACAGTCGCAGCCCAGAGAAAAGTAGTAGAAAGAAACTCGTGGAGAGCGTGGCAGCAGAGAGTCCTCAGAAGAGAAGCCCCCTTCAAGCAAGTGTTTCGGCCCTTATCTCCTGACACTCTAGGGGGGTTGGGCCACACCCGTTCATGACTCCGGATGTCCCTCTGCTGCCCCTTTTTTTCCCCATCTTGGGACGAGCCATGGCTGGGATTCGAACCCATGACCCTCTGGACATGCTCATTTTCTACTTAATGACTCGCGCTTTAAACCACTGAGCCACAGGGACACCTGATATTTGTAGGGAAATTAAGCCTTATGAAGTTCACTTTTGTTCCTCCTTGACCAGATCCAGCTTGAGCACCTCTCTGCCGCTTCTGCCATTGCTTTCAGGGCTCTGGTTTTTTCCTTCCCTGCAACTGAGAGCTGTTTCATGAGGCTGTATGCAGACGTTCCTACAAATCCCCTAGCTCCAATTTCTGCAGTGAGGACTTTGACCTGATAGCCTTCTCTCCTCAGGCTGTTTGCCAGATCAGCATACTTTTCAGTCTTGTAGATTTGAGCTGCCTCCATTCTGTTCTCATATGGCACCGTGAGCTCGATCATGATCAGCTGCTTGGTTGACTTAGAGTGGACTACTATGTCTGGTCTCATGCCACTCTTGCTGATGATCTCTGGGTGACTCTTCCATTCTGGGAGGTCTGCAGTGCACTCCCAGTCATCTGCCCCATCCAGCAGACTCTGCCTGCATGTTTCGAGTGACACTGTTGTTCTTGGCCATGATTTGCTGCCTCCTGCCGCGAAGAATGTTGCGGGTGCTTTTGGAGTCCTGATTCTCCCTTTTGTGGTGTTGGTACTAGCCCAGACTACTTGTACAATTTCTTTGAGCACTTGGTTGTGCCTCCATGTGTACCTTCCTTGAGCCAGGGCTACTTTACATGAGCTTAGAACATGCTCCACTGTTTGTTTTTTATGGCAGAGGGGGCATGCAGGATCGTCTGTTTTCCCCCACTTCACCAGGTTTGCATTTGAGGGCAGAAGGTCATATGCAGATCTGAGAATGAAGCTGATCCTGAGAGGGGCCATGTGCCAAATGTCATTCCAAGTTAGACTTCTTTGGAGTGCATTCTCCCACGTTGTCCATTGCCCTTGCTGGCTCTGCTGGACTGCTTTTTGGAGTCTTTTTTGGTCTTCTTCTTTTCTCATCTCCTGAATCATCATGTCTCTTTTGGTTTTCCTTTGGCCTTTGACCACCATTCAGTTTTGGTCACCCGCAGTCCTTGTCTGTTGGTCTGTGTGTGTCCTGTTATTTCTCTGATCTTGAGACTTTCTTTTGCAGAATCCATCGCCTCTTGAACTTTCCATTTTCTGCCTGTCTTCAGCTGGGGCTTGATTGCTTCTACCACCTTGTCTCCTGAGTCCTCCAGCATGCTTTGAAGTCTGATCTTCCCTGCTTGTATTCCTCCAGGATGGATTTCAGTGGTAGTTTGAGCTTGCTTGGCGACAGTACAGCGCGATGTCAGTCAGACAGGGTGGGACACCAAGCCATTTCCTTGTGAACTTGTTGATTTTGGCTTCCATTGCCTCCACTGTGCTGGTGCAGATGTCGTATATCATCAGAGGCCATAGGAGCTTTGGTATCAGCATGAACTGCAGACACCAGACCTTGTATTTGCCAGGGAGCCCACACTGGTCAATGGTCTCCAAGCCTTCTTCCGCCATCTGCTTGGTTTCTTTTGCTCTTTGTGTGTCTTTCAGCGTATCATCATACCATCTTCCAAGGCTCTTGACTGGTTCTTCTGTGACTGTTGGAATGGCCTGGTTGGCAACACTGAAGACCACAGATTCGGCCACTTTTCCTTTCCTCAGTGAGAGACTCCGTGATTTCTTTGGCTTGAACTTCATTCTGGATGAGGCAACTATGTCGTCCAGCCTCTCCAGCACATGACGTGTCTCGTCTTCTCTGGATGAAATCACTGTAGTGTCATCCATGAAGGCCTTGAGAGGAGGCATCTTGTATCCATCGCCATAAACATTACAATACAGTCGCAGCCCAGAGAAAAAATTGTATAATCCAACAAAAAAACAACAGGTGCTGCCTACGCAAGTATCATAACAAAAAAAATGAAACAGTTGCACCCCAGAAAAAAAAGTATAATCCAACAAAATGCAATAGGCGCAGCCCAGAAAAACATATAATAAAAGAAAAACAAAAAACCGCAAATTGCAGCCTAGAAACAAAAGCCAGCATTATATAATCCAACAAAATGCAAAGGCGCAGCCTAGAAAAGACTGTAATTG
>CM031624.1:45526368-45548586 GCA_018398815.1 Conus ventricosus | reverse complement strand
CCTCCGCCTCCAAACAGTTTTCTTATTTAAATAAAATGCTGATAAGGTTTTAAGCCGCTAGCGTAGATTTGGTTAGGACTCCCTCAATCGAACATTGTACTTTCGTTATTTTTGGATTAAAAACTTTTCACTTCCTTTTTGAACGGTTCTTCATTTCGCACAGCAATAAAATCCCTTTTAAGCGATCTTGTGGACGCTAAAACTAAAATTCCATAAAAGTGTTCTGCCCTGCTTCTAGGATATGTTGTATGATGAATCACTCTTTCGTAATTTATGGGGAAAGGTGTCTCTATTGGTGCGCAATCGCTTTGCAAAGAAAGGGTTGCTAACAACGTCAAACTCTAACGAGATGTCAGAAATGCTGTTACTTTGCTTCGGTGTCTGATGATCTGAAAAACACGTTTGTATTCATTAAAAGTTAGTTCATATGACAATCTGTTTTTTAATGCCCCTTGAAAGTACGGCGCATGCGCTTTTAACAATCAAAATCTAAGGGAATGGAAAAGCGTTTTCCCATACGCAAACTTTACGGCTACATATTTTTGACGTTTTGTATTCCAGCGCCTATTTTTATGTTTTAGTGCTTCTTCATTTTCGATTCCTTGAAACGAAGATCACCCCTTTTTTCATTCCGGTTAGCCATAGATCAGAATAGGTTAAAAATATGTCTGCATTGTTGTAAAGAAAATATTTCTTGCCCTCAATTTTTATAGAAATTTTCTTAACGATGCCCGTCCCAAATTCTGTACAACTGTCTGTTTGGGTCTGTTGTTGAATCGAGCTCTATTTTGAAAGTAAGACGCGCAGAGCCTGGCACAATCAATTCACCCGCTCCTAAGTCTGGAAATTTGACAGTAAAAATTTGATCTGCATCAATAGTAGATGGATTATTTGGGAAAAATAAAATTCGTTTATTTCCCCTTTCCCCCATGGGCTCTTTTGTTTTCTATTTCGGGTCAGAATCGAGCCCTGTGCTTGTTGTGGCATTTTTATGAAGCAAAATTAAAAAAATTAATTATTTTAAAAAATGGGGAATTGAAGGCGAAGAAGATTATGATGTTTTTGATCGTGGAGACGACTGAGTGAAATGATCCCTTTGAACAGCATCGCTCAACGCTCTCATTGCAGCGTGGGAAATTTAAAAGCAAGTACGGTCGAAGCATTTTTCAAAAGTTTAGGCCAAGAACCTCCCGAATTTATAGACCAAATGATTTTGAATTAGAAGATGGTCATTTGTCTGTAAAAACGATCAGGGCAACTTGTTCGGCTTACAAATAAACCCGACCCATCAAAGTTTTTTAGCTGTGGGTTCAATTAGAAATAGACTCAGTGTGAAAGATCAAAATCGCTTGGCATTGATAGACCGAAATTAGGGCGGATGGCAGTTGCTAAACTTCAAAACCACTACAAGAACTCCCGACAGCTAACAAATGAAACATGGAACTTAATGAATTAAAATCAATCAGCAGGCGAATTAATAAATTACCAATAGAAGGAGAAACCAGTTTTTCAGAAGAAACAGCGTAAAAACAATATGTTTCACCATTGACTAGGCGAGAATTATTAGCCTTGATCGTATTTAAGAACCATCAGAGGCGAAATTAACAAAACAATTTAGCAAAACTAGTGTGAACTAGATGGGATAAAAAGAGGAAAGAAAAATCGTTGAGGCTGATGGAAGCAATTAGGGCCTGATATTTAAAGAAAGAATTACCAAAGCCTAAAAAGATTCTTGAACAAGAGAGATTTCAGCAAGACTAGAAGTGACGATTACTAAACGAGACCTATTACGACTCAAGTGAATAGAATAAGAGAAACTAATGCGAAAAAATTTTATATGAAGACGCAACGCTAGCAGAACGATAAAACGCTGTTTAGAGGCGCCAATGGAGTCACATTAGCAAGCGTTATACTGCTTAGGATTTGCATTAAGTACATTGGTGTGTTGGCTTATTACAGGCGGCGGTGGCAAGTTCAGAGCCTCCGCCTGCCATTATGATAATTCATGGTTAAAGAAACAGCTTGATCATCTTGCGGATTTATTAAAAAAATTTAGCGGGGTAAAGCTCTAGACTCTTTACCGGGGATATTAGGGGGTAATGTAGTGGCTTTTGTTTATGCAAGCAAGTGTTGGTTTTATGGCCGAGCACTTATGGACATTAGTTCTCGTAATAGTATGGTCTACTTATTAGTAAGATAAGACCAAGTAATCCTATGCCAGTTATTCAAGAACAAGCGCTGTCTTTTCATATTTCATGGTCATCGCGGAACAGAGTCCGCGAGCTTTGCTGAGTCTTCAATGACTTGGGGGGTTGGGATTCGGGGATTAGATGGACTTAATCTTTGGGTGTTCTTTATTGTTTGTAATATGTCTGGCAGAATTTATGTCGTTTTTCCCAACCTTCTGTTCATTGAACTGCTATAAGAATTTCATATTGTTAGTTTATTATTATCCACTGGAGTCTGAGGTCAGAAGGCAGATGAGGTATAAACAGTGCCAACAGCAAAGTTTCTACTTTCGATCTTTGCGTATTGTAAAACATTTTGGTACTTTTAATACTTGAAGGTAAATTCAACTGTAGAATGAATGGCGTCTCTAAATTTGCTAAGTATGTTTTTGCGGTCAAAGCCAGTGAAGATCAGTTATTGTCGATCTTGCCTGTGCTTGCGAGGCCTAGCAAAACACCAAACGTAGTACGATTAGAGTGTTTATTCGTTCTATTTCCTCCCTAGTTAGGCCCTTGAAGTGTTAGATAATGTTGTCTTGTGTTTTATGCTCTTGCTCTATGGACAGGGCCTGAACAATTTGAAAGGAGGATTCATGTATATTTATAACTTTTGTGCGTGCCCGAAAAATAAGAGGTGCCTATGCAATGATCAAGATCCAACATTTGTTAATGTCTGTCTTGATGTTAATATGAATTCGTTACAGATCCTTTCAAAAGCCTTCAATGTATATTTGTTGCTGAATGGATTAAACGGTTTGTCATTTGTAAATGGCGCTTGCAGTTCAGTAAAAATACGTACTGAAGGTGTAATAAAAATGAAATCTATACATGACCTCACCAAGTCAAGGATGGTTAAGTGATCAGCATACGACATCCACACCAGGTGATGCACAAAACACGCAAAGTTTAACTGGTTTGAGAAATACTGCATCGGAGACTAAACAGCTTTCTGGATGTGCTCTTTTTCAATAGGGGGGTAAGATATCTGCTTAATGGGAGTACTCACTTTTTATGAAAAGAGGCAGTCTGGGTACAGCATTGAAGAGTATCAGTTGCTATATTTTTTAGGTTTTGTAGTGCGGCCACAGATATTTGCATCAGTATATTGAATGCAACTCATTTTTAAATTTGTTTTAAAAAGGTTTGTAACAATAACAATCCCAGACCGTCCTTCGTTTTAGAACATGCTCTTGATAACAAATGCGGGGCCAAAATCGGTTTGCGCTTCATGAAAGATTTTACAAAGTCGTAGGTTTAATTATACGTGAAACCTGAAGAATCATACGTTCTAAAGTTGGACAAACAGGGAAACCAAAGATAGCAGTTAACATAGATGGATGGTTATTAGGGTTTTGCTCATCTAAAGAAGAATGTAGTAACTTTGACATTATCCTTCAAACTTAACAATGCGAATCTAAAAACATTGTTAACATTCAAAACCTGAAGAAGAAAATTGCACATTCTTTTGATGTAGAGCCTAGCTAACTGTTAGGCTTTTAAGCTGACCAATCATAATTTAGAGTTACACCAAACAAACTATTTTGAGGGAGAAAATCGCTCAATCTTGTGCATTACATTCAATACTCTATGTTCATTTGAGATGAGCTGAGCACTGATGAAAATTATATTGACGGACGGCCCTCAACTTTTTAGGAGCTCTTCCGTCAGGGAAAAGACGGGCTTAATGCGATTATGAAATTATATAAATTCCCTAAGTTACAGTTTTAAAAGATTAGTTTGTGGGAGGGTCGGAATCATTTAATATAAAAATCAAAGACAAAGCGGGGGAAAGTTGTTGAATGTGTAAACTGCACTTTGGTTTTGGAAATATAAATAATAACTTTATAAAACAATATGTCGCGGGGCGCAGAAGAAAACGGGTGTTACATTAGCACTGTGAGGTGTATAACTTTAGAATTAAAAGACCTTGCCGACGTTGCGGACTTTGAAACAGAACGGTGAGATAGGCGATTTGTATGGTTTTGAGTAACTAATGAGGGTGAATAACGCAAAGAGGTTGGCGACAGCAAAAGTTTCCTAAACTAGAAAGGCTGCGCAATTAGGGCAAATAATGTGGCCAGTATGACATATAAAAATAGTTCGAAAACCTGGTCCTCAATGGCACTCTGAGAACCCAGATTTAGAATGGGAAATAATAATTTGAATTATACGCCCAATTACATATTTTAGCGTTCAAAAAAAGTTTCAGAAAAGCATTCAACTCTGGCACTTTCTTGTAGTTTATGCGGACGGACAATAGTCGGAAAGAAATGGAAATAACGCCGTATGGGAAAAGCAGTACATCCTCCACAGAAAAGGAAACGTTGTAAAAACAAGCTTCAACAATTTAAAGTACTTTCAAGGCAGTAAATGAGGAGACACGTTACAATAATATTTGAAATTTCTGTCTTTTAACGATTGTGGAGGAGGGATGGGTTGTGGGGCGTTAGTGATGTCCTTATAAAAGGAATTAATATTAAGCTGGGCAAAACTTAGACGTTAAAGCCTTCTTAACGTTGTTGTCGTCGTTTCTTCAAATGGCGAGGATCTTAAGATCATAAAACACGCAAACAAAATCAATGTTGACTAATAGAAACAATCTTAACTGAATTGAATTGGATTAATCTTACACATTTAGGCCTCGTAGGGTTTTATTTTACTGAAAACAAGTTTTGACGGTGAGTATATAAAAACAATAAATGGATTAAGATTAAATGCTGTTATAAAAACTATGAGAGCAGTTAAACCTTATTATAAAATCCCCTCATTGTTTCATGATTTGTGGGGCAGGACTGGTTGTTTGAAAAAACAATATATTGGTCTCGACTTATTACAAACAGTTTATACTATAATTTTGATCATATTGTGATTTTCTGTCAACACTCTAAAAGGAACAATGATATCTGATTAGAATAGGAAGGTTTATATGGACAGACATGACGAGATTTAGTTAATCCTAGCACTAATGAGTGTGTGTTTAGATACTTTTATATGTGTTTTGAAGGAACGCCCCAAAAAAAGGGAAACCCCAATTTTATTATAGATGACTGTTCAGCAGAAAAAAGTATAGTTTAAAAAGAGAAAAACACTCTTTGTCAAACTAGCTTCAGTGGAAGACTGTGGGATAAGGTGTGTGGATTATATGCCAGAAATATAAATCGGTTTAAAAGCTTTAGAGAAAGTTAAAGACTGTAGTGTTTATTTTCACATGAAAGGACAGAGATCATTTGAAGAATGTTTTGCGCGAAATGAATGTATTGGAAACGATCAAGAAAAACATAGTCTTGGACTAAACAAAAAACTAAAATCTGAAAAGTTAGTTAAATTAGTATTAAAAACGGATAACCTGCACAGCATGTTTGTTTGTAAATAATCGTTATTTTATGGTTATTGATGTCTTACTTGTCAGAGAACAGGAAAACCTTTATTCAGGGCCACTTTCGCCCGAAACTGGTTGAGGGCGAAAGTGGCCAAGAATGAAGGTTTTCCTGTTCTCTCACCGTATTATGCTCGGCAGAAAGGCGGAAAGTATCATTCATACTGCGCTTTGCCCTGCACACATCTCCAAACACTGTCATATGCAGGCAGAAGTGGAGCGCTGAACAGAGCAATGTTGGACAGCAACGCCACAAAACTAAAAACACTGCCACTTATTGGCCATTGTGCACATTGACTGCAAACGGTTCATAACCATGTCTCTGCAATGATTTCCATCATTTTTTTTTTTAATCCTTTATTTTCGATAAAAGTTTGCAGCAAAATGACCTATAACACAAACGTTAGCTTGTTAAGTCTATGCCATGTCAAATCATAACACTCAACAAGCTCGTATGAACGTTAAACACATAGAAACGTAGGAAGATGGAAACGGAGCGAATTGTAAACATTCTGCACACGATGGCTGCTCGCTCAGACTACCGCCTGCAGAGGGAGAGAGAGAGAGAGAGAGAGAGGGGAGAAGTGAGAGAGAGAGTGAGAGGGGGTGGGGGAGGGAGGGAGAGCGAGAGAGAGAGGGTGGGGGGCGGAAGAGGTAGAGTGGGTGCGATAAGAGAGCATGTTTAGAACCAATCTGACAATCAAAAAATTCCAAAGAGATACAAACAATCAATTTTTGAAACACGGGGGGAGGGGGGAAGGGGGGGAGATAATAAAGCCAATGGAGTGGGAAAGCATAAGATAGCCCAGTCGCCAGGGTAGGAAGGGATACCATATGGATAAAAAATCAAGTCTTCAGCAGAACCGAGAGCGGAGAGCGAGAGATGAGAGAGAGAGAGAGAGAAGAGAGATAGACGGAGAGAGAGGAGAGAGAGAGTGAGAGGAGAGGGAGAGAGAGAGAGAGAGAGAGAGGAGTCACATAAAAACTCAAGCATTTCGACAGAATGACAAGAGGGCAGGAGGTAGTAGGAAACACGCACGCACACACACACACACACACACACACACACACACACACACACACACACACACACACACACACCACACACACACACACACACACACACACACATACACACACACACACACACACACACACACACACACACACACACACACCCCACACACACACACACACACATATATATAATATATATACTCATATAAGACATACTTACTAAACAAAATAACATACATATGCATTTCAAGTACAAAAACACTTTCTAAATAGTCAGGTACATACATAAGGCAAAGAGGGTGGTGGTGAATGGTGGTGGATTTATGGAGGAGTATGTAAGTACTGGCACATAAGATGGTTGAAATAATGGTGTTTGAAGGTTGATATGCATTGGGCGCTGTTGGTTGATTCAGGAGCGAGTTCCATTGACAGGAACCTGAATATGTTAAACTGGATTTGAATAAGTCAATTCTAGGAACAGGACATGAAGTTTGGGTAGAGTCCTTGAGGAATTTATTGAGAATCTGTGAACTAATGTTGAGGGTGCCTTCCAGACACAATCTTGTGCATTATGATCCCTTTGTTGGATTCTAATCTCAGACTTAATGGGAGAACTTGAATCTTTTATAGTCCGAGTCCAGAAGACTACTGCTTTTTAGGAGGACTAATTTGAGTGCTCGCTTGTGCAGGCTTAACAATGGTTTGAGAGTGTTAGCGCTAGCACAGTCCCATAGAGTAGATCCATAGTCTATGTATGATTGAATATGAGACTGGAAAAAGAGCTTGCGTGAATGCAGGTCGAGGAAGCGTTTGATTTTGGAGAGTTGAAAAACTTTCTGTGAAAGTTTTTTGCATAGTGAGGTTATGTGAGCTTGCCAGCTCATATTTTTTATCAATGGTTATTCCTAGCACTTTGAGGCATGTAACCTGTTCAACGGGTTCATTTTTAAGATGTACAGGAGGAAACTTAAGAGTGAGATTTTGTCTTTTTTGCCTGGTTGTGATAAGCATGGATTTAGTTTTTTGAGGGTGAAGCGACATGTGATTTAGTTCAGTCCATTTCACGAGATCATTCGCACTTTCTTGTAAAGTTTGTGCAAGAACAGTAACATCAGAATGATTTGTGTGGATTGTTGTGTCATCAGCAAAAAGTTCACAGGTGGATGTGATATGTAGAGGGAGATCATTGATGTAAATTGTGAATAATAAGGGACCCAAGATACAGCCTTGTGGGACGCCATGGGAAAGTGTTTGAAATGAAGAGAAGGTTGTATTAATTTTCAAACATTGTTGCCTATTTGTGAGATATGAGTGAAAAAGCTTAAGAGTTCCTGTGGATAAGCCATACAATTTTAATTTTCTAAGAAGAAGGTTGTGGTCTATCACATCAAATGCTTTTTTGAAATAAATAAAATAGGACACCACAAAAAAAAAAAAAAAAAAAAGTACAATAAACAATCTTGTCAGTCAGGTTTGAATGTTTTTGAAGGTTATTAGTCACACTGATTGGGGTGCAGACAAGCGAACTTTGTTGCGATTGTATCGGGCTTTGGTGAGACCAAAGTTAGATTATGGATGTGTGGTATATGGTTCGGCACGAAAGTATTATCTCAAAGCTCTTGATCCAATTCATCATCAAGGACTGGGATTGCTCTGGGAGCACTTCGCACATCTCCAAAAGAGAGTTTGTATGTTGAATCTGGTGAATCCCCTCTGGAGTTTTTAAAGGGAGGTTGTGTCTTTCCATGAATTACTACCTGAAACTGAGGGCTAATCCAGAAAACCCTGCCAATGATATTGTCATGAACCCGCCTTTTAGAGCCAAATATGACTTAAAGCCAAATGAGATTCCTCCACTGGGTATTCGTATTTTGCCCCACTTCGGACAGCTGGCATTGACCTTGATGTTGTTGATGACGGTCCATTACAGACTGATTTACCTCCTTGGAAAGTCGCCAATCCAGAGATTAATTTATTTTTAACTCAATTTCGAAAGGAGGGCACCTCGAGTGTTGCATATAAACAACTTTATCTTGGGCAATGTGAACTTTATAAAGATTTTATCAAGATTTTTACTGATGGTTCTAAAAAAGGTGAGAGGGCTGCGGCTGCCATTGTGTGTGATAACAATTTTCAGGAGCCTACTTTGTTAAGATTGCGGGATTGGTCGTCTGTTTATACTGCTGAACTGAAGGCTTTAAATCTGGCCCTCAGTGCGGTGCCAGGTCAGATCAGAATGATTCCCTTATTTTATCGGATTCATTGTCGCATTGTCGGCTTTATCGACAAAAGAAGTGTCACATCCAGTTTTGGCTGATATTCATGATCTTCATACTCAGCTTGTCCCCTTCGGGGAAAACATATAGTTTTCTTGTGGGTCCCCAGCCACATGGGAATCTATGGTAACTTAGTGGTGGACAAAGCAGCCAAACAAGCTCTTGGTGCAAGTCTTTCCAGGAGGCCTATGCAGTTTGTTCCTCACTCTGATCTACGTCATAAATCTAGTTTGTATGTCGTGAACAGTGGGAGAATGAATGGTGTAATCAAATTCATAATAAATTGTTTAAAATTTGCCCAGATTTAACCAATCCTTTCCCATCGTTGTACGTAACCGTAAAGAGGAATCGGTTTTGTCACGGTTAACATATTGGGCACAGCTATATAACGCACAGTTGGATATTCAGAAGAGAAGACCCCCCCATGGTGTGTTGCGTGTGACAGCTTGTTCAGTGTTAATAATTTTTTGACAGAATGTGCTGATTTGATGTGTATCAGAGAGAAGTTTCTTTTTCCACCAGTGATTTATCGGTTCTTTTTCGTGAGATTTCAGTAGATCTTATTAGAGGTGTTTACCGAATTTCCACACCACAGTTTATCCATGTGTCAGGACTGTTGTGAGGTGCTGGCACTGCTTCCATTCACAGAAAAAGATTAAACGTAGCAGCAGACCGGTTGCCACATAGGTGACACTAATGCCAGCATCATCATAATAATACATCTCGTGTTTTTCTTTTCTATTTGCGTAGATGATCAAAAACTGGTCTGCTAGAAAGGTTTGAAAAAAAAAACCACGTGTTCATTGAACGCGCCTCAATTGATGTTTTTTGTTGTTGTCTCATTCAGTCTCATTCAGGAAAAAATGACAATACGTTTACAGTCTTTCTTACCAGCTATTCATTCACATGACCACAACCATTGTTATTGCTTACCCGTGTTCCATGTAACATTTGGCACCTGATCAACAGTATGTATTACAAGTGCCTGTTCATTGATAAAAACCCCGTTTAAAATGCTGTGTTGTTATCTTTCTTTCCATTTACCCACATTATGTATTTTAGCCAGCAGCGTCTTGTGTCTTATCCATTTCAAGAGTTTCATTTCATTTGTTTTCCGTCTTTTCTCAGCCAAGCATTAAACGTGTATACAAACGGATTAAGAGCAGAATTGATGGTAGTAGAAAGACGGCAAAGATCACATTCATTTCACCGGGAACGGGAATTCCAGCTGAAACCAGAAATCCACACAGGCCTAAAGGGAAACCAGCACAGAAAGTGCGTCACAACCACAGTGATCAAACCTTCGAGCGACCGTAATATCTTGTGAGACTTTAGTCGTATCCGAGGCTAGGGAATGCTTCTTTATTGACCAGAATATAAAGGCTTGACACACTGAAATCATCAAGAATAAGACAAAGTTGAAAACTATCAAGACACTCACTGAGTAAAAATATCCTTTATATTTCAGTCTGGTAACTGGCAGAGGAACGCATATTCCTGTCTGACTGTAAAACTCCCAGTGGGATGTCAGGGGAGGAGTGGCACTATTGCAAAAGCACGCCTGCTGACCAAATCACAGCGCATGCCATTACAATCGATCTCCTCTCAAATCGGAGATTTCCGAATGGGAAGTGGATCACAATCAAACGATCCAGTGAAATAATCCAGATTATCATGGCGGACACATTCACAGGACAGAAGAGACAGAAAACCAGCAGACTTACAGGTGGCACTATTCATCCATACACCATCATGAAACAGATATTTACCTCGGTATACTTCATCAGCCACTCCTATAATGGTGATGTAGAAAACCCATCAGCAAGTCAGACACACTGAGATTGCTAACAAATAAACTATAGCTACTCATCGAGGTCTTCTGAGCGCACAAACGTACTATGAAACAAAAGACATTACACGTGACAGACAGACAGCTGATCAGCCACAGACTTACACGGTATATGTCTGAACGTAACAAATCCTGACATGAGGAAATTTCATCTTCAGGAGCATCGCAAACATTGTCTTTAGAAAGACTGGGAGAATATCTTCGCACAAAATTTATAGTTTTGTGCAAAATACTGCTTAGATGAGAAAGACCTTTGAAGATATCAGGTGGAAACGTATTCACAGGACTGTGACTCATTGATAATGTGGTCAGAAACGGCATGGACTGAAATCCATTCGGTCCAATAGTATGGATTGCAGTAGAAGATAGATGGAGGGTTCGTAGCATCACAAATCGTGACATAACTAGGCTGTCAAACATGTTAAGCTCTGTGTGCGAGAGGTCTAATGTCTTCAATGCCGTTTGATACGACACCACTGCTGGGTCACAATGAAGTGACGTCAGGGATTTCTAGCCAGTGACAACGTATGTAGGCTCTTCAAGAGAACAACTGCTGCCAAGTCGATGTGTTTTATTTTGTTGTCAGAGAGATCCAGTAACTTCATGTTGTCCAGCACGATAACAGGAAAAAGATTCAATGAGCATTTTGCAAGAGAAACGTGAGCAAGATATACATTTGTATTTAAATCAGAGATTGTCATTCCTGAACGTGTGCCATCCAGATAGCGGAGCTGAGGGAAGAGAGGAGCTGAGAACGGTTTAGAACACAGAAACGCACACCCATGACACAAACAGTTTGGGGACAGGTCATGCCACAGAACAGCTCATCATCGTGAAGAGGACAGTGTGGCCAGCCATCACACATGTGGTCACTGTGGACACACATACTGGACGATCGGCATCGGAAGAATCCTGGACATGTCGTTTCCTCACAGTCCTCGTCGTCCTCATGACCGACACAGTCATACATTTCATTGCAGCGTGTGTACACAGGCAGACAGTCGTTGACCTCACCAGACAACGGTAGTGGGTGCCCGGACATGATTCATTAAGTTTCATTTTGGTCAAAATAAAAGACTGAACCCCATCAAAACTGACGAGCACGGGCGCTGTCAGATAAGTGATTGACGTCGCCAATTGCACTCTGTAATCCATATAATCTGTTTCGTCTGAGTCATCTAAACAGTCATGTATTTTATCACAGCGTTTGCTCACAGGCACACACTGACCGTTCTCACAGGTAAAAAGCGCCACAAAGAGGGTGCTGGCAGAAAGATTCGTCACTTCGATCTGCACAATCAGGTCTGAAATCGCATACAAAGGAGAACTGAAGGTTTGTCTCTGTGTGATCACAGACGAAATAAATTACTGGATTGTTAAGGTTCTGATGATCGATAGACAATTTGTTACAGAAGGAACAAGAAGTGGTGTGATTACTGCACACATTTTGGGGATCCACATGAAAGGCAAGATGAGTTACGTGACCGTTTTGGCAATGAGTGATTTGATCGTGCTCAAAACTTAAAACAGGGGATTTATTAACCATTTGGCTATTGGTCTTATTTTCTCCCTTCGATCGTTTTTCACTGTAAACTCACACAGCGCATCCCCTTTGAAAGAATAGGAATGTGTATTAAACATGACAAATGCATCCTTGAAATACATGCACAATAAGTGGTCTCGTATCTGTGACTTGGAAGATAAAAACAGATGATAAAGCACCGTCCCATCGTCAGCTATGGCGATTCTTCTATATATGTTTGGTACAGACGTGTTACCCCAACATACACCTATTAGCGTGCGAGCGATATTAACTTTATATTTTGATCTGGTGTATAGATAGATTGCCCAGTACCATTCGCTGTTATATTTTGGCGATGCAAGGCTTCCACCTATGGACCCGCAATATTCTTTTGCCCTTAGATAAGCGTTCTGTTCAGAGCTTTTATACTGATGTATTGTGTCACTGTCCACCCACTTGTAGCAAGAATGTTCGGTCGCTACCCAGCCTTGAAAGACAGGGCTGCGGTCAGAGGGGCAGTACCCTGTGTCGTTCCATCGTCTGTCTGTTTCTGTCCCCAGACAGCAGATCAGAGTTGATATGGCATCAATAAAAACGTCTCTTTTTACAAGGAAATGGACTATACCTTTACTTCATTTTTTTTGTTTTCCAAATTAGCCATAGTGCCTAACGCATTGTTATTTTACATAGCAAACATTACTGGTATTTGGTACCGAACCAGAGGTAAAAAACATTTTTGATCATTCTACGTCGAAACCATGAATGATGTTTTGATCTAAATCTCAACAATCGTATGCTTTTTCCTTTTGGAATTCCAACCGTTTGTTCTTGATTAGTTTATATTGTTTACTTCCTGTTAGAATCCGTACTTAAAATAGGTCTATACCACATGACACCTCGTCCAAAAGGTATCAGCAGTATCGCCCATTGCATCAGGTCAGTAGTATCTGCTGACACTGTTTCTTCATCGACCTACGCTTTTTTTTTTTTTGCAAATCAAAAGTCTTGGTCACATTGTGTCATTAATAATTTAATCAATTTTAATGAATGGAATCATGCACATCAAGCATAATACAGTGCCTGGCGAGATCAAGAACGTAAACCCTATGTGCTTTCAAAGTCATAAGCACCACAAGAAGAACAAACTATAAATGCCGAGTATACCTTTGATCTTGCCATCACGCTAGTCTCTCTCTCTCTCTCACTCTCTCTCTCTCTCCTCTCCTTCTCCTCACTCTCTCTCATCTCTCCTCTCTCCTCCTCTCTCTCTCTCTCATGTCATCATCAAATGAAAACACGGTTAAACAGCTATTTATTCATATAAAGCATTCAAAAGCGAAACAGTTTATGTAACATAAGGAATACCAAGTTCAGTTTGCGACATGATCCCGTTCTAATGGGCTATGACCTTTATGAATAAAATATTGGAGTCTTGAGTCTCTCTGTCTGTCTGTCTATTTGTCTATCTGTCTGTCTGTCTCTCTCACTCATGTCACCATCAAATAAAAACACGGTTAAACAGTCAGCTATTTATATAAATATAAGCATTCAAGAAGCGAAACAGGTATGTAACACAAAGAATACCAAGATCAGTTTGCGACATGATTTATAATGAATTTCCCTATTCTAAGGGTCATGATCTTTATGAATAAAACACTTGAGTCTCTCTCTCCTCTCTCTCTCTCTCTCTCTCTCTCTCTCACCTCTCTCTCTCTCTCTCTCTCTCAGGCGGGGATGGGGGGGGGGGGGGGGGGGGGGGGGGGGGGGGGGGGGGGGGGGGGGGGGAACTGCGGCTGAAGTGGAGTAGGAAGCGTTTCAAGTCGTCTGGAGTCTTGAGTCTCTCTGTCTGTCGTCTATTGTCTACTGTCGTCTGCTCTCTCACTCATGTCACATCAATAAAAACACGGTTAAACAGTCAGCTATTTATGTATATAAAGCATTCAAGAAGCGAAACAGTATGTAACACAAAGAATACCAAGATCAGTTTGCGACATGATTTATAATGAATTTCCCCATTCTAAGGGTCATGATCTTTATGAATAAAACACTTGAGTCTCTCCCCTCTCTCTCTCTCTTCTCTCTCCCTCCTCTCTCTCTCTCTCTCTCTCTCCTCTCTCCTCTCTCTCTCTCTCTTCTCTCTCTCTCTCTCTCTCTCAGGCGGGGATGGGGAGGGGGGGGGGGAAACTGCGGCTGAAGTGGAGTAGGAAGCGTTTCAAGTCGTCTGCCTCACTGTGGAGCATACATGTTTTCACATGGAAAGAAGCAGAAACACAAACAGGAATGTGATCATAAGCTATATGCTCTGGAATAGAAAATTCACACATGCCCATAAACAAGGGCAAGCAGGTCGTTTGAAAAAAATAAAATAATCGTTTTAACACCGTTTCCTGGAATCTCTCTCTCTCTCTCTCCCCCCTCCCTCTCTCTCTCTCTCTCTCTCTCTCTCTCTCTCTCTCTCTCTCTCTCTCCCCTCTTGTCCGTCGAGACGACGAAGACCATCTAGTCATCCTGGGTCGGGAGTGAGTGCGTAGGGGGCTGGTCAGGCCGATCTGCGCCCGGAAAGACCTATCACAGTACGGACAGGGGATGGTGGCAGCAGCTGGAGATCTGTTGACACTGGTCTTCCTGACTATCCTGCTCTGTTCAGCCACAGCGGTTCTGTTGTTTTCACAGGTCCCTGTACCTTTGCGGACAACTGATCGCCCCCTGTCTCTGTCCTGGGCAGTCTGCTCCCATGTTATGTGGTTGATGTTGAAGGCCTTTTAGGGGAAAATTTGAGGCTGTCCGTGAAACGCTCTTCTGGCTTCCACGAGAGCATTTGCCTTGTTGTAGTTCGCCAAACAGTAGTTTCTCGGCAGCTGATGGCCTGGCATGTGAACTATGTGACCTGCCCAGCGACACTGTGACTGCATCAGAATGGAGAAGATGCCAGGCAGGACAGCACAAGTGATTACTTCAGTGTCCGGAATCTTGTCTTGCAACTTATTGCCCATGAGTCTTCTGAGGCAGGTGGTGTGGAAATGGTTCAGTTCTTGGGGTGACGTTGGGGAAAAAACCCTCCATGTTTCACAGCCATAGAGCAGTGTGGTGAGAACTATGGCCCGATACACCTTGATCTTGGTCTCTAGGGTAATGCTCTCCTGTTCCATACGTTCTTTGTGGATCTGCCGAAAGCGGGACTAGCTTTGACGAACTGGGCATTCACCCATCGTCGATGACGACGTTTCTGGACAGGGTGCTGCCTTAGGGAGGTGAACTTGTCCACCGCATTCAGTTGCTGTCCAGTGATAGTGATGACTGGATCAATGTATGGCTTTTCCGGGGCTGGCTGGTGCATCACTTCAGTCTTTTTTGTATTGATTGTCAAGCCGAAGTTGTTTGCAAGCAGCAAAAGAACTTGTCAACACTGTGTTGCATTGTGGCTTCTGAACAGTTTAGGGCACCGTCGTCCGACATGGGATGCTATTGGATTCTTTTTTGCACCCTTGGTGGTGAGAACACCACAGCATTATGGACTGTGGTGTGTCTCTATTTGACGCCAGGTACGCAGACACAACCAGCCGTGTCTCCCTGGTGAGTTCAGACCCAGCGGAAGAAAGGCCTCGGAGCAAGCAATACAAATATATTTGCTTTCAAAAGGGATTACGATGGTTTCCCTTATGCAGCTAGTGAAGACTTTTCATATCTGTAACATATTTTCTTAATTTCATGTTCCCAGTTTCTCCATCTTCAAACTCCTCCCCCCCCCCCCCCCCCCCCCCCCCCCCCCGTTAAGTTCAAATCTTTGCCAAGTCATTACTATGAAGACAGTTCAGTTGTTGGCCTGCGCTTGTTCCCCCCCCCCCCCCCCCCCCACCACACACACACACACCACTATTAGATTGTTCGTCTATGTATTTTGTATTTGTCTGACTTAATTCAAGTTTAAAAGGCTGTGCCAGTCTTGAATAAAAAATACTCTGTGTTAGGTTTTCTTATGGGAGCAAAACCTACCCCACTTGTTTACTGTTTATTGTTTGCTGTTCCCTGCCTCATTTCATTTCCAATTTTATATACATATAGTTCGTGATCGCGCTGAATCGAGAATAAGGAACGTTGTTTCATTCATTAATCAAGCAAGAATTGTTTATATTGTGAATTGGAACAAATGAAGTTTCAAATATATCATTCATCATCCGAGCAGCAATTTAACTTAATATCTTCGTGTTAACTGACTCATCAACATATGTGTTCAACATCCATCCAACCATCATCCATTGAAATTCGGACATTAGCTTCATTGACCTCCAAGCTGAGTTACATGTGTCATCATTAAATCATTGTAATTGTTACTAGTATCTGCATGGTGTGTTGTATGAGTAACATCATTCCACATAACATAACACACACATAAACAGGACAGTCACACGACATTAAAGTAATTTTATAACTATCCGTTCACCGGTCGGGTTTCGTCTTGGGCCCGACAACAACACTATTCTCCACTGAACCAGCCATTCCAGTGGAGGAAGTTGTTGTCGACGTTCTTGTCACAGATCTCGATTGCTGTTTCGGCTGACAACTGGGGCTCCGTAGGATGGATTAGGCGTTGAAACGAACCAATACTGCTCTCACAGCCTGATCTGTATCTTCTGTCTTGTGCGTGTGTGTTCCATCTTCATCTTAATGTTGTCTGTCCAATCAATCCCATTAATAATGATGAGATAAAGTGGGGGATTGGGGGAGTGTACCCTTATTGGGGGGGGGGGGGGGGGGAGGTGTGAGGTGATCTTGCTCACGTGAACCATTACAGAGCAGAGCAGAGCACCGTATCATCACATCATCATCTCGTCGTCATATTATCCATCAACCAATCTGACGAAACGTTTGGATTCAAAATTAGTGTATGCTACCAGCCGCTGTGGTGAAGTGGTTAGCGTTGCGGACTCCTGGCTGGGAGGTCGTGGATTCGAATCCCATCAGAGTCATGTGGGTTTTTCCGCCCTGACCGGCTCCTACCCAGAGTTGCGTTTGCTGCAGACTCAGTTGGGAAGACTGGGACCACACAGTTGAGTTTCTTCCACATTAATGGATGCGTTTCTGAGAGTATTGCTCAAATTTCCTGACCAACACTGCTGCTGCCTGTATCTCTTGGGCCTGGTTGATGCTGGGATATGTTATGAAAGGAAGCGTAGAGTACAGCCCTGTCATGTAGTCTCAAACCGAAATGGAAATCTGTAGCATCACCTTAATCATCCTCATTCTCATCGATCAGCATTAAAGAAAATAATGTCTCAAAGTCTGTGGCCCTTCATGCCCTGCTCTCATGGTGACCTCAATTTCGATGTCCTCTCCACGTCTGTGGCCTTGATTTGGTTCCGTCGGGGTCACCGGTATCGGCGGGTCCATGGGGCTGTCGTTGGATGGACGTGGTGGCGCCCTCCGGAGGGAGAGCTCACTCACGCCGGCTTCGCGACTAAGCAATTATTGCCGTCAGTAGGTGGCTTAGTAGGTGGTGTCCTGCGTATGTTAGATCAGAACAGGCGCCACTGAACACCACCGAAGTGACTCGGCAGCAGTGCAGTGTCTCCTCCGGTGGGTTGCCTCTTGACGACTTGACATTGACTGCTCCCTGTGGATTGCCGGTGCCGGGGCTGCGGCAGGGCGGGCCGACCGGGATGTGGCTGTGGACGGGGTGTCGGAATGAGCGGCGTCGGTGCACTGCCTCTGAGGTGGTGCAGAGGTTGGGACAGCCAAAAAAAAAAAAAAAAAAAAAAAAAAAGAAAAATTAGTCCATGCTGATCACGAGCAGTTTGTGCCCACATAGATCAAAATGCACATGAACGTTTGGTTCGTAACAGTCATTGAGACTGATCTAAATATCAGTATTTAGACATACTTCATTAACTGTTGAGTGATATTGTTCCATGGTAACCACGGTGTCCACATAGTCAAAATTTCACGTGAGCGTTTGATTTAACGTGAGCGTTTGGTTCACAATAGTCGTTACGACAAAGTCTAAATGTTATTGTTCAGAAAAATTTCACGAACCACTGGATTTACTTGAGTCTCAGACTATTTCGCGACAAATTGTTGTCTACTTGTGAAGTGTCACATGCGCTATTCGTAGTATTAATAGTTGTGTAAACTTCTTTCTGGATAAGCTGTATCCAGGCGTGTTGGACACAGATATTATGTTGCGCTATCGGCAGCGTGTAATAAGCTATAGTGGTAATAGATTTTAAGAGAACATCTGGCACGCGGTGCGTGGGAGATTCGGCTCAGAGGTCCATTGTTGGGGTTGTAGGATCAGGGAGGATCTAAAGCACAACTTGGTCGCCAGGCCTTCCAAGTGTTGCATAGGATACGATCAATTGGTCTATCTGGGCCATGAGATTGGCAAGGGCAGCATGTGGTCCGAGGATGAAAAGATCGAAAAGATCAAAAGAACGCGGCATCCTTCAAACAAAAAGGAGCTAAGCGCATTTTTGGGACTTAGCGGTTTCTACAGACAGTATATTCCAAACTATGCCAGCACAGCAGTGCCACTTGCTGACAAAACCAGAAAATGTGAGCCGGAAAAGGTAGTCTGCTTAGAGGAATGTCAGGAGGCATTCTACAGAGTCAAAGGGGCGCTGTGTGAGAAGCCAGTGCTATGCATGCCAGATCAGGAGAAAACATTTATCCTGAGAACAGATGCTTCAGATCGTGGTCTGGGCGCCGTCTTGATGCAGGATCAAGGAGAAGGGCCTCTGCCTATTGCGTATGACAGCTGGAAGCTGATTGGAGCAGAGCGAAATTATGCAACAGTGGAAAAAGAGTGTCTCGCCACGATGTGGTGGATAAAGAAATTAGACCGGTTCCTGTATGGAAGAATGTTTGAACTCCAGACAGGCCACCAGCCTCTGAAATATTTGCAGAGACCAAAACTCACCAGTGCCAGGCTGATGAGGTGGTCGAATCAAAGTCATCCCTGGAAAGATCAATCTTGGGGTATACTACCTGAGTCGGGCAATCCGAATGAAATAAAACTTTGGCAGAGCAAAGACTTCCACCAGGGGCATTTGTAAGGCATTGTGAATGCTCGACACGGTTAACAACGCCCGCGCGCTATCGCGGAATCCTGTATTCCTTTATTTTGATGAATGAATGACGCAATGCATGAATGAATGGAGACTGTGACGTGAACGAGTGACGTACAAACTAATCTAGTTTCGTAATAGGTCTAAACTTGTGTATCAACACGCGCTCGACGACGGCCTATCGTAAAGGGAAAATATCAAGGTGATTATTAGTAAGCAGTAAATAAGTAGGGTAACTTTTGCTCCCATAAGAAAACCTAATACAGAGTAACTTTTTATTCAAGACTGGCATAGCCTTTTAAACTTGAATTAAAGTTAGACAAATACAAAGACGAACAATCTAATAGAGGGGGAAGAAAACATGCGCAGGCCAACTCAACTGTCTTCATAGTAATGACTTGGCAAAGATTTGGACTTTTGGGGGGTTGACGATGGAGAAACTGGGAACATGAAATTAAGAAATATATTATAGATACGAAAACTCTTCTTTAGCTGCATAATGGTCTCCTGGAAGTGTGTCAGTCCGCTTATAGGAAAAACCACAGCACAGAGACTGCAGTTCGGAGTGTCTTAGACTGCCTGCTTTGTAAATCAGACGATAAACTGGTCTCCCTTCTAGCATTGCTTGACCTCAGTGCTGCTTTTGATACTCTTGACCACTCTATCCTACTCAAGAGACTCAAGGTTACTTTTGGATTTGACTATATGGTTCTCAAATGGTTCACATCATACCTTTCTGACAGGACACAGACGGTAATCGTTAATGGTGCTGAATCATCCCCTTCTCCTCTTCTGTATGGTGTTCCCCAGGGCTCTGTCCTTGGACCAGTTTTTTTTACCCTTTATTCTCAGCCCTTATCTGACGTTATTTCTGCCCATGGCTGTGACTTCCACAAATTCGCAGATGACACTGAACTCTCTAAGAGCGCAGCCACCAGCGATTTTCAAGGTGCTCAATCAGATATTACCGCATGTTTTAGGGACGTAAAAGTCTGGATGACCAGCAACAAACTCAAGCTGAATAGTGACAAAACCGAGATCATGGCTGTTGATACCTCCTCTCGTGTCAAGATGGTTAAAGCTGAGTCGGCAGAAATTGATGGTGTTGTTTTACCATTCAAAGAGTCAGTGAAATATTTAGGTGTCAGCATTGATTAAACGCTCTCTATGCAGAACCAAATATCGAATGTTTGTCGTGCATGCTTCTTGAAACTGCGACGTATTGCTTCTATCCGGTCTTACCTCTCCACACAGGCAACAATCAGACTCATCACCGCCGAGTAGACTACTGTAACTCTGTGTTAGCAGGACTTCCTTCAGAACAGCGTGCACGATTACAAAGGGTGCAGAACTGTGCAGCTCGGCTTGTGCTCAAAAAGCGTAAAAAACGAGGATATTACACCTTTGTTGCGTGAACTCCACTGGCTTCCCATCAAATATCGATGGCAGTTCAAAATTGCAGTCTTTGCCTATCGTTACTTTGATGGGACACTCCCACAGTATCTTTCTGCTTCTCTGTCCACATATCAAACTTCTCGGTCTCTTCGATCATCTTCTCAAAAACTTCTGAAAATTCCCAGGCGCTCGTTGAAGACAGTCGGTGAGAGAGCATTTAGCTTTAGTGCGCCCACTCTTTGGAATTCTCTTCCTGACAGCTTACGTGACCTGCCTACATTATCTAAATTCAAGTCAGAGTTAAAAACATACTTCTTTGGGAAAGCCTTCTTCAACCATTAATGCTGTGTCTATTATTCTGACCTGACTTTATATGTACCGCATGCAAAACTGTATTGTTTACGCTTGAACCGATGAACTTGATAAGTGCGCCTGTGTCGGTAGGTGTGTGTGTGTGTGTGTGTGTGTGTGTGTGTGGTGTGTGTGTGTGTGTGTGTGTGTGTGTGTGTGTGTGTGTGTGTGTGTGTGTGTGTGAACACATGTTAGTGCGAGTGTTTGAGTGTGTGTTGAGCGCAATGAGTTGATCCAAGAATTGCGCTATATAAAATCTATACATTATTATTATTATTTTTATTATTATTATTATTATTATTATTATTATTATTATTGTTATTATTATGAGGGGGAACCATCCTAATTCCTTTTGAAGACAGATTTATTTGTATTGCCTGGTCCGAGGCCTTTCGTCCGCTGGATCGGAACTCATCAGGGAGACACGGCTGGTTGTGTCTGCGCTCTTGGCGTCAAATAGAGACACACCACAGTCAATAATACCGTGGTGTTCTCACCACCAAGGGTTAAAAAAGAATCCAACAGCACCCCCAAAGCAGCCAGCGAAGGGTAGTAAATGAAACCAAACGAAAGTGTGGGGAGGAAAAAAAAATTGCTGAAAAACTAAAGACATTATGCAAGCAGTATAAAGTGTAGGGGGCAATCTTTGAGCCTACGCCTGAAGATCCACCCAAGGTTGCAAGAGAGATCAAAAGATAAACACAAAGACGGACAGAAACAAATACAAATAACCTCGATTTAATCGAAACGAAATTGAGAAAGAAGTGAGGCAGGGAACAGTAAACAATAAACAGTAAATAAGTTTCTGTTGGTCTTTGTGCTTGTCTTTTGATCTCCCTTGCAACATTGGGCGGATCTTCAGGCGTAGGCTCAAAGGTTGTTTAAAGTAAGTTTATTAGTAAGGTTTATTTAAATATAGATCTCTCATGAGGTACAGGGAATAAGAAAATGTTTTGGTGTTAAAACGTTGTCAACGTGCATTAACCATCACCAGGGTGAGCTATTTTGTCATTTGTTTGCAAACCAGACAGACTGACATTATTGGATTCACGATAGATCCAATGGATGTTCACTAGCCTTGGTTTGAAGGTAAATCATTTACGATTTGTAGATCGGCTTAATCACTTGCAGATCATCACAGAA
>CM031624.1:45518868-45521368 GCA_018398815.1 Conus ventricosus | reverse complement strand
GTCGTTTTTCATACTCTGTATGTATTTCTGCTGTGTAGTCTCTCTCTCTCTCTCTCCTCTCTCTCTTCTCTCTCTCTCTCTCTCTCTCTCTGTGCGCGCGCGCGCGCGCGCGCGCGCGCGCTGCGGTGTGTGTGTGTGTGTGTGTGTGTGTGTGTGTGTGTGCGTGCGCGTGTGCATGCGTGTATGTTTGCGTGTGCGTGTATGAGTGAGTGTGTGTGCGCACGCGCGATCACAAGTATGTCAAACTTTGGGTTTTTGTTTGTTTGTTTGTTTCTTTATTAAGATTTATCAAGAGAAACACGTCTTACGAAATATGATCGTCTCATTTTTTTTTTCTTGAGAACATTGTTCAGTAGTGTTTTAATTTTTGTTTAACTTTCTAGATCAAATGTACAACTTCCCTGCGTGTGAGGCTTCTTTCAGTTTAATTTTGCTGGAAATGAAATGAGCAGCGAAGTGTGAAAACAGGTAACTGTTTTTCACAGCAGACGGAAGTTATGGTGGGACTTGTAAAACGAATTCAGATAAACAAACGACAAGTAGTTGCAAAGTGAGAGGACTGCAGGCGGAAATCTAAACAAATTTTAAATAAATGTTAGCGAACCGCCAAAAAACGTGGCAAACAAATCACAAGACAAAACAGTCAACGCCTATCTTGCGCTGTAGTAATCGAAGATAAGTGATTGCTCGTTCATTTTCGTTGTCCCAATTGTTTAGTATCTTGCCTAAAGAAGACCTAAGAGATCGAAACGCGTCGTGTTTTGTCTTGTGATTCGTTTGTCCACGTTTTTTTGGTGGTTCGCTAACATGCATTTTAAGATTTGTTTAAACGATAAGTAGTAAAAGTAATTGAATATAGTGTTACGTTTGAGATGTCTTTGTACTTGCGTACCTTGTAAAACAGTTATTCAGATACAGGTGCATTGTTTTATTTCTTTTTTAGTTATCCTTCTCGACACTGGCCTTTTAGTTTTGTGGATCAGTATTGAAGTGTACATGCCATATTTGATAAATATTATATATTGTCCTTAGACGAACTAGAGAGAAACTGTAATGAATGAAGTGTAATTGCATTATAGTGTCATACAAATGAGTGAATGCTGAAGCCACCACGAGAGGGCTGATAATATCAAATCTGCTGACAAATATACTTGTAATAATGTCTGTTTGGCCACAGTTAAAGTCGCCACAGCTTGAATATAGTCAACATGTAACCCAGTCACTGTTGCAGTATCTATCATCACTAGTGGCGAAGTGGCGTAGTTGCAAACGCCAGAGCATGCAGACGCGCCATACACACGTATATGCACATATGCGCGTAAGCCCCCACACACAGGCATTCACATGCACATACACACTTACGTGGAAACATGCACTGTATATGCAAACACACAGGCAGTGTGCTCATGCTAAGACAGGGCACACACACGTAGCTGCAATAATAGCACAGAAAGTAACAGCTAAGCACGCATCCAAGGCGCCGGTCCACTGTCATTTGCTCAGTCCTATTCGTGATGCACTCTTACCTAGCAGTTTCTTTATAGCTGCTCACTCATTCATTAGTTGTGTAGCTGTATACATGAGCGACATTGTCTCCTCGCTCAGCACAAATGACGTAGAACATATTGTCTGTTCTGCACGTAGTGATGAGTCCTCTATGAGAAAATGAAACACCTTTGAACACAAGGACAGAATCGGCAGGGATATACCCCACGATTACCATCTTGAAGAATTCTGATCCATGCACATAACTCACTACAGGCAGTAACTCTTGAGAAACACATATTGCAGAGTCGTGGTCATTTGTATCATATGGTAGACACTCAAAGGTGAACAAAATGCTGTCAAGTTACAAACCAACATTGTGTGGTTTGCATATATAATCGTTTTACATGATAAAACTCTAATTTGCCTTTCCCTAGGTCAGCTTTGTGCTCATATCAAAACCATTTTTGTTACAATTAAAGGTCCAGGCCATCTCGTCGACAATTTGTTGTGCAGTGTATGTAACAGGACTAAGACATCGCCACTTTCTTGGCCTATCCAAGCCACCGTAATATGGTTAAGATAATACTTGTGTTTGGCAGCTGCACATTTGGCATTCTCACCAACTGTGAACACTCTTATCACTATGTCATCTAAGTCATGTTTGATATTGTTCTCATTCATCGGTCTCATGCAAGACGTGGTCAATACATCAAGAGGCTGAAAAGATGAGAAAATGGGAGTTATCAAGTGCTTTCGTTAGGTAGTTCCGTACAGACAAAACACAGAGTAAGGAATTGTCTGTCCTAACCTTTTGGGTGCCAATTTGTCATTTTGTTTTCAAAACGAAGTGACTTGATGGCAGAAAATGAAGTAAAATTTAGAAAGAGAGGGGGTTAGTTACCACCAAGGACATAGACAAAGTACAGGACAAAACACAATGCATTTCACCTCTTGGGTCTTCTTCAGGCAACAACAAATAACTTTTAGGACAGTGAAAACGAAGAACGAGAAA
>CM031624.1:45511368-45516368 GCA_018398815.1 Conus ventricosus | reverse complement strand
AAAGTCTTCCAGCCACATGCCATATTCTGAGGCTCTCAGACAAATCAAAGTCCAAATGAGCAAAGGAGAGGTAAAGGTGCAGTAATTAAAAGAAGACCCCAGGGTGCCGGGAAACGATAATTCAACCAAAGCTAATCCCCACAGCGGGTCTTATTCCTCGGTTCTAAGTCAAGGAATGATGAAGGCTAATCAACAAAACCCGCTGCCCACTTCTTTGGATTCTAGCCCCCCTTCAATCTGGGGCACACGTATTTTACCAGCTCATACTGACAGTTCAAATCAAATAGTATTGCTGTCACAAATCAGACAAGTATAGGACAGACATAAACAATTTCGAAAACATCTGTCCCAAGTACTCTTAAAGAAAGTCTGACTCTTCAAGTTCGTTCAAAAACCAATCTGTGAATTTTGATCTTGAAAAGATTTCAATGTATCTTGAAAATCTCTCAGTGAAATTTCTAACCATCCTAACAAACATTTCTGATGTCATGACTTCATCAATCATTGAATCGAAAGCAATTCTGTCCAACGTCTGTCTGAACTCCAAATGAACGTACAAAGAGAAGTTCTGTCAAACGTTATCCGTTTTTGGTGTTCTCTGTTGCTGGTATTCTCAGTTATAGTCCTTTTCCTTACGAATAACATGATGTGTGTGAGGCCTGAACAAGTCAACCCTACTGGTATTTGTTCGTTTCTGCAATTGAACCGTAGAGGTAAGTGCAATTTTGTATATTTGGGAAAAAAAATGCAGAAGCGCTCTTTTGACGTAGTTGTGCTTCAGTCATTGAATTGTCACAAAAATGACTTACCCAAGTTAAACGGATTCTTTTACCCACCTGTTATAGATGAGGTAAAAGCCAACATTAAAATCAAAGTTGCTACATATGTAGCTTGCAATCTTATGTATCAACCGTGCAAAACACCGTGTTCTTCAATAGATAAACGTTTATATTCTTGCTGTATAGAAATTAAGGTTGATGGTAAATACTTCAACATTTTGAACTGTAATCATCCAGATGGAGTGTCTAAAGGTGAAGCTGACTGGATAATGGATTTAGACTGCTCTAGACAGTGGGTTATTCTTGGCGATTTTAATTCCCACCACGCATTGTGGTCCGAAAATCCCAATAATAACAAGAACGAATACCTTGCCAGTACAACAATCAACGCCAATCTAACCATTTTAAATGACGGCTCTATAACAAGAATTGCTGATCGAAGATCAACGTTGCTCATCGATAGATTTGTCTTTAGTTTCCCCAGACATGGCAGGTTCATCAGATACCGCTAGGCAGTGACCATCTCCCTATTGAAATCCAACTTCTAATGAGCCCTGAAAAAAAATCTACAATTCTGAATGCACTAAATATAATGAAGATAAGGCTGATTGGACGCTTTTTGATCAAATTTTGACAGCAGGCTCGTCTTTTCTAAATTTCAATCAAAATACAGTGTTAGAGGAAGGTTTGGAAAGTTGTTATTTTGAATTAAGAAAACTTATACTTAAAGCTGCAGATTCTGCAATCCCAAAAGTCAAATTAAAGAATCATCCAAAGAAAGCATCAAACCCATGGTGGAATATTGCGTGTGAAGTTGCCGTGGGTGCGAAAACTAAGACCTTCAAAAGCTGGATGATAAGCCGTCATACGCAGCCTAAAAGTAGAGTGGAACAGTTACACGCTGAATACAAAAAAGCTAACACCAATAGTAACAAAGTTGTTGCTTTTGCAAAGCAGCAATATTACAAAAACTTAGTCATCAACTGTTCCAAACACCCAAACGATAGCGCTTTACTTTGGAAAGAAATTAGAAAATCTAAAGGTTCTTTTCATCTCCCAGATACTGTCTTGATCGAAAGCAATAAAATCTATAAAACAAACGAGGATAAAGTTGAATTATTTGCTGACACTTTCGCAGCAATGAGTCAGACTGAACATCTGCCTAAAAGAAGAGCAAGAACGAAGAAGAACTATCGAAAACGAAGGGAGAAACATTGAACCACATGACAATGACAACACGTTATACGTTAATAAAAAATCTAACAATGGAGTAGCTTCTGTACTCACTTCGCCGTCTAAAATCTGGTAAAATTGCGAAAGGATTTGATCCTATTTCTTACAACATGATAAAGCATTTTCCACAATGCTTTTTGAAAAAAAATTATTAGAGTTCTTGCAGTTATCCTGGAAATCCGGAAAGCTGCCAATGGCTTGGAAGAAAGCAACAGTTGTACCTATCCATTCAGGTTCAGGTTCAGGTTCAGGTTTATAGGGACAATTGCCTTTAGCAATTATAGCCAGAACTGGCTTTACATGTCCCTTCTATGTGTTATCTGGTCTTTATACGGTCAGGGCTTTAACTCGCTCAAGTCTTTATTTATCATAGTCAAAATAAATAGTCTTCAATAATACACTATCATCGATAGAGCTTTTGAAAAGGTTAGTATTTTGTGCACGTTTAATGTTAGGGGTTAATTTAGTCCAAAGATTTGTTACTCTGTTACTAAAAGAAAATTTCCTTAGGTTAGTGCGACAATATTTCATGATAAATTTTATCCACACTATTTCTGGTAATATCAACTCTTGATGCAGTTAAAAAAAATTGAAATAGGAATATTGTCAACAATTAAATATTTTATAGACTTGGATCAATCGCCCCTCACTCATCTGTTTTTAGGGTAGGCTGTCCAAGAGCTTTTAACCTACCTTCATAGGGAAGATTTTGTATATTCTTTACAAGCTTTGTTGCTCTTCTTTGTACTCTTTCCAAAGCAGCAGACTGTCTCTTTAATCGAGGATACCAAATTGTATTGCCATATTCCAAATGTGGTCTAACGAAAGCCTTGTATAGTTTTGTAAAATATCTTTATCTATGTGAATAAAAGTACGTTTAATTATACAAATCATTTCATTAGCTTTATTTATAGAGTTTTGAATATGTTTATCGAATACAGGCCAGAATCAAAAGTGACACCAGGATCTTTTTCATGATCACATGTTGAAATATCTGCACGCTCACCAGTATTACTGTTTAGCATTGTATATTGGTATCTTGGGTTCTTACGTTCAGCATGTAACACGTTGCACTTGTCCGGAGTAAAATGCAATATTCCATGTGGTAGACCATTTGGATAAATTATCAATATCATTTTGTAATGTATTATGGTTATAAGTTGTATTAAAAATTTTTTGTATCGTCTGCAAATATTTTGCAAATACTTTTCACCGAATTTGGCAAATCATTTATAAATATTGTAAATAATATGGGACCCAAAAATACCCTTGAGGTATACCACTTATAACTTCCGTAAAATCTGAATATGAACTTTCTACTCTGACTCTTTGCTGTCTTTTAGTTAAAAAATCCCTTATCCATGTATGCACTCTACCTGAAATTCCATATGATGATAATTTCACTAAAAGCCTCTCATGGGGAATCAAAAGCCTTTTTCAAGTCTAAATAAAGTATATCTACATTGTTGCCATTATCGAAAAGTTTTGTTAAATCCTCCATGACAAGTAGAAGTTATGTTACACAAGATCGATGTTTACGGAATCCATGCTGGCATTCTGTATATAAATCATTCAAGGTCATATGATCTACGATCACATCCCGTATAATTGATTCCATAATCTTACATACAATTGATGTAAGACTAACAGGCTATAAATTTCCAGGATCTGTCCTAGTACCTTTTTTAAAATAATGTGTAATACACATATCAGTTACGGTGACTCCACTGGACCTTGAACCAACTTCCAAGTATCGGAACATTACTATTATCTTCTTTTGTGAACACACTAGAAAAGAAGTCATTTAAAGTACTTGCCTTATATTCATCTGACACTGCTAAACCATTATTTATTCTTGGTCTTGTGATTGTACATACTTCCAAAACTTTTTAGGATGAGCGTTACAATCTGACGCAACTTTTTTTTCGAATTCGCCCTTTTTTTTTTCTTTTTCTTTTTTCACTTTATTCCTCTTCCTTATATCTTCATATCTCACTACCTTTTTTGGTCAAAAAAATCTTTTATAGCATTTTTTTTTTTTTAACTTTCCCAAGTTTTTTTATCCAACCTTTTGTTTTTTTTTTTATGTTTTTCCCTTTTTTTTGGGAAAAATTTTTATCAATGCATTTAAATAGTGTTCTTTTCATTTTCCCAATTCCACCCCAATCCAAGGGGTATTTCCACCAATTTACATACTCAAATCTTTTTTTAAATTTTCTAGTCACCCTATTAAATCATATCAAATTTCCCCCTTTTTTGGTTTCTTTTTTCCCCTCTATGAAAAAGAAAAAGTGAAAAAAACTTTTTTTGCAACGGGGGGCACTATTTTCAAATCTAAAAATCATCTTTCATTTTTAACCAAAAAAAAAGTCTAATTATTCTCTTTTGATTTGTCTTTTCCTTGTGGTTTTTGCACCACTTGAGTAAGATAAACACCCCTTTAGACCTTATAAAGTGTTATCTCCTCATTTACCATGTCCTTTTCAATCAAAAGGGATATTTAAAATCACGGAAAATACACAAACATAGAACTGTATTTTTTCCCATTTTCAGAGTTTAAATATTTTTTCCCCATCATTTTCGTGGATAAGCAGGATTTTTGTACATGTTTCCAAAAAAACGGGCAAGTTTTTTTTACTTTTCAATTGAACCCAAAATTTCTTAAAAATCCAATTTTTTTGTTCCTTACATTCGTGAGCACAAAAAATATCTCTTAAAAATAAAGGCCCTTTTTTTAAATTTTTTATTAAAACAAATCAAAACCCGGGTTAGCGAATTAAAAATTTATTGAAACTTTAAAAATTTTGGGAATGCCCAGTAAGGGATAAAATCGGGTTTTCCTTCATAAATTAAAAACGGGAAAACTCACCTTTTTTTTTAAAAACCCCAAATTTAGTATATAAAACTTGTATTGAAAAATTTTTGATTTGAAACAACTTAATTTTTTTAAAAATTTTGCATTTTTCTTGTGGGATTTTTTCTCTCTAA
>CM031624.1:45496368-45506368 GCA_018398815.1 Conus ventricosus | reverse complement strand
ACGAAAGAAATTTGTCTAGGTGCAACGCGTAATTTACGATCTTCTAATTAAAATAAAGTCTCATAAATAAATACAAAAAGATGATAACACACAGACATTTTCTCTCTCTCTCTCTCTCTCTCTCTCTCTCTCTCTCTCTCTCTCTCTCTCTCTCACTTTGATATGGGCCTGTGGCCTGTCAAATAAATATTTTGACTTCTGAGTTCTCTCTCTCTCTCATTCACACACACACACACACACACACACACACACACCACACACACACACACACACACACACACACACACAAACACACACACACACCACACACACACACACACACACACACACACCACACACGCACGCACGCACGCACGCGCGCGCGCACTCGCGCGCACGCACGCACGCACGCACGCACGCACGCACGCACGCACGCACCACACACACACACACACACACACACACACACACGTACACATATAACGACAACAACAACAACGCGAGCGCTCACACACACACACACACACACACACACACCACACACACACACACACACACACACACACACACACAGACACACACGTACACACACACACACACACACACACACACACACACACACACACACACCACCACCACCACCACACACGCACGCACGCACGCACCACCACCACCACACACACACACACACACACACACACACACGTACACATACAACGACAACAACAACGCTCTCTCTCTCTCTCTCTCTCTCTCTCTCTCTCTCTCTCTCTCTCTCTCACACACACACACACACACACACACACACACACAACACACACACACACACACACACACACACACCGAATATATCAAGTGATGGTGCAATGTAACAAAATAAAACGGGCTCCAACATTTCTCTCACCTCTGTGCTCTCGCACTGTAGTATACACACAGGAGCTGAACATTGTTTGCCTGCATAATTTGTTTATTTTCCTTCCACATTCAACCGTCTTGTGTTCTTTATGTCTGATGTATCTCTCTTCAAATATGTAAATCGTTCTTTCAGTATCTGCAGTTAGTACTTACATAACATCAGTAATTCACAGAAATGCGATTACAGCTGGTGGGTTGCTGGTTTTGTTTGTTCTAAACGGTTTTCAGTTTCGTCATTGCAGTCGTCAGTACATCATTATTTTCTGTGTGGAAACTAAGCAATGTGTAGTGCACTGGCTATTCTTTAAGTCACTTACAGGATAAACAGAATAGAAACACAATTCAATTCGATGAAGATATTATTAGCTATATAACATAATCAATGACACCACAAACTGGGCAGTTAGCAGTGGTTAGAATATAACCACAAAGCCGTAAACACACACACACACACACACACCACGCACCACCACACACACACACACACACACACACACACACACACACACACACAACACACACACAACACACATTAACACACACACAAGAAAAAGAAAAGAAAAAGAAACACCCGAAGGTGCTGGGGAGGACCCAGAGAAGCACTGTCTTCGCCTGCCTTTAGAGCAGTCCCTTACCACCCTTGGAGGCCTGCGCTTTGTTGACGATGGGTACAGGCACGCGCAGGACACTCCATTAAGATATCAAGGGACATAACTGCTCCTGAACAGAGGTAAATTAGACTACAGGATGCAGCTCATAACAGCCTTAAAGTAGCATCCCCATGGGTGTACCAGCCCGTATTTCATGACTGCAGAGCCTACCGGCGAAAAACACCACCCTCCAGCTGCCGAGCACACCCCACAGACCCAACCACCCTTGCCCACGGACAGATGAAGACGGTGCCACTCTAGACACAGCCAAGCTTTCGCCATACGGTCTTATGTGCCCTCAAGAGAGAATCCAAAGTTGTAGTCTTTCCCACTGTCAACAGGACTTTCCCTGTGGTCAGTGGGTCTTTCCTCACCGTCACTGGACCTTTCTCCAGGGTCAGCCTAGTTAAGGCAAAGAAGAAAAAGAAAACACCCGAAGGTGCTGGGGAGGACCCAGAGAAGCACTGTCTTCGCCTGCCTTTAGAGCAGTCCTGTACCTCCCTTGGAGGCCTGCGCTGTGTTGACGATGGGTACAGGCACGCACAGGACACTCCATTGAGATATCAAGGGACATAACTGCTCCTGAACAGAGGTAAATTAGACTACAGGATGCAGCTCATAACAGCCTTAAAGCAGCATCCCCATGGGTTTTACCAGCCCGTATTTCATGACTGCAGAGCCACCGGCGAAAAAACACCACCCTCCAGCTGCCGAGCACACCCACGACCCAACCACCCTGCCCACGGACAGATGAAGACAGTGCCACTCCAGACACAGCCAAGCTTTCGCCATACGGTCTTATGTGCCACACACCACATACACACACAGACACTCACACATACACACACGCACACACATACATACATGCAAGCACACACGTACGCATGCACGCACGCACACACACGCATACACGCACACGCACGCTCGCATTCTTGCACACACACACACACACACACACACACACTCACACACACACACACACACACACACCACACACACACACACACACACACACGCACGCACGCGCACACACACACACACACACACACACCACACACACACACACACACACACACACACACACCACGAGCACGCGCGCACTACACGTCACAAATGTATACAACTAAACACCAAACTTGTTAAGTTTTTTTTCTTTCTTTCTGCGTACACATGCCAACACTCCTGCGGACACTCCCTGTACAGACAGGCAAGGATTAATCCCATCTACCCAGTAAAGGAGTGGAGTTTTGTGTGTATGGCCGTTATTTTTTTATCCCGATATTAAGGAGCCATACTCCAGCTTCTCTAGATATATTTGTTAAAGCTTTGTGTGGCGCTGCTGCCTCCATGACTCGAACTGTGGGCAATAAGAAGAAATGCATAAATGAATGGTATGATAACAATGCGCTCAAAGAAACGAATCGTCAGACGTTACCTAACATTATTCCGAAGATCAAAAAAGAGCGATGTACAGCATAGAGATAGGTATGTGGATGAAAGGAGACAATACACAGAACTCCTATTTACTAAGAAAAAAAGAATTTGACGATGGAAGGATAATTATACTAAAACAGTGAACCAGCGACCCTAGGGCATTCTGGAAAATTATTAGAACTGTGAACAGAAAAAAATGTAATGCACAGTAATATCTCCATGGACCAGTGGTATGAACATTTCCACAGGATATTTAACATGATGACACCTAGGCTGGCTCAAGAGGAAATCTTAGCCGACGAACCTATGGACGCATCAGATGAGCCTCTTTTTAACGATCCTTATTCTGAAGAGGAAGTTGTATCTAGTATTAATGACCTTAAAGCCGGTAAAAGTTCTGGTACTGATATGATACTTGGTGATATGCTTAAACATGCCAACGAAACAGTAACTGAATTTCTCGTAGAACTTTTCAACAAGATATTCGAACAGGGCATTTTCCCAAAAGAATCGTGTAAATCTATTATTATTCCAATCTACAAAAAAGGGGATGCTAATCTACCCGATAATTACCGTGGTGTAGCGTTAATAAGTGTCGTGAGCAAAGTTTACACATCTATTCTGAATAAGCGACTCTCACGATGGGCAGATAATGAAGGAAAATTAGCAGAGGAACAAGGAGGGTTTAGAGCAGGATATAGTACAATTGATCACATCTTCACTTTATACTCCGTTGTTGAAAAATATTTGGCAAGAAATTCTAAGCTGTATGTAGCTTTCGTCGATTTCAGAAAAGCATTTGATTCTGTTGACAGAAATGTCTTATAGCATGTGTTAAGGAGAAGTGGGATTGATGGAAAATTGTATAAAGCACTTCAAGGAGTCTACGACTCAGTCATTGCACGTGTCAGAGATAAACATTCTTATTCTGATTTTTTTTAATTGTCCCAGGGGAGTAAAACAAGGATGTGTACTTAGCCCAATTATGTTTTCCTTTTTTTGTCAATGAATTAGCCGTAAATTTGACCAGGGAAGGGAAACATGGAGTCCAGATGGTAGCAGGATCTGCAGAGGTATTTCTCTTGCTCTTTGCAGATGATGTGATTTTGCTATCAGATACTGTCATAGGTTTACAGAATCAGTTGACCAATCTAAAAAAAGAAGCGGACAGATTATGCCTAGAAGTAAATCTAGATAAGACTAATGTTATGGTTTTCCGTAAAGGTGGTGATCTTGGAATAAGAGAAAGATGGAAATATGGAAATGAAGAAATTAAATCAACAAACACCTACAAATACTTAGGCTTAATATTTACAACAAAATTAAGTTTGAGTGCTGCCCTTTCAGACATGAGCAGAAAAGGTCAGATGGGTGTTATTGAAATTCAAAAGTCACTAAGGAAACTACATACAATTGATCCTTCTCTATTCTGGAAGCTTTTTGATACCCAGATCGAGCCTATATTGACTTACGCAGCAGAAGTTTGGGGGTTGGAAAATACAGGGTTAATAGAAAAAGTACATACTTTGGCCAGTAAACGATTCCTGGGTGTACTATTACACTCTTCAAACAAAATGATTTATGGAGAAACAGGAAGATATCCATTGTATGTTCGAACAGCAGTAAAATGTGTTAAATACTGGTTGCGAGTGGTAAGATTACCAATTAATAGAATATGTAGGCAAGCCTACGATATGATGTTAATACAATTAGAGGCAGGCAAACACAATTGGGCATCAAAAGTTAGGAACACTCTGGCAGAAAATGGCTTTGGGATAGTCTGGTTGTGTCAGGGTGTTGGCTCCGAAAAGGGGTTTATATCAGAATTTAAGGAAAGACTTGTTTCATGCTACAAACAAAACTGGCACTCCGAAATTGAAAATAATGGTAAATATGAATGGTATCGTTCCTTTAAAATCACGTATGAAGCTGAGAGGTATCTGTCCTTAATAACGAATAAAAAGATGAGAGAAGATGTGGTAAAGTTTAGATGTGCTGCCAAACACTGGTTTATGACCAGTTAACGACGTGCTGACTGCCGAATGTGCGGTCACAATAATGAAAATGAGGTGCACTTTCTTTTCCAATGTTGCTTCTTCTTAGATATTCGCCGAAAATTTTCATTTTTCAAAATGACTCATATTGAGCCTACAGTAGGTGGCATAATAAATCTCTTGTCAACACGTAATGATACAACCATTATTGCCCTTGCTAAATATTTGACTGAAGCTACCAACGCGAGAAAAAAGAAATTAGAACGTTACGACAATAGCATTGTATTCTAATTTGATTTGTTCTGTATTAGTATGTTCTTTTGTAATAGGTGGATGGCCATGTAGTCTCAGTGTGTGTGTGTGCGTGTGTGTGTGTGTATGTGTGTGTGTGTGTGTGTGTGTGTGTGTGTGTGTGTGTGTGTGTGTGTGTGTGTGTGTACGCGCGCGCACGCGCGCGCGCACGCGCGCGCGCGCGCGCGTGTGTGTGTGTGTGTGTGTGTGTGTGTGTGTGTGTGTGTGTGCATGCGCGCATGCACTTGTGCGTGAGTGTTTATGGGACAACGTGAAGGGGAGCGGGGAAGGGAGGGGGGAGGGAGAAGGGCGGTCAGGTGGTCGGGGAACTGTCAGATTAGATGGTGAGGTTGAGAGAAACGGGGAATGGAAGAATGTGAGCTTGCGTTTACTAGTTTTGTTTAGCGTGTAAGGCGAGTGAAGGGAATGGGAACAGTATTTCTGAATTAAGCGGGTGGGAATGGTAGCGTAGGAAAGGATGTTATATACGGAAGTTTTCCGACTGTTTTCCCACGTGTGGGTCAGTCATTGTTATAAATATCTGTACCTTTCTAACAATTTGAGCGATTTGATAAGCCCATTACTTCCTGATACTTTGTTAATTTAATCATTATTTATCTTCCTAATACTATATTTTCATTATACTTCAATGAATCAATGTGTCAAGTCGTATGTGTATCCCTTGCCTTAATGGCTTGTTAAGCTGAAGGCAATAAAGCGTCAAAGCGTCAAGCGTCTCTCTCTCTCTCTCTCTCTCTCTCTCTCTCTCTCTGGCAGAACATTTGGGATCCTCTTCAAATGGCACATAATCATGACCTTGTGGATTTTTTCTTTCTTTCTGCGTACACATGCTGACACTCCTGCGGACACTCCCTGTACAGACAGGCAAGGATTAATCCCTTCTACCCAATAAAGGGAGTGGAGTTTTGTGTGCATGACCGTTTTTTATCCCGCTATTAAGGTAGCCATACTCCAGCTTCGGGGAAACCGCGTGGATTGAAAGTTTGGCTGTAACGAGAGTTATATTGTTTTCACCCGACAGCAAGACAGCAACATGCTGATTTGAGGGATGCGCGTGACAGCACGGTACTTAGTGGTAGTCTCTACAGTCAGGACATGCGGACTGGTGTACGTTCCACTGCGGACTCTTCTGTAGAGGGTCGCGTCCAGTAGCCATCACACACTACCGGTGAGCAGTTACGTCCCTTGACGTCTTGATGGAAAACCGTTTGCGTGCCTACACGCTATGTCAGCACCGCGCAGTCTCAAGAATGGTGCAGGATTGCTCCTGGCTCGTTGATTCGACACTGGAGTACAATACCTCTCCGGGTCCCATTGGCACTTCTGGCTGCATCTTTGTCTGTTCTTATATACATGCAAGACATGGACCCTCACACCAAATCTGAAAACAAGAATCCAAGCAGGCTACGAGCATAGTGGACCCGGACAGTTCTGGCTGCCAAACACAATTTTTGTTGAAAATATGTCCGTGACTGACACTTTTTGTTGATATGAATAGTATTGGATCCACAGTTGAAGATTTGTTTGTAACTTTGTTCATTTGGTGGGAAAAAAACATGATAACATTTTAATTGCTTAGCATTTTCTTCCACTTCTCGTGCTATGTTGTCCCAAGCAGTAAAGAGAATGTCTCTATTGGCATGATTCTTGTCACTTTTCGTGCTATGTTGTCCCAAACAGTAAAGAGAATGTCTCTATTGGCATGATTCTTGTCACTTTTCGTGCTATGTTGTCCCAAACAGTAAAGAGAATGTCTCTATTGGCATGATTCTTGTCACTTTTTGTGCTATGTTGTCCCAAACAGTAAAGAGAATGTCTCTATTGGCATGATTCTTGTCACTTTTCGTGCTATGTTGTCCCAAACAGTAAAGAGAATGTCTCTATTGGCATGATTCTTGTCACTTTTCGTGCTATGTTGTCCCAAACAGTAAAGAGAGAATTTCTCTTTTTTGGCATAAGATTCCTTGTCACTTTTCGTGCAAAACAATTATCTGAGCATCACGGCAGAGATGAGTGTTTTGTCGTCCATGTTGGTAAGAAAGATAACAAGGGCAAAACAATCACAGGAGGAGTTCGGTCCCATCACCCAGACTGCCGGGGAAAGGACAGTTTGCACCACCGGCAAAATCACGGCTCTCATCACACGGGTCGTGCTGTCACGGCACTATGCACGACTTTGGCCATCACCAGTAAATTGGAAAAGAGATGAACCGGAGCAGGTGTTTTTTTTTCCCACGGACGGGCGGCGCACGGCCGGGTCCAGGTCCACTATGCACACAGCCATAGGGTGTTATTGCAATCCACGAAGCATCATACACACCGATCATATCACAAGTGAACATATCACAAGTGAACAAGCGCGCTAAACCACCAAGCAGCCCATCGGACCGTACAAATATCTGCTGGCATCAGCTGGCATCAGTTAGGAAAAGGAAACTACGCTGTTTGCAAAGTGAGACGACTGCAGGCGGAACTCTAAACAAATCTTAAATAAATGTTAGCGAACCGCTCAGAGAAACGTGGACAAACGAGTCACAAGACAAAACACAACGCGTTTCGACCTCTTCAGGCGAGAAACAAACGAATAAAATAACGAAAATTCACTTAGCTTTGATCGCTTCAGATCGCTTCAGAGTTCAGCGCAGGGAAGAAGGCGTTCTTCCTTGTTCAGCAGCTTCCTCCAGTTCTGTGGGTTGTGTGCCGAGGCTGGTCTCCGCAGATGTTTCTTGTCTCCTTGCATGTATTTTGCAGAATTCTCTGTCTGCCTTGCAGTGTTATTATTGCAGAGAATTCTCTGTCTGCCTTGCAGTGTTATTATTGCAGAGAATTCTCTGTCTGCCTTGCAGTGTTATTATTGCAGAGAATTCTCTGTCTGCCTTGCAGTGTTATTATTGCAGAGAATGAACAAGAGCACAACGCTATTCTTTGCGCAAGCTTTTAGTTTATTGCAAATCTTTGTCAAGCAGCTTACAGGCACAGACTAACTTTAACAAGGCAAATTAACTACCAAGCATAACATAAAGAATCTTTGCAGTGTTATTATTTCATTTCCCCTCCTCCATCTCCCTCCGTCAACAGTTCCCTAGAAGATTGTTTTAGGAGATCCATACTTGGCCATACCAACGTAGTTTTCGTTTCCTGATTCATGTTATCAGATCTTCATATGATTATGTATGATACATGATGATTTGACGCACTTGTTGATTGATGAAATAAATCTCGGTAACTGATGTTCAGCATCTTGCGGAACATCTCATTTCTATGACTTGGATTCTTCTGTCCATGTCTGTTGAGGGCCCTTTCTCGCATGTCATGAGGGTCCATGTCTCGCATGTCATGAGGGTCCATGTCTCGCATGTCATGAGGGTCCATGTCGCATGTTGGTCCATTCTCGCATGTCATGAGGGTCCATGTCTCGCATGTCATGAGGGTCCATGTCTCGCATGTCATGAGGGTCCATGTCTCGCATGTCATGAGGGTCCATGTCTCGCATGTCGAGAGGGTCCATGTCTCGCATGTCATGAGGGTTCATGTCTCGCATGAGAACAGGAATATGAAATACGCTGATGCACGCAAGAGTCTGATGGTGTGTTTCATAGGAAGTTCTTGCCCTCCCCATGCAGGTTTTAATCTGGAGAGTGCTGTGGTCGTCTTTGCTGTCCTTATGAGGATTTTTGGTTGGGATCCCTTACTGCTTATGACGGATTCAGAGTAAGTATTTGTTGAACAGATTAAAGCGTCTGACCGTGGACAGTTTTGTCAGATGTAATGAGGGTATGTCTGGCTATCACCTTGGTCTTCTCGTCGTTGACTTTCATTCCAAACCTTGTGATGTATCATACAAACGTTCAAGCATCTCCGCGAGTTCTTGCTCACTGCTCACCTGGCCATCAATATCATCTGATGATTTTTCCTCCAGCACTGACTGTCCTGACATGACTTTAAAGCGTATTGATCATGATGTGTTTTGGGAATCTATTGAAAGGTGAGGGAGACAGAAGTCAGCTCTGTCGAACTCCAATTGGAGTGTGGAATCATTCTCCAGTAGCGTCCTGTAACTGCACTAACTGGTTTGGGGTACAGTTGCTGGATGCTGTTGATAAGCTGCTAGATCTGAATTTTTCCATTACAGCCCACAGTGTCTCTTGCTCCGCCATCGAACGCCTTCTCAAAGTATACTAAAACGTAGTGAAAAATTTCCCTCTGGTAATGGAGCTGGAGGAGAAATTGTGGGACATCAGTTGATTCGACCTTCAGTGTCAAATGGTAGCTTGACACGCTTACACGATTACAGAGTTTGAACAAGATGGCTGCATTCTCTTTTAGATGAATAACTTTTAAGCTTACAGTGAATATGCCTCTGTAGCAAAAAGGACCGAGAGAAGGGGAATGGAAATTTGTTTTGAATGAGATAAGGTCACACAGATTGCTGAGAAAGACAAGTTGTGTGGTATAATCTGCCTGAAAGGCTGATCGCTGAACACTGAGAAAACTTTGAGTGGCCAGATAATACCAGGGATGTTCTACCATCTCAATGGCTGCGTGGTGCATTTTACTGTCCTTATGAAGGTTTTCATGTCATTTAATAATGTATGTATGATCCAAATGAAACACGGAAACACCATTTTGAACTTTCGGAGCTTTGATGCTCCTTCTTCAGCAGTCATATTTTATTTGTCAATAGTGAAAAAAACGCCGTCACGGCACAACGTCACA
>CM031624.1:45488868-45491368 GCA_018398815.1 Conus ventricosus | reverse complement strand
AACCTGCTTCAACGCCCTGCACACCTCCTTTTCAGGCTGCCTTCGGGCGGCCGCCGATAGAACTGAAACAGATCCTGTGATTATTGATTCAGGATTCTGATAGGTGCTTTCGGTGGCTGTCTTGAATTTACGACGTTCAAGTGTGAACAACAAAAAGCCCCCTTCACTTTTCTCACAAGCACTGTCCTGTCTATTGTGTGTTTGTTTGTTGTTTGGTTTTGTTTGTTTGTGTTTGTGTTTGTTGTTTGTTTGTTGTGTGTGTGTTTTGTCCTACCCTACGCACGCACGTCCCCCCACCCCCACCCCCACCCCACGCACGCACGTCCCCCCACCCCCACCCCCACCCCACGCACGCACACTCAAGTCATCCACAAGTTCTTAACTGAAGTTACCCCAAGTCACTTCTAAGTCATCCTCAAGTTCTTACTCAAGTTATTCTCAAGTTGTCCTCAAGTCATCCTTAAGTCATCCCCAAGTCACCCCAAGTCACTTTTAAGTTCTTAACTGAAGTCGTCCTCAAGTCATCCTCAAGTCATCCCCAAGTTAACCTAAGATCATAACTAAGTCATCCTCTAAGTACAACCAAGTTCTTATTCAAGTTATCTTGTCAAAAAAACAATACATTCTATGTTTTTGTCTTAAATAGTAGATGTCTAATATAGTACACACACGCCTCAAAAAACGCGTCATCGCGAGAATATCTTGCTCAGCGTTCTCTGCGCAAGATCGGTCAGCATAGATCTTAATGAAGTTCTTACATCCGAAGCAACCGCATTGATTACAATTCTGGTCTATGGAAATGTCTTTTATAGACTCCATGTCTTTATTTATTGACTTTATCATTTTATAATACGCCATGATCTATTTTTATTAAAAAAATTTAAAATTAAGTTCTTAAAATATTATTCCATCTGAAATGGATCAAAATGATCTTTTGTTGTTGACGGTTCTGGCGTGCTGTTGTCTTCTGTATTTAGCGGTTCAGATTTTTTTGATTGCTTTTGTTTCTGTTGCCATTGTGTATATATTTTATAACCGTAATAACCGCCCCCCACAGCAGCAAGGGCGCCAAAAATGGCAACAGTTTTAAGTTCAATATACCATGAAGACTTTGGTGCTGTAGGCCTTGAATCACATGGAGTTTTTATAGCTGGCATTGAATCAACTTGTTCTGGCGTTGGCGGTGTTATGTTTTCATTATGAGTTATATTCTGTAACATTAATTTTTTTTGTCTGTTCCACTCTGCTAATTTTTTTCCTGCTTTAACACGCCCAGGATGAGGATGCTTTTCACTGGTCTCCACCTGATTCTGCTGATTTTCTGGCTTGGTTACTTTCTCCACCTGATTCAGTGTTTTCTGGTTCTGATGATTTTCTGGCTCGGTCATTTTTAAGGGAAACAAAATCTATATGATTAAAAGTAATTAATCCTGCAATCACCGGCGACAATAATGTTTCCAAATTTGTAATACAGATCACACCCTAGAGACTCTAATGTCTTAGTTAAAACTGATCTTGCGTTAAATCATACGTAAGATCTTGTTCAGAATCAATGGGAGCAAATCTACTAACTAGTTTAGTGTACAAACTAAGAACCGTTTGCCCTACACTTTTTACCATTCTTGATCCCAGTTGCGCTTCATACCTGTTATGATACTTTATAATGTCTTGCGGCGACATCTGTTGAATCTGTTCTATGCTGAATTCATTTCCGAGGTACTGTTTTGTTTTTCCACATGCTGCCAAAGAATACAGCCTTTCATTTTTTGGGCATAATAGCTTGATCATTCATAAGTTCAGGAAGGTTTAGGCTGCTTGTAGCTGTAGTAGCTGTAGTAGATCATCACTGTTCATGTTTTTTATTAATTATAATTATTTTATTTTCTAAAAATGAGCACCGAAAAAACTGTCGCCAACCTTGTATACCATTCTGCTGTTATTGGGGGCTAAGTGTAGGATACTCAATGCTTGGTAAAAGCCTGTTAAAAATAAAACCGCAGATCTTGGCAAACTAGACTTTGAAGACTCGGCAAAGCTGATTGCTATTATTGCAGCTTCATTTGCTACGAAAGATTTTTTAGTTAAGCAAGGAATAATTCCAGACAGTATTAATATGTAAAGTTAAAAAAATACATTCATAAAAATGGCTTCACTCGTAATGATGATAGGCGGCGCTGTGGTTAATGCGCTCGCTTTTAGTGGAAGTAATTACGCATTTAGTGAACTGCGAGATGAAGGCAAGAGAAAAAGACATAACAAAGCTGTGGAGCAACTAGCTGCAGCACAAGATAACTATGAAAAGCAAGAATCGAGCAGTTAGATTTTATTAACGACAAACTGAAAAAACAGGGACATGCAGCTTACACATTTAAAAATGTTGACCAGCAATAAAAGAATATTATCTTGTAACAGGCAAACCAATCGAGACATTGCCCCCACCAAAATTCAGTGACTTTTATCAACCATCAGAAAAAACAAGAGCAGACGTTTATGTCAGACT
>CM031624.1:45458775-45488768 GCA_018398815.1 Conus ventricosus | reverse complement strand
ATTGACAAAAGTATGACTACAAAACTTTAAAACATTCTCTTTTAAAAGTTAGAAATAGAGTTTGTTTTAGAACTTACGCCAATGACATTGACAAACAAAGCACATGACAAGACACGATGATTTCAACATTGGGTCTTCTTCAGGCGAAAAATAAATCACATTTAACATGTGGGACAGTAAAACAAAGAACGAAAAAAGAAGAAAAGAAAATGACTCATCGTTGTGTCCATGCGGTCGGTGGGCGGAAATGACATGGGGCAGGGGGATTATGGGAGAGGAAAACGGAGGGGGGGGGGGGGGGTTTGCGTCGGGGGAGGTTGTGTGTGTGTGTGATATGTATAGGGTTGTGTGTCTAGTTTATTGGGATGGTGTGGTATCTTTGTGTGGTTGTTGGTATGGTGGATTGATAATAATGGTAGGGGAAAGAAGGGGTGGGGGGGGGGGGGGGGGGGAAACTGAGGGGAAAAAAAAGTGGGGGGGGGGGGGGAATTTAAGGGGAAGGATAAACAAATTAGGATGAAATAGATGGAGGGTTGCTGTAACTACTGTATGAAGTGAGTGAAGGGGATGTGGTGGTGGTGTATGTATGTGTGTGTGTATGTGTGTGTGTTGGTAGGGGATTTGCCAACTGATGTGGAGTGGTGGTATGTGTGTTTGGTTATTGTTGGATATTGATGCCTTGGGGGTGTAGTGTGCCCAGTTTGGCATGAGATAGGATTCTTGAGTTGTGCGTTCAAAGCTGTCTACTCTGTGACTGCCAGAGTGCCATAACTTTGGACATGGTCGATGTTGTGTTGGGTGTGGTTGAAGTGTAGGGCGACGGGTTTGGGTCGGTGGTGGCGGATATCAGCCAGGTGTTCAGAGATGCGTGTTTCAAGTGTGCGTGACGTTTCCCCTATGTAGATCTTGCCACACAGCTGGCAGTGGATGGCATATATGATGTTGCGGCTCTGACATGAGAATGTGCGTTTGACTGTGAAGGAGTCTTTGGGGCCCTGTAAGATGGTGTCTGGTTTGGTGAGGGGGCAGATTTTGCAGTTGGGTTAGAGCAGGGGTGAGTACCTGGTGGGTAGCTGTGGTTCTGTTCAAACTGGACCGCACGAGGAGGTCTTTGAGGTTTTTGTCACGTTTGAATGTGATCATGGGTTTGGTATGGAAGGCGGGTTTGTGGTTATGTGCAATGTGCCAATTGGATTGAGGATCCTGCAGATGGGGAGGGTGTGCGGGTGGTAGAGGAGGTAGGCTGTGGGTCTGACTGTCTTGGTTGGATGCTGGGTTTCCCAGAGCAGATGTTCTGGATACAGCGATGGTGCGGCGGAGTGCTGCATTGATGATGGAACTGGGGTATCCGCGGTTGGTGAAAAATTGTGACATTTTGGCTGCTTGTATTGTGAAGTCTTCCTCGCTGGAGCAGGTCTGCGAAGACGGGAAATTGTGAGTATGGGATGCTGTCTTTAGTGTATGGGTTGTGGGAGGATGAGTAGTCTAGGTATGCATGTGCGTCGGTGGGTTTGTAGAAAATGGAGGTTTTGAGTAGGCCTTCTTCAAGGGAGATGGTGATGTCTAGGAAGTTGACTGACTGCGAAATGGTATAGGTGAGTCGGATAGATGGATGGAAGGTCTGGGCAAAGTTGAGGAAGTTGAGGAGGTCTTGTTTTGGCATAGATGTGGCTCCCAGTCCATCATCGATATACCTTTTGTACAGTTCAGGTGTGGGGCCTGTGTATGTGTTGAGTAGGCGGTGTTCCAAGTGTCCATGAAGAGGCAGGCATAGGCTGGTCCCATTTTGGTTCCCATGGCAACACCACTAATTTGTGAGAATGTGTGCTTGTTGAATTGAAATGTGTTCAGGGTGAGGACTAATTCAGCGAGTCTGACCAGTGTGGTGGTGGGAGGGTGTTGTTGGTTGGGGGGCCGTTTGTCAAGGAAAATGTGAGGGCCCTCAGTCCATCAGTGTGTGGGGATGGAGGTGTAGAGTGACACCACGTCAAGTGTGAAGAGGAGGCTGGGTTGAAAAGTGGGGTCTGTGTTGTGCGAGTTAATCATGTTGAGTGTGGGTTGTGTCTTTGAGGTATGGTGGGGAGGCTTTGTACTATGGGTGAAGGAGGAAGTCTAGGTATTGCGAAATGTGTTCAGTGGGGCAGCTGCAGGCTGAAACAATGGGTCTGCCAGGTGTGTTCATTTTGTGTATTTTGGGGAGTAGGTAGAAGGTGGCTGTTTGGTGTCTGTCATAATGAGTGAGTTTGGCTGTAGTGGGTAGATTGTTGAGTCTGATTTCTTCTTTGATTGAGTTAGCAATGAGTTTTTGGTGTTGAGGGAGGGGGTGATGTTGTGAGTGGTGTGTAGAAATTTGTGTTGGACAGTTGTTTTGTGCTTCTGCTATGTATAGTTGTTTGTCCCAAACTACAACTGCACCCCCCTTGTCTGCTGGTTTGATGACAATGTCCTGTCGTTCTCTTAGTGATTTGAGGGCTTTTTGTTGGTTTTGTGACAAGGTTGCAGTGTCGGAAGGTTTGGATTTGATCCGGCTGATGTCTATTTTGCATGTTTTTATGTAGAGTTCAATTCACTGGATTGTTTGAGGGTGGTTGGCGGAGCATTGGGTTTGAAATAGTTGAGTGGAAGGTGTCAGAGTTCTGGGGTGGTGGGGGCCTGGGTATGTTTTCAAGTGCTGCCATCCAACGAAGTTTCCTAATAAAACCTTTCCACATCAATGTGGTTGTGGTAATTGTTGTGGTGGTTGAGTTGGGATGATTTAAGTCCTTTTGTTAAGACTGTCTTTCATCGTCAGAGAGGGGAGGTTGTCAGGGATGCAGTAGACAAGAGGGTGGTGGTGATAAGATGTGGTAGTGGGGTCAGGATTGTGGGTTGTGGAAGCAGAATGGTCCGGGCGAGTAGTTGTTTGTCTGTTTTGTAATTGTGATTAGTTGTTTTGTTTGGTCTGGTTGCAGTGGTTGTAAAATGAGTTGGTTGTGTGTATGGATGAGTTGTCTGAGTTTGGAGGCAGGGGCTGTGGGCATGATGATTGTTGTTTGTTGTTTGAAATGTTGGAGAAGGTTGGAGAGAGATTTCATGGTGAAAACTGAGTGTTTTTTATATGTGCCAACATGAGTTTACGACTGGCCCGGTAGAGAATGGCAGCACTGGAAAACATACCCAGGCCCCCACCACCCCAAAACTCTGAACTTCACTCAACTATTTCAAACCCCAATGCTCCGCCAACCACCCTCAAACAAATCCAGTGAAGTTGAACTCTACATAAACAACATGCAAAATAGACATCAGCCGGATCAATCCAAACCTGTCAGACACTGCAACCTTTCACAAAACCAACAAAAGCCCTCAATCACTAAGAGAACGACAGGACATTGTCATCAAACCAGCAGACTAGGGTGGTGCAGTTGTAGTTTGGGACAAAAACTATACATAGCAGAAGCACAAAAACAACTGTCCAACACAAATTTCTAACACACCACTCACACATCACCCCTCCCTCAACACCAGAAACTCATTGCTAACTCAATCAAAGAAGAAATCAGACTCAACAATCTACCCACTACAGCCAAACTCCTCATTATGACAGACACCAAACAGCCCACCTTCTACCTACTCCCAAAATACACAAAATGAACACACCTGGCAGACCCATTGTTTCAGCTGCAGCTGCCCCACTGAACCATTTCGCAATACCTAGACTTCCTCCTTCAACCCATAGTACAAAGCCTCCCCACATACCTCAAAGACAACCCACACACTCAACATGATTAACTCGCACAACACAGACCCACTTTTCAACCCAGCCTCCTCTTCACACTTGACGTGGTGTCATCTACACCTCCATCCCCACACTGATGGACTGAGGGCCCTCACATTTTTCCTTGACAAACGCCCCCCCAACCAACAACACCTCCCACCACCACACTGGTCAGACTCGCTGAATTAGTCCTCACCTGAACACATTTCAATTCAACAAGCACACATTCTCACAAATTAGTGGTGTTGCCATGGGTACCAAAATGGGACCAGCCTATGCCTGCCTCTTCATGGGACACTTGGAACACGCCTATCAACACATACACAGGCCCCACACCTGAACTGTACAAAAGGTATATCGATGATGGACTGGGAGCCACATCTATGCCAAAACAAGACCTCTCAACTTCTCACTTTGCCAGACCTTCCATCCATCTATCCGACTCACCTACACCATTTCGCAGTCAGTCAACTTCCTAGACATACCATCTCCCTTGAAGAAGGCCTACTCAAAACCTCCATTTTCTACAAACCCACCGACGCACATGCATACCTAGACTACTCATCCTCCCACAACCCATACACTAATGACAGCATCCCATACTCACAATTTCTCCGTCTTCGCAGACTCTGCTCCAGCGAGGAAGACTTTACAATACAAGCAGCCAAAATGTCACAATTTTTCACCAACCGCGGATACCCCAGTTCATCATCAATGCAGCACTCCGCCGCACCATCGCTGTATCCAGAACATCTGCTCTGGAAACCAGCATCCAGCAAGACAGACAGACCCACAGCCTACCTCTCTACCACCCGCACACCCCTCCCCATCTGTAGAATCCTCAAATCCAATTGGCACATTGTACATAACCACAAACCCGCCTTCCATACCAAACCCATGATCACATTCAAACGTGACAAATCCTCAAGACCTCGTGCGGTCCAGTTTGAACAGAACCACAGCTACACACCAGGTACTCACCCCTGCTCTAAACCCAACTGCAAAATCTGCCCCTCACCAAAACCAGACACCATCTTACAGGGCCCCAAAGACTCCTTCACAGTCAAACGCACATTCTCATGTCAGAGCCGCAACATCATATATGCCATCCACTGCCAGCTGTGTGGCAAGATCTACATAGGGGAAACGTCATGCACACTTAAAACACGCATCTCTGAACACCTGGCTGATATCCGCCACCACCGACCCAAACCCGTCGCCCTACACTTCAACCACACCAACACACATCGACCATGTCAAGTTATGGCACTCTGGCAGTCACAGAGTGACAGCTTTGAACGCACAACTCAAGAATCCTATCTCATTGCCAAACTGGGCCACTACACCCCCAAGGCATCAATATCCAACAATAAACCAAACACACATACCCACCACTTCCACATCAGTTGGCAATATCCCTACCAACACAACACACATACACACACACATACATACACCACCACACATCCCCTTCACTCACTTCATACATAGTTACAGCAACCCTCCATCTATTTATCCTAATTTTGTTTTATCCTTCACCTTAAATTCCCCCCCCCCCCCACTTTTTTTTATTTTTTTCCCCTCAGTTCCCCCCCCCCCCCCCCTTCTTTCCCCTTACCATTATTATCAATCCACCATTACCACAACCATCACAAAGATACCACACCATCCCAATAAACTAGACACACAAACCCTATCATATCACACACCACAACACCTCCCCCGACGCAACCCCCCCCCCCTTCCGTTTCCTCTCCCATAATCCCCCTGGCCCCATGTCATTTCGCCCACCGACCGCATGGACGACAACGGATGAGTCATTTTTTCTTTCTTCTTTTTTCGTTCTTTGTTTGTACTGTCCACATGTTAAATGTGATTTATTTTTTCGCCTGAAGAAGACCCAAGTGGTTGAAATGCATCGTGTCTTGTCATGTGCTTTGTTTGTCAATGTCATTGGCGGTAAGTTCTAAACAAACTTATTTCTAACTTTGCTTCGTTCGCCGCCATCAGTCACTCCATTTTGAAATTTTCCTTTTTTAAAAAATTTGTTAAAGTCTTCATTTCAACAAATGCATATCCATGTACAATGTAATGAATGGATCAGCTCTGAAGAAAATCAGCGAAAGCTTTGTAACCAGTAGAAACAGACAAATGCATAAAGTGTCTTTTCCCAGACCCCGAAATAATATGTGACGCAGCATGGGAAAAGGAGGCTAAAGTGCACAATTTTCATTTTGTGTGTGTGTGTGTGTGTGTGTGTGTGTGTGTGTGTGTGTGTGTGTGTGTGTGTGTGTGTGTGTGTGCATTTTATGAAATTTAAATACCTCCAAAATAAAATGCAACTAAAAGAATGGATTTATCTATTTATATTTTTTTTTCTACACGTGTTTAAAGTTTGATACTCTGATCACAACAAAGGGGAGTAATCAAGCTATTTTTACCCGCAGTGGGGAATGGTGGCTACGACTTTAGCCTCCTTTTCCCGTGCTGCATCACATATCTAAAAATCAAGTTTTGAATACTCTGGAGGGATTGCGTGGAATAATTTGTCTTCCTCATTAAAATCATGTCCCTCAAAACAGGCTTTTTGAAAAGCACTAAAAAGAATCTGATGGATACTCTATGCAACAGTTAAAGGTCATATCCTCTCTCTCTCTCTCTTCTCTCTCTCTCTCTCTCTCTCTCTCTCTCTCTCTCTCTCTCTCTAATTACATTTGAAATTATGTTCCAAGACTCGTTTCTTGTTATTTCATATGTTGTGATATGATGTTGTGATATGAGTAATGTACACATGTGTATGGTTGAAGTATATGCTTTTCAAATTTTATTTTCATTTTCCCCCGTTGCATGCGTATGTTTATTTCTTTTTTTTATAAGGGCAAGATGTAAAAAAGTCGACAGCTTATTCTTCAACCTCAATAAAAATAGTTTTGACTTGACTTGACTTGACTTACGCACGCACACATACACACACACACACACACACACACACACACACACACACACACACACGCGCGCGCGCGCGCGCACACACACACATGACAGAGCGTGTTTTCTTGCCGTAGGTAACTTTTGTCATGGATTTCATTCTGCTGTTTCATATCAAGCAAATCTCCTGAACGTGAAGTCGACGTAAGCTTTGTCGTAAGAGGACATCCGACAACAATGTTTTGAGGAAAACAGGAATTGTTGACAGCATTCAGAACAACTTCTACAACCTAAAAAGGATACCGTACAACGCTATCTAGACACACGTGGCGTCTCTTAATCTTTTTGGAAATGCAATGTATTTGAAGACAGAAAGCATAAACTGGTTACAGCATTGAACCGATTCTTTTGTGCAGTGGAGACAAATACAAAAACGAAGCAAGTGCTGATCTCAGTAATTCCGATTTGAAAATTCCATATCGACAAGTGTAGAAGACTCTCTCTCTCTCTCTCTCTCTCTCTCTTCTCTCTCTCTCTCTCTCTCTCTCTCTCTCTCTCTCTCTCCCCGGTGTGTATTCGGAGGTGTTTTAAATAGCTGTGTGGATGAATTTTTTTTAATGACTTGTCAGTTGATTTTAACGCGGAGACAGCCCTGTATGGCCCTTGCGTCGGCTGGGCTATAAGAACATTCCATTACTCTTTATTGACAGACATAAGACAGAGACAGAAAGATAAACAGTCTAGCTTTGACATACAGACTTAACTCCTGTTCAGGATCAAACCAATCACACGCGTATACATCCTAGCGAACAGACTAACCAGCAAGGTGACTTACAACAGCAGTCCACACGTGCGTGATGACACCCTGAAGCATTCGAGTTTCAGGTCCATTTCAGAAAGTGTTTCTTTATTTGGGCCGTACTGGCTCACATGTCGTCGTATCTGGAGCGGCACTCGTCTGTGGGTGATTTCGGACCCTTCGGACGGATGTCATGTCCATGGCAATGAAACACAGGAACAGTATACTTTACAGCTCCCCAAAGACTCCTTCACAGTCAACGCATTCTCATGTCAGAGCCGCAACATCATATATGCCATCCACTGCCAGCTGTGTGGCAAGATCTACATAGGGGAAACGTCATGCACACTTAAAACACGCATCTCTGAACACCTGGCTGATATCCCCACCACCGACCCAAACCCGTCGCCCTACACTTCAACCACACCCAACACAACATCGACCATGTCAAAGTTATGGCACTCTGGCAGTCACAGAGTGACAGCTTTGAACGCACAACTCAAGAATCCTATCTCATTGCCAAACTGGGCACACTACACCCCCAAGGCATCAATATCCAACAATAACCAAACACACATACCCACCACTTCCACATCAGTTGGCAATATCCCCTACCAACACACACACATACACACACACAATACATACACCACCACCACATCCCCTTCACTCACTTCATACAGTAGTTACAGCAACCCTCCATCTATTTAATCCTAATTTTGTTTTATCCTTCACCTTAAATTCCCCCCCCCCCCACTTTTTTTTATTTTTTTCCCCTCAGTTCCCCCCCCCCCCCTTCTTTCCCCTTACCATTATTATCAATCCACCATTACCACAACCATCACAAAGATACCACACCATCCCAATAAACTAGACACACAACCCTATCATATCACACACACACACACCTCCCCCGACGCAACCCCCCCCCCCCCCCTTCCGTTTCCTCTCCCATAATCCCCCTGGCCCCATGTCATTTCCGCCCACCGACCGCATGGACGACAACGGATGAGTCATTTTTCTTTCTTCTTTTTTCGTTCTTTGTTTGTACTGTCCCACATGTTAAATGTGATTTATTTTTTCGCCTGAAGAAGACCCAAGTGGTTGAAATGCATCGTGTCTTGTCATGTGCTTTGTTTGTCAATGTCATTGGCGGTAAGTTCTAAACAAACTCTATTTCTAACTTTGCTTCGTTCGCCGCCATCAGTCACTCCATTTTGAAATTTTCCTTTTAAAAATTCGTTAAAGTCTTCATTTCAACAAATGCATATCCATGTACAATGTAATGAATGGATCAGCTCTGAAGAAAATCAGCGAAAGCTTTGTAACCAGTAGAAATAGACAAATGCATAAAGTGTCTTTTCCCAGACCCCGAAATAATATGTGACGCAGCATGGGAAAAGGAGGCTAAAGTGCACAATTTTCATTTTGTGTGTGTGTGTGTGTGTGTGTGTGTGTGTGTGTGTGTGTGTGTGTGTGTGTGTGTGTGTGTGTGTGCATTTTATGAAATTTAAATACCTCCAAAATAAAATGCAACTAAAAGAATGGATTTATCTATTATATTTTTTTTTCTACACGTGTTTAAAGTTTGATACTCTGATCACAACAAAGGGGAGTAATCAAGCTATTTTTACCCGCAGTGGGGAATGGCTGGCTACGACTTTAGCCTCCTTTTCCCGTGCTGCATCACATATCTAAAAATCAAGTTTTGAATACTCTGGAGGGATTGCGTGGAATAATTTGTCTTCCTCATTAAAATCATGTCCCTCAAAACAGGCTTTTTGAAAAGCACTAAAAAAGAATCTGATGGATACTCTATGCAACAGTTAAAGGTCATATCCTCTCTCTCTCTCTCTCTCTCTTCTCTCTCTCTCTCTCTCTCTCTCCTCTCTCTCTCTCTCTCTCTCTCTAATTACATTTGAAATTATGTTCCAAGACTCGTTTCTTGTTATTTCATATGTTGTGATATGATGTTGTGATATGAGTAATGTACACATGTGTATGGTTGAAGTATATGCTTTTCAAATTTTATTTTCAATTTTCCCCGTTGCATGCTATGTTTATTTCTTTTTTTTATAAGGGCAAGATGTAAAAAAGCTCGACAGCTTATTCTTCAACCCTCAATAAAAATAGTTTTGACTTGACTTGACTTGACTTACGCACGCACACATACACACACACACACACACAACACACACACACACACACACACACCACACACACGCGCGCGCGCGCGCGCGCACACACACACATGACAGAGCGTGTTTTCTTGCCGTAGGTAACTTTTGTCATGGATTTCATTCTGCTGTTTCATATCAAGCAAAATCTCCTGAACGTGAAGTCGACGTAAGCTTTGTCGTAAGAGGACATCCGACAACAATGTTTTGAGGAAAACAGGAATTGTTGACAGCAATCAGAACAACTTCTACAACCTAAAAAGGATACCGTACAACGCTATCTAGACACACGTGGCGTCTCTTAATCTTTTTGGAAATGCAATGTATTTGAAGACAGAAAGCATAAACTGGTTACAGCATTGAACCGATTCTTTTGTGCAGTGGAGACAAATACAAAAACGAAGCAAGTGCTGATCTCAGTAATTCCGATTTGAAAATTCCATATCGACAAGTGTAGAAGACTCTCTCTCTCTCTCTCTCTCTCTCTCTCTCTCTCTCTCTCTCTCTCTCTCTCTCTCTTCTCCTCCCCGGTGTGTATTCGGAGGTGTTTTAAATAGCTGTGTGGATGAATTTTTTTTAATGACTTGTCAGTTGATTTTAACGCGGAGACAGCCCTAGTATGGCCCTTTGCGGTCGGCTGGGCTATAAGCAACATTACCATTACTCTTTATTGACAGACATAAAGACAGAGACAGAAAGATAAACAGTCATAAGCTTTGACAATACAGACTTAACTCCTGTTCAGGATCAAACCAATCACACGCAGTAACATCCTAGCGAACAGACTAACCCAGCAAGGTGACTTACAACAGCAGTCCACACGTGCGGTGATGACCACCCTGAAGACCATATACGAAGTTTTCAGGTCCACTTTCAGAAAGTGATATTCTTTATTTGGGGCCGGTACTGTGGCTACACATGTCGTTCCGTATCTGGTAGGCGGCACTCCGTCTGTGAGGTGATTTCCGGACCCCTTCGAGACGGACGACATGGTCACTGGCTTGCCCATGGCAACGTTGAACAACACTGGGAAGAGGAGAGAACACATTATACAGTGGAGATCACTGTAGAGATCACGTCATACATGAAGGTGGACATGACGTCACTGGTATGTCATTACAACGTTGAACACTAGGGGAAGGGGGACAGAGATGACGTCACACATGAAGGTTGTGATGACGTCACTGTAGAAAACAGGTCAACATGAAGGTGGACATGACGTCACTGCTCTGTGTCATTACAACGTCAAGCAACACTGAGGTGACCAGATAACACGTCGAACATGAAGGTGGACATGATGTCACTGCAGGCGATACTTCATACATGAAGGTGGACATGACGTCCCTGCTCTGTCATTAAAACGTTAAAGAACACTGGGGGCACAGAAAACACGTCATACATGAAGGTGGACATGACGTCACTAGTCTGTCATTACAACGTTGAACAACACTGGGGGCACAGAAAACACGTCATACATGAAGGTGGACATGACGTCACTAGTCTGTCATTACAACGTTGAACAACATTGGGAGCACAGAAAGCACGTCATACATGACTGGGTAAAGGTGGATACAGTGTTACTGATTGAATCCTCATAATGTGGCACCACATTAGGTGGACAGGAAAGTAATCAAACAAGTAGTAAGGGAAAATTGTTATGAAGTGAAGAGGGATATGATGATACTGTTATGTAATTATTGCGCTAAATAATCGTGGAAGTGGGGTGGGGGTGGGGGTGTCATCAAATACGTCAGACTATGCATACAGTTTATGTCACAGAGGCACAAGCAATTTGGAGAAATGAGTGTATGACATCGGTTCGACCTAATTCAAAGCACGTGATACGATAAACTGACCACAGTAAAATGTCACCTATTCAATCAGTTGAACAACAACGTAGACATACATATCAGTTTTCAAAACCAGATGTCTGTTTCAACCAAATGATCGAAGCTTGGACTCCCTCTCTGTTGACCCCTTTTTTCTGGCACCCTCGAGTTCCACTGACCTTAGAGAAAATCAGTTTAGAACAAATCCTCAGCCATCTCAAGAATGTGAAACGGGACAATAAACTTCTCTCCCACGACTATAGAGAGATGCAGTGTGTGCATGTGTCTGTTACAAGTGCCGTTCACTGCTTCATGAAGTCAGAGCGTTTCATCATCCTCATCACCATTTTTATCACTACTACTACTACTGCTACTGCTACTACCACTACTGCTACTACTACTGCTATTGACTATGATGATGATGATGATGATGATGATGATGATAATGCTGATTGTTTCTATTACTATTATTATTATTACTATCATAATTATTGTTATCAATTATCATTGTTATTATTATTATTATCATTGTTATCATTCTTGTGATTATAAGTCCTGTTCTCATTATCATTATTACAATTATCATTATTATTCTTATCGTATCATTGTTATTATTGTATTATTGTTACAATTGCTATCATATATTTTTTTTCCTGCAGTGACAGTGACTTGTGTTTAAGCTGCACCTGCTCTCTTCAGCTGCTTTGAAGGTTCTACGAACCGAAGTACTCAGCTCTTCTCCTCCCAAGTGGGTTCAAGTGTTTTCTCTACCCTTTTTTTATATCCTTTGTGAAAGAACCCAGGCAGTCAAAACTTGTATACAATTGTTATCATTAATATGATTATGATGATGATGACGATTATTAGCATGAGTTGTAACAGAAAGACATGAACCACACAGTGTATTATGAGCTGTAACAGGAAGACAGGCACAACACAATATACAATGAGCTGTAACAAAAAGGCAGGCACCACAGAATGTATTATGAGCTGTAACGGGAAGACAGGAACCATACAATGTACTATGAGCTGTAACAGGAACACATGAACCACACAATGTACTATGAGCTGTAACAAAAAAGACGGGAACCACACAGTGTATTATGAGCTGTAACAGGAAGACAGGCACAACACAATATACAATGAGCTGTAACAAAAAGACAGGCACCACAGAGTGTATTATGAGCTGTAACAGGAAGACAGGAACCATACAATGTACTATGAGCTGTAACAGGAACACAGGAACCACACAATATACAATGAGCTGTAACAAAAAGACAGGCACCACAGAGTGTATTATGAGCTGTAACAAAAGACAGGCACCACACAGTGTGTTATGAGCTGTAACAGGAACACAGGAACCACACAATGTACTATGAGCTGTAACAAAAAGATGGGAACCACACAGTGTGTTATGAGCTGTAACAGGAACACAGGAACAACACAGCCCAGATCAGACTGAAGACATGAGAAGTCCATCTTGAAGGAAAGGTCTGCACAGGCCAACTCTACCCTATGGCACTTCCTGCAGTCAGAGTTCCTGGTCCGTCCAATAGTTTTCATAGTGAGCTGCAGTGCTGAGAGAATTTAGTGAGAGGTTCCTCACACAATGATGTGAAGTTCGTCGGCGACACTCAACAACTTTCAGGACGCTTACCACTTACCTCTTTTGTCACAGCCGTAATAGTTGTCACAGGTGTACTTGCAGGGGTCTTGGCAGGGTCTGCAGCCATATGGAGAAACGCGATACGTTCCCATTTTGCACACTGGGGAATGTACAAAACAAAACAAAACAAATGAAAAAAAAAGAACAAAAAGAAGAAAAAAAATCGGCAGTCACAAACGTTCAGCTAGGTATGCTGACAGTTGATATTCTCTCTCTCTCTCTCTCTCTCTCTCTCTCTCTCTCTCTCTCTCTCTCTCTCTCTCTCTCACACACACACACACACACACACACACACACACACACACACACACACACAAAACACACACACACGTAAGCACACACACAGACACACACATTTCTTTGGGGGGGGGGGGGGGGACAAAGACTACATAGACGGAGTTCAAGAAAGTGATGGTTAAATCACTTTCCACAGTCCCTGATAGCTCTCAATCTGAATGATTTTTCTCTAACTAAACTGATGTGTTCTTGGGTTGATAAAGGAAGAGAACAGCATTTTACGAATCCTGGCTCACTTCGTCCTCAACCAGTTTCGGACGAAGTGACCCAGGATTGGTAAAATGCTGTTCTCTGACAAGTAAGACTTCAATAACCAAAAAATAACGATTATCTACAAACACACATACTGTGTAGGATTATCCGTTTTCAATACTAATTTACTAAACTTGCTTGTCTTTTAAAACTAAGTTATATTTTTGACATAAAATCCGCACACTTATTCTGACTAATTTCTACCTACAAAACTTTGTATAACAGACAGGCCGAAACCTGATCGCTTAATTTACGGCTGGCGTAGACAAGAGGCCTTTGTTCACACAGCGCACGGCCCGCTTACAAACTGCGACCAAAAAATCAATATAACACACCTCGTGAGCCTACTGGGCCCGCGGTGCACTGGGCTAGGTTAAATTGCATCAGCCAATGTTTTGGAACATTCTCGAGTGTCACGTGACACTATCACGTCAAGGCCGCCACGCCAGCAAGACCGGTTTCGCCATTGTTTCCCGGACTACTGCACAAGAAGGTTGTGTTTTGACTGTGCTTCGGTGTGACCCACTGTGTTTAGTTGTGTTTTATTTTAAAATGGCTAACATGTTTATGAAGAACAGGCTCTCACTATTCGAGACCATAAGTTTTACTTTAACTGCATGTTAGAGTATTTGTCGAAAAGAATTAGGTGAAGCATAACTTTGGAAATGAACGACTATCTTAAAGGGTTGTTGGTTCAAGGAAATGAAAGAAATATTGCTGAACAAGATGTAGCCAGTTTTAATACGTGTTTGACTATTGATGAGATGGTTCTTTATCTAATAAATGGCGCTGCATTGTTGAAAGTCGGCCAAAGCAAAACAATTCATCACGCGTTAATTGTTGGGCGCTGGCTTGAAAACAGTCAAGTCATGTTTAAAAAAACAAAAAACGCTACAAACATGGCGTTCATTTTTCAAGACGCAGGTGAACCTGGCTGATTCGTATGCTAGAAAACTCATTCAACTTCTGTGTGTTTTTATAACTATCCTAAATTTCACAAGCTAGGAATCAGTATAAATGAACTGTGTTGCAAACGCCAAACCATATTAAACTTATGCAACAGAATAACGATTTTTGAATGTTCTGGCAAACAAACTAGATAGGGTTAGGCAGACCTTAGTACATCTACCAGTATGGAGAGGAGTAGTGTGTAGCCAGCACTATCTTCATATAATGCTCCAAATATCAACGACGGATGTACTACTACTGGCGATTAGAGCGCCATAAAAGCTCGGCTACAGCAATAACTGCTGTAACTCTGCCAAAGCTAGTTGCAAGCCTGGTTGAGAAAAGAGGAAGCACAGCAGCAAAACTAGGCCAAACGACCCTACTGTGATCGCTTGCCGCCAATGACGTCAGCACCTGCAAAGCTCGGCGGCAAACTAGGCCAAACGACCCTCTGTGATCACTTGACCTGCAAAGCGCACCTGCAAAGCTCAGCGGCAAACTAGGCCAAACGACCCTACTGTGATCACTTGGCTAGTTGATTGAGGTGCGCGCGGGACACAACCTGTTTAGTCACAAAGCAAGAAGTGGCCCTAGTAGTTTCACTTCTTGTTTGTTTGTTGGTGTTTGTGTGTTTTGTCCTGCCCCACGCATGCACACCCCCCCCCCCGCATGCACACCCCCGCCCCACCCTACCCACCCCCACCCATGAATGCACACACTTAAGTCACTTCTAAGTTCTTACTTAAGTCATCCTCAAGTTCTTAATTAAGTTTTTAATTAAAGTTTTAATTAAGTTACTTCAAGTTCTTAATTAAGTTCTTAATTAAGTTCTTAATTAAGTTACCTCAAGATTGTAATTAAGTCGTCCTTTAAGTACAACCAATTTCTTAATCAAGTTATCTTATAATTATCAAAAAAACAATACAATCTATGTTTTTATCTTAAATAGTAGATGTCTAATATAGTACACACACGCCTCAAAAAACGCGTCATCGTTGGGGGATGTCTGCTTAACGCCCTTGGTGTGAGATCGGTTGCATAGATTTTAATGAAGTTCTTACATCCTAAGCAACCGCATTGATTCAATTCTGGTTATGGAAATGTCTTTTATAGACCCTGTCTTTATTTATTGACTTCATCATTTTAAACAAATAATAATCCGCTGTTCTATTTTTATCAAAAAAATTTAAATTTAAGTTCTTAAAATATTATTGCATTTTAAAATGGATCAAATGATTTTTTTGTTATTGGCGGTGCTGGCGTGCTGTTGTCTTCTTCTGTATTTAGCGGTTCAGATTTTTTGGATGCTTTTGTTTTTGTTGCCTTTGGGTTTATATATTTTATAACCGTAATAACCGCCCCCAGCAGCAGCAAGGACGCCAAAAATGGCAACAGTTTTTAAGTTCAATATTCCATGAAGACTTTGGTGCTGTAGACCTTGAATTAATTTGCTCTTGTTCTGGAGCTGGCATTGGGATTAATTTTGGCGTTGGCGTGTTATGTTTTCATTATGAGTTATATTCTGTGATTGTAACTTTAATTTTCTTTGTCTGTTTAACTCTGCTACTCTTTTTCCTGCTGCAACACCCCCCAGGATGCTTTAGCTTTTCACTCGTCACTATCTCTACCTGATTCAGTGTTTTCTGATTCTGCTGATTTTCCAATCGTTATTTTAAAGGGAAATAAAATCTATATGATTAAAAGTAATTAATCCATGATTAACGGCGATAACAATGTTCCAAATCTGTAATATAAATCACAGCTTGAGACTCTAATGACTTTGTTAAAACTGGATCTTGCGTTAAATCATACGTAAGATCTTGTTCAGAATCAATGGGAGCAAATCTACTGACTAGTTTAGTGTACAAACAAAGAACCGTTTGCCAACGCTTTTACCATTCTCGACCCCAGCTGCGCTTAAAACCCTGTTATGATACTTTATAATGTCTTGCGGCGACATCTGTTGAATCTGTTCTATGCTGAATTCAGTTCCGAGGAACTGTTTTGTTTTCCCACATGCTGCCAAAGAATACAAACCTTTCCTTTTTGGGCATAACAGCTTGGTCATCAACTTCTTTTTTGTAAGTCCAAGACTGTGTAGGCCGCTCTGTAGCTTAGCAGATCATCGCTGTTCATGTTTTTTTTTAATTATAATTATTTTATTTTTTAAAATGAGCACCGAAAAAACTATTGCCAACCTTGTATACCTTTTCTGCCGTTATTGGCGGCCTAAGTGTAGGATACTCAATGCTTGGTAAAAGCCTGTTAAAAATAAAAAACCCGCAGATCTTGGCAAACTAGACTTTGAGGATTCAGCAAAGTAATCGCTATTATTGCAGCTTCGTTCGCTACGGAAAGATTTTCTAGTTAAGCAAGGAATAATTCCAGAGAATAAATATGTAAAAAAAATACTTTTATAAAAAAAAGGCTTCACTCGTAATGATGATAGGCGGCGTGTGGTGAATGCGCTGCTTTTAGCGGAAGTAATTACGCGTTTAGTAAATACGGGATGACGGTGAGAGAAAAAGAATAACAAAGCTGTGGAGCAACTAGCCCAGCACAAGATTGCTATGAAAAGCAGAGAATTGAGCAGTTAGATTTTATTAATAACACACTGAAAAAACAGGGACATGCAGCTTACACATTTAAAGATGTTGATCAAGCAATAAAAGAGTATTATCTAGTAACGGGCAAACCAATCCAGACTTTGCCCCCACCAAAATTCAGTGACTTTTATCATCCATCAGAAAAACAAAAGACGCAAGAAATCGCGTTTATTGTCGTTGGTATGACTGTCGTGTATTTTGTTGCGCATTTAAAATCAGCTGAATAAAAATGAACAAATCTATTATTCACCAAAAGGATATTGGAAGGGAAACACAGCAATCAAAAAGCTAAGCCCAAACGCGGGAGTCAGTGAACAAACAGCAAAAGAATGGTTATCTAAAACAAGCGATTTGGCAAATTTATTTACCTGCGCCTAGGAGAATACAGAGACCACACTTTGTCAATACAACTCCAAACGACACCCCTCAAATGGACCTTCTATATTTACCCTCTGATACGATTAGCGAAAAAGATTTAAGTACGCACTCACAGCATTGACATAGCTTCAAGATACAAAGATGCGGAACCATTAACACAAAAGAGTGCTTTTGCTGTTGCTGTTGCCATACAGTGATATACAGCGAGGTCCTTTAACTTACCCTGCATGATTCAAAGTCGATGATGGAAAAGAATTTAAAGGCCAAGTGAATCAATTATTGTTAAAACATAGAGTTACCATTAAAGAGGCATTCCAGGAGTTCACAGATCACAGGCTTTGGTTGAAACTTTAACAAACAGTTAGCCCAAAGATTTTCTCCTACCAGTATCACAGAGGCTTATTGACAATTCTCGCAACACAGAATGGGTTAGAAAAACTGCCCTCGTTTTGCGCGCAATGAATAATGAGAATTTAAAGGGCTAAAACCAGTACAAGCAATCAAAAGAAAAACAATAAATGTTGCTGAAGGAGAGTCTTCATCCAGCAAACTATTACCATTTGGATTGAAAGTAAGGTACCTTTATTTACCGGGGGAAGCAGAAGGGGACACTCGCATCAGGGCAACCGATCCAGTTTGGAGTGTTGACCCGTACGAAATAAAAAGAATTGTAAAGATGAATCCGTCCGTGTATTATTTACGAGAAACTGACACAACAAAACAATCACTCCTCAAAGATCTTTTGTGAAAGAAGAACTGCAGATAATCCCACCAGACACAGTTCCGCTTTAATTAATTGACGGTTCTCCAATGTCCATATGCATATGAAAACTCTGGATTAACAAACACACGTTTTGTGTTTGTTCTATCTAATGACTTCTTTGTTACAACAGTTGTGTTGATCTCATGTAGATTAGATCGTAGTTTTACGTTGTCATGATGAAAAGTCTTATTGCCAAACAATGCTTCTTTGTAGTTGTCATGTGATATGCTCGACTGCACAACACTGCGAGATATTCCTTTTGCTTTCTTAATGGTTTTCTCCTGGCTCGAAATACTGTACATTTTCGACCTTAAACCAACAAACTCCTTGATTACCTTTCCAGATAATTCATCCTTCATCTTTCCTAAAACCTTCTTATTAGTAATTGAATGCAAAGGCGAATCTTTAGGGTAATCAGATGTGTCGTACCATCCCGCATGCCCTTTAGCTACTTCTATTTCCATGTCTTTATAGATGTCTTCAGTAGGGATATCTATAACAAAACTATCTGTATCTGTGTAAAGTACTCTGGACTCTGGATACGAGGGTTTAAAGTAGTCATAAAGAAACTCTAACATTAAAAGCTTTGATAATTCTAAAACGGTAAACCCAATAAATACAGGTTTATCCAATTTGACTTTCTTTTTTTTCATCATTATGCCAAAAAGCTGATCATGAAATCTTCTAAAGTCTTGATAATTTGGTTTTGAAGTCAGCTTAATTGCTTCGTTCTCTTTGGTGACCAATCTAACGTCTTTGCGCTTGTGCGGATTCTCCATAGTCTTTCCAAAACAGCTGTTGTTCATCAGCTTGAAAAAGTCTTTTTCTGAAGCATCTGTGGATTTAGTTCTAAGATCAGTGTTCTTCATGATGTATGGTTTCATGAACTGTTCTTGATCAAAAGCAATTATACGATGAACAGCTGTCAACTTCAAACCATGTCTTAAATAAAATTGTAGAAGTCTGTAATGACAGACATAATTTTTTTTGCCTCGAAGATTAGGCACAAGTTTAGGCGGCTCTGTTTTTGCCATCTGTAGGCTTTCTGCTGCTAATGGATAGTCATTATGCAGGTCATGGAGTTCAGGAGGATATTCTAAGTCAACTTCTAGAATGTATCCGCGCTGTTGACCCGGCGTCAAACTGCCCAACCACTTTAATGCTTTTTGAATATTTTTCGGATTGTCTTCTGTGTACATTTTAAAGTTGCGTAATGGAAGCGATTGCGCCATTGCCCATCCATACAGATTGTTTGCATCTAAATACATGAGATAGTTAGACCTTTTACTTGGATCATAGTCGTCCAAGTATTTGTTGTTTGCTTTACAGTAATGATGCGACGCCATACTAATTCCCCCACGCAATCCGTTTTCAATCATCTGAATCATTGGTAGGTTAGACAATAAATCAATCTGTACTCCAGTAAACTTTAAGAAAGCATCCCAACTCATCCCGGGCGCAGAAATGTAATGCGCGGGATCCAGGCTATAATGTTTCATACAGGTCTTCCTATAATTTTCAAAGACGTCCGCCAACAAACATGTATCTGCCATCAAGTAGGAGTCATGATAGTCTCCATCGTTTTACACTCTAACTTCTGCCACGCATCTTGGGCATGCTGGTAATCAGAATCACTGATGTCCTTTCCTCTAAGACTAGAAAAGAACGCGCCTTTAGGTGGAAGTGTATCTTCGTCAAACCTTTCCCAACTGTTCATGTACTCATAAGGGTAAACGCCCTTTCTAACGAGAGTTGGGTCAAAATATTCTTCCGTTATTGGGCAGGATTTTAAGGACATAGCTAGTGACTCTAATGATCCCATCATGTGCTGCATAGAGTCATAAAAAGACATGTTATTTAAAGTAAACACATTGTACTTTTCTGATGACTGTGCAATGCATGTTATCCTGAAGGAGTCGCCCACTGCTTTCATTATAAGATGAGAGTCGTAACCTCGCAAGTTATGAAAGAATATAGGCAGCTTCCATGTCTTTGGTTCAAACTTTAGTTGAAGATTGCATTTACTGTGTGCTGCTCCTCTGAACTTCCCACTAATGTGATCATGGTCTCTTACTGTTGGATTTGTTGCTTCTTCACTGAGTTCTAAACCACAAATCCAACAATGTGTGGCTGAGTCATACTGTTGTTGGTCTTTAGGCGTCATTATGATTTCAGATAAATTCAGATTATTAGAACAATCATTACGCACTTGCTGCATGCGTTTTAAGAAGTATTCTGCAGCATTAGGCCCTCTATATAATTCTGGTGCTGAATGAGCGCCATCCGACCTGACAATAATGAAGGCAAATGAACAAATCTGATGATTACTCATTAAGACTGTTTTTCGAAGTTTTTGTGGCGCTGGCCCTTCATAAGGAACAATAAGCGACTCGAAGTCTGCGTAAACAATGTATGGAGAATTTTGCATCCGTTTCCAGTTCTTAAAACTAACTTTAGATCCGGGTGGGGCGTAATTAGTTCTGTATTACAGTCAACTGGGCCAATACAATGTTTCTTATGTTCGCTTGCGGCTTGAACAGATGGCATTCTTGTTAAACATTTTCTACAGAATTCTTGTTTGTGCCCATCTTTTGAAGTATGCTGCATTAGTTTACTCATTGTTCGTATCAATGTGTAATGCGGTAGCCCCGCTGGTGAAAACATTAGTAGTAAGTCAACATGATTTTTGTCTGGCTCGCCAATCGTTGGACTGTTCTTGACACTTTAATGGGCTGTAGATTTGTTTCCTCATCCCATGTGTAGACATTAACAGTTATTGGTTTGTTTTGTTCTTCAAACTGATCAATGGAATCCGCGCTAACAGGAAAGGATATTCCACTAAAGTTAAGATCATTGATGTAAGGGCGATAGTTAGACACTCTCTCTGCGTTTTTGCGGACGTGATGCAGCCTCGCGAGAACACACCACATAAAACATTTGTTGTCTGTATTCTTTATGTTTAGAACTGCTTTTTTTGCAACTAATGCTGGGGGCAGCGGAATGTAAGCCTTGCCAACAATCGGCGCATACTTAGACTGTTTTAATCTGATCTCTAAGACTTCACCCTCTGACCAACCAGAGCCTCTCATTTTGGCTTCTTCAGCAGCCACATCAAACTGTGTAAGCAGTTGGTCTGCCCAACCGGGTGTTAAGTCATTATGAGAAAGAATAGTCTGCTGTTTAGTTGAAACCCAAACTTCTAGGTTTTCTTCATTTATTGTTATATAGTCGATTAAAACAGCTAACATTACTTTAACTGGCGGGTCTATTGTTAGTTTACCTGGAACTTGAGAAATTGCATGGGCAACACTTGCCTGTACGCTTGCTGGATTAATGACTTCTAAATCATATCATTTAGTGCTCTTGACAAACGCTCTTCCTTAAGCATTCCTTCAAACAATTCGTCCCGGTCCTTCATATATCTTATCCATGCTGAGTTTCTTTTCTAACTCAAAATATTTATTTAAATCAAAAAAATAATTAATCAATATCGATGGTCTTTTTGTGTTTAGACTCATAAACTAAAGTATAAATACCCTTTGGCGTTGTTAATGTGAGCTTTTAGAGCAGAGTTTAATGTCTCGTTTACTTTTTTTAAGCATTCCTTTTTTATCTGCTCGGTGTCTGGCTGTTGAGAAAAACTTGTCCTCGCCTTTCTTTGAAGATCAAACTTTTGTCTTTTGTAGTCATCAATATCGGCCTGTAAACGATTAAATTCTTCATCCGTGATGTTTGAGTCAGCTAGTGCTTTATTTATTATCAGTTTGAAGGAACTAAGTTTAGCTGTTATTAGTTGAACCATAGCTGTGTGCTTTTGGAGTTTAGTTTTTATTTTTTGCTAGCAGCACCTACGGCAATGAACACAGGCCAGAAAGAGCTAAGGTAAAGCTGCGGGTGCCCTATGCCTGATGCTAAGAGACCAACACTCGTTCCTGCTGATGCGGCGCTTATAGTCGATGCTCCAGTATTAACATAAGTAACAGCATTAAAGGCAGCAGAATACCTTCGTTTGGTTTTGCTGTATTTTGAAAGGTCCTGCTCTAGTTTTTGTAGCATTTGTGTAATTTTGGGTTAATCTAAGGTTTTTAGCCGGGGGTTTCTACTATCTCTTCTCTTGGCGACTCTGGCGCTGTGGGCACATTTGGATAAACCTGAGTAGGCATGCTTTTTTAAAATGAAAAAATAATTTAGTATTCTATTTGGTCTAATCTGTTCTTTGCAATATTCACTGTGTATCAATTAATAAAAACAAATGTACATTAAGTGGTTTATCGGCTTCTTTTTCTTTCTCAATTTGAATGTTTACGTCTTTAACCGTTCTCCCACTTCCATGCAACTGATTATCCTCTGTTGACCTTAGGTCAATCCATAACCCGTATTTTGATGTTAAATAATCATCAAGCCTAACACTGTGAAGGTGTAGATCTTTAGACGCAAGGTCTGCTGTTGGACTTCTACCCCTCCCACCCCCAAACAATTTTCTTATTTCGTCAAAATGATGATAAGGTCTAAGTCCGCTAGCATAGATTTGGTTAGGACTCCCATCAATTGTACATTGCACTTTCGTTATTTTTGGATTAAAAAACTTTTCACTTGCTCTTGCAAATGGTTCTTCATCTTCACACAGCAATAAAATACCTTTAAGCGATTTTGCTGTGACACTAAGATTAAAATTCCATATAGCGTCTGCCCTGCTTTTAGGATATGTTGAATGATGACGCACGTTTTCGTAATATATTACTAATTGTGACTCATATTGTTGCTCAATCAGCCTTGCTAAATTAGAGTTGCTAACAACATCAAACTCTAACGAGATGTCAGAAATGCTGTACTTTGCTTCGGTGTCTGTTGATCTGATAACACGTTTGTAGTCATTAAAAGTTAGTTCGTATGACAATCTGTCTTTTAATGCCCCTTGAAGGTATGGGGCATGCGCTTTTAACAACTCAAAATCTAAAGGAATGGAAAAGCGATTTCCAAACGCATAACTTACAGCTAAAGCCTTTTTGCTGCTTTTAGCACCTGAGGCGAGTTCGGCGCCTATTCTAAGTTTTAGTGCTTCTTCATTGCCGATTCCTTGAAACGCAAGATCTTCCCTTTCATTCGCGGTTAGCCATAGATCAGAATAGGTTAAAAATATGTCTGCATTGTGTAAAGAAAATACTTCTTTCCCTCAAGTTTTATAGAAATTTTCTTAACGTTTTGCCCGCCCTAGTTCTGGACAACTGTTCTGGTTGGGTCTGTTGTTGAAGCGAGTTCTATTTTGAAAGTAAGCCGTGCAGAGCCTGGCACAATCAAATCATTCGCTCCTAGGTCTGGAAATTTTAACAGTAAGAATTTGATCTGCATCAATAGTAGATGGATTATTTGGAACAGTAATATTCCGTTTATTTCCCTTCACGCCATGGGGTTCTTTCAGCTTTCTATTCGGTTCAAGAATTGAGCCATATTCTTGTGCCATTTTTTATAAAACAAAATAAAAAGTTAATTATTTAAAAACATGGCGGGAATTGGAGGTGAAGAAGATTATGTTATTAATGATCTGCAGACAACATGGATGAAATGACTCCTTTAACACAGCATCACTCAACGGCCTCAATGTGGCATGAAATAACAAAACCTAAGGTCATTCATTTTATAAAAGTTTAAATCAAGAACCTCCCCAATTTATAGCCCCTGATGATTTTGAACTAGATGATGAGGACCATTTGTATTTTAAAGACAATCGAGGAAAACGTTTTCAGCTTACAGATAAACGAAACCCATCAAAGTTTGTAGGTTTTGAGTACACTTAACCAAAAACTAAGGCAAAAAGATCTAAATCGCCTTGACATTCCTAAACCAAACCAAAATTAAAGAGGAAAGCAGTTGCTGAACTTCAAAACATGCAACAAGAACTCCCAACAGTTCCCTCCCCAAACATAGAACTTCAAGAGTTTAATTCCAATAGCAAGCAAAACAACAAATGTAATAGAAGAAGCAGAAACCAGTTTTTCAGAAGAAACAGCATTAAAAACAATTAATGATCCCCCAATACCCCCGCAAAAATTAGAGTCTATTATCATGCTGTAAAAAAAATTAGAGACGAATTAACAAAAAAATTTAGCAAAACTGGATAAAATAGATGAGGAATATAGAAAAAGAAAAAGAAAAAACTCGCTGAGGCTGACGACGCCAACTTAGAGCCTGATGTTAAAGAAGAAATAACCCAAAGACTAAATAAACTTGAAAAAGAAAGAGCAGAAATACTAAAAGCAGCGTCTACTAACCGAGACCAAATTACGAACTCAAGTAATCAGAATAAGAGAAACTATCGAAAAAATTTTTATATGAAGACACAACGCTAGCAGAAAGAATAAAAACACTGTTTAGAGAGCAAGGAGTCACATTAGCGAGCGTTATAACGGCCTTAGGATTTGCAATAAGTACACTGGTGATGGCTATTACAGGCGGTGGTGGGAGGCAAAGTTCAGTGCCTCCATCGCCATCTCCTGATAAATCATGGGTAAAAAAAACAGCTTGATCATCTTGCGAGTTTATTAAAAAAATTAGCTGGTAAAGCTATAGACTCTTTGCCAGGTATATTAGGGAGTGTTATTAGCTGGCTTTTGTCTACTGCAAGCAAAGTAGTTGGCTTTATGGCCGAGCACTTATGGGCATTAGTTCTCTTAATAGTTGGGTTACTATTTAGTAAGATAAAGACCAAGTAATCCTAGGGCAGTTAATCCAATAACAAGTGCTGTCTTTTCATATTCATGGTCATCGCGAACAAAGTCCACGTCTTCACAGTCTTTAGGCTTGAACCTCAGGGATTGGATGACTTATTCTTGGATGTTTTTTTATTGTTTGTAGTATTACTGGCCCAGAATTTATGTCGTTTTTCCCAACCTTCTGTTCATTACCTGCTACAAGGATTTCATTATTGTAGTTTATTATTGTGCCTATCTGGAGTCTGAGGTCAGAAGGCAGCATGTATAAACCATGCCAACAGCAAAGTCTACTTTCGATCTTGCGTATTGTAAAACATGTTGGTACCTTTTTATACTTGAAGGTAAATCAACTGTAGAATTAATGGCGTCCTCTAAATTTGCTAAGTATTGTTTTTTTGCATCAAGGCCAGTAGGGAAAAATCAGTTATGCTCGATCTCGCCTGTGCTTGCGAACCTAGCAAACACCAAACGTAAGTACGAATAGAGTCGTTTATTCGTTCTATTCCCGCTCTAGTTAGGCCCTTAGAAGTGTCTAAGATAAATGTTGTCCATGCTGTTTTATGCTCTTGCTCTATGGACCCGAGGTGAACAGCTGTGCCTGAAGAGAAAGATGTGTAAGGAGGATTCCAGTCATACTTATACTTTCTGTGCACGCCCCAAAAATAAGGGGTGCCTAAGCCATGATTGCGGTCCAACTTTTGTCTAAAGTCTGTCTTAACATTAATATTGAATTCGTTACAGATCCTTTCAAAAGCCTTCATGTCTATTATGTTGCTGAATGGATTAAAACGGTTTGTCATTTGGTAATGGCGCTCGCAGTTCAGTCAAAATACGTCTGAAGGTGTAATAAAAATGAAATCTGTACACTGACCTCACCAAAGGATCTGGATGATTTAAATGATTAGCATACGATACTCCACACCCAGTTGTTGCACAAAACACAGCAAAGTTTACTGGTTCTGATAAAACTGCATCGGATGACTGAACCACACTTTCGCGATGTAGTCTTTTTTAATAGGGGGGGTTAAGATATTTGTCCCAAAGGAGTACTCACCTTTTTATGAAAAGTGTCAGTCTGGGTCACAGCAATGTCAAGGGTGTCAGTTGCTATATTTTTTAGATTGTAGTGCGGCCCAACAGAATATTTTGCATCTTGTATATTTGAACGCGCTCATTTTTTTTTGTTTAAAAAAATGTTTGTAACAATAACAACCCAAGACAGTCCTTCGTCTTTAGTACATGCTATTGAGAACGATTGCGGAACCAAAATGGTCGCACTTCATGAAATTTTTTTTCAAAGTCGTAGGGTTTAATTAAGCGAAACCAAGAACAATAATAAGGTTATAAAAGTTGTAAGGCTCAAAGCTATCCAGTTAACAATACCTGATGGTTATTACGGGTTTTGCTCACTAAAAGAAGCAATGAGTAACTTCGGCATTACTCTCAAACTTAACAATGCAAATCTAAAAACAATATTAACATTCAAACCTGAAGAAGCAGATTACTTATTTGATAAAGAGCTAGCTAAAATGTTAGGCTTTGAAGCTGACACTCAGGACACTAAAAGATTTGTTGTACACCAGACAAAACTACTTTTTAAGGGGGAAAATCCGCTCAATCTTGCATTACATTCATTACTCTATGTTCATTTGGACGAGCTAAGCACTGATGAAAACTTATATGATGGAAGTCCCTCAACTGTTTTAAGAGCTCTTCCATCAGGGAAAGCTGCATATTGCGATTATGAAATTATACAATTCCCTAATTTACAGTTTAAAAATTAGCTTGTGGGAACTTCGGATCATTTCGTATAAAAATCACAGACAAAGCGGGGAAAGTTGTGAAATGTGATAACCTGCACATTGTTTTGGAAATAAAAAAAATAAGTTGTACTAAAAAATAATGTCGCGGGGGCCAGAAGAACCGGGAGTTACATTAGCGCCTGTAAGGTGTATAACCTTAGAATTAAAAGACCTTGCAGACGTTGCGGACTTTGAACAGAATGGTAGATAGGCGCTTTGTATGGTTTTGAGTACACTAAAGATGGTGATTATAAACGCAAAAGAGGTTAGCAACAACAAAAAGTTTCCTAAACTAGAACAACTACGCAATGTAGAAGCAAATAATGCTGGTCAGTATGAATATAAAATTAGTTCGAAAACCTGACAGCAAATGGCACTTAGAACCATATTTAGAATGGGACATAAAATTTGAATTCATAAGCCCATTTACATTTTTTAGCCGTCAAAAAAGTTTCAGAAAAGCATTCAACTCTGGCCCTTTACATGTAAGTCTTATGCCGGACGACAATAGTCGGAAAGAGATTGAAAAATCGCCGTATGAGAAAAAACAGTACATCCTCCACAGAAGAGAAACAGTTTTAAAGAAAGCTTCTACAAAATTACAGTTCTTTCCAAGCAGAAAATTAGGAGACACGTTCACAATAATATTTGAAATTTCTGTCTTAAAAGATGAGGAGAGGGATGGGGTTGTGGGCGTTAGTGACATACTTATAAAAGGAATTAATATTAGCTGGCAAAAGTTAGACGTTAAACATCTTAAAGTTACCATAATCGTTCTTCACAATGGTGAGGATATTAAGATCATAACAACAAGCGACAAAATCAATGTTGAATTAAATAGAAACAATTTTACAGAACTGAATTGGATTAATGTTACACATTTAGGCCTCATAGGATTTTATTATACTGAACAGGTTTTGACGGAGAGCATGATAAACATAATAACTGGATTAGATTAAATTCTGTTATAAAACTATGGAGCAGTTAAACTTTATGACAAAAACCCCTCATTGTTCATTAATTTGTGGACAAACTGGTTGTGGAAAAACAATATTTATCCTCAACCTGTTACAAACAGTTTATCGTTATAATTTTGATCATATTGTAATTTTCTGCCCAACACTTAAATGGAACAAAGCATATCATGATAGAAGGTTTATATGGACTGATGATAACATATTTTTAGTTAATCCTAGCAATAAACTGAGTGAGTGTCTAGAACGCTTTTTTATATTGTTTGAGGGAACGCAGACACTATTTATTATAGATGACTGTTCAGCAGAAAGAGACATAGTTAAAAAGAGAAACACTTTGTCAAAACTAGCTTTCAGTGGAAGACATGCTGGGATAAGTGTGTGGATTTTATGCCAAAAATATAACTCGGTTTTAAAAGACTTTAGAGAACAGTTAAAGACTGTAGTTTTATTTCACATGAAAGACATAGATGCATTTGATGAATGTTTGCGTGAAAATGATGTTATTGAAAATGACCAGGAAAAACACAGGATTAAACAAAAACTAAAATCTGAAAAGTTTAGTAAATTAGTATTGAAAACGGATAACCCTACACAGTATGTTTGTTTGTAAAAAAATCGTAATTTTTTGGTTATTGAAGTCTTACTTGTCAGAGAACAGCATTTTACCAATCCTGGGTCACTTCGTCCGAAACTGGTTGAGGACGAAGTGAGCCAGGATTGGTAAAATGCTGTTCTCTAAGGAACTGCAAACGTCAGAATCTGTTACAGTTAAAATACACAACTTTGAAATACAAAACTGACCTCAAAGGCGAAAGGGACAACGAGAAGAAGACCTTCTCCATCGAGCATTCTCGCTAGCTCGATTTATTTCAGCCGACCAGTTGATTTTACATTCTCATTTCTCTTCTCATCGAGTTCTCTTGTTTGTTTCCTGGAGACAACCAGACTACCGAGAGCGTCGTGTTTGCTCATGGAGAAGCGTGTCCTCACCCAGCAGGTCACCAGGATTCGGCAGCAAGCCTGATGATCTCTTCACAGACGAAACACCTGTCGCTGGCTGATCCTGCTGACCTCCCCTTTGACGGAACAATAACGCTAGCAAACGCGTTCACCAGAACAGGATTTATTCTCTGCCCCCTTCTCCTCCACTACAAGTCGGTCGTTTAAAGCTACGTGTTTTAACGGCGATAGATTATGATGTTAGTTCCATTCTCTGTTTGAAAATTGAAGACAAGGGTTCAGTGTCTGTCTGTCCGTCTCTTTCTCTGTGCATGTAATGTGGTGTGTGTGTGTGTGTGTGTGTGTGTGTGTGTGTGTGTGTGTGTGTGTGTGTGTGTGTGTGTGTGTGTGTGTGTGCGCGCGCGTGTGTGTGTGTTTGTGTGATATACTACTTATATATACAGAGAGAGAGAGAGAGAGAGAGAGAGAGAGAGAGAGAGAGAGAGAGAGAGAGAGAGAGAGAGAGAGAGAGTGAACACACACACACACACACACACACACACACACACACACACACACACACACACATACACACACACCAAGACAGAGAGCTCTCACCCCACAGCATCAGCTCACAAAACATGAGCGGTGTGGATTCTTGCCTTCTTTTAACTAAACGAATGTGTCGTCCAGTCATGACGCTCTTACACCGTGCCGTGTAGTCTGAAACAGTATGACATCACAGCAGTTAATGACGTATCCGGAAACCACACACAAACATACACACACACACGCACGCACGCACACGCACGCACGCACGCACGCACGCACACACACACACACACACACACACACACACACACACACACACACACACACACACAGAGAAAACCACAACACACATTCACATACAGAGAGAGAGAGAGAGAGAGAGAGAGAGAGAGAGAGAGAGAGAGAGAGAGAGAGAGAAGAGCAGACAGACAGACAGACAGACAGACGGACAGACAGACAGACACACTCACAGACACAGACAGACAGACAGACAGACAGACAGACAAGCACACGCACACGCACACGAAAGTAGCTGCTTACCCGTGAAAAGACTTGTGCTATACGAGGGCAACTGATGACAAAGACGGCCATCAACAAGCACGTCCACCCCCGTCAA
>CM031624.1:45441275-45453775 GCA_018398815.1 Conus ventricosus | reverse complement strand
TGACTTTATGTCACATTGTAATATTGATATTACTGATATACCAGAATTTCCTGCGGTACCTACAATGCCTCCTTGGGAGCACCTAAATGCTTCTTTTGATTACAAATACACTTCGATAAAGAAAAGTGATAATGTAAATATTTTAACAACTGAAGTTCGTGGACATTTAGAAAACAGCTATCCAAATCATTTAAAAGTGTTTACAGATGGGTCTGTAATGGAATCCTCTGACTGTGGTTCTGGTTTTATTATACCAACTTTAAATGTCAGGAAATCATATTATTTAGGAAAGGGGTTTTCAATCTATACCTCAGAATTATATGCAATACTGAAGGCTTTGACTTACATATGTGATACACCAATTGCTTTCTATACAATTTTACTTTGTGTTGATTCCAAATCTGTTTTACAATCACTAGAGCGTTGGGACTGCAAAGCTAGAAAAGATTTGCTTTTTGAAATAAAACATCTACTGCATTGTGTCATAACTCTAGCCATAAGAATTGATTTTTGTTGGGTCCCATCTCACTGTGGTATAAAGTGAAATGAAATAGCAGACAGTCTTGCAAAAGAAGGAGCAAATAGAAATGCTGAAAATTTTTTAAACAGTCCCTTAGATTTATCCGCTTGTGAATTAATCCAAATCATGGAAAAGTATATACATAAGAAGAATTTAAGTGAAAAAAATGTCTAGTTTACCATCGTGTCCCAGGCACATTGTCAGATTAATTCATAAGTTAAGGCTGAATACTTGGAACACTAAATATTCTCATGGTATTACTTGTGTCTGCAGAGAAAACATTTCTATACATCATATTTTATTTGAATGCTCAGTGTTGACCACGCTCTATCAGGCGAAAGGTATTGAGATGACAAACTTTGGTAATGTTAGTACTGTCTTATATGGTTCCCATGTTGCTGAAATTACCATGGTTATTTCGCAGTCACCGGTTGCACAATTTTTATAAAGATCAATACTAGGTTATTTCACGTATGTAAGCATGCACATATCAGATGTGGGTTGAAAGTACTCACGTGGATGATAAATTTAAGTGTGGAGGGTTTTTTTTTTGGTTTTTTTTTTAAATAAGTGTCTAATATCATCTGGCGATGAAAAGACATTAAATAAACCACTGAACTGAACTGAGCCTACAGTGACGACATAAGCAGGAGTGAAGTGTCCAGAGCCTACAGTGATGACATAAGCAGGAGTGAAGTGTTCAGACCCTACAGTGATGTCATAAGCAGGAGTGCAGTGTCCAGAGCCTACAGTGATGACAGGCAGGAGTGAAGTGTCCAGAGCCTACAGTGATGACAGACAGGAAGTGCAGTGTCCAGAGCCTACAGTGATGGCATAAGCAGGAGTGCAGTGTCCAGAGCCTGCAGTGATGACAGACAGGAGTGCAGTGTTCAAAGCCTACAGTGATGACATAAGCAGGAGTGAAGTGTCCAGAGCCTACAGTGATGACATAAGCACGAGTGAAGTGTTCAGAGCCTACAGTGATGACAGGCAGGAGTGCAGTGTCCAGAGCCTACAGTGATGACATAAGCAGGAGTGAAGTGTCCAGAGCCTACAGTGATGACATAAGCAGAAGTGCAGTGTCCAGAGCCTACAGTGATGACATAAGCAGGAGTGAAGTGTTCAGACCCTACAGTGATGACATAAGCAGGAGTGCAGTGACCAGAGCCTACAGTGATGACAGGCAGGAGTGCAGTGTCCAAAGCCTACAGTGATGACATAAGCAGGAGTGAAGTGTCCAGAGCCTACAGTGATGACATAAGCAGGAGTGAAGGGTTCAGAGCCTACAGTGATGACAGGCAGGAGTGCAGTGTCTAGAGCCTACAGTGATGACATAAGCAGGAGTGAAGGGTTCAGAGCCTACAGTGATGACAGGCAGGAGTGCAGTGTCCAGAGCCTACAGTGATGACATAGACAGGAGTGCAGTTGGGTAAAGGTCCCCAATCCTCCCAATTCGGACCATCTCACCAATCCTCAAATTGGGATTGTGACTATCCAATCCATCGCACCAAATCCTCAAATTTGGATTGTGACTATCCCATTCATCTCACCAGTCCTCAAATTAGGATTGTGACTATCCCATCCATAGCACCAATCCCCAAATTTGGATTGTGACTATCCCATCCATCGCACCTGTTTGGCTAGTATACTTACCATGTCAGACCGTAGAATTCAACGGCAGTTAGTTAGCTCTGAGAGGCCGAATTTTTTGTGGCTAAGACTATCACGTGACGCCCACCCTACTTCCGCCAAGGAAAGAAAGCCGGTGCCAATTTCCTGTTCCTCATTCAGCGAAGCATTTGCGCAAGGTAACCCTGAGAACCATAGCGCTAGAGTGGAAAGTGAGGGGGGGGAGGGGCATTAGAGTCTGACATGGTAAGTATACTAGCCAAACATGGAGTATAATACAAACTCCCCATTTTGGCGTCATATACTATACCATGTCAGACCGCAGCAGAATTTAAAGGAATTGGAGGAGGGCCGAGTGCCCTAATGGTTCTTGGGGTTAGAAGGCGGAATAGTGTTGGCTGCGTTAGCCGCAACGAAAGAAATCCCTTTAGAACCATCAGCCCTTGTCATGCGGATATCCCTTAAACAAAAGTTTATGAAGGGATTTTCCGAACGCCAGTAGGCTGCCTCCAGGAGGTGGCGCAAGGGGACAGAGTGCTGGAACGCTGCAGAAGTGGCCAGCGCTCTGACCTCATGAGCCCGAGGAGATAAGACGGGGAGATCCTTATATGCCTGGGGATAAGCAGATCTGACCATCTTGGAAAGCCACCTAGATATAGTAGAGATGTCTTTACGATGATGGGGTTGATGGCTATAAGGAGACGCCTCTGGGAGGAATGCCTGGGGCGCGAGCAATCCCAGTTGTATCTCAGACACCTAGAAGGGCACAAATCCATGCCCCCCCCCCCCCCGCTTTCCCCTTTCCCCCAAGATATCCGCGAGTGAGCGGATGACGAGGGAGGGAGAGGCTGTGCCCAGTTCCTGATTCTTAGCTAAGAATTCGGAAGAAACTTGAGAGAGACAGAACCGTCTCTGTGGAAGGCAATGTCTCTGGGGTCCCCATTAAGGGCATGAATTTCGCTGCGCCTCCTGGCCGAGGCAAGGGAGAGAAGAAATGTGGTCGTGAGAGAACGGAGGTCAAAGGGAATGGTGACGATAGGCTCGAAAGGGGTTTTCTGAGAGCTTCAAGGACAATGAAGAGGTCCCATAGGGGACCCGCCTAGGGGACTGTGACTCACGTAGAGCCACCCCCTAGAAATCTCTCTGAGAAGGAAGTCATTCTCAAAAGAGGGGCCGCCGAGTTGGCGAATAGTGGTACAGATAGCTGACCTGTAGCCCCGAATGGGGCTAGCAGAGAGCTTTAGGGAAGAGAATAGGTGGGATAGGAAGTTGCCTAACTGGATATCGGAAGGACGATCATGGAGAACAGAATTATCTGAGCACCAGGAGACCCATCTCACTCAACGGTTATCGTAGAGAGACTCGTGCCGGCTCTGTGAGAGGCCGTAGCTAAGTTCCGAAGGTCTTGCGGGGCCCCTGCCACATAGTGTATGTCTAGGACGGACTGGGATCTGTCCAATTGGGAGGGAGGGGCAAATGTTCGCAACTGGGTCGGGACTAAAGTCAGGCGTGCAGGCGGAGCATCTGGGGGTTGGAGTGGGGGCGACCCGAGCGAGGCTGTCTGAGCATGTCCCAAAGTGTGCCAAACTGGAGAGGGGAACATGGGAGAGAGACTTTAGGTCCAGGAAGCAGGACTGGGTTGGCCACCATGGGGCGATGAGGATGAGCCTGGGTCTTTCCAGTCTTTCTTTCCTGATCACCTTGTGGAGGATCGAGAATGGAATGAAGGCGATGCTATGAGGCCCGACCAGGGAAGGGAGAGAGCGTCGATTGCATACGCTTGGGGGTCGCAGACGGGAGAGATATATACTGGAAGACGGTGGCTGAATCGGGTGGCAAAGAGGTCGGTCATGGGCCTGAACCAATGTCTCTATACCGAGAGGAGGGTTAGCCTGCTGAGGGTCCAATCCGTGTGGAGGAGGGACTTGGACCGACTGTGGGAGTCTGCTAGGATATTGTGGGTTCCCGCTACATGCCTCGCGTGGAGAGTGATTCCCCGCGAGTGGCACCAGTGGAGGAGGGCCTCTGTTCAGAAAGAGAGGCTGAAGGAGCGAGGGCCCCCCACACTCCCCTTGTTGATATAACATACCACCGAAGTGTTGTCCGTGAACAGGAGAACAAGTCGGTGAGAAACCTGGGGTTGGAAGTGGAGGAAGGCAAGCCCGAGTTGAAAGCGTCTGTGCAGAGTTCCAGAGGTTGGGTTGGGAGGGAGATGGGAACCCCGGGGGTCAGGGTGAAAGAGTCGAGCCACTCGTCCGTGGCCCATTGGAACCAAGGGCCCAGGGGGATGGACTGATCCCAGCGGTCGGAGGTTTGAGACCATCGACGACGGAACTCCCTTTGAAGTTGGCACTTGGGGACCCTGCCTAGGGGAATGAGGGACGAGAGGGACTCCATCATCCCTAGGAGGGAGGTAAGGGTTCTGGCAGGGGTGTGGGTGAATAGGTGGAGGCGGGAGATGAGGTCCAAAATGCAGGTGGACCTCGCTGGAGTCTGGGAGACCATCATGGAGAGTGTGTCGAATCTCATACCCAGAAAGGAGAATTGTTGACTGGGGATGAGTTCGCACTTGTTGGGTTGGTGACAAACCCTAGCTTGGAACAGAGGTGCAGAAGATGGTTAGTGTGGGATTGACACCGGGCCCAAGAGGGAGCCAGGATGAGCCAGTCGTCGAGATACACCAGAAGACGGATGTCTTCTTGTCTTGCCAGGGAGGCCATCTCCCTGACCACCTTCGTGAAAAGGAAGGGTGCCTGGGAGAGGCTGAAGGGGAGCGCTTTGAACTGGAACAACCGATCCTGCCAGACGAACCGTAGGTATCGTCTGTGAGATGGGTGTATAAGAATCTGAAAATAAGCATCCTTCAGATCTATTGAGGTTGCCCAGTCCTGGTGGTGGATGGAATCTCTGATCTGGGTCGGAGTGTCCATCTTGAACTTGGTGGCCCTGAGGAACTTGTTGAGGGGAGAGAGGTCGAGGATGGGCCTCCACCCTCCTGATGGCTTGGGGATGACAAAGAGGTGGGAGTAGAACCCTGGGTTGGGATTGGGAATCTCCATGATGGCCCCCTTCTGGAGGAGTTCGGCGACTTCCTGGCGAAGAGCCTCCTCTTGGGCAGGGGAGGTATGGCTGGGAGAGGGAGGGGGAGAACGCATCAGAGGAGGGCGTTTTTGGGCCCAAGCAGACGGAACCCCTCCTCTAGGACCGCTGCTATCCATGGGTTGAGGCCCATACGTCTCCACTGGTGGGCATGGCGGATAGGCTGCCCGTCAGAGGGGCCAAGGGCAGGGGTCGGAGGGACCCTGGAGGCGAAGGGGCGGGTGGGAAGGGCGATTGAGTGGTAGCGGTCTGAGTTCTCCCTGCTCCAGCTCCCCCGTAGGAAGGTCCTCCAGTCACCTCTTGGGCTGTCCTTGACGGCCAAAACGAAACTTCTGCTTGGGAAGGTTCGTGTTAGGCCGAGAAGGGGGAGCAGAGCGCTGGGCGGGCTGTGCAGTGCGGGATGGGGCCTGCTTCCGATAATGCTGGGGTCTGGCGAGGTGAGGAGAGGAACGAAAGGAGGGTCTGGGAGGGCGAGGCTGACGAGGGGTGTTAGGCCTGGCCGCATATGAGGCTGCTTCTTTACGCTCTTCAGCTGAATAAGCGATAAAGGCAGCCGAATAGTCGCCGAAGAGCGACTGCTGCTGACCCAAAATGTACCGCAGGGCCGCCTTAGGCTCCGGGGACAGATTAGCCTTCGAAAGGAAGGAATTTCTGCAGGCCAATAAACAATTAAAATGGCTCCTGGCTGCGCTGTCCGCCGCAGCCGAAGGGTGAATCGAGATCCTGTTGACCAGGATTCGCATCATGGGGTCCCTGAAGAACCGTAAGTCAGTCTCATAGTGTGTCTCAGAGGCCTGAGCGTCGAGGACATGGAGACTGAGTCGTCCTCCTCCGGCCAGATCTCCTCCACACGCTACGTGAGCATGTCAAAAAATACATGACCAGCAGTGACGTGTTGGATCCCCGATCTGGCTATGCGGTCCCATTCCACTAGGGTCTTGAGTGAGATCGAAGTGGCAGTGGGAGGAACCGAATGGGGGATCAACCGGTTGTCGGCAGGAAAATGGCAATTTCCCTGGCTGCAGGTTGTCTTTGGCAAACAGGGAGGAGATGTGGGGCCGTCAGGGGTCCCTGAGGAACGTGCCTGCAGGGGCCGCCTCCGGGGCCGAGAGGGATTCCTTCCCTGGGAGGGACGACCTGCGCACCCCTGCATAGAGTTGCCGGACACTCCCAAATGGAAGACAGGATCTGTGGGGTGACTAGTCTGGGGCGAGCACGCTTGGCTGGAGTGGCCGGAGCGAATTAACACTAAAAAGAACTTGTCTGAGGATGGGGACTCCCTCAAGACAAGATCAGGGCGCCACTGCTCAATAGCAGACAGGTCACACGATGAAGAAAAGGAGTCTTCCTCAACCTCAATCCTCAAGATCGGGAGTGTCAGGTTCCTGGAAAGGTTGCGAAGAACTGTCTAGAGGAGGCAAAGACAGGGGTGCGTGAGGGTCCCGCCCTAGCTGGGAAGTAGTACGACGTGAGGGCGGTCCTTGGTGGCTCCATGATCGGCGACCGGACAAAGGGGGGGGGGGGGGGGGGGGGGGGGGGGGGGGGGGGGGGGGGGGGGGGGGGGGGGGGGGGGGGGGGGGGGGGGTCCATCCTGCCGATCGGACAGCACCTGAGAGGGAGGCGGACCGAGGTCGAACCAGCGTGAGGAGGCTGGATGCCACGGGCGACTATGGAGCTGATGCAGGTCTGCTCGAAGCCACTGGTCCCTCTGAGTGGCATAGAGCCACTGGTCCCTCTGAGTGGCATAGAGCCACGGTCCCTCTGAGTGGCATAGAGCCACTGGTCCCTCTGAGTGGCATAGAGCCACTGGTCCCTCTGAGTGGCATAGAGCCACTGGTCCCTCTGAGTGGCTTAGAGCCACTGGTCCCCATGGAGAAAAATGGGCTGTGGCAAAATTTCCATGGGGGCCAGGGTAACCTGAAACACCGGGGGGGGGGGGGGGGGGTTACGAGAGAGTGTGTCCTGTCGCACCCCCCCCCCTCCCCCGCATAGAGCACTGCCGCATACACTGGTGGGATCCGTATAAGACTCCTGTGGATTAGGGGGAGCAGTGGAGAGCACGGCAACCGAGCCCCCTATCCGCCTGCCTACGGATTGGTGTGGCTGCGGTAGCGTGATCACACCAAGGTCCAGATCGGACAGGTTGCCCCTGGTCCCACTGGTAGATCCTCCCCCCAGAGGAACGGGACTGTGGACGTTGCTCAAGTGAGGAACGGAATAAGTCTGCTCCCCAACGTCCTGTACCCCAAGGGGAAATGTCGACAATCGATCGGGGTATATTGAATGCCGGGAGTCCGGGTGACACAGGTCCGGGCATGGCGGTGCCTGCGGCTGCGACCCAGAGTTCTCAAGTCACTCCCATCAGTTCCTGAGGCATGCACTGATGTGATCTTCTGTGGATGCAAAAAGCAGTGCACTAGTTCCTGGTGCAAGCGCAGAGCAGCCAGTCTTCCTTGCACAGTAGCATGCAAGTGCAGTGACACCACAACAAATGAAACTAAGTGTATGAGTCGAGGATGGGCCTCCACCCTCCTGATGGCTTGGGGATGACAAAGAGGTGGGAGTAGAACCCTGGGTTGGGATTGGGAATCTCCATGATGGCCCCCTTCTGGAGGAGTTCGGCGACTTCCTGGCGAAGAGCCTCCTCTTGGGCAGGGGAGTATGGCTGGGAGAGGGAGGGGGAGAACGCATCAGAGGAGGGCGTTTTTGGGCCCAAGGCAGACGGAACCCAAGTGTATGAGTTCTAGACAATGTTTCAGCGATTGTGACGTAAATGATGAGCAAAAATAATGACTATAATTTTTAAAGATCCGTTTGGCTGCTTGAATCAAACATTACAATAAGATGGAAGAACTCACTAAAGAAAGCAAAAACGACTGAAATTATTGGAGAAGTACCAATAGATTTGATTTACTTACATTGACCCATTGACTTTAACTACAAACTCCAAGTCTTATCATTATTCTTCTCCCTTTCTTTCAATCCCTCCTCCCCCCCCCCCCCCCCCCCCCCCCCCCCCTCATTGATTCCCCACTCCCTCTTGAAAGTACAGAAACAGCTATTTTTGACAGGTTGTGAATGTTTTGTTTTTAATGGTAAAGAAGTATTGACTATAAATAACTCAAAGAGTGCTTGAGTGCTCTCTCTCTCTCTCTCCCTCTCTCTCTCTCTCTCTCTCTCTCTCTCTCTCTCTCCTCTCCTCTCTCTCTCTCTCTCTCTTTCACCTATTTCGTAAAACAAAAAAGAACAAATGTTTTTGTTTCTAATTAACAGATTGTTTTGTTACTTAAGGCAAGGTAAGGAGAGAAGTGAACTGTGGCTCAGTTTTGATTTTGTTTGTAACTGCTGTCATGTTGTACTGGCTTGTTTTGTTTATTTATGATTAAAACATTGGCTGAATATGTTAAAAAAGGAATAAGTTTTTTTTTTTCTCCTTTTAAACATAAGCTATAACAATAATTAGTCAATACCAAACTTTTTGTGGCTCAAACAATGGAAGTTTGGTTACAGAATCCTTATGTCAGTGCTTATGGCAGCCATTTTGAATATTTAATTTTTAGTGCAAAAACTACGCTTTTGCGAGATTGTCAGCCAACAAAACTGAAAAGAGCGTGGTCACATTCTTTAGAATCAGTTGTCTGACAATTTCTAACATCGTTTGCCACCCACTTTTTATTTTGGCCTTTTTTGTGAAATCTGTCCTAGTCTACAATCGCCGAAAGCTACAATACAATAACGCGCAAGAGGTAAAAACTAGCGCACAACGGAACCTCCAGCACAGGCGTGTCAAGAGGCCGTGAGAGGGACGCTCGATCGAACGTGAAGTAAAATAATAATAAATGGCACACGACACAGTAGAGTCGAAAGACAATAAATGATAGTACCTCAAGCAAGAGAAGCGTCAAAATAAAATAATAAAACGCACGCGTAAGCCTCACGCGACAATAATACCCAGGGTTTAGCGCAACCCACAACAGAACAAACAAAGAAGGCAAACACAGGCAATCTTTACAAAAAACAGAAGTATAGGCGAGACAGAGCAAGAAATCCTGTTCTTGTCAGGTGGAAGGCCGAAGCTGAAAGAGGAACAGAAACTGGGACCGGCTTTCTTTCCTTGGCGGAAGAAGGGTGGGCGTCACGTGATAGTCTTATTATTGCATTAGCCACAAAAAAATCGGCCTTTCAGAGCTAACTAACTGCCGTTGCTACGGTCTGACATGGTATAGAATATGACGCCAAACCACAAATTGGGATTGTGACTATCCCATCCATCGCACCAATCCTCAAATTGGGATTGTGACTATCCCATCCATCGCACCAATCCTCAAATTGGGATTGTGACTATCCCATCCATCGCACCAATCCTCAAATTGGGATTGTGACTATCCCATCCATCGCACCAATCCTCAAATTGGGATTGTGACTATCCCATCCATCGCACCAATCCTCAAATTGGGATTGTGACCATCCCATCACCAGTCCTTTTTTTTCGTGATGTGCGATAGAATCCTGAAACTTTTCTGGAGACTTTGTATGTATGTATGCACGCATGCATGCACACGCGTACGTGCACGCTGGTGTGTGTGCGTGCGTGCGTGCGTGCGTGCATGTGTGCGTGGTGTGTGTGCGCATAGATAGACAGATAGACAGATAGATGGACAGGTAGACAGACAGACAGACAGACAGACAGACAGATAGACAGATAGACACACGTATGGATATTGATCTAGATAATGATAATGATATTTTCTTTCAAATTCCAACTCTAAAGAGGTTTCAAATTGGGGACAGACAGACATATAGATATTGATCTAGACAATCATAATGGAAAATATTGTTTCAAGTTCCTACTCTAAAGAGGTTTCAAACTGGGGTGACTGCAGCCAAACGAAGGAAAAACAACAACAAAACAAACAGAATGCATTTGGACCTCGTTGGTCTTCATCAGGGAAGACAAATAACATTCCAGGGAAACGAGGGACGAAGAGACAGTCACTTATCTCTTCGAGCTGGATGTAGAAAGGCTAGCGAATGGAAGGGGAGATAGCGCAGGTTGAAATAATAATAATAATAATAATAATAATAATAATAATAATAATAATAATAATAATAATAATAATATAATGAATATGATGATGATGATGAAGATATAATAATAATAATAATAATAATAAATAATAATAATAATAATAATAAATAATAATAATAATAATAATAATGATATTAATAATAATAATAATGATCATAATATTAACAACAATGATAATGACAATAATATTAATGATAATAATAACAATAATAATAGTTGTAACAATGATAACAACAATGAGAAGAACAACAATGGCAAGAAGAAGAAGAAGAAGAAGAAGAAGAAGAAGAAGAAGAAGAAGAAGAACAACAACAACAACAACAACAACAAGAAGAATGATTATAATAATAATAGTAATAATCATCATCACCATCATCATCATAATGATAATAATAGTAATAGTAATTAAATAATTATAATAATAATGTTAACAATGGTAGTAACAATGACAATAATAATGATAATCATAATGATAATATTAATGATGATGATGATGATGATGATAATATAACAATAATATGAATAGATAATAACAATAACAACAACAAAAGTAGTATAATAATAGCATGATGATGACAATAATAATGATAATGATGATGATGATGATGATGATAATAATATAATAAATAATAATAATAATAATAATAATAATAATAATAATAATAATAAATAATAATAATAATACAATAATAACAATAATAATAATAATAGAATTAATAATGATAATGATAATAATAACGATGATAACAAGAATACAATTATCATCGTAATCATAATGATAACAATGATATAACGACTAACCGGATTTACACAGGTCACTCAGCTAGGAATAGCCCTTACTTGGAGCTTTCGACAGTCTGTCTTCTTCAGCGGTGGTGTGGCTACTGGTGAACTGGAGTTCAGTGCACACGACCACGGTCGAACCCTGGTCATGTGACTGAACAATGAGGGTGTTGTACCCCGATGACAACGTGTATCTGCCCCGGTCCCGGCCCACGCTGATCTATTGTCACGGTCGAGAACGCTGATGTTTTCATAATCGAGCTGATGTTGCTGGGCGTGTAGATGGGCACAATGATAATGACAATGATAATAACAATGAGAAAAACATAATAGTAATCATCATAATGATTTGATAATAACAAATAATAAAAAAAATAAATAACAATGATAATAACAATAATAAAAATAACAACAGCAAAAACAACAACCATAATAATAACGATGTTAATGATAACAACAACAACAACAACAATACTACTACTACTATTACTACTACAACTAACAATAATGAAAAATGAATACACCTCGTAGTTTCACCCCCTGTTATCAGATATCTTCCACATGCCCACTTTAATGCCTGCCATGGCACTCACATCTCGCAGCGGAGATTTGCATCTCCTGGAATGTGTACTGGTACTCCAGGTCCACCGTCCAGTAGGTGGAGTACTGCCCCTTGGGAAGGGCGCCAGTGGCAATGCAGTTGGCGCGACGGTCAATGGTGGGGAAGAAATACCGCCTTTGTCGGCATTGGCAGCAGAGCAAGGCCAGGCCATTTTCGAATTGTAGTTGCTGCTCTGCTCTGCCTTTTTGTTGAAAGCCACGTTTTCTGTAAAACAAACAATCAACAAAAAAACAACAAAAAAACAAAAAAGACCAAGAAACAAAAGCGAAAGTAGTGTTTGTTTGTTTTGAAACGTTCAGCGGTTTGACCCTGACAGAGAGAGAGAAGAGAGAGAGAGAGGGGGGGGGGGGGGGGGGGGGGGGGGGGGGGGGAAAAAGAAGAGGACGCGGAGGGGGGGGAGAGAGGGGGGAAGGAGGGAGGGGGGGGGGGGGAGAGGGTGGGAGGAGAGGAGAGGGGGAGGGAGGGAGAGAGAGGGGAGAAGAGAGGGAGGAGAGGGGGAGAAAAGGGAGGGTGAGAGAGAGAGAGAGAGAGAGAGAAGTGGAGGTGGAGTGTGTGGGTGGGTGTGTGTGTGTGTGTGTGTGTGTGTGTGTGGGGTGGTGTGTGTGTGTGTGTGTGTGTGTGTGTGTCGTGCGTTACGTGAATATGCGCGCGCGCGCGCGCGTGTCATTGGAACGTTTTTCATAATTGTCTGTATTGGAATGTAAACCACACCTGTTTAACCAGAAGGATAACAAGTGAGTTCCGTTAGCTAAAACACA
>CM031624.1:45426050-45436050 GCA_018398815.1 Conus ventricosus | reverse complement strand
ACACGTTACACACAGCATGCACTTTCCCCGAAGATGGTGTATGGCTGCCTTAATGGGGGATAAAAAAAAGGTCATACACACAAAGCTACACTGCCTGTCTATACAGGGAGTGTCCACAGGAGTATCAGTCTGCGTACGCAGAAAGAAAGAAAGACTGAACGTGTGGCCGAACCATGGTAGCCACATTTGTCACTCTGTCACATTTGGGTTTTTGTTGCTTTTGTTGTTGTTGTTGTTTTTCTAAATCACGTATTTCCGATGGTTTTTCTGACCACCAAATTCAGCATCGTCCAGTATCAGACTTTGGGTCCAAAGAACTAGATTTACAGCTTTAATGAATGGTGAAGGGGAATTTTTGTGGCTGATTTTCGAAGATTATAACACACCACCAGGAACGTCAGCTGACCACAAACATGGCCTGAAAATTCAAGAACTTCCACAAGATCGGTGAACCTTCTTCCAACTGCAATAGAATAAACCTCTATTTTTTGGTACACCTGGGGTTTTTTGTTGTTGTTGTTGCTTTTTTTGCATGCATTTTTAAGAGAGAGAGAGAGAGAGAGAGAGAGAGAGAGAGAGAGAGAGAGAGAGAGAGAGAGAGAGATTATATCTAATGTTACCCTCTCAAACCTTCAGATATATTCTCTTTTGTGCTTATGAACATTCTTAGATATGCACAATATATATTCTTTTATTTCAGTTTATTTTATTTTTGTATTTACTTATTCACCTATGTATTCATTTGCTATTTATCTACTCATATTCGTTTATTTTATGAAATGGTTTTGGCGAGAGAACGGCATTTACCACATAGTTTCTAATTCTCGTGAGACGAAAAGTGATTCGTTGTCTCATACTGTTTGTGGTGTCTGCCTTGTATCACTCAGCTGAGTGAGGGAGCGCTTGTTTGCATGAGAAATGTGAGTAGGTGAAGTGATACACGAAGGCCTATTCAGTGCATAGTGAACTGGGCCTCATAGCCACTATTGTGTGTGAAGTGAGCTGAGCTCAGTGTCCTTCTTTGTTATAGATGACCGCACATTTGGACGCGGGATTCAAACACTTCCTACTGCTGGCATGCACTCTTATGAGAGAAAACGTGGTGCAGTTAGAGTCAATTGATAAAATCTGAATGAAATTTTATAAACAAACTCTTCATTTCTGCCTTCCCATTGTTGGGGGAGTTGCCTGAGTGGTTCATCAATATTTCCTAGTCAACAAACACACACACGCACACACACACACACACACACACACACACACACACACACACACACACACACCACACACACACACACACACACACACACACACATATATATATATATAGATATAGATATAGATCTATAGATATATGTATATAAAATTATATATATATAATATATATATATATATATATATATATATATATATATAAAGAGAGAGAGAGAGAGAGAGGAGAGAGAGGAGAGAGAGAGAGAGATTTCTAAAAAAGATATCTTTTTGTCTCCCTTCCGGGCACTGGAGGATTAGTCCCCAGAATAGTTGTCATGTTTATAACCTGGGCCCATTAATGAAGGTGTGTGTATATCTATGGAATTGGCAGTGTGATGCATTTGTTTATTCATTTAGTAAAAACGATTTTTCAAAAAAGAGATGCATTTGTTTATTCATTTAGTAAAAACGATTTTTCAAAAAAGACAAGTAGTTATTACACTGTCACTTCTGCTGCAGTGTTGGTAGTTTTCTGGTGCCTGAGACATTGTTAATTTGTTCTTGCTTTCAGACAGTTTTCTGACTGTCTGTTTTATCAACACGTGCACGTACACACTCAGACAGATTCTAATAAGCCACAAACTGCGAAGACAACATGTGGTGATTTGCAATACATATTTACAGATAAAAAACAGCGTAAAGGTTGGACGTTTTGTCGGATAAAAAAGTACACTTTTGTTTTTACAGGATACATACTGATGCCTCACAAATTAGATTTTGCTTTCTATGTATGTCGAACAATAAATCCACCCAGTGGACATGTGACATTTTTGAGTTTCATTGTCCACTGGCCAAGATTCGATGCCTCTGACTCTTGGATTGGTGTCTTTGCTTCTAAATGTGGGCAAAAAATGGTCAAGCTGAAGTCGCCAAACTCTAGAAATGTTCCATTCCTCTTTCCAGACAGCGTATTGCTATCTAGAGCTAATCACAATGAGATGCATGATGAAAAGACAACCAGCCGTCTCCCAGTATCAATAGCATACAATTGCCTGCGAGGTCAAAGCACTGATACGCTTAAGGTTGTATTCTCTTTTCATCTGAACAGTTTGAAACCACAGGAAGTTGGACATCAACGGTGGAACTGTTCAGAGTCTGTGTGGCCTGAACTCTACAGACATTTCCCCTGTGACTTCAGGGCTGACTGTGTGGATTATGAAGATGAAGCACATTGTCCTTACATTCTGAACGATGCACGATCAAAATATGTTAGTATCCTTTCTTTATGCTGTTTACAAGATAATCTCTCCAAATAAATGAGTCTGTTTCGGCCATATCCGACAGTCGTCACTCAACAGAACAACAAAACAATCCACAAAAAGCTTCAAACATGGACTCCACGAAAACTGTTTTCACATAAAATACTCTCTCTCTCTCTCTCTCTCTCTCTCTCTCTCCTCTCTTCTCTCTCTCTCTCTCTCTCTCTCTCTCTCTCTCTCTCTCTCTCTCTCTCTCTCTCTCTCTCTCACACACACACACACACACACACACACACACACACACACACACACACACACACACACACACACACACACACACACACACACACACAAGTGATGACCCTCCAACCATTCCTACCTCCTCAAAGACATACAGAGGTATGCCCATGCATATACCTGTGGACATATGTGTGGAAAGACTGGTCGGTATGCAGTGTTTTAGCTCCTAGATGGTTTAAAGCAATTGATACACAAAGAAGAAGAAGGAGAAGAAGATGATGATGATGATCATATGAGCACACAAGTGCAATTTCCCACAGCAGTACTTAACCCTCTTTGCGTTGACATTGATATACAATAAAACCACTCAGTTGACGTGTGGGTAAGCCAACTTCCTCCACCTTTCACTTCCCCACATCATGTGACACATCCCTGACAATGCAACCACTTTTTACCTTGTTCTCCCTCCCCCTCCCACTTCACGCTTCCCCACCCCCACCCCCACATGTGTGAGTGCATGTGGATCTAGCACAATATCATCACATCATCAGACGCGGCTCTAAAACACAAACACATGTGCTGGCAACAATGGTCAGTGCAGAGCAGACTGAAATCCAAAGTATCCAAGGTTTTGACTGAAATCTGTTGTACATATATTTGCCACCTCTAGTGAGCATTCTTTATTACATGCTGTAATACACACGTATTTTGGTTTTGACCCCTAGATGATGAGACTACCACGAAATGATGAGCGATAAAATTCTGTTTATGGCCAAAACCGTCACAATTAATTTTTGCTGACGAGTCTGAATCAGCTGACGAATCTGGTCAGACAATTTGAAAGGCTCTGTTTTCACCACGGCCTTTGAGATGGTCCTTAAAAGCTGCTGTGGAGGATTTCATATATTAACTTTCTAACGCCGTCTTTTTCCACTCCTTTATATCCCATCTCTTCCCCTGTGTGTGTGTGTGTGTGTGTGTGTGTGTGTGTGTGTGTGTGTGTGTGTGTGTGTGTGTGTGTGTGTGTGTGTGTGTGTGTGTGTGTGTGTGTGTGTGTGTGTGTGTGTGTGGGGTGTGTGTGCGTGCATCGCTTTGATACCAGCCCCTTTTTCACAATGAAGCAGAAACGAATTGCTCATGAAGGGACATTTTGACATGGTCTGATGTGCTTGCAAGAACGGAAATCTAATCGGATTTTATGTATTAATTTTCCATTTCAGCATTAATCAAATAGACAAAGTAACCAGCCGTCGTGGCGAAGTGGTTAGCGTTGCGGACTCCCGGCTGGGAGGTCGTGGGTTCGAATCCCATCAGAGTCATGTGCGTTTTTCTGCCCCGACCGGCTCCTACCCCGAGTTGAGTTTGCTGCGAACTCAGTTGGGAAGACTGGGACCACAAAAGTCGAGTTTCATCCACTTAATGGATGCGTTTCTGAGAGTGTTGCTCAAATTTCCTGACCAACACTGCAGGTGCCTGTATCTCTCGGGCCTGGTTGACGCCGGGATATATCATGAAAGGAAGCATAGAGTACAGCCCTGTTATGTGGTCTCAGACTGAAATGGAAATCCGTAGCATCATCTTAATCATCCTCATTCTCATCAATCAGCATTTTAAAAAAAGTCTCAAATTCTGTGGCCCTTCATGGCCTGCTCTCATGATGACCTCAGTTTCGGTGTCCTCTCCACGTCTGTGGCTTTGGTTTGGCTCCGTCGGGGTCACCGGTATCGGTGAGTCCATGGGGGCTGTCGTTGGACGGACGTGGTGGCGCCCTCTGGAGGGAGAGCTCACTCACGCCGGCTCCGCGACTAAGCAATTATTGTCGTCAGTAGGGGGCTCAGTAGGTGGTGTCCTGCGTATGTTAGACCAGAACAGGGGCCACTGAACACCACCGAAGTGACTCGGCGGCAGTGCAGTGTCTCCTCCGGTGGGTTGCCTCTCGACGACTTGACATTGACTGCTCCCTGTGGATTGCAGGTGCCGGGGCTGCGGCGGGGCCGGCCGGGCTGTGGCTGTGGACGAGGTGTCGGAATGAGCGGCGTGGGTGCACTGCCTCTGAGGTGGCGCAGAGGTTGGGGGAAAAAAAGACAAAGTATCAATACAGTACATTGAACTGAGAAAAAAACCCATTGTAATTGCCATGAACACAGTCAGTAGCTTTGCTGTGAAAACAAAATAAGCCTATCCTATACGAGCATATATGATAGTTCTTTTACCCTCAAGGGGAGAGAACATGTCAGATCAATGTTTTTCGGAAAGGTGGCTATTTAAGTAGAAAGGAATGTTGGTTCTTTGGTGATAAGCAATTAGAGGTTGTACATTCTTACAAATACATGGGCGTTACTTTTTCAGCAAAGCTCAGTTTTGATGTTGCTACTGGCCACGATCATTGCATTCGCGGTAAAAAATAAAATAAAATGTAAAAAAAGAAGCTACCATAGAAATTCTGAAAGTGTTAAGAAAACTCAGCTGCTTTTCACCTACGCTGTTCTTTAGGATTTTTGATGCTCAGGTTGTTCCTTCTTTTTTATAAGAGTGTAACTATGGGGGTTCAAGCAACGAGAATCTATCGAAAAACTTCACCTGCAGGCCTGTAAACTATTGCTGAACGTTCCTCCATTTACCCCCTATGATATGGTATATGGAGAATTGGGGCGTGTTCCGTTATATATCACTTCAGCAACGAGATGTATTCAGTTCTAGTTCAGACTACGCAGGCAACCACTGACAAGGTACTCCAGAAAAGCCTATGATATGCTTTTTGATTTACAGAATAGAAACAAAAAGATGCAAAATTGGGTCACACATATTAAAACACTGCTTTGTTCAAACGGTTTTGGGTATGTCTGGATGTTTGGAGAGGTAGGCGACGAGAAACACCTTATACAGATATTCAAAGAACGCCTACAAAACCACTATACCACTCATTTAAAAGCATCTTTGAACGTGAAAAGTGTTTTGAATTGATTAATAACAGGCTATCTAAAACTGCCCTCGTGCGTTTTAGAACAGGCGTTTCGAGCATGAATAGCCATGTTTCCGCTTTTTCGGCAATATGTCAACCTGGCTGTCCCCTCTGCCAGGCGGACGATGAGGACGAATTCCATAAACTATTCGAATGCCAACAATATAGTGACCTAAGAGCTAAGCATTACGTTCAAAGTGCGGGGACCAATCTTACCAAACATGAACAATGCACAAGGATTTGGAGTAGTAGCCTTGATACTCAACTGAATTCCTCTTGTTGGCTTTGAAACGCAGAGCAAGGTTTGTTTTATGAATACATTTTTCTGCCAATATTGCGGTTGATATGGGATTTCTGGCAATGTGTGAATGCTCTGTTTGTTTCTCTCGTCTTCAATTTAATAGTTGCTTGCCGTTCCCCTCACTGTAACGGGACACAGGCATATACGCAATAAAACATTTGGCTGCCTCTCTCTCTCTCTCTCTCTCTCTCTCTCTCTCTCTCTCTCTCTCTCTCTCTCTCTCTCTCTCTCTCTCTCTCTCTCTCTCTCTCTCTCTCTCTCTCTCTCTCTCTCTCTCTCAAAGAAACTGAAGCGTCTTCCCCCGCCGTTTTTAACATTAAAACGATAAACAAGCTTGCACAATACATGTATCTGCGCTATCCTGCAGAGGAAAATACCCACCTCAGATGATACTGCGGTAGAAAAGCCAAGTGCTTGAAAGCAGCGATCTATGTAAAAAAAAAAATAATAATAATAAAATAAGAAAGCACACATTGCAGGAGTTTTCTGACGCACAATTAGAACAAGCAATGCTTTATATGTTCATTCTATGAAGAGCATTAGAAAACAAAAATGCCCTGCCATTTTTCTTCCACTTTCTTTCCTTTTTTCACTTTTATTTTTCCAGATTTTTCTGCAAAGAGTGCCGTGGTTTGACAAATTCCTTAACATTGCAGGGGCCTGTGAGAAGCGAGGGGCGCAGCTTCTCAGTCTTGATGATCCTCGACAATGGCATGCCATTCTTGAAGCTCTTTATTTCAGCCGTTACGAACAAATTTTATGGGTTGATCTCCGTCGTACTCTGGTCACTATGCGCCTGAAAGACATCTACACAAGGAACATGTACGTTAAAAAAAAAAAAACCGACCATCAATTCATTCATCCTTCGATAAATCAATCGATCTAATTTATTATGTATGCATGCATGTATGTATGAATGCATGTATGTATGTATGTGTGTATGTGTGCATGTGTGTGTTTATGTATGTGTCTGTCTGTCTGTCTGTCTGTCTGTCTGTCTGTCTGTCTGTCTGCTCTCTCTCTCTCTCTCTCTCTCTCTCTCTCTCTCTCTCTCTCTCTCTCTCTCTCTCTCTCTCTCTCTCTCTCTCTCTCAGTCTACCTGTCTGTCTGTCTGTTGATCGATTGGTCTGTGAATGTGTGAACAAACAATTGCTTCCATGTGTGTGTGTGTGGGGGGGGGGGGAATGGGTGGGTGGGGGGCGTGCGTGCGTGATTGCGTGCATGTGTGCGTGCGTGCATGCGCGTGCACGTGTGGGCGCTTGTGTGTGTGTGTGTGTGTGTGTGTGTGTGTGTGTGTGTGTGTGTGTGTGTGTGTGTGTGTGTGTGTGTGTGTGTGTGTGTGTGTGTTGGAGAAAAGATAAAGAGGGAGAAAACACACAGAGACAAATAAAGAGGAAAAGAGAGGTGGAAAGAATGGCAGACGATGGTTTGCATGTGGAAGTGAGATGGGGTGAGGATGTAGAGGGGGGGGGGGGGGTCTTGTGGATATAGATCAGCATAGACAATGCCATGTGAATATCTTTACAGGCAGGCATGTGTTGATAGTGGCGATGGTCGTGTGGCAAATGTTTTATATTGTGACTATGCAGACGGGATGTGAATATAAAAATGATGGAATGGAGGGAACAGGGAGAGGTGTGCGTGTGTAGAGGGATGGAGAGGGGATGGGGTGAGAAACAAAGGATGCAAGAAGTACTGCGGAATGAAATGAATAGGGTCAAGCTTGAAACAACTGAAAATGAAAAAGTCAGTCGAGGAAAATGAGGTCATCAGACATCACTGAACACCACCAAAGTGACTCGGCAGCAGTGCCGCGTCTCGTATTGTGGGTTGTCTCATACGACGTGACACCGACTGCTCCCTGCGGATTGCCAGCGGCGAGTTGTGGATAGGCCAGGTGGGGTGCAGAATTAAGCAGGGAGCCAGAATGTCAGCCGGTATGTGAGCTGGAATGGGAAATGGCAAGGAGACGGGACACACACACACACACACACACACACACACACACACACACACACACACACACACACACACACACACATAGATATACATATATATATATATATATTTTTTTTTTCCCCCATTCACCCACTCAAGCACATACTGGTAGTTAGACAGAATTATCTACCACTGTAGATATGAATGCTTGTTTCCCCCTATTTCTTCAATCTAAGACATAAGAGCAAGCTTTGTTTATAATTGAATATTTCTTGCAGTCATTGCAACACCAAGCTGCTCTGTAAGCTGCTGGAATGGTGCTCGGTACTTATCCTTGGAATTTATTAGTTCATTGTATTTTAGTCCCTTGCGGATTCATTCCAAGAACTGGCCCTCAGCACTTGTGTCTTAAGAGGTTATCTTTTTATATTTTCTACTTTTCACAAGAAAGTGTAGCTTCTTTTGCTCTTTCATCATTTTCATTTGCTTCTTAGGTGGCACGTTTGGTTGGTTTTTTGAAAACTCAACAAACATACTACGGTATTGCACACCAGCTTTTTCTGGGATAGCATTCTTCTTAAAACCGAAAAGGCAGAGGAGTCAAATTACCACTTTCCGCGGTCACTGAGGAGAAACAATCAGGTTTCGAAATATCGGTATCTGACCAGGAGTTATGTGTTAGTGGGTTTTCTCCCCATTGGAGACTGTCTCCCTCTTGGAGACTATAAGCTTGCTGAAGGCTCATTTTGAGAAGCATTTATTTCATTTTTCCCATTCACCCACTCAAGCACATACTGTTAGTTAGACAGAATTATCTACCACTGTAGACATGAATGCTTGTTTCTCCCTATTTTTTCAATCTAAGACATAAGAGCAAGCTTTGTTTATAATTGAATATTTCTTGCAGTCATTGCAACACCAAGCTGCTCTGTAAGCTGCTGGAATGGTGCTCGGTACTTATCCTTGGAATTTATTAGTTCATTGTAATTTAGTCCCTTGCGGATTCATTCCAAGAACTGGCCCTCAGCACGTGTGTCTTAAGGGGTTATCTTTTTATATTTTCTACTTTTCACAAGAATATGTAGCTTCTTTTGCTCTTTCATCATTTTCATTTGCTTCTTAGGTGGCACGTTTGGTTGGTTTTTTGAAAACTCGACAAACATACTACGGCATTGCACACCAGCTTTTTCTGGGATAGCATTCTTCTTAAAACCGAAAGGCAGAGGAGTCAAATTACCACTTTCCGTGGTCACTGAGGAGAAACAATCAGGTTTCGAAATATCGGTATCTGACCAGCCCGGGTGAAGACACGCACGCACAGAGGTCGACACGCACGCACGCACGCACACACAACACACACACACACTCACATTGTTTAAAGTTTGAATATGTCCTGGTCCATAACTGTCATTGGTGTACGCTACACTGCAATGTGTCCACACAGCTGGATTTCTATGCCATGAAAAACTGCAGTAAATTGGTAAGAAGGATATATAGCTTGCTGAAGGCTCATTTTGAGAAGCATTTATTTCATTTTTCCCATTCACCACTCAAGCACATACTGTTAGTTAGACAGAATTATCTACCACTGTAGATATGAATGCTTGTTTCCCCATATTTCTTCAATCTAAGACATAAGAGCAAGCTTTGTTTATAATTGAATATATATATATATATATATATATATATATATATATTATATATATATATATATATATATTTCACACACACACACACACACACACACACACACACATAAATACACACATATACACAGACACATACACACAACACAGCGCAGGCCTCCAAGGGTGGTACAGGACTGCTCTAAAGGCAGGTGAAGACAGTGCGTCTCTGGGTCCTCCCCAACACCTTTGGGTGTTTCTTTTTCTTCTTTGCCATAACTAGGCTGACCCTGGAGAAAGGTCCAGTGATGGTGAAGAAAGACCCACTGACCACAGGGAAAGTCCTTTTGACAGTGGGAAAGACAACAACTTTGGATTCTCTCTTGAGGGCACAAAAGACCGTGTGGCGAAAGCTTGGCTGTGTCTGGAGTGGCACTGTCTTCATCTGTCCGTGGGCAGGGGTGGTTGGGTCTGTGGGGTG
>CM031624.1:45366050-45423550 GCA_018398815.1 Conus ventricosus | reverse complement strand
ACCTTAACCAATCTTTTCATCGATCTGACAAAACTTATACGAACAGGGGTAACGTTTGCTTGAAGACCGACTAAAACACGTCTGTGCGACAGTCTGAGAGGAAACTCAGTTCTTACAATTTTTGTCGACAGGTATGCAAACACCTGGAAGTGGGGAAGTGGCGCTATAGCCTATTATACGCATCGGTCCTTTCTTCTCAGTCCAGGTGACTGTTCACATGCAGTTATTTGTAACTTTGGCAACTCAAAACGATTGAGGATCGTCAACAGAGACTGTAGGTTTAGAGGTTGGTACTCTGGTTTTATAACTGAATGTGTGTGTGTGTGTGTGTGTGTGTGTGTGTGTGTGTGTGTGTGTGTGTGTGTGTGTGTGTGTGTGTGTGTGTGTGTGTGTGTGTGTGTTGTGATTCATTTAACGTGTTTCCACTAATCGTGATACTGGACGATTGAAACAAATCGTGCCAAAACACATTGCTCTTATGTCTTAGATTGAAGAAATAGGGGGAGATAAGCATTCATATCTGCCAGTGGTAGTTAATTCTGCCTAACAGTATGTGTATGAGAGGGAGAATAGGGAATAATAAATGCTTCTCAAAATGAGCCTTCAGCGAGCGTATAGTCTCCAAGGGGGAGACAACCTCCAATGGGGAGGAAACTCACTAACATATAACTCCTATTTCTTCAATCTAAGACATAAGAGCAAGCTTTGTTTTATAGCTGAATATTTCTTGCAGTCATTGCAACACCAAGCTGCTCTGTAAGTTGCTGGAATGATGCTCGGTTACTTATCCTTGGAATTTATTAGTCTATTATAATTTAGTCCCTTGTGGATTCATTCCAAGAGCTGGCCCTCAGCACTTGTCTCAAGAGGTTATATTTTTTATTTTCTACTTTTCACAAGAAAATGTAGTTTGTTTTGCTCTTTCATGATTTTCTTTTGCTTCTTAGGTGGCACCTTCGGTTGGTTTTTTGAAAACTCAACAAACATACTACGGTATTGCACACCAGCCTTTTTCTGGGATATCATTCTGCTTAAAACCGAAAAGGCAGAGGAGTTAAGTTACCACTTTCCGTTGTCACTGAGGAGAAACAATCAGGTTTCGAAATGCGGTATCTGACCAGGAGCTATAATTGTGTTTAGTGAGTTCCTCCCCATTGGAGATTGTCTCCCCTTGGAGAGCTTGCTGAAGGCTTATTTTGAGAAGCATTTATTATCCCCATTCACCCTCTCAAGCACATACTGATAGGCAGAATTATCTACCACTGCAGATATGAATGCTTATCTCCCCTCCCTCCCCTTTCAATCTAAGACATAAGAGCAAGCTTTGCTTTATAATTGATATTTCTTGCAGTCATTGCAACACCAAGCTGCTCTGTAAGTTGCTGGAATGGTGTTCGATTACTTATCCTTGGAATTTATTAGTCTTATTATATATATATATATATATATATATATATATATATATTATATATATATATATATATACCAGTTTAAAATAGGATTTTAAAATGGAAAGATTAAAAACTACAAGCTTGTTTCAAGCTAAAAAGCTCTCCTCAGGGTATACATTGGGGCACGCCACCGGTGTTATATATTGTGGTGTGAGTTCTGTGCGTGTGGCACGTGGCTGCCGGTTTTTTCTTTTTTGGGGGCGCGTTCAGGGGGGACGTGTTACGGAATGGTGCATTGACAAAGATTTCATTTATGCCTGCAATTGTTTATCATTTCTACTTTAGAGTTCAGGGATGCTAGGTGGGGTTTACATAATATCAGCCACTTTTCTGTAGTACATAAGTTGCATTTTTAGAAATGTTGCTGTATGGTGTTGCTCTTTTTATAATTTTCCATGATATGTTGTAATCTATTTTCTTATTTTTAAGCTTCCAAATATGTTTACTTAATTCGTTTGTTTTTTTATATTTTTCATTTTTGAAAGACTGTTTATGGTTTGCATATCTGGTTTTAAAATGGTTTGCCGTGATCCCTATGTATGTTTCTTTATCACTGTCTGTTGTTACCGTAGCTTGGTACACAATATTGTTGTAGAGACATTTATTATTCAGAGGTCACTGGTCTTTTTTTGTGCAATTACAAGATATCCTTTCATCACCCTCTTTGGTTGTGTTGTTTTTGGTTTTATTGGAAGAATCAATTATATTTTTAAGGTTGGGCATACACGAGTATGATAGCTTGACGGTATTTTTGTTGAATATTTTAGATAGTACATGTTCTTTTGGGAATGATGTTTTAAGGATTCTGAGGAATTCTTTTCCTATGTTAGTTTTTGTTCTTCCATCATATGGAGGGTTATACATATAATTTTTCTTTTCCTGTTTTTCCTGTTGCTGTTCATGTTGTTATCTGGGTTATATTGTAATCTGTAGTTGTAGCCACTTTTTTTCCAGCGCCTCTTGTCATTTTCATATTTTCACCTTGTTTTCATTTACAAAATAGCTCACTTTTAAACTGCACGAGCTCAAAACGTCGACATATATTCTTAATTATGTACTGAAATAATGTATTGATACAGTCTCTGAATTGTTGTTTAGTCGTGTACAACTTGTATACACATCAGTAAGTTGTAGTGACAATAAGTTAGTGATAAACAAAAATAATGTATTGATTGAGTCTCTGAACTGTTGTTTAGTCGTGTACAACTTGTATACACATCAGTGAGTTGCAGTGACAGTACGTTTGTGATAAACAGTAATCAGTGGGTTTACCTATATGTCAAATCCCCAGGAAATGTGTGTGTGCGTACGTGCGTGCGTGCGTGCGTGCTTGCGGTGTGTGTGTGTGTGTGTGGTGTGTGTGTGTGTGTGTGTGTGGTGTGTGTGTGTGTGTTGTGTGTGTGTGCATGCCAGCGCGCGCGCGCGTGTGCATGTGTGTGTGTTCTTCTATGCATGTGCATGTGTGCACATGGGTGTGAATGCATGTGCGCTTGCTAATATCTAAGACAACACACACACACACACACACAACACACACACACACACACACCACACACACACACACACACACCACACACACACACACACACACACACACACACACACACACACACACACACACACACACACACACAACCACACACACACACACACACAGTCAGTCCATAATTCTGTGGTGTTCTCACCACCAAGGGTTCAAAAGAGGTGAAGATGAAGAAAATGGGAAGATAAAAAAAAGAAAGTATGTTATAAATATGAAAACTATTAGCGGCTAAAAATTGTGCAGAACAACATTTACTTGGATCTCCTAAGAGATGCAATCTGCCACTGACTGGCCAAACAATATACTGCTGAACAATTAAGTTGTGGGGGAAACATGTGCAGGTTAACAATTCTTCCGTCATTACAGTAAAGACTTGGCACAGATTTGAACTTTTAAACAAAGGGGAGAGGGATGTGGGTTGAAGATGAAGAAAATGGAAACATGAAATTAAGAAAATATATAATCAGTATGAAAACTCTTCACTAGCTGCATGAGGGAACCATCGTAATCCCTCTGGAAGGCAGATCTATTTACATTGCCTGCTCCTAGGCCTTTCGTCCACGGGATTGGACTCATCAGGGAGACACGGCTGATTGTGTCTGTGCTCTTGGCGTCAGATAGAGACACACCACAGTCCGTAATTCTGTGGTGTTCTCACCACCAAGAGCTCAAAAAAGAATCCAACAGCACCCCAAGCAGCCAGCAAAGGTAATGAAACCAAACGAAAGTGTGTAGAGGAAAAAAGTTGCTGAAAAACTAACATTATGCAGACAGTATAAAATCAAAGGGGACAATCTTTTAGCCTATGGTTGAGGATCCATTCAAAGATGCAAGGGACATCAAAAGATATGGAACAGTCCGAGTGGTCAGCTCTAATGTTCAATAACCCAAGCACTGTCAGCGGCTCAGAATTGTTTAGGACAACCTTTACTTGGATCTCCTAAGAGATGCAATCTCCTACTGATTGACCAAACAATATAATGCTGAACAATTAAGTAGTGAGGGAAACAAGTGCAGGTTAACAATTCTCCCGTCTTTATAGAATGGACTTGGCAAAGATTTGAAATTTAAATCAAAAAAAGGGAGGGGGGGAGGTGCAGGTTGAAGACGAAGAAACTGGAAACATAAAATTAAGAAAATGTATCATCAGTATGAAAACCCTTCCTAGCTGCATGAGGGAGCCATCATAATCCCTCTGGAAGGCAGATCTATTTATATTGCCTGCTCCCAGGCCTTTCGTCCACTGGATTGGACTCATCAGGGAGACACGGCTGTTTGTGCCTGTGCTCTTGGCGTCAGATAGAGACACACCACAGTCCATACTTCTATGGTGTTCTCACCAAAAAGAATCCAACAGCACCCACAAAGCAGCCAGAGAACGGTAGTAAATCAAACCAAACAAAAGTGTAGAGATGAAAAAAGTTGCTGAAAAACTAAAAACATTATGCACACAGTATAAAACGTAGGGGACAATCTTTGAGCCTATGCTTGAGCATCCATTCAAGGATGCAAGGGAGATCAAAAGATATGAAACAGTCTGTGTAGGTAGCTCTGCTTTTCAATAACCCAAGCACTGTCAGCGGCTAAGAATTGTGCAGAACAACCTTTTAGTACTCAGGTGACCATGACCTCCCCTGACGCGCGGGGGGGGGGGGGTGATTTGCCATTGTGTTTTTCTAAAAGTTTAGGTCATAATGCCATCATCATAGGATGTCTCTTGGGAGCAACAGGGTCTGGAAGAAATAACCCATTTCCTACTCCAGAAAAAAAGGGTAGGGGTGAAAAACATGCTATTACTCATAGTGTAATGCTTTAAAAATCGAATACAAGATGTTTGTAAGTGCGCTGATGCTTGCTCTACATGGGCATACCAACTTTGACGTGTTTGAAGCACATTTGTAGTTGTAGTAAAGCATCCAAATAAACATGACACATGCGTTAATTTGTCAATTTTTTTTAAACGCGTTTAGCGCACCAACGTATTACTCTTTAAATTGGTTTTGAAATGGATACAGTTGAACAGGAACTGTTCACTTGTTTCAAAATGGTGTCAAGAAAATGGTTAAGTGGAGTTTTGGCTAATCTGCTTGTAAACTATGACCAAGGGATCTGTCTCAACACAAGCGAGTGATGACTGAGTGTCGCAGAATGCGCCTGTCCACCAGTAAGAAGATTGCACCTTTCTTTCTTTTCTTTCTTTGTATGCAGGCTGATACTCCTGCGGACACTCCCTGTATAGACAGGCAGTAGAGTTTTGTGTGTATGACCGTTTTTGAACCCGCCATTAAGGCAGCCATACTCCATCTTCGGGGAAAGATTGCACCTTTACACAGAACTGTTGACAACAGATTCTTCAGTGTCAAACCCTTCCTCTTGAACAGCATCACAAAGGTTCACAAGTTCAAAGTCACCGTTCTCCTCCTCAGGAGTTGGCTGCTCACAGAGGATATCAACAAGTATATCCTCCTGACACCAGTCGATCTCCAAACCACTGTCTGTTGTCTTCCAGCCTCTGCCTGACGGCCCATCAATGACTGGTTGAGCATAATGGGCATGTTTCCAAACCTCCACCTTAGAACAGAAGATAAAAGGGTAAAGATTATAGCCGTTTCATGGCCTTGGCAATGACTAACTTAGGCTTCAGTCTCAGGACTCAATCCTAATTATGTTCAAAATGTCAATTTCAGGCTATTGTGTTACCCTTGGCCAGGTCAAATAGCATTTGTTTAACTATAGTTATCAACAACAATACTACCGTAGGTCTCCATCGGTTGTAGCTGACCATGGATAGAGTATATCCAATCTAAGATATAGCTATCTGACTTGGCTGTCTGCTCGGGCCAAGCAGTGTCACCTGTGGCTGTAGAGTTTGATACGAGAGTGGCAGTCTCTGTCACAGCGGTCACATCTGCATGTTGACAATGGTTTGTTTCCTGCCATTCCCTTTCTGCATGTTTGCTTTTCTGCTGCAGCAGCTGTCAGTTTATCTTCACTGATCTGCACAACAGCATGAGGTCTGGAGGAATGACAGCATTCTTCCAGACCTTATCAAACACTGCAAGACTACCCTGCAACAACAATAACTATCATGTTGAAAACAGTAAGATGTAATACCTGGCAGTTGACTCGCTCTGTGTACATCCGCAGGGAAGACTGACAGGGAGGTAGGAGACTCAGGTCATTTCCGTTGTACCTGACCAACACTGCATGCCCCTGACTGGTGTCAAATGTTTCTCTGAGAAGGTCAAAGTGGACCTGGTTGATGTTCCTGCTTTTGGGTCTGCCATACAGACAACAGACATAGTGTGCAAGGTTGTCCACTGAATCAGAAGACAGTTCTGGGCTCCCCAGTGCTCGGAAGGCATCATGAAGGAACGGCTCTTTGTGAACGCATTGAACGCCCTGACCTTCCCTTTGCTCACAAAAGAACTGGTGGAGTCACAGCCGGAAAAAGCATGTAGGCCAAGGAGTGCTTCACAGTATTCCTGTCCATACTTGGCAGAAAGGTCTGTGGTGGAAAGCAGCCTCCTGTGGTTTCCAGTGCCAGTGTCCAAGTATACAGCTGTATGGAGCTGGGAACTGAAGTGTAGTAACAGTAGAAACACATCAGTGTCTGAAGAGTGCACAATTATGCCCTTGGAGTAAGATGCATTCTTGTTCTGGTGAAAACAGTGAAGGATGATCCTCGTGTCCGCTTCTTCCTGAGTGGAAAACAGCTCTTGAACTGGTGAGGTTTCCACAGTCTTGCCATCCGTGGAGGAGAGCTTGAAGCAATCGGGCCCACATGTCACAAACAGCTCTCTGTTCAGGAGTGTGGCAGCATGGGAATCTTTTCTCCATTCAAAAAGCAGGATTTGATGAGCTGGTTTTTGTTGTCACCATTTTTCACAAACCCTTTCCAGTCTCTGGGAACCTTAGCGTTGGGACCCTTCAGAAGGAATGCTTCACCTCCCTGACGAGAACGTTCCATTGATTTGATGAAGTTGTGGTTGTACACATCTGCCACATAATCAGTCCTGTCTGTGGATGGCAGATTTTTCAGGATTCTGTCTGTCAGGTCTCCAAATGTTGGGGGAAGAGAGGTAAGCGACTACAGATGGAACATTGTGTCAATTATGTGATGCATTTCCCCCGATCTGGTTGCTCCTTCAACTCTGTCTCCTCCAAGAGATGCACGAGCTTTACTTTCTCTGTCTTTGCAGGCAAACCATCAGGAGTTGCTAGGGCCCTAGGCACTGGACTCAAAAGGTAGCTCATGACCTTCTGCAAACTGATGTTATTTTCCTGCGAGATCATGAGAAGTTGTCCGAACATGTCTCTGCACTGCCACTTGCACCAGCTTGTTCAAAGATGATCGCAGTCTTTGTCTTCTGCAGTTTCGCAAATGTCTTCAGCTCCACTTTCTTCAGAGGAGCATGGAAACTTAGAGTTTTCTCAACCAGTCGTTCTGTCACGAATTGGTGAAAGGCTTCCTTGCTTCCTTGAATGTTGTCTGGTGCTTGCATTCCTGATGAGAGACAGAAGAGACCCCTCTCTTCCACTAAAAAGGGATCCATGAAGCTGCAGAAGGAATCCATCATGTTTTTCACACACTCCTCACTGACTCTAGTCTCTGCACATGTCAGGTCTTTGTGAACTTTGACATCATCCCCAGTCGTGCCAGCCATCTCAAGTGTTGCAGCAAGAAAAGAAGCTCTGACATGACGTGGCAAGCACCAGCAAAGGTAGGCAACACTGTTTCTGCTGAATCCTATGATCCCACCCGCAGATTTTGCATGGCAGTTGATCGTTTGCTCCATAGGTTGGTCAACTGGTAACTCTGCATGAAGGAACTGTTGATCTCGACACACTGAGTCCTCCATGTCGCAGGAGTTCTTCTGCTGAGGGTGTTGTGCTTGAAATTCATAATGCTCAGGAAATAGACTGGCGTATCTTGAGTAGTTCTGGTGATCCATCACAAAGAGCAGAGGGCACATTTTTTCTATGCATGACAAGTGCAAGTCATTTACTTTTGTAGCCCGGAGGAGATGCAGAATCAGTCACACTCTCTCGGCATACTGCAACCAGAAATGTGCTGTCTTCCCTTTCTTCCTCGTGATAACTTCCTTCTTGAAGTTCGAGTACACTCTGAAGAGGAGAACAACAGATGGCTTCTCAAGAGTGTCTTGAAGGTGATGTCTGTTTGTGCACCCTGGCAGATCCTCAGACAGCTGGTTCAGAAGATCTGAAGCTTCTGTTGATTCCTTCAAGAATGTCTGAAGAAGCAACCGCTCAAGAGCCTCCAGAACCACCTTGTGGACTCTCAGGGCACGATTGTAGTGCTTTCCTGCCAAGACAGCAACAATCTACCCACTTGAGCAGACTCCTGACTGCACAATGATCTCTCCAATACCAGATCCCCTCATGAGTTTTCCAAGTGCTGCCATGTATGAACACAGAACATGGAATATGCCAAGGTGAACAACAACGTCCTTGAACCGGTCATTCTGCCAAACAGTCATGTATGCTTTCTTGCAACAGCCAAGTCACAGGTGAACAGAGTGTGTTTCTGGCCCACTTCCATTGAAGCATCAACAGAAACTTGGAGGATATGTTGAACAGTAGCATTCACAGTGACGGGATGTAGAACTGGCTGCATGTAGTCAACCGTTGACTGGTCATTCACCATACACAGATTCCTCCCAGTGAGTGATACCCAGCCTGCCCAGCTGGGAAAGCACTGATCACTTAAAAATTTGCATCTTGCAAAGACCCACTTCAGCTTTTGATGCCTCCTGAAGTGCAGTCTGCAGTGGATCAGAGACGCTGGTGTTCAGTTTTGGCTCTGCTTTCTGGTTTGCAAAGCAAGGAGCAAGTGTCCGTGGGTTTGGGAATCCACAGTCCTTCACCGTGTTTGCTGCTGCTGCAGCTACTATACTACTACTACTACTACTACTACTACTACTACTACTACTACTACTACTACTACTACATGTGGTTTAACGTTAGATACCTTTCAGGCTGCTGACGGTGATGATCATACTGGTGAATGGCAGTAAGCCAGTTTGTTTTAAGGTTTTTAAATACCGGAAGTTGGCGTCAAATACTGTCAAATGGGCATTGTTTTTGCAAAACGATGACTATCTGTAAATGGAACGATTATTCTTCTATCAGGAACTGCAAACCGTTTGACGATAAGTTTATTAGTTCCATATAGACAGGTCTTTAAGTATACCCTCTAATCGCAAATATAGAGCCCAAAGAAGGAAAACTTGCTAATAAACACGCTCATATCTCCCAAGAGCTCCAATAAATCAATTGTTGACATATGCATTTCAGTTTATGATGTGAAAAGACACAAGAAAATCATATTGGCAAATCCCCCCCCCCCCCCCCCCCCCAACTCCGGGGTCACCTTTCCATTCTGCCACCTGAAGCACTATTTACTTGGATCTCCTAAGACATGCAATCTCCCACTGATTGACCAAACAAGATAATGCTGAAGAATTAAGTAGTGGGGGAAAACATGTGCAGGCTAACAATTCTTCCATCATCATAGTAATGACTTGGCAAAGATTTAAACTTTTAAAATATATATAATATATATATATATATATATATATATATATATATATATAATATATATATATATATATATATATATATATATATTATATATATATACTGACTTCCATAAAAAACGCGAAAAATTGAAAGGCTATTTTTCGGGTGAAAAGGGTGAATATACAATATTGAACCATTGTGGCAAATTGTTTGGGGCCAAGACTCACGTGCAGTGAAAAAATTGTGTGAGCAACACATCATTCCCGGCATTGGAGGGTCAACAAAAATGGCAAACTGGTTGCTGCATGTGAGGCACGTGCACACCATGCAGAGCAAAGTGAACCAGCGACAAGTACGCAGGCATGCAGCCTTTATAAAGCCGCGCTACAAGGTTCAGATAACGACTTGCCGTCTGAGCGTTACAGAGATTGCCAAGACTACGAGCAGAGGAACGCAATCGTGCCCTAGGCCATCTGGAGGCTGGTGTGGATGCCAGGCAGGTCGCCAACATCTTTAACGTCCACATCTCAACCATCTATCGTCTGCAGCACCGCATGCGAGTCACTGGTACCACTGATGATCGTCCCCGGCCAGGCCGTCCTCGGTCACCACACCAAGAGAGGATCGCCATTTTGTTCGAACCCATCTGCGGACAGGCGGCAAACAGCCGCTAACACTGCTCGACAGGTGCCTGGGAATCTCCAGCAACGAATCAGCCTCAACACTGTGCGGCGGCTTCTTCAGGAGAACGGGCTGGCATGTAGGCGTCCTCACAGAGGTCCGGTACTGACACCAAGACACTGGCAGGACAGGCTGCAGTGGGCACAAGTCCGAATCAACTGGCGCAGGCAGCAGTGGGGACGCATACTGTTCTCAGATGAGAGCCGTTTTTGTATTGACATGGCTGACGGTCGTGTCAGAATATGGCGTCGACCTGGTGAACACTGTGCTGACTCCTGTGTGGTAGAGCGGAACCCCTGGGGAGGCCCGAACGTTATGATATGGGGTGCAATTGGCGTTAACCACGCCATAGGACCAGTCATCTTTCAGAACATTGGTCCTGGTCGCAGTCAGGGTGTCAATGCACAGCGCTACATCCACCAGGTGCTCAGACCCCATGTCGTTCCTTTTTTTGCGCAACACCCAAACTGGACATTCCAACAGGACAATGCAAGACCACACACAGCCAGGGCCACCACAGCATTTCTTCAGCATAACAACGTCAATGTGCTGCCCTGGCCAGCCCTCAGTCCTGATTTAAACCCAATAGAACATTTTTGGGATGAACTTGGCAGACGGTTGGACCTCCTGCGTCCACGACCAGCAACAGCGGCTCACCTTCACCAGGCCATCGTCCATGTGTGGGCTAGTGTGCCACGGGGATGCATCAACCACCTGGTCCACTCAATGAGCCGCAGGCGTCAAGCAGTTGTCCATGCAAATGGTGGCCACACACGGTATTAGGACTTAAAGCTGGTTTGTCACGTGACCTTGGATTTTCCACACAAAGACATATTGCTGATGACATTTTCACACATTACCGGTGTAATGAATCAAATCACGTTGAATTCTCGCTTCCACTCTGTACAATTGTGACCAATAAAATTCGCCCCTAACCTTCAGCTTGTTTTGCTTTCGCGTTTTTTTATGGAATAATATATATATATATATATATATATATATATATATATATATATATATATATATATATATATATATATATATATATATATTATATATGTAATTATATATATATATATATATATAGAGAGAGAGAGAGAGAGAGAGAGAGAGTGGAGAGAGAGATGGGAGAGAGAGAGGAGGGGGAGAGAGAGAGAGAGAGAGAGAGAGAGGAGAGAGAGAGAGAGACAGGTAGGTCTCACACACACGCACACACACACACACACACACACACACACATACACACACACACACACACACACACACACACACACACACACACACACACCTCACCACATGCAGTCTCTTCTCTCTCTCTTCTCTCTCTCTCTCTCTCTCTCTCTCTCTCTCTCTCTCTCTCTCTCTCTCTCTCTCTCATACACACATTTAAAAGTTTAATCTTTAGAAAAACGAAGGCGACAAACGATAATGTCATTACCTTCTTGAAATGAACTGAAAGATCATAATGGCCGTCCAAATGAGTTCTTAGCTAATGCACTTAGAACCATACTGAGTTATAATCATGACTGGAAGATTTGACAACAGCTGTGCAGGTGATGATCGGGAGGGCGCAATATCTGAAAGCTAATCAGGCAAATACTGTTTTCCCCTTGGCAAATAAAAGGAACACAAAACATGGAATGTTGGTCCTCACAGACTCAAGTCACGACACAACTGAACATGATTCTACATGTACTGAGTCAAAACCGGAATGGTTATGTTTGTTACAAGCATATTTTGATTACAAATTTTCTCTAGCACAACAAGATATGCATTTATTCCCGGCCGTTTTATATTTCTCGACTTATTTCACATCATCGGTCTCTTGTTGACTCTTTTCTGCAAATTCACACACACACACACACACACACACACACACACACACACACACACACACACACACACACACACACACACATGCACGCACGCACGCACGCACGCACGCACGCACGCACGCATGCATGCAAGCACGCGCGCGCGCACGCAAGCACGCAAGCACACATACAAGCATACAAGCATACACCTTTATTTCTGTACTGATAGTGGCCTTTTGTATTTTGGGCGGAATGTTTTCACTCATCGCTCTCCTTTTCACTATGTGTGTCCCAGTTTTGTGCAGGCGTCCACAATATAAAGGAATGCAAGAAAAGTAATCAATCAATAGACCAGAAATAAAACAAGGGAACACTTTTTTTTCCCGTAAGCACACCTCTCACTCCAATAAGAAGGATCTAATGCTTGTACGAGAATAACAGGTTTAAAATCAAGATTTTCCAACAGTGCGTCCAACAGGTGTGAGTATGCTGGATCACAGGGTAGAAGTATTAAGTCTTTTCAACAGAAATTTCACGAGCAGGCAGTAGAAGCAGAAGACACAGACAATAACTGCCAGCCTGACCACAAGGCAAAGAGCTGGGCCATGCGTGACATGAAGAGAAAGTACCTGTTGACTTCTTATTCCCGATTCCACTATCAGCTCAGTGGATGTGAGTGGTATAAAAGGAAAGCCCCTACTGACTTCCTACATCATATGCCTCTGTCAGCCCACTATTTATGAAGTCTCTTTCCAGTCAACAGATAGAGAGTCCACTCAATACACGATTGTCTCCTTCTTCTTCTTCTTTTTCCTTTCCTCCTCATCCTCCTCTTCTTCCTCCTCTTTATTTTTGTACCTCCTCCTCCTCCTCCTCCTCCTTGTTTTTCTTCTTCTTCTTCTTCTTCTTCTTCTTCTTCTTCTTCTTCTTCTTCTTCTTCTTTTTCCCTCTTCTTCTCTCCTCATCTTCCTTCTTCTACCTCCTGTTTTACCTCTGTGTGATGTTTTATAGAACACAGCAACTTCCACAACAAATTGTCTGAGATTCAACTGTGCATGGTACCAGGCCCTTTAGGTGACAGACACAATCGTAGACTGGCCATAGACTCCAGAGACTTTAATGTCACACTGTCTGCTGTCCCTCTCATCGCATGTCCTCTGCAGCACGTGACTCTGATGATCTTCGCCTGTGACCCCCGCAGCTTGTGTGACAGGAAGCCAGAAAAGAGAGGCCTGTCGTACACACTGATGTGCAGAGTTTCCCCGACACAGACAGTTCCTTATTTCACGTGCAAAGCGACAGGAGACGACTACGTTCCCTACAGTCTGGTGTGCGACTGGAGTCAAGACTGTGCCGATAACAGTGATGAGTCGTTTTGTGAGTTCCCTCCCTGTGGGGAAGATATGTTTGATTGTGGCCAGAGGCAGGTTTGTCACCCCCTATCTCTTTCATGTTATCATTTTATGTATTATGTTTACACATTTTTTATGATGTTATAATATATGTATATCTTGCTGGTGCTTGTAATGTTATTGTATGTGTCATCCTTTTTTCCACTTCCCCCCTTTTTGAGGGGTGGGGGTAACTGTTTGTTCTCTTCTGTCTGTCTGTCTGTCTCTCTCTCTCTCTCTCTCTCTCTTCCTCTCTCTCTTCTCTCCTCAAAGCATGAATTTCTGTCTCCATCCCAAACCGTTTTTTTTTTTCAAATGTAACTGATGGAGGGACCAACAAACCAGATATCGCTTCAAATTAAGACTAAAGATCCAAACTGAAAGAGAAAGGTGTCACCATAGCCAACACACTCACCCACTGGCAAGCCAGAAGTATCACCGAGAAGTGAAGGAAACGTTGTTTGTTTTTAGAAAGGGACAGGCGGCTGTGTGGCCAGGGCCACTGACCCAAGGACCTGCACTGAAGCAGCTAATCCAGGGGCCAGTCAAAGTCCAATGGAATCACCAGCACCCAATGAACTGGGTGTCAGAACAGAGGTCAGAGGTGAAGACCCATTCAAGCAGAGCAATGGAGAACCCCCCCCCCCCCCCCCCCATCCACACGCCCCCACCGCCCACCCCACTACCGTCACGTTCCAACGCCACAGCGACAACCCGGAGTCAGCAAGTTGAAGGTTTGAGTGCACCAGGCCATGTCATGCAGCTGTACAGCGCTTTCTTTTTTTTAAACAAACGCAGCAGAGACAGCTGGTTTGGTGGGAACATAACTAATAACACACCTGTAAATAACAGCACTGGCAGGGTGTTCCTTGACAGGACTGGACAAAAAGTATAGGAGAGGCAGGGCCACCTTTATGGATTGAATGTATTGCCCTACTAAGCAGAAAATGTGTACTCTAAGGTTTAGAATATTTCTTTTATGAACACATTGAATTCTTGGACTAAAAACTGTCTGATGAAGGCTAAATTATTGTAGGTATTCTGATCTTTATTTCAAAAAGAGTTGATTGTTTTGTAACAAGTACAGAAATAAATTGTGATGATCCTATGGTACTCAGGCTAAGTAAATCCATATTTCAAGTCCAGAAAGATGTATTGATAACTTGAACCTAAGTAGCAAAAAAAACCCATACAAATAAAAAAAAATCAGTATACACTAACAGAATTCAAAGGGAGAGAATAGTTTGTTGTTGTTTTTTGTAAGAAAATAATGCTCGAGAGATATTAAATGATAAAGACAAGTTACCCGATATTTGGCGATTATGAGACGAGATCGGGTAAAGAACAACTGAAATTGAATTAAAACCTGAATCATCCACCTGTTTTAGATGATAATGATACTGAATTTTGCTTTGTGTGACTAAAGAATCCATATATTAATGGTGTTGGCAATTCCTTACTTGCTAGGTTGTACAATTGTATATGGAGCATGTGCTGGTGATGCTGATGATGAGCTTACGAATGTTTCTCCTCATGGCAGTAGTATCATTGATTATTTTATTACGTCTTCAGATTTACTTTCATGTATATGCCGTTTGAACGAAGATGGCTGAATTGATTCTTTACATATGCCTGTTGATTTCTGTTGCAAAATCGTTATCAGTTTTGGTGCCGGAATAGCTCAGTTGGTAAAGCGCCTGACTCGCAATCTCGGTGATCCTGGGGTTGCGGGTTCGAACCTCCGCCGGGGCGTTTCGGTGCAGGGGATTTTTCCCTCAGAGTTAACATTGGTTCTGACTCTATTTCCCATACAGTCCTTCGAATGAGACTATAAACCGAGGTTCCGTGTGTGAACGCACGCATAACATCTTGCACACACGTAAAATCCCATCACCAACTTTCGGAAGAGTAGGCCAGTTTGGCCGTTGGTATGGATGACACGTACACATAGCATGCACTCTGCGTGAGAAATGGAAAGAATGAAGGAAGTAAGGAAAATGAGTAATCGCTATTGAACGATACTGACTGGATGACACGGGAAACGACTGAATGAAGCGCCAGCTGGCAGCTCTTCAGTCGGCACTACCCAGGTAGGCAGCCCGTTGTGTAAACGAGTGTTGATTGTAAAGCGCTTAGAGCTTGGCCTCTAGCCGAGAATAGGCGCTATATAAGTATTCATTATTATTATTATTATTATGGTGACAAGACAACTGATAGTGAAAACCAAGATGAACATATTGTATTGTCAGAAGAATGCTTGTCAGAAGATTTAAGTGAACTGGATGCACATTTTGTTGTGTCGTTTGGTCAGGACACCGGTCAGACATCATCAGTTGATATCAACGCTTCCCTTAATGTTTTTTTTTTATTTTCAAAAAACTTTCCCAGCGCTACTGCTTCCATGATTAGAACTGTAAGCAGTAAGAAAAAAGGAAAGAAGAATGAAATAACAAAGAATGTGCTCGAAATAAAACAACAGTCAAGCCTATTTGAGATCATTTCAACGCTCTAGAAAACAGAATTCAGAATGGGCAAATAATCATGCCAAAAAAAAAGAAAACAATACAAACAACACTTACCTCTAAAGAAAACGGAATATGAAAAACAAAGAATATTAGATTTGAAAGTCTCGTAGCTATCCAAAGTTATTCCGGAATGCTTGTCATTACAAGGAATTTACGACCCGGTTAACGCACATCTTTCTTTTGAACTTTAGACTGTCTGAAATGGTTTAACAAGGTTTCTTGCTAAGTCCAATAAAGTCCACATTAAAAAAAGAAAACAAAACAAAACTAGCAATGAAATTAATGCAAAACGGAAAACATGGCATTAAGACGAAACCAGGAGCATTAGAATTTTTTCTTCTGCTATTCGCAGATGCCATGGCACCCCGATCTGATACAGCTGTAGATCTGCTGAAGTAGTTGAATAGCCCAAAGAGAAAAATCTTGGTAAAAGAAATATAAAAGCTTTTAGAAAGGGTGTCTATTTTGGACCCTAGGCAAAATGACTCAAGGAATTAAAGAAATAACATAACATATAAGTGACGAAAAGTGTACTCACAGAAAGAAGAAACAAAGATAATAAATATGAATATTTAGGAATTATATTCACTAATGCGTGCTGCTCTATCTGACATGAGTAGAAAGGGCAAAAGGGGGTGTCGTGAAAATCCTTCATAAAGGAACCTGCGTATAATCGATCCTTTTGGTTTAAATATCTTTTATTTCAGAAACAAATGAACAGAATACCTTTATAATTGACAGGACGAATGAGCAACTACAAGCCCTAGGCTTACACTGTGCTCAAACAGACATTTACAATATATAGGCGGTTAAATACATTCACAATATACTAAGCATTTCACTTCGTGCTTGGGATTTTTTAAGGGAACATTGAAAAAGAAAAAGAAAAACAAACACACAGACAAAAAACAACAAAAAAGAGCCGGAAAAAAAGACACAGTAGCAGAAAAATAAAATGAATAACGGAAAATGGAGGAAGGGAGTGGAAACAGCAATCACGTCATCAACAATAATATGTGAACACTTTACAAACACGAGAGAAACTTATGCAATAACGTAAAGTAGTTTAGGGTAGAAACCATCTTTTCCATAAGTATTGTGTTGAAGTATAGTAGTTCAATTTGATTAACTTTTTTCCTTTTTTCCCCCTCTTTTCTTTTCCCCTTTTCATTTTTTTTTCAATTTCCTGTTATTGTTTTTCTTCCCTTTTGAAGACACTATAACATCGATCGCTTAAACAGAAAAAAAGATTTACTAATTTTTGCGATGACGTTGGCTAATAAGTAAGTAAACAAACTATCTATCCAGTAAACTACGTCTTGGGCCAATCGACTTATCAGTCAGCGTCTTATTTCAAGAGTAAAGAAATGGATCATAATGAATAAATAAGAGCCAAATTATAAAGTTACAGAAAGTAAAATATAAAAAGGCAAAAATGATTTTTTTTAAATGAGGAAGTCAGGGCTGAAATCGGTTCGATTCGGAGATAAACTGATGTACTTTTCCAAATATTAATGAATTCACATCAGGTTGAAGATCACGGCTACCTTCTAAAGGAAAACGTAATCGGGTATAATTCTGTTGAAGAGTCAAAATTGTATTTTCACGAACTATATTGAATAGGGGACAGAATAACAAATAGTGTTCTGCTGTTTCTCTTCCATTGCCACAGCTACAAAAAGGATTATTATCCAGATGTCGATTATGATTAACCATATCATTCTTTAGATCACTCATACCTAAACGGAGCCGGCAGTGAATTACTTGTTCTCTTCTTTTACCAAAATAGTAATATGGTGGAACTATAGCGTCATCAACAACAGACATCGTTTCAGTTGGCTCAAGGAGTTGCTAGTTTTAATGTAGTCAGGTAGTGCATTCCATAGTTGAGTTGCGGACGAACGATTTTTTTTTATATAACTCTGTCTTACATTTCATTACTGTGCGTTCTAGAGGCCTTCGCCTGTGGTGAGGGTTTCTGTCCGAGACTAGAGAAGGAATAAGATGTACTAAATAATTGGGGCTTATGCCATTAATCATTTTATAGTACTGTATTAGTTTATGCCGTTTTCTTCTTTCTTTTTTAATGGGAGAATCCAGACTCTTTGTATAAATTTTGATGGTTTGTTCACGAACAGTGCCTGCAATGATTCTTAGAGCTTCCAGGTGCAAATTTTCCAGATGCTGCGACTGCGTTTTAATACAAGTATCCCAGACAATGTCAGCATAATCGAAATGTGGCAATATAAAGGATTTGTATAAGATTTCGAGAGCTTTTCTACTTACGTTATATTTATAGGTTTTAGATATGAAATTAACATTGTAACAGTGGTCATTATATGTTTTATATGCTCATCCCATTTGCAATCATCTTGAAGAATGATACCTAGGTGTTTATGCTTGTTAGTACTTTGTAGAATTGTAGAACCAAATGTAAGAGGCAATATCACATTCCTATTGCGAGTGAAATTCAACAGTTCGGTTTTCTCGACGATAAATTTTACTTTCCAAGTTTTAGCCCATATGTTTATCTTTTCCAAGTCAGCGCGGAGATTGGGATTATCAAGTGATAAATACATGCTCGTGTCGTCAGCAAAAAGTTTTATGTTGGATTGGATTTTATTTACAATATCATTGATAATATATAAGAAACAGGAGCGGGCCTAGTACTGAACCATGTGTGACACCAGAAGGAATTCTCTTGTATACAGTTTTTTTCGCCTTTTATGGTAACTGCTTGAGTACGATTTAATAAATAATCAGTAAACCATTCATGTAATTTACCTCGTATGCAAATGGCTTTCATTTTATGCCGGAGACCTTTGTGGCTGACACGATCAAAGGCTTTGGAAATGTCCAGGAAAACGGTTTGCGTTTTGTACCATTATCAAAAGCGGAACACAGATCATTATATATGCAGAGCAACTGATTGACGGTAGAGTCTCTAGGGATAAATCCAGACTGAGAAGATGAAATAAGTTGATTAGATGATAAAAAGTTAAATACATGTTTGTGAATACATCTCTAAGACTTTACTAACGCAACTAAGCAATGAAATCGGTCGATAATTATCACACTTCTCTTTTGCAGCTTTTTTATGCAAATGATTTACATGCGCAGTTTTCCATATCTTTGGAAATTTGCCTTCATTTAAAGTTCTATTGAAAAGACAGGTCAGAGGGTTTAAAATAACTGGAAGGGATGCCAACAGTGTTTTGTTGTGAATTAGGTCAGGTCCTACGGCTTTTGATTTTGTCAAGGTTTCTAACGACATTTTCAACTTCAGAGGGAGTGAGTGTAGTGTCATTAAGCTCAAAGTCAAGGAATAGAATATCGGGCACTTCATCTTCTTCATTCTCTGTTCTACACTGGCTAATGAAGAAGTCATTGAAAATATCAGCTTTCTCTTTACTTGTGTGATATAAGATATTACCATGCATGATTGGAACAGCCTGATGTGGCCCTTTGCGGTCGGCTGGGCTATAAGCAACATTATCTTATCTCTTATGCATGATTGGTGGGATTTCGTTAGTGTCCATACCCTTCTTTTTAAGAAAAGATTTAACTAATTTCCACCATTCTCTGTTTCCAAAATTATCTGAACTTAAAACTTTAGTCTCCAATTCCACTGTCTTTGCTTTTCTCTGAATATGACATAGTTTCGAAATTGTCGAAACCTGAGCCAGTCTTCTGGTTTATTAGTCTGTTAGCTATTTTGTGGATTTTCTGGCGTTCCTCAATTAACAGTCGAATTTCATCTGTCATCCAAGCTACATCTTGAGGATGAACAGTAATACTTCTAACGGGCATACACAGTGTTGCTTTTTCTAATATAATATCTGAAATCATTTTTGCCCTTTCATCAATCGCATTGTTATAAATTATTTCATCCCAGTTCAGTTCGTTCAGCAATTCGCAGAACCTGCCTATGTTAAGTTTGTCATAATTGAAGATCGTTCTTTTGAATGATTGTTCTTTAACTACAGTGTTCTTGATTATAGCACATGGAACACTGTGGTCACTACAAATAGCTGGCCAAACTTCCGTTGATTGTATAATATTGGGGCTCTGGGTGATAACTAAATCTAAACATGATTCTGTTAATTCAGTTATTCTCATTGGTTCATTTATTAACTGTACAAGCTGATAGCGATTAAGAATGTTTACAAAGTGGGGTGACAGTATATTTAAGAAGTCAGTGTTGAAATCCCTTAGAATCAAAAATCTTAACGATGTGTTATTTGCTTTGTGAATACTTTCTCTCTATCAGATCCCAATAGCTGGTATTAGAACTTGGTTTTCGATAAAAGGAACCAATTAATAAACTTGTTTGTCCTAGTTTTGTCTCTATCCAAGCAGCCTCAAGACCATCAACCTGCAGATCTACTCGAGGTTTGCAGTACAGATTATTTCTAACATAAATAGCAACACCACCATGTGGGTCATTAGGTCCGTCACGCCTGATTGGAGGATGAAAATTTGATATATGCTTAGAACTGTCAGTAATGGAATCAGAAAGCCAAGTCTCAGAAACAATTCTTAGCCACTGACATTGCTTGAGTTATAGAACAGCAGAGCTGACCACTCAAACTGTTCCATATCTTTTGATCTCCCTTGTATCCTTGAATGGATCCTCAGGCATAGGCTCAAAGATTGTCCCCTACATTTTATACTGTTTGTATAATGCTTTTGTTTTTTTTTGAACCCTTGGTGGTGAGAACATCACAGAATTATGAACTGTGGTGTGTCTCTATTTGACACCAGGAGCGCAGACACAATCAGCCGTGTCTCCCTGATGAGTCCGATCCAGCGGACGAAAGGCCTAGGAGCAGGCAAAACAAATAGATCTGCCTTCAGAAGGGATCATGATGGCTCCCTCAGGCAGCTAGTGAAGGGTTTTTCATATTTATAATATATTTCCCCCAATTTTTTTTCCCTCTAAAAATTCAAATCTTTGCAAAGTCATTATTATAATGACGGAAGAATTGTTAGCCTGCACTTGTTTTCCCCCACTACTTAATTGTTAAACAGTGATAATATCACATTTGTTATACTCTGCTTCCAATAAATCGATTTTGTTCACAATCCTTCTTGCGTTTACATGCACAACGTACAAATCTGTTTTACACTTAGGCCCTGAGTTTGTTTCAATATCACCAGACAAAGGTAAGAGTATCTTTTTGATGAGGGGAAAATCGTGTGTCTTATTTCCATTTTGAAGTTGCGTCCATAAGAATCTAAAAAGGAACATCTATTCAAAATACATCTATGTTGTTGTAAGGGACGCCCTAATATCAAGAAGTGGACAAACAAAGACAACATCACATTAAATGGACAGTGTAGGCATGTCATGAACATAAATTGTAAAATGATGGTTTCATTCAGGAACCATAATTTCTTACTGTTTGTGAGGGCTTTTACATAGTATAAACCAACCCTGGCACGGTATATGTTTACATCAACACCAATTTATGTTACAGCACTCTGTCGTATAGAGTGAAGGAATTTGGCCAGGGTTGGTAGGAACTGCACATCATAAATATCCCTGTAACCCCCTTGGTAGAAAAAAATGTTAGAAGGAATCATAAATATCCTTTTTTCTCTATGTAGAAAACAAACAAGCAAGCAAACAAACAAATAGAAAAAAAGAGTCAAGAAAAAGCAACAGGCAGTATAACAAATTTTCTAGTGGGACAATACAAACTGTTACAAGTAGTAAAAGAATAATAAAGGACTGCTATCAATAAGGCAACAAGCATACCTAGTGCGCTCCCTACCAGTGTCAGTTGGGGAAAAAATATACATTTATATAATGTATACAAGGAAAAAAAAAAGAAAAAAAACTACCAGCAATGAACAGCTGCTAGTCAACAGTAAACAGCTAGTCAACAATAAACAGTTAGACAACAATAAACAATTTCATGGAAGGGGAAGCAACTATTACGATGCACTTTGAGCCATAATGCAACCGTGGGCATTATCGTCTCATCACTGTTTTTAATTTGGTGTAAATGGCACAAGTGTATGGTTCACTTCTGCATGCATCACACACACATGCACACACGCACGTATGCACGCACACGCACACGCACACGCACACACACACACACACACACACACACACACACACACGTCTTATACAGTGGCACTGACAACGCATTAAGCTCGTCATACTCAAATCCTAAATAAATGCTAGCGAACCGGGGGAAAAAAGTGAAGAAACGAATCACAAGGCAAAAGACGACGCGCCCCGACCCCCCAGGTCACGCAGGTAAGACACAGAGCAGCCAGGACAACGGAAAACGAACCCATCCCCAACCACCCCAGTGCAAGATAGGCGCTGAACGAAAACGAGGCTCGCTCTCATTCAACGCCCACCCCGCGCCGAAGCGAACTGAAGACAAGCGACTGCCCCCCACCACCGCCACCCCAACCGCCCCAGAGAATGTACATATGCGGGTTCAAGCTCACCATATCTTATTTTGCACGAAAACCCCCCTTTTCACATACAAATCACGTCCTTCTCATGCTACTTTTTGCCAAAATTAACACCTGTTTTCTAAACAAACTTAACACGCAAAAAGCTCCAAAAATCGACGTAATCAGTACATTAAAATGGGGGTTTTCATGCAAAATAAGATTAGGTGATCGTGAACCCGCATATTTACATTCTCTCTCCATAATATAAAAATCTAATGGCTTACAGTACGTTCTTCTACTTCCAGCACTATTAATAAATCAGAACAAACAACTAGTCTTCCATCTTGGCTAGTTATCTTTATATTTAATGAATTTATGTCTACGTTAACTAATTCTTTAAATTGACTATTTCCGTCCAACCTGTATAACTGATTATCGCAAAACCCTGCCTTAGTTGACGGTAGTGCCTGTAGAACTGTAGAGGGCCGCCCATTAAATAAATTGCGGTCTGTTTTTAACTCTTCTAAATAGACATACAACATCGGGTACATGAGAAAATCGGCTGGTCTACTGCCTACATACTCATAAAGACCTCTTTTTAAGTGCATATGTGTTTTAATATGATATGTTTCACCACTGCCATAAAAGCCTAAAATTCGAGCAAGGCTTCTAGGAAAAACGTACTCCCTTTTCTCTTCAAGTTCTGGAAAAATTTCATATTTAATTATAAGATTTGCCTCATTAATTTTTTAACTTGATGAAAAATTTCGCTAAATACTTCTCTTAAAGAACAAAAGCTGTATAGCCATCGAGATCTTTAAATGTTTTAATAGATCGCCCTTGTTCGTTCTTAACATCCACCCAGTTATTCTTTGCTCTTTCAAATATTTTAATCCATTTTACTTTAAAAACCAATTTCTTTAAGGGCAACCTATAATCCCCGCGCCATTGTCAATTGGGTACTTTTAAGAACACACGTATTGTTTTGTTGGGTTATATAGTTGTACTCTTTTTTATAACTATTTTAAAAACTATTTAAAAATGAACCCTTTTAAATATAACGAAAGTGCTACTACGATGTAGGGCGTTTTATAACCCCAAATCTTTGGACTTCAGCAATTTAACCATTGCAGTAGATGAATCTACGGTTCCAAGTCAGATTTGTAACCCCTAACTAAATATTTAAATCCGCCAATAAAGAGTGACAGAGTGCCATCAGCATGGTCACCCGCCCTATGACGTTTTACCAGAATCAGTTAAATTTGTTTTCACATCTTTTTATTAACTAAAAACATAATTAAAATAATCATAATACGAAAGACTGTCTATGCGCTTTTTAATCCAGATAATCTTTGTTTTTAAAGCTAAAAATAAGGTTGCAACTAGTTTTGGCGAATCTTCTATCTTTCCCATGTTGGGTGGTTTTATTCCTAACAAACTTTTTGCAAGGGTTGAATAAACTAAAACACCAACAACAGGCACTGCATAATTAACCAACGTTAAACTCATGGTTTTTAAAAGTTTATATTATTTTTTTTATTGTTTTTAAAAATGGATTGTGACGAACTATTGAAGTGTGAGGAGCAAGCAGACTACTCCGTAGCTACTCAGCAGACCACTGCCATAAAGAAAGATTATACTCTAGCTGCGTGTGGAAAAACTAAACAGTGGTTAGGCACTGAACTAATTTTCTAGTTGCAAAGCGAGACGACTGCGGGCGGAAATCAAACAAATCTTAAATAATTGTTAGCGAACCCCCCAGGAACGGGGACAAACGATCACAAGACAAAACACAACGCGTTTCGACCCTTGGGTCTTCGTCAGGTGAATATAAACGAATAAAACAACGAGATTCACTTAGCTTTAAACGCATCAGATCGCTCAGGGTTCAGCGCAAGGAAGAAGGCGTTGAATGAGAACGAGGCTGTTGGAAGGGAAATAGTGAGTGAGTCAAATTTCGTAATGATGTTTAATAATATACTGATAGGAATACTAAAATGGTCAAAATATTGGTGGGGAGGGGGGGGGAAGACAGGATCAATCTTGGTGTCAATAAGTATGGGTATGGGAGAATGGAGAGTGGGTTAGAGGATTCTTAAGCAGCAGGGTGCCGTGGAAACAGTCCCAGAGGCGAAGGCGATTGTGATGTCAATGTTAGTGGTAGTATCAATACAAGCAATAGCATTACTGAATGATACTGCTAACAACGATAGTGAAGGGTTAAGGTAACGAAAGCATGATACAGAAACATATTTAGAAAATACATTTTTATAATAATCAAAAAATAAATAAAGGAAACATTTAAAAAATTTAAAAAATAAATAAAAAATAAAAAAGAAAAATAAAATTTTAAAAAAATAAAATAAAATAAAAATAAAAATAAAAAATAATTAAAAAATAATAATAATAAAAATTTTAAAAAAATAAATAAATAAATAAAATAAAAAAAATTTAAAAAAAATAAAATAAAAATAAAAAAATAATAAATAAAAATAATGATAATAAAGCATAAATCAGATAGCTATAATTATGTGTGAGGTGAATAGTTGGGAGAAAAAGGTAGTATGTGTTGTGTTGTGGGAGGATATTGTGGCTGAGATTGAAGTGGTGGTTGGTACATGTTACTTTAAGGTGTTGATGCTATGGGGGTGGAGGGAAAAAGGGAGGGGTTTTACGTACTAACTGGGGGAGGGGGGGGGGGGGGGCAACAAATTCACACCTATACACAAAATCTCTCTCTCTCTATTCCCCCCCCCCCCCCCACCCCTCTCCCCTTCACGACCAACGATAAAGGGGATAGCATTCTATTCATTATGTGTGTGTGGGAGTGTGTGAGTGAGTGTGAGTGTGTGTGTGTGTGTTGTGTGTGTGTGGTGTGTGTGTGTGTGTGTGTGTGTGTGTGTGTGTGTTGTGTTCCATGTGTAATATCAGCCTTATTCATTGGTTGCCCCCCACCTCCACCCCAACAACCGCCAACCCCCCACATCCCTACACACATCATTTCTAGGTTTGGGGGGGGGGGGGGGTTTAAGGGCGATTGATGTAAACAAATGGAAAAGACCCCAGAGAGTGTAGGAAAGGAAGAGGATGAATAGCTGAAACCCATGTCTGAGGTAAACAGAGGTAGGGTGTGCGTAGGTGGAGGATATTCAGGTTGGAGCTGCAGAGATGGAATGGCACTACTAAATTTTGGACGTTGATGCCATGAGGGGTGGACGGTGCCCAGTTTGGCAATGAGATGAGATTCCTGCTAAACGCGTTCCAAGTTGTCACTTTAGATTGCCAAAGTGCCAAGACTTTGACATGGTTGATGTTGTGTTGGGCATGGTTTAAGTGTAGAGCGACTGGTTTGGGCCGATGGTGGCGGATGTCGGCCAGGTGTTCAAGATGCGTGTCTCAAGTGTGCGAGATGTCTCACCTACATAGATCTTACGCACAGTGACAGTGGAAAGGCATACACAATGTTGTGGCTCTGGCAGGAGAAAGTGCGTTTAATAGTGAAAGAGCCCGTGGGGCCCTGTAGGATGGTGTCTGGTTTGGTGAGAGAGCAGATTTTGCAGTTGGGTTTAGAGCGGAAAGTACCTGGTGGGTTAGGTGTAAGATTTTGTTCAGCTTAGAACGCACCAGTAGGGCTTTGAGGTTTTTGTCACGGTGAAAGGGGATCATAGGGTTTCGTCTCAAAGGCGGTTTATGATTTTCTACCATGTGCCAGTTAGACTTTAGGATCCTGCAGATGGGCAGATTTTGAGGATGGAAGAGAAGGCAGGCAGTGGGTCTGTCTGTCTCTTTGGGAGGGTTTTGTTTCCAGAGTAGATGTTCTGGATTTAGCTGCAGTGCGGCTGAGGGGCTCATTGATGATGGCACTAGGGTATCCACGGTTGGTGAAAAATCAGACATTTTGGCTGCTTGTATAGTGAAATCTTCTTCGCTAGAGCAGAGTCTGCGTAGGCGAGAAAGGGAATCAGAATATGGAATGCTATTTTTAGTGGGCTGTGGGGGGAAGATGTGTAGTCCAGGTATGAGTGTGCATCATAGGTTTGTAGAAGACTGAGGTTTGAAGCAGTCCATCTTTGAGGGAGATAGTGATGTCCAGAAATTAAAATGACTGTGAAATGGTGTAGGTCAGCTGGGAGGATGGATGGAAGGTCTGTGCAAAGTTGAGGAAATTCTGGAGGTCATGTTCCCGGCATGGATGTGGCTTCCAATCCATCATCTATGTATCTTTTGTAGAGCCTGGTGTAGGGGCCCGTGTAAGAGGTTAGTAAGCGGTGTCTAGTGTCCCATGAAGAGGCAGGCATAGATGGTCCCATCTTGGTCCCATAGCAACACCACGATTTGTGAGAATGTGTGGTTGTTGAATTCAAAAGTATTGAGGGTGAGGACTAATTCTGCAAGTCTGACCATGTAGCTGTGGGAGGGTGTTGTGGTTAAGGGTCGTTTTTGTAAGAAAGAAGCGAGGGCCTTCAATCCCTCAGCATGGGGGATGGAAGTGTAGAGAGAGACGAGTCAAGTGTAAAGGGAGGCTGGGTTGGAAAGTGGGATCTGTGTTTATAAATTAATCATGTTGAGTGTGTGTGTAGTGTCGTTGAGGTATGGGGGGAGGCCTTGTACATGGGTTGGAGGAGAGAGTCTAAGTACTGTGAAATGTGTTCTGTAGGGCAGCTGCATGCAGATACAATGGGTCCCGCCGGGGTATTTGGTTTTGTGTAGTTTTTGGGAGCAGGGAGAAGGTGGGTTGTTGGTGTCTGCTTATGAGGAGTTTGGCTGTCTTCGGTAAGTTGTTATGGTTGATTTCTTGTTTAACTGTGGTTGAGATGATTTCTGGTGTTGGGAGAGGGTTGATGCTGCGATTTGGGGCATAGAAATTTGTGTTTGACAGTTGTCTGTGTGCTTTTTTTATGTACAGCTGTTTGTCCCAGACCACCACTGCACCCCTTTGTCTGCTGGTTTTATGACAATGTCTTGTCCCTTTTTCTCAGTGATTCAAGGGCTTTTTTTTCATTCAAGGGCTTTTTGTGTGATGAACTAAGTGTTGAACAAATCCAACAACTGTCTACTTAGACGTTGAGAAGTACTACGCTAGGTACGAAGCACAGCTAGGGTCAAAAATGGTTAGATCGGTAGGTCAGACAATGATTAGTTTTTATGCTAAGTTAGTAAGTAAGATGGCGCGGTTTATTCAAGAAGAAGATTTAAAATATGAAATTACACAAATTTTTAAAACTCCTGCCTCCTTTTTGCTTGCTTTTCCATTTTGGGAATTTTACCTTTTCCCCCCCAGGGTTTCTTTTTAATTTTTTTTTAAAAAACGGAAATAAAAAAAAAAAGGGGGGGGGGCCTGGGGGTCTGGGCCCCCTGAGGGCGTTACCCACAGAGTGAAAAGTAAATTACCGGGTAATTTAAAAATAAAAATGGGGTTTCCCCCAAAAATTTAAAGGCCCTGCAAAAAGCCCAAAACGGAAAACTTGGGTTGATGTTCAGTCTCCCCCAAAAAAACCCCAACAAAAAAATAAAAAAACATAAAAATTTTTATTATGTTTTTGGCTGTGTTGTTGGGGGGAGATTTTTTAGCTAAAAATGCCCCAACGCCATACTACAGCAAAGTCAAAAAACCCCCCACAAAAATAGTAAAAAGAAAAAGAACCAACTTCTGCAAAAAAAAGCGAAAACCTCCTGTTGAAACCCCATTTTTTTTGGAATATTTTTTTAAGAACTAAAAAAAGTACAAGTTAAAAAACTAGATAAGTACAATTTAATTTTAGTTTAAAAACTATTTTTTAAGTAAAACAAGAAAATTTACAAGTTAAGTGAAGTAAATTAAATTTCTTGTTAAGACTTTTTGGTTTTAAAGTAAGTTCTTGTTAGGTTCTTAAGTTAATACAAGCCAGCATCAAGTTTAATCTTTTAAAGCCCCAATGCCCAAAGCTTTGAAACCGGGATTGACTAAGTTCTCTTGTTATTGTTAGAGGCTTGATTTCTTGTTAACAGCAGTTGTTTTACTGAGAAGAGTAGAGCGAAAATTAACATTTTGTGATGAAATTTTTTTTTTTAAAAAGGGGCTTGTTTATAGTTTTTGATTATATTTTTTTACAACTTTTTACTTAGCCCTTAGCCTTCTTCATTCAGAATCTGGCTACAACGCTATCTCTTCGACCGCAAACCAACATTTTCTTTGATAACTGTCCATTAATTTAAATCCTTCATCTTTTTCCCAATCACTTTCTTGTTACCTTTTAATGAAAAGGCAAATTTTTTTGGGGATAGTCCATTTGTCGTACCACCCCAACAACTCCTTTTTTTTTTTTTTTATTTTTTTTTTTTTTTTTCTTTTTTTTTTTTTTTTAAAAAAACTTTTTTTTTTTTTTGTTTTTTTTTGTTTTTTTTTTTTTTTTTTTTTTTTTTCTTCATAAAAATCCAACCGGGCGCTTAAATTTCTAATCGTATTTGGGAGGGCCAATTAAATTTTGCTTGATTTTTCTTTTGTAAAAATTCACACTTTACTTTTTGTGTGGTTTTTCCCATAGTTTTGCCAAAAAGCTGTTTTCATCATTTAAGAATCTTTTTCTGAAGCGTCAGTGGCTTGGTTTAAGATCAAAACTTTTGAGTAGGGCCTTTTCAAAAAGGGCCTTGGCAAAAGCAATGATTTTTGTGAACAGCTGTCATTTTAGCCCGTGTCTTAAGAAAAACTGGGGCGAAGGGCACGTATTATTTTTGGGCAAATTTTTGCACAAGTTTGGGAGGCTGGGGGGGGTCACAAAGCTTCTGCGGCTAGGGGTAACGTTGTGGAGATCGTGTAAACTTTAGGGTATTCTAACCTAAATTCTAGAATAAAAAAATGTTGTTGACGGCGCAAACTGCCCAAACCCCTTTAAAGCCCTGAAAAATTTGTACCCTGCCCCGTGTAATCCGAAATTTCTCATGGAATGTTGACTCATGGCCCTCCTACAGATGTTGGGGCAATGCTTAGATAGTTGGACGGTTTAGTGGGGCTAATCGCCCCCAAAAACTTGTTATTGGGTTTGCAGTAAGGGTGTGAGGCCATGCTAATACCCCCTACCCCTCTTTTATCTCTAATGTGGGTAATCAGAAATTAATCATCTGGATTTTTTAACTTTTAAAAATGATCCCCAAACAACCTGGGGGAGAGAGAATGTGAGATTAAGCTGTAATGTTTTATGCAGTAGATTGTAAAATTTTTAAACACCTTGCCAAAAAACACCTAACCATCAAGTATGATCGTGATAATCGCCCATTTTTTACAGTGTAATTCTGTCCAGGCCTTTTTAGGTATTTATAGTCAGAGTCCCGTTATGTCTTTTCCTTAAACAGAAAAGAAAGGCCTTTTGGGGGAAGGAGTCCCCATCAAAACCCGTCCCCCGAGTTTTGATTCAAAGGGGAAAAACCCCTTTTGGGACTAAAAATGGGGCAAAGTTTGTTTTTTTTTTGGAAAATCCAGAGAGTGAATTATCTAAATACCACAGATGTTGGGCTGAGTCATAAAAGGGTAAAATCAAGAGTAAAATCATGTACTTTTTTGAAGACTTGCAATGCAGGAACCCCCCTTTTTTTAGAAGTTGCTTGCATGATAAAAGAAAGACCCGTGGTTTTAAAGAAAATAGGCAGTTTCCATTTTTGGGGGCAAAAACCCTTTTGTGAAAACACTGTTTTGGGGCAGCCCCTTGAATTTTTCCATAATGTGATCGGGGTTCTTTTTGTCGCGCTTGGGCCCCAAAACCGCAGTGATGGGGTCATAACGTTCTTGGGGTTCAGGAGCCAACAAAGTCTGAAAGGGTTTATTCATGGGTAACGATTGCGAAGTGTTTATCTGCCTTTAAAAAACACTAGGCGTTGGAACCTCTGTAAATCCTGGGGGTGTGTGTTGCCATCCACCTAACAAAAATAAAAGCATAAAACAGATCTGAGGGGGGTTAATAAGGATGTTTTTTGCGCTTTTTGGGCCGTAGTACTGTGGCAAGATTGACAAAGCCCCAAAAACCGCTGGGCTCATCGCATTTTTTTGTACATTCTTTAAAAATGACCTTAGCCCGGTTTTTGGTGAGGAGTTTGTTTTCACAGTTACAAAAACTTTTTCAATGGTTCATGGCTGGCAGCCGTTTTTGTAGGGGTTTGACCGACACCTACAAAGCTCCCTTTTTGATTTATGCTTTGATGTATATTCAACAGTCTGTATTGTTTTAATTAAAAACTATGCTCTTTTTACTATCTGCAAACAGTATCAAATCTACATATTCTTTTAAATGAAATCGCCTAAATTGGGGGGCGTTGGGAGAAACCCTTTTTAGAGGCACTAATTGCTACACGCCTGTGTAACGTTTTCAGTGTTGGGTTGTTTTGTTTTCCCAAAATGAGATATTTTCTAGTTTTTTTTATCAAATTCAGCTCTTTTTTAATGTTCATAATTAAAACTCTTTCCGCGTTCTTTTTAACAGGATGTAAATGTGCTAAAACGCACCACATAAAACACATGCTGTCAGGATTTTGTATGTTTAATACTGCTCGTTTTAAAACTAACTCTCTTGGGAGAGGAAGGTAAGAATTACCGACTATGGGATAGAACTTTGTTTGTCTCAATCTAATTTGAAGGACTGTTCCTTCAGACCAGCCAGAACCCCTTAACTTTGCTTCTTCACTTGCATGGTTAAACTGTGTAAGCATGTAATCAGCCCATTCAGAATTAAAGTCACGATAGCTAATAACTTCTTTCTGTTTAGTTGAAACCCAGACTTCTATGTTACTGCCATCAGGTGTTACATAATCAATCAGAATGGCCTACAACACTTTGCTGGCGGGTCAGTTTGAACATACTCTGTGATTTTAGAGATAGCATGTGTCACGCTTTCATGAACATTTAAAGGGTTAATAATTTCCATGTCTACTTCGCTAAACATATTGCTTAATTGTTTGTCACTACCTTTCAACCAGTGCGCTGGCTGGCATTTTTTCAAACTCAGACATGCTTGTGAGGCTCATTTTTTAAACTCAAATATTTACGTAAATTAAAAAAATAAATGTAAATAAAAGTAAGTAAAACGCGCTTTTATTCTTCACCCAAGCGTTGCAAAAACTTCAAGACACTTAACCTTCCAATAACACCTGCCAATATTTTAGCTTTTTCTGAATCACTACAGTCAATGTTCATCACTTTGATTGCTTCGTCAAATAGTTCACTATGATCTTTTATTATATTGTTTACATCATTCTCAAAACCAAATTCACTAAAATCAATGTTTAATACTTTCATTGTTTCGTCAAATAGTTCATTACAATCTTTAAATCAGATTCACTGAGTTCGACAGCCATTTTTAAATCTAAAAATTTAAATAAATAAAAAAATTGTAAATTCAGCTGTTATTTATTACTCATAGTTCTTTTTAAATCGTAAAACCTGGATCTTCATTAAAGAGAATAGTACTCTTTCAGGAGTCAGTAGAAACAGTCAGAATTATTAACATCTTAAGGAGCGATATTATCAACTTAGAATGGGCCAAAACAACTTTACAACCGGTTTGGGGCCCAAGAATCTTGGTCTTTTTACTGATGACCTTGTCTTTCACGCTTTTCGCATATCTATGCGAACCAAGATCAGTAATTAATTCTTCAACTGCTCTTTAACTGATTTTATCGACCTCCCTATCCAACTAGTTAAGGTTTATATTAATAAGCTTGTAGCTACTTCGAGCTTCATTTTTAAACTCAAAGTAAAACGACAATTAAAAATTAAGTAATCAGTTTCTCTTGTTTGCGCAAGATCTGAGGAGTTATATGTGTGTGTGTGCGTGCGTGCTGTTGCGTGGGCTGCGGGGTGGGGTGTGGGGGTGGGCGGTGTGCATGCGTGGGGGTGGGAGTGGGTGGGGGTGGAAGTGTGGGGGTGTGCGTGAGTGGGGTTGGGGTGGGGGGTCTTTTTCTGTGTCAACCCAAAATCTACCGAAGGGTGCACAGTTCCTGGTGTTTTTGCTCTGTCCAGGACCTTGTCCCTGTGTCACACCAAAATCTACTGAAAGGGTGACACAGTTCTGGTGTTTTTTTAGCCTTTGAGTGGAGAATGCTTCCTCGGACAGTATTGATTTTTTCACAGCAACTAGCCAGAAGCGTCGCGTTTAACACTCTGCAGTTATTTGTATATATTTTAAAATGAGCTTTTTTTATCTTACACGCTGTAAATTGAAATTCCAAAGTTGTATGAAACTTTTGGTTAGTAGAAAAAACAAACTGATATTTCATCAGTTTTACACAGCGTGGGTTCAATCAGAATTTAAGTTTTCAAAATAATTCTTCCCAAAACGCTTTTAGATAAGATTTTTTTAAAATACAGTTTTGTTTCTTTCAAGCCAATGAGCCTAAAAGCAAAGATTGCAAAAGAGTTTTTTTACGATTTCCAGCTTTGATCTCTAACAGCTTCAGTAAAACTGGCGTAATTTCGGTTATGTTTTTCTGCCTCATAATAGAAAACTTCTTCAATAGGCTCATAATCAAGTTGCTCTACAAAAACAATTTCGTAAAAGAACATCCATTTCACTTACTGTCATTTTTGCTTTCTTGCTTCGCTTCCAAAGTTTAGGCTCTCGTTTGGCGGGTGTTGGTTTTGAGCAAGGTTCGCAACGTTCCAATTTTTCAAGATACAAAATCATTTCCGATATTACTTTTTGTATTGCAATATTATTTCTTTTTTTGATCATCCGTTATACAGCAATGCTCAATTATGGCTTTCTTGAGGAACTAACATCCATTACAGTCATCCAGCTTCCAGGCTTAACTCTGCCCATTTTGTTGTTCAGTGTAGTAACAGCGGTAACACACGTCTTGACTCGTAGACTCAAGAATGAGGGGTGGGACGCACGTCCAACATCCCGGCAGAAATGATGTTCATACCCCCTGTCAATTGGTGAACGTGCAACGTGACAGTCAGCCCACCACATGTGAGTAATAATGCTCAGTATTAGCGCGGCCTCCTTGCACAGGAGGCCTGCGTGCATGCAGAAAACTCCTGCTGCGCGGACCATTGTAGCAGCCCCATTGTATGACAGTTCGTCATTTAGCGATTTCGCGCCCGTCGCTATGATCAATCGGGCTGCACAGGCTGTCGCGGGCAAATTGCCATACCAATTGATTGGGCAGTCTGGCGGTAGGACTGCCAAGCATATAAATGGTAAAATGTGTAGTTGATTTAATGGTCCCTGGAGAGAAATGTAACTATGTGGGTTCACGATCACCGAATCTGTATTTTTGCATGAAAACCCCATTTTAAGGTACATGATACGTCGTATTTGGAGGTTTTTGCGGTGTTAAGGTTTGTTAGGAAAACAGGTGTTAATTTTGGCAAAAAGTAGCATGAGAAAGGACGTGATTTGTATGGAACAGGGGGTTTTCGTGCAAAACTAAGATATGGTGAGGCGGCTTGAACCCGCCATATTTAATTCTCTGCCCCGCCACATCACCCGGAAGAATGACACCGAATGATATATATAATATATAGATATATATATATATATATATATATATACTATATATATATTTATTACTAGCAGGGGCCACCCGGGCGTTGCCCGGGATATGAACATTCTTTGCCATATCTCACGTGATGGCAAACATGTGTTATTGTTTTGATTCACAATCAATCCGTCCCACCCCCCCCCCCCCCCCCCCCCAACATCTTCCCACCCACATCCCCCCCAAAAATACACATTCTATTTGTCTGTCTGTCTGTCTGTCTGTCTGTTGTCTCTCTCTCTCTCTCTCTCTCTCTCTCTCTTAGCTCTCTCTCTCTCTCTCTCTCCTCTCTCTCTCTCTCTCTCTCTCTCTCTCTTATCTCTTATACATTTTCTATTGTTTTCCGCGGACCTCTGGTTTCCTTTCCTCTGGATCTTCCCTAGCACGTTGAGATGCTTTTCTCGCTCGATTTTCGCCTGCCACTCACTGTTCCTATTTCCCATTTTTCTGATTGCCCTTAATGTTGTAAGATAGACTTTGTGCGAAGAAGAAATTCATTTCAACGGGTCTGTGTCGAATGTAAAAATAGGTGTCAGGCTTGAACTGTTACAATCATTTTTCTGGCCCCTCTCATTCTCCCTTTTCATCCCCCCTACCCTGTCCCTTCATGTTGCCAGAAGTACTTCCATTACTGGACATACGCATACCGATTTTATCATAAGCAGTTGTAAATTTAGATAAAATAACGGTTGTTATAAGGTCGATGTTAAGTTTTTGGTTCATAAATTTGCCCATAACATTGTTTTCATCGCTTAAAAACTGTATGTGCACACGGAATGATATAAGAACCGGTTGCAAAATTTGAAATTCAGCAAAATTAACGAGTTTTTAACGTCAATGTTAAGTGCGGATCTTGAAAACTGTAGGTCATTGTTTAGCGTTTCAAACTGTTCATGTATATCGACTTTCTTGAAGGAATACTCTTTAATTTATAAATTATCGTTTTTACAGTCAATTTTAAATTTCGGTTCGTAAAAGTTGTATATCATTTTTCGGCATTTATAACAGCTCTTGTCTACCGAGTTTCATCAAGAACAGCACTAAATTGGGAAAATAACGGTTTTTAACTGTCAAAATTAATGGTCTTAATGAACTATCTAATGAACCCTATGTTACCCGCTGGAATGCTCCTGTAGGTTTATGTTCATGTTTGGTGGCGATCCGTGACTCTCGTGGCCGCCAACCTCAGAAGATCGGGTTTTTAACAGTTTTTTATAGGTGAGGGTTTGGTGTTTTTAACGGTTTTTTATGTTTTAAAATAAGTTTTTTTTAATGCCAAATAACGTTCTAATTTTCGTGAAGTAGCCCTGTACCTGTGCATTGTCACAATGGCTATTTGATGCAAAGCTGTAGGGAAAAGATCGTCTTTGAAAACGTTTTTTTTAACAGCTCTTTTTAAGGTTTTTTAACGGGTATTATTGTTTTTCGAGATTAGCCAAAACCATCCTCGGGTCACACTGACGTACCTGCTAAATTTCAAGAAGATGGGTTTTAAACAGTTTCTTTTATAGTGGTTTGGTGTTTTAAAACGGTTTTTAACTGTTATAAATAACGTTTCTTTAACTGCAAATAACGGTTTTATTTTAGAGAAGTAGTCCTGTACCTGTGCAATGTCACAACGGCTATTTGAAGAAAAGCAAGGAAAAAGATGTCTTTGAAACCGTTATACAGTTTTTAACGGTTTTTAACGGTTTTATTTTAAGAGAAGCCCAAAACCATCCTCGGTCACAACAGACGTACCTGCCAAATTTCATTATAATCGTTGAGCGTTTTTGAGTCTATAGCGTACCACACACACCACACACACACACAACACACACACACACACACACACCACACACACACACACAGAATTTGCCATTTATATATAGATATATATATATATAAATATATATATTTAAATATAATATATAAATTAATATTTATATAATATACTATGAATATAAAGAAATTGAAAAAATCAAAAAATTTTAATATAGTATTCCCTCCCATTGAGGATTCTCAACCTTGAAATTAATTGAAGACTCGAAACATTTATTTATTTTCCACCATTACCCACTTCAAACAACGTATTAGGCGACATCACCACTGAATAAATGCTATACCCCTATTTTCAATCAAAAAGAGCAAGTTTTGTTAAATAAATTCTGCAGTCCTTGCCAACACCAGGCACTTAAGATTTTAAGGTGCGGTTTTAACGGATTTTAAGTCTTAATATTTGTCTCGGATTCATCCATACATGCCTGGAATGTGCCCTCTAGATGATAACTTTTTAATTACTACAACGGCCAATTATTGATGACCTTAAGATTTCTTTGACTAAGCACTATATAATTTTTGAAAATCAAACATTTAAACGGTATTACACTTAACTTTTGATTGTAAATTTCAAACAAAGCAGGGTCACAACACGACTTGCTAAATTTCAAGAAAGATCGGTTTAAACAGTTTCTTTTATAGGTTTAGTGTTTTTAAACGTTTTAACTGTTAAAATAACGGATTTTAACTGCCAAATAACAAGTTCTATTTTAGAGAAGTATCCGACTTGTAATGTCACAACGGCATTCAACAAAGCAGGAAAAAAATGTCTTTGCGAACACTTATAACACAGTTTAATTAACCCGTATTTCTAAACGATTATTATTTTAAGATTAGCCCAAAAAATTCCTCTGGTCACAACAACTACCTGCCAAATTTCTACAATCGGTTTGAGCCGTTTTTGAGTCTATACTCTGACACACATCACAAACAACAACATATGAAATAATTATTATTCATATATATATATATAATATATAAAAAATAATAAATGCAAAAATAATATAAATATTATTTCCCTCCCATTGGGGGATGTCTCCCCTTGGAAATAAAGCTTGCTGAAGGCTTTTTTAAACCCTTTATTTTTTTTTTCCCCCTTTCACCCCTCAAGCACATACGTTTATTAGGGGGAATCATCTCCCACTGCAGAATGAATGGTTTTTCTCCCCCTTTTTCTTCAATTAAACATAAAGAAATTTTTTTAATTCAAATTTTTCTGCGTCTTTGCAACACCAAGCGCCTTAAGTTGCTGGAAGGGTGCGGTACTTACCTTGGAAATTTATTAGTTTTTGTTTTTTAGTCCCTTCGGTTTCATTCCAAAATGCCCTGCACTTGTGTCTTAGGGGATATCTCTTTTATTTTTTATTTTCACAAAAAATTATTTGTTTTGTCTTTTATTTTTTCTTTTGCTTCTTAGTGGCCCCTTTGGTTGGTTTTTTTGAAAACTCAACAAACATATACGGATTGACACAACCTTTTTGGGATTGTATTCTTTTTAAAAACTGAAAAGGCAGAGGGTCAAATTCCCATTTTTCCGCGGCATGAGGGAAACCCCCAAAGTTTGTAGGGGGATAGCCCGGGAGTTATATTTTAGTGAGTTTCCCTCCCATTGAATGTCTCACCCTTGGAGATATAAGCTTGCTGAAGGCTCTTTTTGAGAAGCTTTTTATTTTTTTTTCCCCCATTCACCCACTAAAAGCACAACTGTTAGTTGGGCGGAATCATCTCCCACTGCAGATTGAATGCGTTTTCCCCCCCTATTTTTCAACAAAGACAAAGAGCAAGTTTTTTTAAAATTAAAATTTTTCTTGATCATTGCAAACCCAAGGCTTGTAAGTTTGGAACGTGCGGTACTTACCTTTGGGAAATTTTTTTAGTTTTTTATAATATTTATATTTTAATAATAATATAATATATATACTCCGGAAAAAAAAAAAAAAACCCGGGGTTTCGTTTGGTATATCTGTACAATGATTTCTGGCCCCCCCTCTCTCTCCCCCATTAAAAACAATACAATAAATTCATTTTGGGTTTTTTTTCGTTTTTTTCCCCAGCAAAACCAAATTGCCCCAGCCTCCTCCTACAACTTCACCCAATTTCTTCGGAGCCCATTTCCCTTCTTGCCTCTCAATCTGTTTTCCCCAAAATTTTTTTCGAAAATACATGCACAGTCCATAGGGATGCCTTACTTGTGAACTTCCGATGCATTCCAATTCCCTGATTGAAGTGCCCCAAAATGAAAATTTTTGTAGGGGCCGCCATAACCATGGAAAAGGGCGCTGGACTCTGACCAAAAGGGTCGGGTTTCAAATCCCGCGGGGTCTTGGAAATTTAACGTGGAAGGGGCCCCAGTTTAAAATGCCCGGGGTTCCCCCCGAGTCCCCCCTGGCCCCGCAGGTGCGGCAAATTTGGGGACAAGCCATTGATACCTTGATTGGGCACGGACGTTAAACCCAACTCAAACATGACCTCTGTGAAAGTTTGCATTTTCACGATGTTTCATGTTTTTGGAGGGCCCCGGGGTAGAAAACTTTTGGGGGTCTCCCTTTTTTGGCAAAGTTAGTCAGTTTTTTCTGGGGTTTTTCCAGTTCGTGATCTGCAACGTAGAACTTCCATGTGAAAAAACACGGAACGGCCCCCAGTCTCCCCCAAGGGGATAAAATTCTGACCCGGGCTCTTGATGATTTTCAAGCGAAAGCGGGGTTCCTGGGAAACTGAACCCATCAAACCGGAATGGCGGGGGTGATCATGGTTCCGAGGAATTTTGGGAGCACCCCGGGTTCCCCTTTGGGGGGGCCACATGATTTTTTCGTTTTCTACAACGTTTCCTGTGCGTTGGTGAAGACACAGGGGGTGCCATTGATCACCTTTGGCAGGTCCAGTGAGGGGAGAATGATCATGGGGACCCAGTTTCAGCAACGTTCTGCAGGGGAAGTCCAGAAATTCAAGGGGTTCGGAGTTCTTGGGGAAAAAGGACCCCCTCATCATCTTCTGTCGCAGATCTGTACAAGTTTCCCTCCAGGGAAGTCACTACGTTTTTTTTGTTTAGCCTGTTGCAGTTCTTTTCAGGGAGGAGATTATCCCTTTCCGCGCCGTCTGAGTCGCACATGGCATAAGATCCGGGGTAGACGCTTCTTAAATTTTCCTCCTGGCTATCTAAAACTGGCATAGGCTGGTGGGGCCAATATAGTACGGGAAAACATGACTCAAGGGCACCTTTTCCAATGTCAAGCAGAATTTGGCGAAGCTGGCTGTCTGGGGTTTTCCAGACAGGGGGGCCTCTTTAAAAATTTAACAATCACTCGCCTTTTCTTCCGACAGGCTTGACAATTTTTGCTCGGGTGCCATTAGGACGACGGGGAGGATCGCCAGAAGCCCCCACAGAACACTTTGGGGAGCCTCCCATTGGCCGTGCATTTGGGTGTGTCCTGAGGTGAGTCCAGGGCCCTCGTAGACAGCTTTGTGGGTCATGGGGTTTCAAAATTTGAGGGTTGAGCCCTTTGAGCTTTGGCCAACGTTGACCATTTTGAGGGGCGGTTGGCGTTTTTTTGCTTTGGCACCCAGGGGGCCCTTAAAGTGCAAAGTACTGCCCGCCCCCCCGGCAAAAGAGTAGGGGCAATCCACGGGAAGCAGGGCTGCACTTTTTTGCCGGGGGAGCAGATCCTTTCAGGATAAGTTTTCGGGATGGTTTTTTCCGCCCTCACGGGCATCAAGGAACATTATTTTTCTGCTTGCTGTGGGATCCTCCCTCTCCAACCATGGTCTAAAGCTGCGTACACGCTCCGGCAGCTGTCAGCTTCTTCAGCGTCATCCGTGCCCAGAGTGCGTAGTAGTAATTTTCTCGCGGGATATTTTCGAGGCCGTTTGTGTTGTGTGACTGTTGGATCCCCTACCCTCGTGACTTCTCCAAAAGGAAGAGTTTTTGGGTGAATCCAGTAAAGCTTGGGGTTTAGATGGTCGTGTCTGCCTTATAAAACACTCTTGGAAGAAAAGGACATTTCACAAAAATTTTCTTAAGGGGTTCCACAGGGTTTTCCGGGGGTTTCTGGGGTTTCAAGCCCCCAGGAAAAACAAAGCCCCGCAGCAGTGGGGGTTTGAGAAATGGGGGTTCCTCCAGGGCAAGTTGTAAAGGGGGTCATCTTCCCGTTTCGGTTTGTGTAATTGTATATATTTTCAGTTTAAAACTACACCTGTAACCAAATTTAATCAAGAAAGGTCTAAATTAGAAAATAAGGGTCTTAACGGTTTTTTAAAAAAAACCAATTTAGTTTCTGTTCGTGAAATTGAAACATTGGCGCGTGAAAACGATCTGTATACCCAATTTCATCAGGAACGGTCTAAATTTTATAATACGTCCTTAAAGTCAATTTTTTGTTTCGGTTCGTGTAATTGTTATCTTTTTTCACATTTAAAATTTCCTGTATACCCAAAATTTTATCAAGAAAGGTCAAATTAAGAAAAAAACGGGGTCTAACGTTTTTAACGCTCAAAATTTAAATTTCTGTTCGTGAAATTGTATACATGGTCAGCGTGGAAAACTGGATCTGTATACCGAATTTAATCAAGAATGGTTAAAATTTTTAATAACGGTTTTTAAAAGGTCAATTTTTTAACTTTCCCCTTTGTGTAGTTGTATACATTGTTCGCGGGAAAAATGTATCTGTATACCGAATTTTATCAAAATGGTCTAAAATTTTAAAAAAAACGGTTTTTAACGGTCAATTTTAAGTTTTGGTTTTGTGGGAAGTTGTATATCATTATTCACATTTAAAACTTTCCCCGTATACCAAAATTTATCAAGAAAGGTTAAATTTAAAAAAAATAACGGATCTTAACGGTTTTTAAAAAGCTCAAATTTTAAGTTTCTGTTTGTGTAAATTGGGTTTTCATTTTCAGCGTGGAAAAAAGCATCTGATACCCAATTTTATCATAACGTCAAAAATTTTTTTTAAAAAGGTTTTTAACGTCAAAGTTTAAGTTTCGGTTGGTAAGTTTAATCATTGTTCACGTGTAAAACGCAACTTAACCCCAATTTCATCAAAAACGGGTTAAATTTAATAAAACGGTTTTTTAACGGTCAAATTTTAAGTTTTTGTTGTGTAAGTTGTATATCTTATTCACTTTAAAATTCACCTTAACCAAATTTCATCAAGAAAGGTCTAAATTTAGAAAATAAAGGGTCTTTTAAAGGTTTTAACGCTCAATTTTTAAATTTTGTTGTGTAAATTTTATATCATTGTTCGCGTGTTAAAACTGCATCTTTTACCGAATTTTATCAAAAACGGCTAAATTTAATAAAACGGTTTTTAAAGGGCAATTTTAAGTTTGGGTTTGTGTAAAGGGGATATCAATTTAGCATTTAAAAAATTCACCTTTAAACCAAATGTCATCAAGAAAGGGCTAAATTTTGAAAATAAGGGTCTTAAAGGTTTTAAAAAGCTCAATTTTAATTTCTTTGGGGTAAATTGTATACATTGTTCAGCGTGAAAACGCATCTTATACCGAATTTCATCAGGAACGGGCAAAAAAATTTTTTATAAAACTTTTTAAAAAGGGCATTTTTTTAAATTTCGGTTTGGTAAATTTATACTGTTTAGCGGTAAAGGGTCTGTATACCGAATTTAAACAAAATGTCTAAATTTTATAATAACGGTTTTTTAACGTCAATTTTTTGTTTTGGTTCGTTAAGTTTTAATCAAAATTCAGCTTTAAAACTACACCATATACCAAATTTTTTTCAAGAAAGTCTAAATTAGAAAAAAACGCTTTTTAACGGTGAAAATAACGGGCATAAAAAATACGAATACCCAAAGTTACCACGCATGTCCCTCTAACTCATGCCCCGTTTGGGGGCGATCCCACGACCCCTTTTCCGCCAAAAATAGAAAATTGTATTTTTGATCGGTTTTTTTGGGGGTACGTGTTGTTAACATTTTTAACGGGCATAAATACTGTGTGAAATGTCCAATGACCCCCTGTTCTCGGGAGATTCCTCTAGGTTTGATTACCTGTGCAAATCACAACGGCCATTTGATGAAAAGCAGAGGGAAAGATGTCTTTGAAAACTTATAACAGTTTTGTAACGGTTTTTTAAAAGGTTTTTTTTTTTAGAGATTTGTCCCAAAACCATTTGGTCACAAAGAACCTGCGAATTTCAAGAAAACGGGTTTTTTTAAAAATTTCTTTTTTAGGGGGGGGTGTTTTTAAAAGGTTTTTTTAAATGGTATAAATAACGGGTTTTTTTAACGCAAATAACGGTTCCTTTTAGAGAATAGTCCTGTACGGGGGAATGTCACAACGGCTATTTTAAGAAAAACAAGGAAAAGATTCTTTAAACCGTTTTAAAAGTTTTTTAACGGTTTTTTAAAAAAGGGGTTTTAATTTTTTTAAAAGGGTTAGCCAAAAACCCCCGGGGCACAAAAGACGTACCGCCCAAATTTTATTTAATCGGTTTAGCGTTTTGGTTATACGTAACCACACACACAACCCCAACACACACACAAACACACACACACCAAAAACACACACACACAACCACACACACAGAGAATTTGCCCTTTATTATTAATATATATATATATATATATATTATTTTTATTAAAAAAGGGAAATATAATATTTGTCATCAATATAAAATAATATTGATAGACTAATAAATTTAGTCATTTGGAAAAAAGGGGGGAAAAGATGTCTTTTAAAAAACCCTTTTTAAAAGTTTTGTCATTAATTTTTTAAAACCCCATCTTCTTTAAATCAGCAGGTACGTCTGTTGTGACCCCAAGGGTGGGTTTTTTTTAATCTCTAAAAAAAAGAAAACCGTTAAAACCGTTACAAAAGTTATAAAGGGTTTTAAAACTCTTTTCCCCCGCTTTTACAAATGACTAAATTTTTTAGTCTATCATATTATAATATTTTTTATCTTCATATATAATATATTAAAAGATAGACTAATAAATTTTCCCAAAGGATAAAGTAACCGAGCACCATTCCCGCACTTACGAGCAGCTTGGTTTGAAAAGATGCAAGAAATATTTTAATTAAAAAAAAGCCTCCCCCATTTCTTAGACTGAAGAATAGGGGAGATAAGCATTTAAAATTTCAGTGAGTTATTCTGCCAACTAACAGTATGGCTTTAGAGGGTGAATGGGGGGAAAAATAAAGCTTTCAAAAAAGACCTTCACAAGTTTAATTTTCCAAAGGGGGGGACAATTCCAAAGGGGGAAAACTCACCATATATAAATCCCGGGCAATACCCGGTATTTCGAAAATGATTTTTTCTCCCCAGCGACCCCGGAAAGTGGAACTTAATTCCCCGTCTTTTCGGTTTTAAAAAAAAAACCCCTATCCAAAAAAAGGTGGTTGGGAAAACCTAGTATGTTCGTTTATTTTTTAAAAAACCAACCAAAGGTGCCACCTAAGAAGCAAAAGAAAATCATGAAAGAGCAAAACAAACTACATCATCATCATTCCAATGGTCACTGTTGTCACACAATTTATCATTTATACATCACACAGGTTATACTATTAACAAATAAACAACAGCTGTAAAATCATCATCATCATCATCATCATCATCATCATCATCATCATCATCATCATCATCACCAACATTATCAGTGGCAACAGCAGGAACAGTAGTAGTAGTAGTAGTAGTAGTAATAGTAGTAGTAGTATAGTTATAGTAGTAGTAGCAGTAGTAGTAGTAGAAGCAGGGTGATGCAGTGGTGGTGATGGTAGCAGAAGTGGTGGTGGGTGGTGGTAGTAATAGTAGAATCAATTGTAGTAGTAGTAGTAGTAGTAGTAGTAGTAGTAGTAGTAGTAGTAGTAGTAGTAGTAGTAGTAGAAGCACGTAGAAGTTAAAAAAAAACAACAACAAAAAACAAAGGCAGAAAATGAAGACAAAAACTATTGTGTGTCATTTACATTTGTTTCAGTGCATACCTAGGAGCAAAATATGTGATGAAGTAAGTGACTGCAAAACCTCGGATGACGAAGAGCTATGCAGCCATAAAAATCTAATAACCTATTTTAGGGAAGTATGGCCCCCAGCTCTTGTTAATTTCGACGTTCCGGGAAGTTTCAGTGTTGTTCCTCTCCCTAGCAATACAGTAAAGTGTCCAGAAACACACTTCATGTGTCCAGTCCTGGACTATTGCTTACCTGTCTACACTCGGTGTAATGGAGTGAAGGACTGCCCAGGCCATGAAGATGAAGCTGACTGTGATGGATATACATGTCCAGGGTTTTATCGATGTCTTTCACCTGACAAAACAATCTGTATGCACGTGAAACACCTCTGTGACAGTATACCTCACTGTCCACACTTGGATGATGAGCTTGTGTGTGAAGACATAGAAACCTGTCCTGACAGGGGTGTCTGCTATGGCAATCCTTTTTATCGGACTGAGCACTCTCTACATCTGCGCTACCTGGAAGCCAGAAGTACTGGGCTGACCTTAGGTGAAATCACCAATAATACCATGCTGATCTACCTTGGTGTTGGTGCATGTGGGCTGAGAGAATTATCTCCTGTAAACTACCTAATCTTCATACGTTGATCTCAGTGATAACCAGCTGCACGATATAAAACTGATACATTTATTACACTTGAAAAATCTCAGAGAACTGATTCTTTCTGGCAACCCCTTGTCATCTAGCATTGCTAGTTTCAATCAAAAGTACACTCTAACATCCGTACAGCTGTTAAACCTTTCCGAGTTCAAAATCAGGATTTAAACTTGCACGTGTGGTCGGAAGTTATGCCTCAAATTCAGATTTTAGATTTGTCTGAGAGTGGACTGGACTCACTGAAAGGAAAACGGCTGTTCAGATCACTGAGAATTTATGAATCTGCGTGGTTGTCCTACCTCTGACTTCAGCCCAGACTTTCTGAAAGAAATGCATGATTTGCAGCAAGTCTTAAGTGACAACTATAGAATGTGTTGTACAGTAATGTTGCCAGATGCTTTCACTGGAAAATGCGTGGCGCCAATGAATGAAATGTCATCATGTGGACATTTGTTAATGACAAGCTTTTACAAAACTATTGTCGCTGTTTTTGCTGTTTTTGCTTCACTTGGAAATCTGGGGAGTTTTGTATATCGCATACAAACATTCACGGCAAGAAAAACCAAAACTGGTCATGTGGTGTTTGTCTTTCATCTGTGTATATCGGACTTGTTTATGGGGATCTATTTATCAGAGATCGGAATAGTTGATCGCACATTCGGTAACCGTTACCTATGGAAGGAAAAGACATGGAAACAAAGTGCAGCATGCAAAACTGCAGGATTCCTTTCCTTTCTGTCCTGTGAGGTGTCCTCATTCATTATCTTTCTCATCACCCTGGATCGTTTCCTGGTTATCCGCTTTCCTTTCAGTCGTCTTCATTTCAGAACTACGTCAGCTCACGTGGCCTGCACTGTCAGCTGGGGACTAGGGGTGATCCTGGCCTCAGTACCTTTACTCCCTGTGACGTCCCACTGGGCCTTCTACAGCCAGACAGGAATCTGCATTCCTCTGCCCGTCACCAGAGCTGACTTTCCAGGTCGGCATTATTCTTTCAGTGTCCTAATCATTGTTAACCTCATCATGTTCATAATGATCGCCGTAGGCCAGGCTCTTATCTACTGGTCAATTAGAGTTCACACAATACCCGACGATGGACTGACAACTAAAGCAACTTATGTTGGGAACGACAAAAGCAGGTCCAGTTCTAATGAGTCAGCCATTGCTCGTCGTCTCCTGGTCATTGTCATGTCGGACTTTCTGTGCTGGTTCCCTATTGGTGTCTGTGGACTCTTGGCCAAGTTGGATGTCGCTGTATCAGTGGAGGTCAACACGGCCTTGGCCATCATTGTTTTACCACTGAACGCAGCACTAAACCCATTACTTTATACTTACCTCGTCCTACGACAGAAACAAAAGAGAGATAAAGAGATCAGACTTCAGAAGTTTATTACCGCTCAGGTGAAACAGACAACAGCGAATTTCCATCAGTGAGGAATCAGTGGAACTGTATCAATTCACTGGGCAAGAAAAAGGCTACTATTTAAAGAGTAAATACAACATGTGCATTTGAAATAACAATAAATGCAGCCATGCGTCAATGGTGCCAATATATACCTGTATTTCAGTTTTTTCTCTCTGTTAACTCGTCAGTGGATATATACTACGCACAAAAAGTTAAGGATCGGTATATGAAAACAGGTGCGTAATAAACTCAGTTTGCTACTGTTATTTATTTCTTAGTCCAGCCAAATTGTCATGAATTCTTGTTCAGCTGTAAGTGGGCGATGTTGTGTTAGTGCGAAAATTGCACGAGATTCTCTACTACTGAGCTGGGCCGCAAACGGAAAAGCGGAAACTTGCGAAAAATGACCTTGTTTTGGACCGTTCTGCCTGAACACATTGCACTTGCCAGATGGAAAACCATTATGCACGTGCAAGCACTGCTGTTTATGTGTGAGATGCTGTCGCTCGCTTGGCTTTATAAGAAGACATTCCACCAGTAGTAGGCCTGATCTGACAATGCCTCCACGACGAAAATTAAGCGAGTTGGATAGGGGACGAGCTGTTACATGGTTCCAAGATGGTGTTCCAAGCGAGAAGTGGCCAGGCGACTTCATGTGTCCATCTCGGTCATTGTCCGACTGATTCAACGCTTCACAGCCACTGGGATTGTCCATGAAAGACGCAGATCTGGTCGACCGAAGAAGACAACCCCACGTGACAATCGTCTCATTGAACGACAAGCCCTGCAGACAAGAACAGCCTCTTCCAGCATCATTCAAAGGCAGTTCAGGGTGGCTACTAACATCAACATCAGCCAGCAGACCATACGGAACCGCCTACATGGGTTTAATCTCCGTTCTCGTCGCCCAGCTCCAGCCCATAGGGCAGCACGCCGCGCCTTCTGCGCACGTCACGTGAGGTGGACACGTCAGCAATGGTCCCAGGTCCTGTTCAGTGATGAATCACGCTTCACCCTTCACCACAACGACGGCCGACTGAGGGTCTGGAGGCGCCCAGGGCAACGCTTTATTGACGCCACTGTCCAAGAAAAGGTGGCCTTTGGTGGAGGTTCTGTAATGGTCTGGGGGGCCTTCAGCCTTCACCACAGAACACCCTTGTATCATGTACAGGGTAACCTGACTGGCATCCGATACCGGGATGAGATCCTTCGACCGCTGGCTGTGCCTACACTGCAGCAGATGGACCGAGGGCTGTCTACCAGGATAACAACGCCCGCCCCCACAGGGCAAGGGTGGTCAACGACTTCCTGCAGCAGTCTGGAGTCAACAGAATGGAGTGGCCAGCATGCAGTCCCGATCTCAACCCGATTGAGAACCTCTGGGATGAGCTTGGATCGCAAAGTGAGGAGCCACCCCCCTCCCAGGGATGCCCAACACCTCTACCAGATGCTGCAGGCTGAGTGGCAGGCGCTTCCACAGAGGATCTTCACCAACCTGGTCAACTCGATGAGGACTCGCTGCGTCGAGTGCCAGAACAGCCATGGTGGTTACACGCATTACTGAGCTTTTGGGAGCATCAGTATGCCCTGTCTTGTGATTTCAATGACTTTGGGAAATCAAATTTGGATACGTGCCCACTTTAATCAAATGTACACACCAAACGATTTCTCGAGATTGAAGGCAATTGTGTATCCTTATCACTAAAGAATGGAACTAAATGTTGGCCAAACTTCAACGCATTGACTTTCTTATTTTGACAGTTATGAATGTTTGTGAAAGTGATCCTTAACTTTTTGTGTGTAGCTTATATACTCTCGTTACATTCAATGTAGCAGATACCAGCTACCTCAAATGCACTTTATAAATAAAAAGGTGATGAACAAAATTATCATCCTGTTTTACGCATAAAATTGCCGATGCACGTATACAAGAACCACAGCCAGCCAGCCAGATACACACTCACACACACACTAACACTACACGACACACACACACACACACACACACACACACGACACACACACAAATTTGTCTTCCAATATTTTAACAGACTGAAATAACTCGACCATTCAAACGAAATATAGTGCAGGAACAAATGCCATATGTGGTAAGGCAAACATGTCGAAGCCCACGATTTATTTGAATTGTGTGACTCATAAGGCATAACTACCATTTTATTAGGCATACAGTGAAGATGTTTTTTCTTATATTGATTTTGCTTCCAAAGTTTACCTTTTGTACAATATGTAGTCTCCTGATATATATTTACTATAATGTTATAAGTAGTAATTATTCGCATATTTTGGGTGCACTTCACACACCTATGCTTCACACACATACTCTCTCTCTCTCTCTCTCTCTCTCTCCTCTCCCCACACTCCTCTTCTCTTCCCACTCTCTCTCCTCTCTCTCCTCGTCTAATATCACACAATTAGTGAAAAGACGTAAAAATGAAAGTACTACTACTACACTACTACGACACACACACATAATTTATGCTCACCACACGCAAAAACACACACACAAAGCGCGCGCGCGCACACACACACACACAACGCACGCACACACACACACACAGCGGCACACACACACACACACACACACACATGCACACAAACACAACAACAAGATGGCGGAATACACGCAGTGGCAGTTTTTTTGTGAGTTGTTGGGGAAAATGGAAGTCGAGAAGCCTTCAGAAAGTTACGGCGCCCCAAACCAACAGGCCTGCGACCGTGCGTTTGTCGACTTTAACTAGAAAATGCTCGTCGCCAGCCGAACTGTGCCGAGACAGTCGAGCAAGCGACGACACTCCGTTTACTTGGGGGCTAGCTACCCCACTGCTGCCCAAGCATCATCAACCCATCGTCATTCACGGAGTCTGCTACAACAACAATGATGTCGGTGAAGAAAATTACGCTCTTGGTATGAAATTAAACCTCTATAAAAGGAATCGCATCAAATCATTGGAAAATGCCGTTATTTGGCTCAAAACAAAGATCCTAGAGAAAATAGTCAAACCCACGTTTTCCATACAACAACAGCAACACAAAACAGAAATATGCCCTACAGAACGCTACAATCGTATGCTGAAGTGGTCAAAACCCCACCCTGCGAACACAAAAAATTTCATTCAATAAACAATTACCTTCTGCTCATGTAAAAGCCGTAACTGCCCAGAAGCATAGCATTATAGGTGCAAAGAATATCAAACAGAACATGACGTTCAGCCTCCAATTCGATATGATGCACAGATAAAACATGACGTCAAATCTCGCCCGACGATGAATGTCAAAAGAACAAGAATAAAACGAAAGCAAAAGGAAGAAACAAAGCCTACCGCAAGGTTTTGGGTGATCCAAGACTGCAGTTTCCAACGGCGTGGACGATCTAAAGACTTCTACAGCAGTACTCTTCTTGAGGACGCAGCCACCGTCTGGGATCCCTACACTGCAACGAGATTGAGGCCCTCGAGAAGATCCACGAAGAGCAGCACGAAGGTAATCAAATCGCCACCCCAAACATCATGCGTCGACTCCCTCCCTACGTCTCTTTAATTGGCCTTCCCTACAACAGCGTCCGTAGGAAAGCCCGCTTGGAGATTTTTATAAATTCCATCACGACTCATCTCCTCAACTCCACGTACCAGCCCAAAACCATCTGACAGAAAGGCTGAGCTCTAGGATCAACAATGACCAGAGTACGACTTTCCAACGATGCACGGACGCGGTACAGGAGATGACGTTCTTTTCCAAGGACCATATCAGAATGGAACAAGTTCCTTCCGAAGGTTGTGACAGCTGAGTCACGGGCTGCTTTTTCAAGTCCATGCTGGCCTCCCATCTTTAAGAACCTAAACAACCACCCATCCCCCCCCCCACCCCTTCCCCACCCCCCAATACCCTCCCCCCCTTGGCCCTCCTCCTTCCACTTGTTCCCAAATCCCCCCCCCCCCCCCCCCCCCCCCCCCCTGCTTTTTTTTTTTTTTAATTCCACACAACAGCGCAATCTTCGGCAATCTCCCGCAAATACGACAAAACCAATCAAGCAAAATGATGTTGGTCGTACAAAGGAAGAAGAAAAAGGAAGAAGAAGAAGATATCAGCACTTCGTTCGTGCAGACGCTAAAAACCGCACATAACTACACACTAAAGTTAAGTTCCGGTCAGAGCAAACTGACTCAGTTAAATCAAACCGATCGCATACGCGTTTGTCTGAAACCATTTTGAAGCCAAATTTACTAAGGCTTGTTTTTCTCTGCAGTGAATTGTTTGAAACAATTATAGCCCCTGCAGTGATTTGTATGAATCCCACCTTTTCAAATAAAACCACTGCAATGATGTGCTGACAACCATTTGATAGCCACAATAACTCAAACCCTCACTGCACGAGAATTGTTTGAAACCATGTTGAAACAGCTTGTTAATCACGTCCTTGTCCGAAACCAAATTTGAAAGAAGCCGAATTAACTAAATCTCCACTGCTTATGATTGTTTGAAACCAACTGAACATTCGGGTTCATAAACTCACTGCATGCAAGTTGTCCCCTAAACCAGTTTGAAAACCAAATAAAGTAAAACTCACTGCCATGTGAATTGTTTTAAACCAAGTTAAACAATATTTATTAAAACCCACCCACCGCATGGAGTTGTCCTGAAACCATTTTGACAACAGATAAGTAAAAACTTACTGAATTGTTTAAACTAGGTTCAGCAGCTTTTTTTTTTTGTTTTAATTAAAAATCACTGCAACGAGTTATCTGAAACCATACTGAAAGCCAAATAATCTAAAACTCCCACCACATTTGAGACGTCTGGACTCTGGACATAGGCAGGTTCACACTGACAAGACCCTGGTCATTGCAGTGGGCATGTGGGTTAACACTTCGACCGGGCATTTCCCCCAACTATGCCATCGTCAACGCCGGGGAAAGACATGGCCCGTTTTATTATACAAGTTCTATCTAGATCACCCAGTCTCATCACGCTCCATCACTTCACTTCTCCTCTTCTGTCTTTCTCTCTGTAATGCCTGCCTGCCTGCCTCCTGCCTGCCTGCCCCCCCCCCCCCCCCCCCCCCCTCTCTCCTCTCTCCTCTCGATCCTCTTCTCCTCCACGTCTCTCCTCTCTCTCTCTCAACATATAATATCATCAAATCGAAACCAAACTGGTATGGAAGGCTATTAACGAGCTTACAAACAATCAAACCTCTCGGGGAAATCAATCATAATGAAAGATATCTCTGTCAAACAGCTGAACACCCACTGTTTTCGCACTAGGCCAATAAAGTTGCACCGACAATTCTTTCCAGAATGAAACGACTGAAACTTACTGAAACAGAAACTATTTGCCATGATTACATACTCACGACGCACTTTTATATTCCAACGAATAACAATCTTTTTGAGTTTATCACTACCTACGCACCCAAAACAGTCAGGTACCCTGCGGGGTGGAGGCCAAGACGCAAAATCATCAAACTATCACTCCATAAATTTACGATACGTTAACATACGTCTTCAATTTATGCTTCGACAAAAATCATTTTCCTGATAGTTTTCAGAAAAAGCAAAAGTCATACCTATCTAACAAAGCAGGTGACAGCTTCAACCCGCAAACTACAGACCAATCTCAACCATATCCACTATTTCCAAACCTTTGGAAAAAAACACATAAAACAGACACACATTATACCACTTGATACATACCACCTGCTTAATCCACAGACATCCCGGGTTCCGACACAACCATTCAGACACACAGCCTAATTCAACCTGGTTGATGACTGGCTAAATAAGCATTAATTCCAATAGATATTGTGGTGTCCTATTTAGTTTGATTTCAAAAATGCATTTGATAGTATTGGACCACAACCTTCTTCTTAGAAAATTGAAATTATATGGCTTATAGCACAAGAACTCTTAACGCCTTTTTCACTCATATTCTCACAAATAGGCAACAATGTGAGAAAATTAATTCAACTTCCTCGGGGGGGGGGGGGGGGGGGGGGGGTGTTGGGTTGGGATGTTGCAAACACTTTCCTATGGCGTTCCCACAAGCTCTAGCTTGGTCCCTTACTGTTCACAATTTATATCTTGAATCTACCTCTCCATATCCATCCACCTGGTGAACTCGTTGCTGGATTGATACAACAATTAACACAAATCAATCTGATGTTGCTGTTCTGCACAACTTTACAAAAAAGTGCAATGATCTCGTGAAATAACTGAGCTAAATCACATGTCGCTTTAAAACCCTAAAAAAACTAAAAGCATGCTTACGCACAACCAGAAAAAAAGACAAAATCTCACTATTAGAGGTTTCCTCCCATGGTACTAATGATGAACGCGTTGAACAGGATACATACCTCAAGGATCTAGGAATAACAAGGATAACAACATTAGTTGGCAAGCTCACATAGCCTCGCTGTGCAAAAAAGTCCCTCCTCAGAAAGTCTAATCACTCTCCAAACTCCAACCTTTTCCTCGACCTGCATTTCACGCAATGCTCTCTTCAGTCTCAACTTCAATCATACATAGATTGTGGGGGTGTTGCGCTAGCAGAGTCCCCATAGAGTAGACCTCTAGGGACTCTGCTAGCCCAACACCCTCACTAAGCCTACACAACGAGTCGCTCAAAAATTAGTCCTGAAAAGCAGTAGTCACTAGTCTCAGACTATAAAAAGGTTCAAAGTTCTACTCCCCTTAAGTCGGAGATTAGAATAACAACAAGGGGATCAAAATCTCAGAATAAAGTCTGGGAAGGCAACCATCAACATTAGTTCATCAGACGTCTCCTAATTCCTCAAGGAACTCTACCCAAACTTCATGTCCCTAAATTGACTTGTTTCAGATCCGCAGTTTAACACAATCAGTTCATGTCAATGGAAGTCCTCCCTGATCACCAAACAACATCAATTCGATCAACCTTAAAACACCCTATTGCATACCATCTTATGAGCCAATAACTTGCATTCCCGCCATAGATCCACCACCAAACACTACCTCCCTCTTTGCCTTAAGTATGATCCTGACTATTAGAAAGTGTTTTTGTACTTTGAAATGCACATGCTATTCCTGTTTAATAGTCTTATGTGAGTAAGCGCACGCAACGCGCACGCGCGCGTGTCATTGTGGTGGTGTCCCCTGTTGTGTGTGTGTGTGTGGGTGTGTGTGGTGTGGTTGTGTTGTGTTTTGTGTGTGTGTGTGTTGTGTGTGTGTGTGTGTGAGTGTGTGTTTTCTATCAACCTCTTGCCCTCTTGTCATATGTCCGTAAAGCAAATGCATTCTTATGCACTCTCACTCCTCCTTCTTCTCTCTCTCTCCTCAGTCTCTCTCTTCCTTCTCCTCTCTCTCTCTCTCTCTCTCTCTCCCATTCTTTCTTTCTCTTTTTTTCTTTCTTTCCTTCTCAATCTTCTTGTCTCTCCTCTTCTCTCTCCTTCCATCATCTCTCTCATCTCTCTCATCATCTCCTCTCTCTCTTCTCTCTCTCCTCTCTCTCTCTCACACGGCGGAATGTATTTGAATTTATTATCTATATGACACCCCCCCCCCCCCCCCCCCACGTACCCGTGACTGTCTATCATTATGCTTTTTTTTTCTTCATTTTGCCTTTTTTTTCCCTGGTGCTTAAAAATCGATTGTCTTGCATCTCCATGGTATCTTTTTTTGTCAGAGTGTTCTAAACATGCTCTGAGCCGCACCCCACTCTCGCCTCCTTCCTCCCTCCCTCCCTCCCTCAGGTCTCTCTCTCCGTCTCTCTCCGCCCCCCTCTCCTCTCTCACTCTCCCACTCTCTCACATCACTCTCTCTCTCTCTCTCTCTCTTCTCCGAACTCCTCAGCCCTCACTCGCCTTCTCATCTCTTCTCTCTCTCCCTCTCTCTCTCTCTCTCTCTCTCCTCTCTGCTCTCTCATCTCTCTCTCTCTCTCTCTCTCTCTCTCTCGCTCTCCTCTCTCTCTCTCTCTCCTCTCTTTTTTCCCCTGCACTCATTTTGCACCTGCGTCTATCTCTTTCCCACCCCCAACACCCTCTCTCATTTACATTTTCGTCTTTTTTAATTTTTTTTTTCAATATTCTATTTTGGTCGGCCCACTTTTTGTCGCATGCTTCTTTATTGCCTCATATTATTCCAATGTTGTCCCCTACTCCAGGCGAGGACTGGATGTAAAATAGCCGCTGCTTATCTACTATCCTCGTAAATTAAAAATTTTTCTTGTCTTGTTCTCTCTCTCTCTCCATCTCTTCCTCTCTCTCACCTCATCCTCTCCTCCTCTTCTCTCTCCTCTCTCATCTCTCTCCTCTCTCTCTCTCTCACTCTCTCTCTCCGAGACACACGGCGCGTCTTTACCTAAAACTAATGGGAATTCGATAAAGAATGTCCTCTGGTATTTAGTCGGACTAAAAAAATGTATAAAAGGATTAACTTACAAATGCGAACGTTTCTTGTTTCCGGATAATGCATGACTGGACAGTAATCACATCAAATGCAGGCAAAATTACCACCACCACCACCCCCCCCCGCCCCCTCCACTCCTCCTCTCTCTCTCTCTCACACTCACTCTCTCACTCTCTCTCTCTCTTCGGGGGGTCGTCTCACTCTCGCTCCTCTCTCTCCTACTCTCTCTCCTCTCCTTTCCTCCCTCCCCCTCATTTCTCGTCATCATCCACAAGCAACCATCCTTCAGGTAGTGACAGTCTCAGTACACTGACAACTTCCACTGACACAGAAGAGAACCAGAGACGCATTCATCGTCGTCCATCTACAGAACCTCACCAGGCCCGTATTCGTGGACAGTGCAGAAATGAAATACATTATAACATGACAACCAAGACAGCAGAGTACACCAGTCAGTATAACAGAATAAGTGTATAGACTTATATTTACGTGCATATATGAAGAACGTTTCTTAATGAAAAACAGAGATACATATTGGATTTCCTTTTTTTCAATATCTCTGGGTAATATGAGCCTAATCCAACAACCCGAAAACAATCAAACAAACAAACAAACAAACAACACTTAAATGTACAAAGCGGCTCGCCTCTACTTTGGCACTTTCACACATCCACAATACATCCCAACCTTGACAACACACGTTGTGAATGCAAACTTAAATATACCAACCCACGTGGCTTGATTCAAGGCCAATAAACAAACATGACATATGCGTATTTGTAGACTCTTATCAGAAAAACTGCCAGTCAATTCACCTACAAGAGCAAGTGAAACTATTTAGCACACCAAGCAAGTTTAAAAAGGCCGTGTGAATTTACACGGGTATGTCTTCAAACCGTTACATTTGATACCAATGAAAACGCATTCCGTGGCTGACAGCGACAAGGGCATGTATCCGTTTCATGTTTTTGTAGGGGTTATCATTTGTGACATCTACAACAAACAGAAGAAACACGATTATCTGTCTGTAATATAGTACTAGAATACCTCCTTACTTGTGCCTCATTTTTGTGGGTTTACTTGTAACTATGCTTTATTACAGCGAGTTTTGTGTCCACCCCTAGGACCAGCTTTTTTTACACCTATGGATGCCATTAAGAATAGTAGTTAAGAAATGATATTCTATACTTGCCCACGAGCACGAACCATCAACCTGACTTTAGAAAACAGAGAGAGAGAGAGAGAGAGAGAGAGAAGAGAGAGAGAGAGAGAGAGAGAGAGATAGAGAGAGAGAGAGTAATTTGCACCTATCACTAGGCGCTAATAAAGAGACACGTACTATGAACAATATACAAAAAAATAATTACAATAGTGCAAGGAACCGTTCATTAACAGTCAAAAGGCTTGATAGTGTCAGCCGCTACAACAAATAATAAAACAAAAACCCAAAACAAGCAATTAACAGTCAAGCAAACAAAACAAATAAAAACCCACTATCACTGTAAATGTCGTCTGCAAAAGGTATTGAATCTGATTTTTGCCCAAAGTCCATTGCACATTTCAGATTATGCTGTCCGCTTATCTAACTGTGGCGGTATATGTTGTTCTAGACAATCATTGTGCTTGCTGTCTCATTAAGTGTCAGACGAAAATTTTTCACGCCCAATGGACGATTTCCTTCCAAAGACCCAGAGAACAGCATTTTACCATTCCTGGCTCACTTCGTCCCCCTCAACCAGTTTCGGAACAAGTGACCCAGGATTTGGTAAAATGCCTGTTCTCTACAATTAGACTTCAATAACCAAAAATAACGATTATCTACAAACCAACAATACTGGTGTAGGGTTATCCCGTTTTCAATACTAAATTTACTAAAACTTTTCCAGATTTCGGAGTTTTTTGTTAATCTGTGTTTTTATTTCCTGGACATTTTCAATAACATCATTTCACGCAAACATTCTTCAAATGAGTCCTCACTGTCTTTTCATGTGAAATAAAACACTAAGACAGTCCTTTACTGTTCTCTAAAGTCTTTAAAACGGAGTTATATTTTTGCATAAAATCCACACACTTATCCTGTGCCATGTCTTCCACTGAGAAGCTATTTTCGACAAAGTGTTTCTCTTTTTACCTATTCTCTTTCTGTTCTGGCCGAACAGTCATCTATAATAAATAGTGTCTGCGTTCCTTCAAACAGTCTATAAAACTGTTCTAAACACTCACTCAGTTTATTGCTGGGATCAACTAAATAATGTCATCATCTGTCCCAATAAACCTTCAAACATGATATGCTTAGGTTCCATTTTAAGTGTTGGACAGAAAACCACAATATGATTAAATTATAACGATAAACTGTTTGTAACAGGTCGAGGATAAATATTGTTTTTCCACACCATTCCCCACAAATAAATGAGCAAGAGGAGTTTTTGTCATAAGTTTAACTGCCCATAGTTTTATAACAGGTTTAATCAAACCAGTTTTATTTTTATCAACCCCGTCAAAAATTGTTTAGTATAATAAAACCCTACGAGGCCTAAAAATGTAAGATTTAAACCAAATTTAGTTCTGTAAGATTGTTTTATTTTAAGTCAACAGTGATTTGTTGCTTTTTTGTTATGATCTTAAATTCTCACCATTTTGAAGAAACACGACAACAACTTTAGGGTTTAAGTTAAGTTTTTCCCGTAATATTAATTTTTTTTATAAGGTCATCACTAACGCCCCCAACCCCATCCCTCTCCCCAAATTTTTTAAAGACGAAATTTCAAATATCATTGTGAACGTGTTCCAATTTTTTGCTTGGAAGACTGTAATTTTGTAAAGGCTTTTTTTACAACTGTTTCTTTTCTTGGGGATGTACTGCTTTTTTCCATACGGCGTTATTTCAATTTCTTTCGCTATTTTGTCCGGCATAAGCTTAATGTAAGGGCCAAATTTAAGCTTTTCTGAACTTTTTTGACGGCTAAAAAAAAGTAAAGGGCTTTATAATTTTAAATTTTATTTCCATTTAAATATGGTTCTAAATGCCATTTGAGGTGGTTTTCGAAATATTTTTATTCTATGGGGCCCAAATTTTTTGCCCTGATTTCGCACGTTCTAGTTTTGGAAATTTTTTTCTGTCGCCAACCTTTTTGGTTTTTTAATCCCATCTTTTTGTGACCAAAAAACCCTACAAAGCGCCCCATCTCACCCGTTCTTTCAAAGTCCGCAAGTCTGCAAGGTCTTTTAATTTAAAGTTATCACCTCACAGGTGCAAGTAACCCTGGTTTTTGGCCCACCGACATTTTTAGAAAAAATTTATTTTTTTATTTTTAAAAAAATGTGTGGTTATACATTTACACTTTCCCCGCTTTGTCTTTGATTTTTTATTAAATGATCCAACCTCCCCCAAAAAAAACTTTTAAACTGTAAATTGGGGGAAAATTGTTATTTTAAAA
>CM031624.1:45334915-45365050 GCA_018398815.1 Conus ventricosus | reverse complement strand
TTATTGCCGGAACATCCTTCTGATCACTTTGATACAGTGTTGTCAAATCAACTGAATATCGTTTAAATACATTGCTAAGAACTCCGTTGGACTGCAATTATGATCTTTCTCTTAATTTTAAGAAGTTAATAACATTGTTCTGTCATCATTTGTCGCCTTCGTTTTTCTTTTAAAGATTATAATTGTAAATGTACATGAGAGAGAGAGAGAGAGAGAGAGAGAGAGAGAGAGAGAGAGAGAGAGAGAGAGAGAGAGAGAGAGAGAGAGAGAGAACAATAGATAGGCACACACACACACACACACACACACACACACACACACACACACACACACACACACACACACACACACACACACAAAACACACACACATACAGAGTTGACCACCTAGACTGCTCCATATCTTTGATCTCCCTTGCATCCTTGAATGGATCCTCAAGCATAGGCTCAAAGATTGTCCCCTACATTTTATACTGTTTGCATAATGCTTTTAGTTTTTCAGCAACGTTTCGTTTTCCTAGACACACTTTCGTTTTGTTTCACTTTACGACCCTTCGCTGGTTGCTTTGGGGTGTTGGTGGATTCTCTTTTTGAACCCTTGGTGGTCAGAACACCACAGAATTATGGACTGTGGTGTGTCTCTATTTGACGCCAAGAGTACAGACACAATCAGCCGTGTCTCCCTGATGAGTCCGATCCAGTGGACGAAAGGCTTAGGAGCAGGCAATACAAATAGATCTGCCTTCAAGAGGGATTACAATGGTTCCCACAGGCAGCAAGTGAAGGGTTTTCATATATATATGATATATTTTCTTAATTTTATTTTCACATTTTCTTCATCCTGAACTCCCCCCCCCCCCCCCCCCCCCCCCTTTTTTTTTCTCTTTTTCTTTTTGTTGTTAAGTTCAAATCTTTGCCAAGTCATTACTATAGTGACTGAAGAATTGTTAGCCTGCATTTGATTTCCCCCACTACTTTATTGTTCAGCATTTTATCGTTTGATTTAGAAAGAGAGAGGGTTAGTTACGGTCAAAGACATAGACAAGCAAAGTAATGGACAAGACACAATGCATTTCGACCTCTTGGGGCTTCTTCAGGCAAAAACAAATAACATATAGGCCAGTTTCGAAAACGAGGGGGTTAGTTACCACCAAGGACATAGACAAACAAAGTACAATATACTTTGTTTGTCTATGTCATTGGCGGTTACTAACCCCCTCTGTTTCTAAATTTTGCTTCGATTTCCGCCCTCAGTCACGCCGTTTTGAAATTTAGGACAGTGAAAACGAAGAACGAAAAACCACTTATCTTCTCATGTTGGGTACACCGGTAAAATGGCTGCTGGACGGAAACGAGTCCACCCCAGGAGGCGATTATGGGAGAGGAAATAGTAAGGGGGTAGGGGGAAGGAAGGGGTGTGAAGCAATGGGATTTGTAGCTTGTTTTGTAGAATAGTATGATATTGGCGATGGTACTGATTATAGTGGATTGATAATAGTGCTAGTGGGGCAAAAAAAAGTATTAAAAATATATAAAAAATAGATCATAAAGAATAAGAAATATATAAAACATAACGAAAAAAATAAATGAACGACTTTAATCAGTGGTGATGGTGATGACAGTAGTTATGTGTGGGTTGTATTGTCATCAATACAATAATACAACCCATTTGGCAAAGGAAGGGGGACAGCTGCCCCAACTAGAACAGTAGTCTCTTTTGAAAAAAAATTAAAAAAAAGTATTATCAAGGACAAAAACTAAAAAAGAAGATGGCTTGAGCAGCACCCAGACTTCAACAAGAAGGATGCATACTACCTGCTGCCCAGATCAGACCAAGTGAACACTGTGAGACTGAGGACAGGGCACTCCAGACTGAGACATCACATGTCCACAATATTCCACAATGGAGAGTAGAGAACTGTAATATGCCGCTTTTGGCTCACCCGCTCTCAACCGGCCTTGGCCGGTATCGATCGGGCGAATCCAAAAGCGGCATATTACAGTTCTCTACTAAGCATGACTTTAATAACCAAAAAATAACGACCCTACAAACAAACATACTGTGTAGGGTTGTCCGTTTTTAATACTAATTTACAAAACTTTTTAGATTTCAGTTTTTGCTTAATCCTATGTTTTTCCTGATCATTTTCAATAACATCATTTTCGCGCAAACATTCATCAAATGAGTCTCTGTCTTTCATATGAAATAAAACTACAGTCTTTAACTGTTCTCTAAAGTCTTTTAAAACCGAGTTATATTTTTGACATAAAATCCACACACTTATCCCAGCATGTCTTCCACTGAAAGCCAGTTTTGACAAAGTGTTTCTTTTTTAACTATGTCTCTTTCTGCCGAACAGTCATCTATAATAAATAGTGTCTGCGTTCCTTCAAACAGTCTATAAAACTGTTCTAAACACTCACTCAGTTTATTGCTAGGATCAACTAAATATATGTTATCATCTGTCCATATAAACCTTCTATCATGATATGCTTTGTTCCATTTAAGTGTTGGGCAGAAAATTACAATATGATCAAAATTATAACGATAAACTGTTTGTAATAGGTCGAGGATAAATATTGTTTTTCCACAACCAGTTTGCCCACAAATTAATGAGCAATGAGGAGTTTTTGTCATAAAGTTTAACTGCTCCATAGTTTTATAACAGGATTTAATCTAATCCAGTTATTATATTTATCATACTTTCTGTCAAAACCTGTTCAGTATAATAAAATCCTATGAGACCTAAATGTGTAAGATTAATCCAATTCAGTTCTGTAAGATTGTTTCTATTTAAGTCAACAGTGATTTTGTTGCTTGTTGTTATGACCTTAATATCCTCACCATTGTGAAGAACGACGACAACAACTTTAAGGCGTTTAACGTCTAAGTTTTGCCAGCTAATATTAATTCCTTTTATAAGGTCGTCACTAACGCCCACAACCCCATCCCTCTCCACATCTTTAAAGACAGAAATTTCAAATATCATTGTGAACGTGTCTCCTAATTTCCTGCTTGGAAAGAACTGTAATTTTGTAGAAGCTTCCTTTAAAACCGTTTCTCTTCTGTGGAGGATGTACTGTTTTTTCCCATACGGCGTTATTTCAATCTCTTTCCGACTATTGTCGTCCGCATAAGACTTACATGTAAAGGGCCAGAGTTGAATGCTTTTCTGAAACTTTTTTGACGGCTAAAAAATGTAAATGGGCTTATGAATTCAAATTTTATTTCCCATTCTAAATAGGGTTCCAAGTGCCATTTGAGGTCAGGTTTTCGAACTATTTTATATTCATACTGGCCAACATTATTTGCTTCTACATTGCGTAGTTGTTCTAGTTTAGGAAACTTTTTATTGTCGCCAACCTCTTTGCGTTTATAATCGCCATCTTTAGTGTACTCAAAACCATACAAAGAGCCTATCTCACCGTTCTGTTCAAAGTCTGTAACGTCTGCAAGGTCTTTTAATTCTAAAGTTATACACCTCACAGGCGCTAATGTAACTCCTGATTCTTCTGGCCCACGCGACATTATTTTTTAGTAGCGTATTATTTTATTTCTAAAACAATGTGTAGGTTATCACATTTCACGACTTTCCCCGCTTTGTCTTTGATTTTTATATTAAATGATCCGACCCTTCCACAAACTAATCTTTTAAACTGTAAATTAGGGAATTGTATAATTTCATAATCGCAATATGCAGCTTTCCTGATGGAAGAGCTCTTAAAACAGTTGAGGGCCTTCCATCATATAAGTTTTCATCAGTGCTCAGCTCATCTAAATGAACATAGAGTAATGAATGTAATGCAAGATCGAGCGGATTTTCTCCCTCATAAGTAGTTTTGTTTGCTGCAACTCTAAAACTATGGGTGGCCGATTGTCAGTTGTAAAGCCTAACATTTTAGCTAGCTCTCTATCAAAATAGTAATGTACAACTTCTTTTTCAGGTTTGAAGGTTAACATTGTTTTCAGATTCGCATTGTTAAGTTTGAGAGTAATGTCAAAGTTACTCATTGCTTCTTTTAGTGAGCAAAATCCGTAATAACCATCAGGTATGGTTAACTGGCTAACTAAAGTTCCTGCATTATTATATTTTTTAATCTTATTATTCTCCCTGGATTCACTTATATTAAACCATACGACTTTGTAGAATATTTCATGAAGTGCAACCATTCTGCTTCCGCAACCGTTATCAATAGCATGTTCTAAAAACGAAGGACGGTCTTGAGTTGTTATTGTTACAAACATTTTTTAAAACAAATTAAAAATGAGTGCATTCAAATATACTAATGCAAAATATTCTGTTGGGCCGCACTACAATCTTAAAAATATAACAACCGACCACCCTCGACATTTCTGTGACCCAGACTGACACCTTTCAAGTAAAGGTGAGTACTCCATTAGCCAAATATCTTAACCCCCTATTAAAAAAGACCACATCGCAAAGTGTGGTTCATCATCCGATGCAGTTTTATCAGAACCAGTTAAACTTTGCTGTGTTTTGTGCATCAACTGGATGTGGAGTGTCGTATGCTAATCACTTAAATCATCCCGATCCTTTGGTGAGGTCAGTGTATAGATTTCATTTCTATTACACCTTCAACGTATTTTGACTGAACTGCAAGCCCCATTGCCAAATGACAAACCGTTTAATCCATTCAGCAACAGAATAGACATGAAGGCTTTTGAAAGGATCTGTAACGAATTCAATATTAAGGCCAAGACAGACTTTAGACAAAAGTTGGATCTTAATCATGGTTTAGGCACCCCTTATTTTTGGGGGGTGCACAGAAAGTATAACTATGACTGGAATCCCCCTTACACATCTTTCTCTACAGGCACGGCTGTTCACCTCGGGTCCATAGAGCAAGAGCATAAAACAGCATGGACAACATTTATCTTAGACACTTCTAAGGGCCTAACTAAAGCAGGAATAGAACGAATAAACGACTCTATTCGTACTTACGTTTGGTGTTTGCTAGGTTCGCAAGCACAAACGAGATCGAGCATAACTGATCCTTCTACTGGCTTTGACGCGCAAAAACAATACTTAGCAAATTTAGAGGACGCCATTAATTCTACAGTTGATTTACCTTCAAGTATAAAAAGGTACCAACATGTTTTACAATACGCAAGATCGAAAGTAGACTTTGCTGTTGGCACTGGTTTATACATGCTGCCTTCTGACCTCAGACTCCAGATAGGAACAATAATAAACTACAATAATGAAATCCTTGTGGCAGGCAATGAACAGAAAGTTGGAAAAAACGAAATAAATTCTGAGCCAGTATATTGCAAGCAGTAAACAAACACCCAAGAATAAGTCATCCAATCCCTGTGGCCCAAAGCCCGAAGGCCGTTGAAGAACACGAAGTCCACGAAGCCAAAAAAATAATGACCATGAATATGAAAAGACAGCGCTTGTTTTTGGATTAACTGGCCTAAGATTACTCCTTCTTTATTTTACTAAAGAGTAACCCAACTATTAAGAGAACTAATGCCCATAAGTGCTCAGCCATAAAGCCAACTACTTTGCTTGCAGTAGACAAAAGCCAGCTAACGACACCCCCTAATATACCTGGTAAAGCATCCACGGCTTTACTGGCTAATTTTTTAATAAACCCGCAAGATGATCAAGTTGTTTTTTTACCCATGATTTATCAGGTGGCGATGGAGGCGATGGTGGTGGAGGTAATGAACTTTGACCACCACCGCCCGTAATAGCCATCACCAGTGTACTTATTGCAAATCCTAAGGCTGTTATAACGCTTGCTAATGTGACACCTTGTTCTCTAAACAGTGTTCGTATTCGTTCTGCTAGTGTTGTGTCTTTATATAAAATTCCCTTTGGATAGTTTCTCTTATTCTGCTCACTTGAGTTCGCAATTGTTCTCGGTTAGTAGACAACACTTCTAGTCTTGCTGATCTCTCTTGTTCAAGATCTTTTAGTCTTTGGGTTATTCTTTCTTTAATATCAGGCCCTAAGTTGGCGTCATCAGCCTCAACGAGTTTTTCTTTTTCTCTTTTTTTATGCTCATCTAGTTCACCCAGTTTTGCTAAATTGTTTGTTAATTCGCCTCTAATGGTTCTCAAAGCATGATCAAGGGCCGCTATCTCTCGCATGGGTAGCGGGGAATCATTAATTGTTTTAATGCTGTTTCTTCGGAAAAACTGGTTTCTGCTTCTATTACTTTGTCTGCTGTTTGACTTAAATCTTGAAGTTCCATGTTTGTATTTGGCTATCTGTTGGGAGTTCTTGTAGTGTGTTTTGAAGTTTAGCAACTGCCTCCCTATTTAATTCTGGTTTAGCAATGCCAAGACGATTTCGATCTCCACCCTAAGTCTTTGTTTAATTGTATTCATGCTTACAAACTTTGATGGGTCTCGTTTAGTTGTAAGCTGAACAGGTTCTCCTTGATCGTTTTTCACATACAAATGGCCACCATCTTTTACTTCAAAATCAGGTCTATAAATTGGGGAGGTTCTAGGCCTAAACTTTTGTAAAATGCTCCGACCGTACTTTCTGTTAATTCACGCCGCATTGAGAGCGTTTGAGCGATGCTGTATCAAAGGAGCCGTTTCACTCATGTCGTCTCCAAGATCAAAACATCATAATCTTCTTCACCTTAAATGCCTGCCATGTTTTTAAATAATTAACTTTTTATTTTGTTTTATAAAAAAATGTCACAAGTATATGGTTCAATTCTTGACCCCATAGAAAGCTGAAAGAGCCCTTTGGCGTGAAGGAAATAAGCGGAATATTACTGTTCCAAATAATCCATCTACTATTGATGCGGATCAAATTCTTACTGTTAAATTTCCAGACCTAGGAGCGGATGAAGTGATTGTGCCAGGCTCTGCACGTCTTACTTTCAAAATAGAACTCGCTTCAACAACAGACCCAAACAGGACGGTTGTACAGAATCTGGGGCGGGCAATCGTTAAGAAAATTTCTATAAAACTTGAGGGGCAAGAAATATTTTCTTTACATAATGCAGACATATTTCTAACCTATTCTGATCTATGGCTAACCGCGACTGAAAGGGCTGATCTTGCGTTTCAAGGAATCGAAAATGAAGAAGCACTAAAACATAGAATAGGCGCCTCAAACGCTAAAGACGGCAAAAGGTTTGTAGCTGTAAGTTATGCGTATGGAAATCGCTTTTTCATACCCCTAGATTTTGAGTTGTTAAAAGCGCATGCCCCATACTTTCAAGGGGCATTAAAGACAGATTGTCATATGAACTAACTTTAATGACCACAAATATGTTATTATATCTACAGACACCGAAGCAAAGTACAGCATTTCTGACATCTCGTTAGAGTTTGACATCGTTAGCAACCCTGACTTAGCGAGGCTGATCCAGCAACAATATCAGTCAAAATTAGCAATATATTACGAAAGAGTGATTCATCATTCTAAATATCCTAAAAGCAGGGCAGACACTATATGGAATTTCAGTTTTAGTGCCACAGCAAGATCGCTTAAAGGTATTTTATTGCTGTGTGAAGATGAAGGACCATTCGAAAGACAAACTGAAAATTTATTAATCCTAAAATAACAAAAGTGCAATGTACAATTGAGGGTAGTCCTAACCAAATCTACGCTAGCGGGCTTAAACCTTATCAGCATTTTGATGAAATAAGAAAACTGTTTGGAGGCGGGAGGTGTAGAAATCCGACAGTTGACCTTGTGTCTAAAGATCTGCATCTTCACAGTGTTAGACTTGATCATTATTTAACAACGAAATACGGTTTATGGATTGACCTAAGGTCAACGGAGGATAATCAGTTACATGGAAGCGGGAGAACTGTTAGAGACATAATAAACATTCAAATTGATAAAGAAAAAGATGTCGATAAACCGCTTAATGTGTATTTGTTTTTAATATAGATGCGCAGCTAAATATTCAAGATAACAGATTAGAAAATATACATTACTAAATTATTTTTATTTTATAAAAAGCATGTCTGTTCAAGTTTATCCAAATGTACCTACAGCGCCAGAGTCGCCGAGAGAATGAGATAACCCCCGGCATAAAAACCTTCAGATTAACCAACATTACACAAATGCAACAAAAACTAGAGCAGGACCTTTCAAAATACAGCAAAACCAGACGAAGGTATTCTGCTGCCTTTAATGCTGTTACATATGTTAATACTGGAGCATCGACTATAAGTGCTCTATCAGCAGGAACGAGTGTTGGTCTCTTAGCAACAGGCGTAGGCGCACCCGCAGCTTTGCCTCTAGGCGGGGCGTCTTTAGCTCTTGGCCTGTGTTCATTAGCTGTAGGTGCTGCTAGCAAAAAAATAAAAACTAAACTCCAAAAGCACACAGCTATAGTTCAACTAATAACAGCTAAACTTAGTTCCTTCAAGCTGATTATAAATAAAGCACTAGCTGACTCAAACATCACGGATGAAGAATTTAGTCGTTTACAGGCCGATTTTGATGACTATAAAAGACAAAAGTTTGATCTTCAAAGAAAGGCGAGGACAACTTTTTCTCAACAGCCAGGACACCGAGCAGATAAAAAAGGAATGTTTAAAAAAAGTAAACGAAACATTAAACTCTGTTCTAAACAGCTCACATTAACAACCCCAAAGGGCGTTTATACTTTAGTTTATGAGTTCTAAACACAAAAAGACCGTCGATATTGATTAATTATTTTTTTGATTTAAATAAATATTTTGAGTTAGAAAAGAAATCAACATGGATAAGATATATGAAGGACCGGACGAATTGTTTGAAGCAATGTTTAAGGAAGAGCGTTTGTCAAGAGCACTAAATGATATTGATTTAGAAGTCATTAATCCAGCAAACGTACAGGCAAGTGTTGTGCATGCTATTTCTCAAGTTCCGGGTAAACTAACAATAGACCCACCAGTTAAAGTAATGTTAGCTGTTTTAATCGACTATATAACAATAAATGAAGAAAATCTAGAAGTCTGGGTCTCAACTAAACAACAGACTATTCTTTCTCATAATGACTTAACACCTGGTTGGGCAGACCAAATGCTTACGCAGTTTGATGTGGCTGCTGAAGAAGCCAAAATGAGAGGCTCCGGTTGGTCAGAGGGCGAAGTCTTAGAGATTAGATTAAAACAGTCTAAGTATGCGCCGATTGTTGGCAAGTCTTACATTCCACTGCCTCCAGCATTAGTCGCAAAAAAAGCAGTTCTAAACATAAAGAATTATTCAGACAACAAATGTTTTATGTGGTGTGTTCTCGCAAGGCTGCATTATATCCGCAAAAACGCAGAGAGGAGTGTCTAACTATCACCCTTACATCAATGATCTTAACTTTAGTGGGGTGTCCTTTCCTGTTAGCGTGGATTCCATTGATCAGTTTGAAGAACAAAACAAACCAAAAAACTGTTAATGTATACACATGGAATGAGGAAAACAAATCTACTACCCATTAAAGTGTCCAAGAACAGTCCAACAATAGGTGATCCAGACAAAAATCATGTTGACTTACTGCTGATGTTTTCACCAGCGGGGGTACCGCATTACACATTGATACGAACAATGAGTAGATTATTGCGGCATACTTCAAAGCATTACCATAAACAAGAATTCTGCAGAAAATGTTTAACAAGATTCCATCTGCTCAAGCCGCAAGCGAACATAAGAAACATTGTATCGGCCCAGTTGACTGTAATACAGAACTAATTACACCCCCAGAAGGCAGTAAAGTTAGTTTTAAGAACTGGAAACGACTGCAAAATTCTCCATACGTAGTTTACGCAGACTTCGAATCACTCATTGTTCCTTATGAAGGGCCAGCACCACAAAAACTTCGAAAAACAGTCTTAATGAGTAATCATCAGATTTGTTCATTCGCTTTCATTATTGTCAGTCGGATGGCGCTCATTCAACGCCAGAATTATACAGAGGACCAGATGCGGCTAGAAGATTTTACAGCGCATGCAGAAAGTGCGTAATGACTGTTCTAATAATCTGAATTTATCTGAAATCATAATGACGCCTGAAGACCAAGAACAGTATGACTTAGCCACACATTGTTTGATTTGTGGTTTAGAACTCAGTGAAGAAGCAACAAATCCAAAAGTAAGAGACCATGATCACATTAGCGGAAAGTTCAGAGGAGCAGCACATAGTAAATGCAATCTTCAACTAAAGTTTGATCCAAAGACATGGAAGCTGCCCATCTTCTTTCACAACTTGCGAGGTTATGACTCTCATCTTATAATGAAAGCAGTAACCAACTCCTTCAGGGTAGCATGCATTGCACAGTCATCAGAAAAGTACATGTGCTTTAATCTGAATAACATGTCTTTTTATGACTCTATGCAACACATGATGGGTTCATTAGAGTCACTGGCTATGTCCTTAAAGTCCTGCCCAATAACGGAAGAATATTTTTACCCAACTCTCGTTAGAAAGGGCGTTTACCCTTATGAGTACATGAACAGTTGGGAAAGGTTTGACGAAGATACACTTCCACCTAAAGGCGCGTTCTTTTCTAGTCTTAGAGGAAAGGACATCAGTGATTCTGATTACCATGCATGCTCAAGAAGCATGGCAGAAGTTAGAGTGTAAAACAATGGGAGACTATCATGATTCCTACTTAATGGCAGATGTATGTTTGTTGGCGGACGTCTTTGAAAATTATAGAAAGACCTGCATGAAACATTATAGCCTGGATCCTGCGCATTATATTTCTGCGCCCGGGATGAGTTGGGATGCTTTCTTAAAGTTTACTGGAGTACAGATTGATTTATTGTCTGACCTACCAATGATTCAGATGATTGAAAACGGATTGCGTGGAGGAATTAGTATGGCGTCGCACCATTACTGTAAAGCAAACAACAAATACTTGGATGACTATGATCCTAGTAAAAGGTCTAACTATCTCATGTATTTAGATGCAAACAATCTGTATGGATGGGCTATGGCGCAATCACTTCCATTACGCAACTTTAAAATGTACACAGAAGACAATCCAAACAATATTCAAAAAGCATTAAAGTGGTTGAGCAGTTTGACGCCGGGTCAACCACAGGGATACATTCTAGAAGTTGACTTAGAATATCCTCATGAACTCCATGACCTGCATAATGACTATCCATTAGCAGCAGAAAGTCTAAAGATGGCGAAAACAGAGCCGCCTAAACTTGTGCCTAATCTTCGAGGCAAAAAAATTATGTATGTCATTACAGACTTCTACAATTTTTTTAAGACATGGTTTGAAGTTGAGAGCAGTTCATCGTATAATTCTTTTGATCAAGAACAGTTCATGAAACCATACATCATGAAGAACACTGATCTTAGAACTAAATCCACAGATGCTTCAGAAAAAGACTTTTTCAAGCTGATGAACAACAGCTGTTTCGGAAAGACTATGGAGAATCCGCACAAGCGCAAAGATGTTAGATTAGTCACCAGAGAGAACGAAGCAATTAAGCTGACTTCAAAACCTAATTATCAGGACTTCAGAAGATTTCATGATCAGCTTTTTGGCATAATGATGAAAAAAAAAGAAAGTCAAATTAGACAAGCCTGTATTTATTGGGTTTACTGTTTTAGAATTATCAAAGCTTTTGATGTTAGAATTTCTTTATGACTACTTTAAACCCCTGTATCCAGAGTCCAGAGTACTTTACACAGATACAGACAGTTTTGTTATAGATATTCCTACTGAAGACATCTATAAAGACATGGAAATAGAAGTAGCTAAAGGGCATGCAGGATGGTATGACACATCCGATTACCCTAAAGATTCGCCTTTGCATTCAGTTACTAATAAGAAGGTTTTAGGAAAGATGAAGGATGAATTATCTGGAAAGGGGATCAAGGAGTATGTGGGGTTATAGGTCGAAAATGTACAGTATTTCGAGCCAGGAGAAAATCATTAAGAAAGCAAAGGGAATATCCCGCAGTGTTGTGCAGTCAAACATATCACATGACAACTACAAAGAAGCATTGTTTGGCAATAAGACTTTTCATCATGACAACGTAAAACTACGATCTAATCTACATGAGATCAACACAACGGTTGTAACAAAGAAGTCGTTAGATAGAAAAAAACACAAACGTGTGTTTGTTAATCCAGAGTTTCATATGCAATAGGGCACTGGAGGACCACATAAACAGGGGGGTTTATATTTTTCATCAACTTTTATTATAAGATCAATCATAGCTTCATCCAATTCATTTAAATCTTTTCTCATGTTTGCTTGATGTGTTCGAATTTTTTTTATTATTTCAAGATATTCTTTTTCCCAATTTGGGATTTTGAGTTGTAGGTGATCTGGATGGTTTAGCATGCATTGATTAATCCTCAAAAATGTTCCCCTAATAGCATTACACGCATGAAATGATTCCCGTATCATTTTCAAGGTCTCTTCCTTTACCATTCTTGTTTCGTTCTGCGCTTCCTTCTGAGCTTCCATTTTAAACTCAAATATATTTACGTAAATTAACTAAGCAACTGGAACTGTGTCTGGCGGGATTATCTGCAGTTCTTCCTTCACAAAAGATCTTTGAGGAGCTGGTTGTTTTGTTGTGTCAGTTTCTCGTAAATAATACACGGGCGGATTCATCTTTACAATTCTTTTTATTTCATATGGATCAACACTCCAAACTGGATCTGTTGCCCTGATGCGAGTGTCCCCTTCTGCTTCCCCGGTAAATAAAGGTACCTTACTTTTAAACCAAACGGTAATAGTTTGCTGGATGAAGTCTCTCCTTCAGCAACATTTATTGTTTTTCTTTGATTGCTTGTACTGGTTTTAGACGACCCTGGAGTCGATGCCCTTTAAATTCTTCATTATTCATTGCGCGCAAAACTGAGGGCAATCTTCTAACCCATTCTGTGTTGCGAGAATTGTCAATAAGCTCTCTGTGATACTGGTAGGAAAAAAGTCTTTCAGCTAACTGTTTGTTAAAGTTTTCAACTAAAGCCTGTGATCTGTGAACTCCTGGAATGCCTCTTTTAATAGTAACTCTATGTTTTAACAATAATTGATTCACTTGGCCTTTAAATTCTTTTCCATCGTCGACTTGAATCATGCGAGGGTAAGTTAAAGGCCCTCGTTGGTATATCAGTTGTATGGCAAACAGCAACAGCAGAGGCACTCTTTTGTGTTAATGGTTCTGCATCTTTGTATCTTGAAGCTATGTCAATGACTGTAAGTGCGTACTTAAATCTTTTTCGTCTAATCGTGTCATGGGGTAAATATAGAAGGTCCATTTGATGGGTGTCGTTTGGAGTTGTATTGACAAAGTGTGGTCTCTGTATTCGTCTAGGCGCAGGGTAAATAAATTTGCCAAATCGCTTGTTTAGATAACCATTCTTTCGCTGTTTGTTCACTGACTCCAGCTGCTTGGCTTAGCTTTTTAATTGCTGTGATTCCCTTCAATATCCTTTTGGTGAATAATAGATTTTGTTCATTTTTATTCAACCAATATTATGCGCAACAAAATACACAACGGTCATACCAACGACAATAAACGCGATTTCTTGCATCTTTTGTTTTTCTGAGGGTTGATAATAGTCGCTGAATTTTGGTGGGGCAATGTTTCGATTGGTTTGCCTGTTACAAGATAATATTCTTTTATTGCCTGATCAACGTCTTTAAATGTGTAAGCTGCATGTCCCTGTTTTTTCAGTGTGTTATTAATAAAATCTAACTGCTCAATTCTCTGTTTTTCATAGCGATCTTGTGCTGCAGCTAGTTGCTCCATAGCTTTGTTATGTTTTTTTCTCTCGCCGTCATCCCGTAGTTTACTAAACGCATAATTACTTCCGCTAAAAGCAAGCGCATTCACCACAGCGCCACCTATCATCATTACGAGTGAAGCCATTTTTTATAAATGTATTTTTTTTACATATTTATATTCTCTGGAATTATTCCTTGCTTAACTAGAAAATCTTTCGTAGCAAACGAAGCTGTAATAATAGCGATTAGCTTTGCCGAGTCTTCAAAGTCTAGTTTGCCAAGATCTGCCGGTTTTATTTTTAACAGGCTTTTACCAAGCATTGTGTATCCTACACTTAGGCCTCCAATAACAGCAGAATGGTATACAAGGTTGGTAACAGTTTTTTCGGTGCTCATTTTAAAAAATAAAATAATTATAATTAATAAAAACATGAACAGCGATGATCTGCTAGAGCTACAGGGTGGCCAACACTGTCTTGAACTTATGATTGCAAATGACCAGGTTGATGACCAAGCTATTATGCCCAAAAAGGAAAGGCTGTATTCTTTGGCAGCATGTGGAAAAACAAAACAGTTCCTCGGAACTGAATTCAGCATAGAACAGATTCAACAGATGTCGCCACAAGACATTATAAAGTATCATAACAGGTATGAGGCGCAGTTGGGGTCTAGAATGGTGAAAAGTGTCGGGCAAACGGTTCTTAGTTTGTACACTAAACTAGTCAGTAGATTTGCCCCCATTGATTCTGAACAAGATCTTACGTATGATTTAACGCAGGATCCAGTTTTAACAAAGTCATTAGAGTCTCTAAGCTGTGATTTATACTACAGATTTGGAACATTGTTATCGCCACTAATCATGGGATTAATAACTTATTAATCATATAGATTTTATTTCCCTTCAAAATGAACGAGCCAGAAAATCAGCAGAATCAGAAAACACTGAATCAGAAAACATTGAATCAGGAAACATTGAATCAGGTGAAAGTGGTCACTAAATCCCCTCATCCTGGACGCATTGCAGCAGGAAAAAAATTAGCTGAGTGGAACAAACAAAAAAAATTACAGTTACAATCACAGAATATAGCTCATAATGAAAACATAACACCGCCAACGCCAGCAGCTGTTTCAATGCCAGCTCCAGAACAAGAACAAGTTAATTCAAGGGCACCAAAGTCTTCATGGAATATTGAACTTAAAACTGTTGTCATTTTTGGTGCTCTTGCTGCTGCTGGGGCAGTTATTACGGTTATAAAATATATAAACAATGGCGCCAAGAGCCAAAGCAGTTAAAACAACCTGAACCGCTAAATACAGAAAAAGACAACAGCACGCCAAAACCGCCAATAACAAAACATCATTTTGATCCATTTATAATGCAATAATATTTTAAGAACTTAAATTTAAATTTTTGATAAAAATAGATCATGGCGGATTATTATTTGTTTAAAATGATGAAGTCAATAAATAAAGACATGGAGTCTATAAAAGACATTTCCATAGACCAGAATTGTAATCAATGCGGTTGCTTAGGATGTAAGAACTTCATTAAGATCTATGCTGACCGATTTCGCGCAGAGGACGCTGAGCAAGACATCCTCAACGATGACGAGTTTTTTGAGGCGTGTGTGTACTATATTAGACATTTACTATTTAAGATAAAAACATAGATTGTATTGGGTTTTTTTTTATAATTATAAGATAACTTAAATAAGAACTTGGTTGTACTTAGAGGATGACTTAATTACAATCTTGAGTTGACTTGAGGACGACTTGAGTAAGAACTTGAGGATGACTTGAGGATAACTTGAGGACGACTTGAGTAAGAACTTGAGGATGACTTGAGGACGACTTGAGGACGACTTGAGTAAGAACTTGAGGATGACTTGAGGATAACTTGAGGACGACTTGAGTAAGAACTTGAGGATGACTTGAGGACGACTTGAGGATGACTTGAGTAAGAACTTAGAAGTGACTTGAGGATGACTTGAGGACGACTTGAGTAAGAACTTGAGGATGACTTGAGGATAACTTGAGGACGACTTGAGTAAGAACTTGAGGATGACTTGAGGACGACTTGAGGATGACTTGAGTAAGAACTTAGAAGTGACTTGAGGATGACTTGAGGACGACTTGAGTAAGAACTTAGAAGTGACTTGAGGATAACTTGAGGATGACTTGAGGATGACTTGAGGATGACTTGAGTAAGAACTTAGAAGTGACTTGAGTGTGTGCATGCGCGGGGTGGGAGGTGGGGCAGGGGGGTGTGCGCGCGCCTTTGATTATTTATAAGAAACGGATGTTCAGAATATAATATATTTATTATCAGTAAAACAGCAAAACAACAACAATAACAATAACAACATATATACAAGCACGATCGCACGCACACACACAGACACACACACACATACAGGGGCGCTTGGTACTCAAGCATAGGCTCAAAGACTATCCCCTAAATTTTTATACTGTTTGCATAATATTTTTACAAATCTTAAATAAATGTTAGCGAACCGCCCAGAAAAACGTGGACAAACGAGTCACAAGACAAAACACAACGCGTTTCGACCTCCTAGGTCTTCCTCAGGTGAAACACAAACGAATAAAACAACGAAAATTCACTTAGCTTTGATCGCTTCAGATCGCTTCAGAGTTCAGCGCAAGTTAACACTGTCAACATTTATCACTGGGCGGTTCCATTTATCACTGGGCGGTTCGCTAACATTTATCACTGGGCGGTTCCATTTATCACTGGGCGGTTCCATTTATCACTGGGCGGTTCGCTAACATTTATTTAAGATTTGTTTAGATTTCCGCCTGCAGTCGTCTCACTTTGCATCTAGATCTATAATGTTTTTAGTTTTTCAGCAATGTTTCTTTTTCCTAGACACACTTTCGTATTGTTTCACTTTACGACCCTTCGCTGGTTGCTTTGGGGTGTTGGTGGATTCTTTTGTGAACCCTTGATGGTCAGAACACCACAGAATTAGGGACTGTGAAGTGTCTCTATTTGACGCCAAGAGTACAGACACAATCAGCCGTGTCTCCCTGATAAGTTCGATCCAGTGCACGAAAGGCCTAGGAGCAGGCAACATAAATAGATCTGCCTTCAAGAGAGATTACGATGGTTCCCTCATGCAGCTTGTGAAGTGTTTTCATATTTATGATATATTGTCTTAATTTTATGTTCCCATTTTCTTCATCTTCCACCCACCACCTCCCTTCTTTTTTGTTGTTGTTAAGTTCAAATCTTTGCCAAGTCATTACTATGACGATGGAAGAATTGTTAGCCTGCACTTGTTTCCCTCACTACTTAATGGTTCAGCATTATATATATATATATATATATATATATATATATATATATATATATATATATATATATATATATATATATATATATATATATATGAAAAAAGGTGAAAATATTTTTTTAATGACGCAATTGATGAAAGGGGATAAAAGGCTGCTACCTTTTATTCCCCATGCAAATGTAAGCTTAAGTAAATACAGGTCTAAGGACTTTTCTCGCGTCTCAGGTTATCAGTTAGCTGAATCTGGACTTAACATCACACAACTATATTATATTTTGAAGAAAGGTAAACAACAAATTAATGGATGACCGTTCTCTTGGTTTAATTCTATTTTATTAGAAAAGCGGCTAAAGGTCATTCAGCACTGAAAATGCGCTGTATTGTTTTCTCCTTTTTGGAGAGGTAAAGAAAAGGTGGGGGTGTGAGGCATTCTCTGATTTACTCAGCTATGTTTCACGACAACTTTCTCTCATTCCCACACATAGCCTTTATATTGTGTGCGTTCGTCTGAAACGTATCTGCAGAAAACAGCTTTTTTATAAATAAAATGAATGTTGTATTTTCTGGACCAATTATTTACCATGACGGCAAACGCATCTTTTAAAGTATGCAATCCGCCATTTTTTAATTCAATAGCAGCCAAGCACAAACCAACAACTTTTAAAAAGGGACAAAGCGATGTGATCACAAGCAATGTGCATTATCTTGAAATACTAGATTCAAGTATATATTAAATAAAATGCTTTTGATTTGGCACATACAGTTACATTTTTTAAATAAAAGCAAAGTTAAGACATTTTAAAATCTGTTTCAGAACACGCACTGCGACATTCCGATGAATCGTGTGTAAATGACGTGTATATTTTGTGCAAGTATATGTATATAGATCTTATAATTAACTAGCCGGTTACCCGGCGTTGCCCGGGTATTATAAGAGAGAGAGAGAGAGAGAGAGAGAGAGAGAGAGAGAGAGGAGAGAGAGAGAGAGAGAGGTCTATAGGCCTACATTACTCAGGTCTTCAGCCCTCGTTCAACCATTTATTTCTTATAAACCGATTTATATAAAAATGTAGTGAAAAATAAGAAAGAACGGTTTTTAACGGGGTTTTATTTTGATAAGATGTGGTGAATGGCGTTCCTAAGATCCCTCTGTATCTGTAAAGCGAACGATCATTACAATAGTGATCAGGGCTTGAAACGGAGAACTCTAAAATCAGAGGATTTTTTCAGGTTCTGCTGAATTTTACTTTGCCTTCAGTCCCAAGTCATGATAAAGCGTTCTGTATTTACCTTAGTTAAAAGCAATATCGTACAGAACATGCTTTTATTTATTTCTTAAACAGCAAAAGCAGTCTATATCTTTTCCATTTATCACTCAAACTTCTTGCATATTAATCCTACTTTTCACATAAAAAAAACCCTTATACCAGCGAAATTGAAACATCAGAATATTGTCAGGTTGAGCTAGGTGCTTACTGTACCGCCTGGGGACAAACAATGTTTTTTGTGGTTACTGTAGAGGGTTGAAGCGCTGTAATGAAATGCTGAGTTAAGCCATCTGATTTTGGTTGGTTGTGATAAACCCCTAGCGCTCACACGTCTGTCATGTTCTTGCTCTGTTCTAACCTGTCTATGCTGTTGACTTTCTTGCTGTCTATTTGTTGCCTTGCGTTCTCTATCACTTTTTGTACTCCCAGTTCTTAAAGAACAGGGAGTACTTTAGAATGGGAACGAAGAAATGCTCTCTGTGGTGTGTGTGTGTGTGTGTGTGTGTGTGTGTGTGTGTGTGTGTGTGTGTGTGTGTGTGTGTGTGTGTGTGTGTGTGTGTCCATGGTCAAAATGTGTTCCACTCGCTCCAGACAAAACTACTGGGCCGATCTTTCTGAAAATTTGTAGGTATGTTCACTATGGGTCAAGGATGATGCCCGATGTTTTAGTTTACCGTTACATCCATTACAAACAGCTGTAACGGCCTGTAACGCTTTTTCTTCTCCATGGAATATCTCAGAAAGTACTTGGCTGATCTTTGTGAAAATTAGCTGGTATGTTCATTATGGGTCACGGATGATGCCCGATGTTTTAGTTTACCCCGTTACAGCCGTTACTAACGGCTGTAACAGCCTGTAACGGTTTTTCTTCTTCATGGAATATCTCAAAACGTACTTGGCCGATCTTTCTGAAAATTTGTAGGTATGTTTTATGGGTCATGGATGATGCCCGATGTTTTAGTTTACCGTTACAGCCGTTACTAACGGCTGTGACGATCTGTAACGCCTTTTCTTCTTTATGGAATATCTCAGAAAGTACTTGGCCGATCTTTGTGAAATTAGCAGGCATGTTCATTATGGGTCACGGGATGATGCCCGATGTTTTAGTTTACCCCATTATAGCCGTTGCTAACGGCTGTAACAGCCTGTAACGGTTTTTCTTCTTTATAGAATATCTGAAAAAGTACTTGGCCGATCTTTCTGAAAATTTGTAGGTATGTTCATTATGGGTCACGGATGATGCCCGATGTTTCAGTTTACCGTTACAGCCGTTACTAACGGCTGTAACGGCCTGTAACGATTTTTCTTCTTTATAGAATATATCAAAAAGTACTTGGCCGATCTTTCTGAAAATGTGTAGGTATGTTCATTATGCGTCACGAATAATGCCTGATGTTTTAGTTTACCGTATAGACGTTAGTAATGGCTGTAACGGCATGTAACGCTTTTTCTTCTTTATAGAATATCTCAGAAAGCACGTGGCCGATCTTTCTGAAAATTTGTAGGTATTTTCATTATGGGTCACGGATGATGCCCGATGTTTAGTTTACCGTTACATCAGTTACTAACGGCTGTATCGGCCTGTAACGCCTTTTCTTCTCCATGGAACATCTCAGAAAGTACTTGGCCGATCTTTGTGAAAATTAGCAGGTATGTTCATTATGGTCACAGATGATGCCCGATGTTTTAGTTTACCCCATTATAGCCGTTACTAACGGCTGTAACAGCCTGTAACGGTTTTTCTTCTTTATAGAATATCTGAAAAAGTACTTGGCCGATCTTTCTGAAAATTTGTAGGTATGTTCACTATGGGTCACGGATGATGCCCGATGTTTTAGTTTACCGTTACAGCCGTTACTAACGGCCCATAATGGTTTTCTTCTTTATGGAAAATCTCAGAAAGTTCTTGGCCGATCTTTCTGAAAATTTGTAAGTATGTTGATTTTAGGTCACAGACGATGGCCAATGTTTACCAGAATAGCCATTACTAACGGTTACAGCAGCCCAAGACGGTTTTTACTCTTTATGGAATATCTCACGCGTATTCAGGATAAACTGGGAGTACGTTTGTATGCTTTGCATTTTGTTTCGTCTACCTTCCCTCTGATCTGTTCTAAAGTTTCTTGCTCTCCACGTGCTGCTTTGCGTTCTCTGTCGCTTTTCGTCTACCTTTCCTCTGTTCGGTTGTCTCTTGGTGTCTACGTGCTGCCTTGCGTTTTTGTACTCCCAGTTCTTAAAGAACAGGGAGTACTTTAGAATGGGAACGAAGAAATGCTGTGTGTGTGTGTGTGTGTGTGTGTGTGTGTGTGTGTGTGTGTGTGTGTGTGTGTGTGTGTGTGTGTGTGTCTGTCTGTCTGTCTGTCTGTCTGTCTGTGTGTCCGTGGTCAAAATGTGTTCCACTCGCTCCAGACAAAACTACTGGGTCGATCTTTCAGAAAATTTGTAGGTATGTTCATTATGGGTTAAGGATGATGCCCGATGTTTTAGTTTACCCCATTATAGCCGTTACTAACGGCTGTAACGGCCTGTAACGCTTTTTCTTCTTTATGGAATATCTCAGAAAGTACTTGACCGATCTTTCTGAAAATTTGTAGGTATGTTCATTATGGGTCACGAATAATGCCCGATGTTTTAGTTTACCGTTATAACCGTTACTAACGGCTGTAATGGCTTGTAACGCTTTTTCTTCTTTATGGAATATCTCAGAAAGTACTTGGCCGACCTTTATGAAAATTAGCAGGTATGTTCATTATGGGTCACGGATGATGCCTGATGTTTTAGTTTGCCCCGTTATAGCCGTTACTAACGGTTGTAACGGCCTGTAACGGTTTTTCTTCTCTATGGAATATCTCAGAAAGTACTTGGCCAATTTATAAGCGGTTTGGATGATCTTGTGACAAATCTGATCCTCTGTCCATATGTAAGTGATGTAATGCTGAAAATGGATTAAACAACCGCTAAAAATCGTTATTCTGCCGTTATTTCTTATATATAGGTGGAGTTTAATGAAATTTGGTATATAGAAAGGTTATCACACACAAATGGCACTTCTATATAGTGTTTCAAAATTTGACCGTTAAAAACCGTTATTCTTGACATATTGTCCGATTTGGATTAAATTTGATATGTACACAGGCTTTAGCCCAGTGAGGACTAAAATACCGGTTTCAAAAGTGCATATCGGTTATATAACCGTTAAACCGTATTTTGTCGTTATTTTTTATATATTGGTGGGTTTTAATGAAATTTTGTATACAGAAAGGTTATCACACACAAATGGCACTGCCATGTAGTGTTTCAAAATCTGGCCGTTAAAAACCGTTATTCTTGACATATTGTCCGATTTGGATGAAATTTGGTATGTACACAGGCTTTAGCCCAGTGAGGACTAAAATACCGGTTTCAAAAGTGTATATCGGTTATATAACCGATAAACCGTTATTTTGCCGTTATTTTTTATATATTGGTGGAATTTAATGCAATTTTGTATATATACTGAGAGGCAAAGAAAACGCAATTCCATTGTCAACTGACAATTTTATTGAAATGAAACAAACACACATCAAAGCAAATACGTGTGACAAAAGTGCGACCACTGTACATTAGTTTGCCCATAACAGGTGCACATTCGCCTGAAGTGAAGCCCATTTAGGCGCGACAGAAGGAATACACTGTCAATATCTGGTGTGTCCCCCTTGAGCACGAACGCAAGCTTGCAAACGTCGGGGCATTGAAGCGCACAAACGACGGATGATACGGATCGGTATCACGTTCCAGTGATGCTGCAATGCTTGGGTGAGCTCAGCAACGGTAGTTGGGGGATTCTGCTGACCTTGCACACGTCGTCCAAGTTCGTCCCACAAATGTTCAATGGGATTCATGTCTGGGGACACGGAGGGCCACTGCATGACATCCACATTGCTGTCCCGAAGGAAATTTCGTGTGAGAACGGCTGTGTGGGGTCGAGCATTGTCCTGCTGAAACACTAGTCTGTTGCCACCATGCTGTCTCCAGAGAGGAAGAAGAACTGGCTCAAGAACAGTGTCAATATAACGCCTTGCCGTCAAGTTGCCTGGCACAAACACAAGCTCCGATCGAAATTGAGCATTTATGGCACCCCAGACCATTACCCCTCCACCCCCATAACGATCTCGCTCAATGACACAGGGTTGCGCAAAACGTTCACCCTGACGTCGATACACACGATCACGGCCATCCGGGAAAGAGACATTGAACCGGGATTCATCCGAAAAAACAACATTCCCCCAAACCCTGTTCCCCAGAAAGCCACCTGCGGCAGCCCATCGCTGGCGTGCTAGTCGATGGCGATGGGTTAAGATCTGACCTTGGTATGGTCGACGTGCCCGTAGCCCTGCTGCTGCCAGACGCCGACGCACGGTACGGCTGCTGATTGGTCTTTCTCTAGTCCCAATAGTGTTGTGGGCTGTTTGTGCAGCTGGCTGGAAACGATTCCGGAGGTGCTGCGTGACAATGTAGCGGTCCTGTCGTGCCGTCGTCACACGTTGGACGCCTGGGCGTGGACGGTCGTTTACACTTCCAGTGTTTTGGTGCCGAGTCGCAAGACGGGTTATGGTTGATGGGTGTACATTGAAATGTTGTGCGGCCCTGATGTGAGCAGTGCCTGCCCTCAGCATGCCAATGGCTTGATTTCTCTGGTCTGTAGTTAACCGCGGCATGGTGCGTACGAGTGTCACTAAAACGCCAATGTGTGTTTTTATAGGGGACAGTCATGGGCTGTTTGCATGCAATCACAGTATGCCTGTGTTGCACGTGTTTTGCAGTTATCAGTAAAAGATGTGTTGGAGTGGTTTACTCATGACGTCATGAACCCAACTGTGCCTGTCAATACAGATCGTCGCAATACAACATACGCGTGCTAGGTTGCATGCCTCGTGCATAATTCACATTATTTTGGCTGAGGTGACATTTTTCGGGACGAAATGGGGATTGCGTTTTCATTGCCTCTCAGTATAGAAAGGTCATCACACACAAATGGCACTTCCATGCAGTGTTTCAAAATATGACCGTTAAAAACCGTTATTCTTGACATATTGTCCGATTTGGATGAAATTTGGTATGTACGCAGGCTTTAGCCCAGTGAGGACTAAAATACCAGTTTCAAAAGTGTACATCGGTTAAATAACCGTTAAAACCGTTATTTTGCCTTTATTTCGTATCTCACAAAGCACTTGGCCGATTTATAAGCGGTTTGGAAAACTGCGAGTACGTTTATATGCTTCGCATCTTGTTTGTCTTTCTGTTGTCTTGCATATCTCTCTTCACTGCTTTCTTCTGATCGAGAACGTTGAACTCTGGCCGTAGCAGAAGAAGAGTGTGTGAGCTGGGTTCTCTTTTTGGGCGGCACTGTCACGATTTTAAGTTCGATTGGAAGAATAAAACATATATAAAAAAAGACGGTTAATTCAGCCTCCCTAGGCGTGTATGTTTTAATATTCAAATCTATAAAAACTCAGAAGAAATTAGATGGAATCGCGATGCGCGAAAACACAGGCTTTTGGATGAGCCGAAAAGTTCGTCTGCTTCGGAGTTTGAACTAAGATAATAAATAATCGATTTGCGAATTAGAAATGGACGTTGACTTACCACAGATCTACACACGGTCAAGTGATAAAGAAGAATTCTGATTATTGTCAAATGTTCATGACGTCATTCAGTCGCAGTGACGTGTGCAGCACGGTGAACAGGCAAAGGACAGCACGTCTTTTTCTTGGGATTTCTCATTTCTTGTGCGATTTGTGTGTGTGTGTGTGTGTGTGTGTGTGTGTGTGTGTGTGAATACCTCACAGCTTTCTAATGTTGTTTACATAGTTTTTGCCATGAATGACCTTCGTGAATCAGAAGTTCTTGGTTTCGTCCATAATTCAAATTAAATTTTTGAGGGTATGCGCGTTTTGTTCGATTTTTTTCCCTGAAACATTCACGTGAACACTTTTCCAAATCTATTATATAATATTACGCGCTTCGACCCCGTCTCGCCCCTGCGAGTTTGTCTGTCGTGTAGTATTCCCATGTCCAGCTTTGCGTATGTGGACGCAAATTGCGTCAAGACACAATGCGTCACGTGATCGCCGACCCGACGTTGCTGTTTGTAGGACACCAAGGATACTTGATACCAAATTTGGTGGCGATCGGCCCAAAACTGTGGCCGTGTGTAAGCGAACAGACAGACAGAAAACTGAGCTTTATATAATGGAAAATTATCCTGAGCTCATTTTATACATACCAAACACAATTGAAGAAACAAATAAGAAAATATGATAGATAGATAGAAAGATAGATATATAGGTAGATAGATAGATAGGTAGGTAGATAGATAGATAGACAGATAGATAGATAGATATAGACTCTGTGTGTGTGTGTGTGTGTGTGTGTGTGTGTGTGTGTGTGTGTGTGTGTGTGTGTGTGTGTGTGTGTGTGTGTGTGTGTGTGTGTGTGTGTGTGTGAAGTCTTTATTATTAAAGTTTTTATCAGAAAACAACGCATACAACCACCACCACCACCACCAACAACAACAACAACAACAAGAAACAAAAAAAAAAAAAAACACTCTCATCTAAGTTTCGTTGCATCAAATAAGCAAGCCTTTGCGATCTTTGCATGTCCAGTTTCATTGGTCTTAACTGGTAAAGAATGCATCTGACCGCACTATTCACAAACAAAGAATAGCGCCGTAACTCCATCCCCACCCCCAACCCCTCACGCTCAAAGAAATGTTTTGGTACAAAGTGACACGCTTAGAAAGCGTTTACGACCCAAAAATGTACTTTTTCAAAGCCATCAAGTCTACGGAGTCACCATATTTCAGAAATGTGTAAGAGAAGCAGTTATACCTGGGCAGTAAAAAAAAATGGAAGAAACAATCTGTGGAAATGCTGTTCGGTTTTCTATACATATCTACTACAGTCAAGGCATGCTCGCTTACCTTTCACTGCAAGGGCGTCTACTCCTCTGTTTACACACATTTTTGCTGGGAAAATAAATCCGAGATTATTTTACAAACTGGCTGTCTCAAATTTTTCTCCAACAAGGTTGCACCCTCCCCCGTCATTTGACTGACTCCCCCCCCCCCCCCCCCCCCCTCCCTTTTACACCCTCTCTACTGTTGACCCTGACAACTTTTTAAAAAAATCTGATCCACTGCTGCAGTGTGTGTGTGTGTGTGTGTGTGTGTGTGTGTGTGTGTGTGTGTGTGTGTGTGTGTGTGGTGTGTGTGTGCGTGTTTGCACGCGCGCGCGGTTGCGCTCGCGTGTGTATGTGTGTGAGAACACCCAATCACTCAACGTATTTCATGCCATGTGTTCACAGGACTTCTTGTTGATAACATGGAAGTGGTGATGTTTTGCCGTGTGTCTCGTGCACCATGCTGTGATGTGCCAGGCCAGGCTGGATCCAGTTTGCACTGCCATGGTAGCGTTGATTCATTCTGGTTATATTCATATCTAGGAACTCCGACGTCGGTAGCAAACGATCTTGCCACGAGGCGGGGCGATAGTGTAATCTACGTCGTTGTGGTTGCGGGGTTCTAGCAGTGGAAAGCCACCATTCACACCAACGAACCGTTCAGGATCAGGATCATCGTGAGCTGTTGTCTGATTGGTGGTGTCAGACTCTGAAATGGACCTCCTTCACCACCATCTCCTGTCTAGTCCTTCTTTTATTATAGATAATAGATTATTTTGTCTACTGTGGTTCTCAAGAGAGTCACACTTTTAAACAATGAACTTCTTCTGCTCAAACAGAAGTTTCTTTGCAGATTCCTTCTTTGCACACTAACATTTGAGATCAATGACTTCTGAAGTTTGCTGATGTTTTAAGTCAATGTTAACAACCTGTGCTGTCACGGATGTCTTGATGTTTTCCAAAGTGAAAAGAATGTGATCTGTTTGCATGTCCAGCAACCCTTTGATGAAATCTTGTAGATCCATGCTCATCGTGTCAGTCTGGGAAATGTCATCTGCATGATTTCCACTTTCGACGTTTGGTCCAGGGCCAGGGTTTGGCTCGAAGTTTCCACGAATCAATAAACATCACCCTGAAAATCACCACAGCGGCAGTGGGCAAACCAGAACATGAACGTTTGAGCACTGGTCTTGGTTGCTCGCTGAAATGTTGCAGTTTGTTGTGGAATACATTTCACAGGCCATCATCAGGCACACAAAGTGCCGTGTCATTGTACTACAACCTTTTAGAAGAAACAGCACACCTCAGGATGTCACTGCAGCTGATTTATGGTTAAAAATGGCTATTAGGGTGTAAATAAACCCGTCTGTCATTTGCAGATGATGTTGCACATTACAAGCATGATGTCGATCCAGTGTATGTTATTTTCCTAAAATCGGTCACAGCACTAATTATTTTTGGTCAAAAGGAAAAAAAGTGTCCCGATACCTTTCTCAGACATTGACCAGAGAGAGAGAAGAGAGAGAGAGAGAGAGAGAGAGAGAGAGAGAGAGAGAGAGAGAGAGAGAGAGAAGAGAGAGAGAGAGAGAGAGAGAGAGAGAGAGAATAGCCTGTGAATATGATACGGATATTTCTACACATTTCTTTAACCACACACACACACACACACACACACACACAACACACACACCACACACACACACACACACACACACACACACACACACCCTAGATAAATAGCACGCGCATATTTGCACACGCACCACTACAAATATGAACGCCTTCTCGCACGCACACACACACACACACACCACACACACACACACACACACACACACACACACACACACACACACACACACACACACCACACACACAACGCGCGTGCGTGCACACGCACGCACGGTCACACGCACGAATGCGCGGATGCACGCACGCACGTATGCGCGCACGCACGCACGCGCGCACGAACACGCACGCACGCACACACACACACACACACACACACACACACACACACACACCACACCCACACACACACACACACACACACACACACACACACACACACACACACACACACACAACAGCAACAACAACAACAACAACAACAACAACAACACACACACGCACACGCGCACACACACACACACACACACACACACACACACACACACACACACACACACACACACACACACACCACACGCGCGCGCGCGCGCGCGCACATTAAATTATTAAACAAGAGTACTAACCTGAAAACCGACAATCTCTGTTCACGATCCTTAATAGGGTTGATGTGCAAAAGCTACAAATACCTGCCTGTGAACAGTCATGTGGATTGAGAATAAAGGACCGATGCATATAATAGGCTATAGCGCCACTTCCCCACTTCCAGGTGTTTGCATACCTGTCGACAAAAATTGCAAGCACGGAGTTTGCTCTCACAACACACACACACACACACACACACACACACACAACACCACACACACACACACACACACACACACACAACACACACACACACACACACACACACACACACACACACACACCACACACACACACCATTTTGATAAAAATGCCTTCCTAAATGATTTGCTTCACTCTGAATTAGATTACATTTATCAGATTAGGAACCCTGACGATGCTGTGAACTTTTGGATCAGTACATTCAATTCAGTATATGATAAACACGCGCCGTTTGTAAGAAAAAGAGTGAAACATGCCATTAAACCCCCATGGTTAACAAAGGAGATAGACAATGAGATATACAAAAGAGAGCTTATCCTCAATTCAAAGGATAAAGTGTCGTTCAGAAAACAAAGGAATAAAGTAAATTCCATGAAGCGAAAAGCAAAGAAACAATATTTTCAAAATTTAGTCTCGTCTTCTCAAAATTCAAACTTAATTTGGAAAGCTATCAATCTCTTGACTAACAATAATTCAAGAATGCAAAATCCAATAAAAGAAATATCACCAGAAGACTTCAACTTTCATTTTGCAAATATAACTAAGGATGTTATTGTAAATGATAAAACAAAGTACAATGATCTATGTATGTTAGAAAAATACTGTCGATGTAAAAATATTTCTTCGTGTTTTTACATACCACCATTGTCATTACATGAAGTATTTGATTATTTAACACACTTAAAACAGTCAGGGACAAGGGACTTAGATGGAATTGATGGCAAGATACTAAAAATCGCTTCATTGACCATTGCTGAGACACTCACTTACGTTTATAATTTGTGTATTGATAAAAGCCACTTTCCCTTAAGATTTAAACAAGCAAAAGTTATACCTTTATATAAAAAAGGTGAGCCCACCAATCTCTCAAACTATACACCTATCTCAATATTATCCCTGTTGTCTAAACCACTCGAAAAACATGTTCAAACACACCTATATTCTCATCTTAAATATTACGATCTGATTCATGAAAATCAATCAGGTTTTCGAGAAAATCACTCTTGTCACACTGCTCTTGTACAACTTATCGATAGATGTCTTACGAATATTAACAATAATGACCTTACTGGAATTCTTTTTGTAGATTTTGCAAAAGCGTTTGACGTATAAACCACTCCCTTCTAATAAAAAAGCTTATGTGTTACAAAGTATCGAATACAGCCTTAAAATTCTTTACCTCGTTTCTCACTGATCGTCAACAGCTTGTTGAAATCAACTCCAAAAGGTCAAAGTTACTCCCTTTACAATTTGGTGTCCCTCAGGGGTCAGTATTGGGACCCTACTCTTTTCTATTTATATAAATGACTTACCCCTATTTATAGAATGTTGTTGTGAAATGTTTGCTGATGATACCTCATTACAATCTCACAGTAGTAACCCTACTGAACTGGTAAATAACCTGCAGAAAAATATACAACAAGCTAATTACATGGACAGAAATGAATCATATGTCCCTCAATGCTAGTAAAACCAAATGCATGTATGTCACTACACGCCAGAAACGACAGAAAATGACATCCTCATTTGCGCCATTACATGCCCAAGGACAAAAGATTGAAGAGGTTACATCGCATAAAGTTTTAGGTGTTATCATTGACAACGATTTATCTTGGTCTTACCACATTGCGAATCTTGGAAAACGTATTTCTAAGAGAATATATCAACTTTCAAAGATAAAAAAATGTCTAAATCTTCACTCCAGAAAAATATTCTTTCATGCGCACATTCTTTCTCTTATCAATTATGCATCCACGTTATGGGATAATGCCAGTGAAACTAATCTGAAACTAGTAAGTCGTCTGCATAAAAGGGCCATTAAATTAATTCAGTTGAAATCCAATACCTTGACAAAGAGTGATTACAAAACTTTAAATATTCTTCCATTTAAAGACAGACTCTACTTCAACAAATGCTTGAGCATGTACAATGTAGTGAATGGATCAGCCCCGAAGATAATCTTTGAGAGCTTTGTCTTCAATAGTTACAGACATACACATAAACTGTCTCTTCCCAGACCTCGATGTAATCTTTATAAATCAAGTTTTCTGTACTCTGGAGGGACCGCATGGAATAATTTGCCTTCCTCCATAAAATCATGTCACTCAAAATATACATTTAAAAAAGCACTAAAAATGCATTTGATAGAAACTCTGCGCTTCAATTGAAGTCATTTCCATTAATACAATCCCCTTACCGTATCCCCGTCTTTCTCTCTCTCTCTCTCTCTCTCTCTCTCTCTCTCTCTCTCTCTCTCTCTCTCTCTCTCTCTCTCTCTCTCTCTCTCTCTCTCTCTCTCTCTCTCTCTTTGTGCTTGAACTTGAAGTTCCAACAATAGTTTCATGATTGTTTCAGATTTCATATGAGAGTTATGTATTTGCATGAAAGAAATTGTGTGTTTTAAAAATGTTTTTGAGCTTGTGGTTATATGTTCAATTAGTTTCTTTCTT
>CM031624.1:45324915-45327415 GCA_018398815.1 Conus ventricosus | reverse complement strand
TTCCTTCGACTGAGTGTACCAAAGTCACTTTATACACAGAAGAATCCATGGCAAAATAACTGTCATGTTGCATGCTCTGTCAGTGTGCTAAGAAAACGTGCGTAGTACGTGGTTAAAAATCATATTAAAGACGACAGTACATGTAGTGCAAGGTAAAAATTTCGCATCCAAAACTGATCCAGAACAGCAACACAGGCTGTAACATTCCAGAAAATGTGGAGAATATACATCTTGTAAAAATGTGGGGTGTGTGTGTGTGTGTGTGTGTGTGTGTGTGTGTGTGTGTGTGTGTGTGTGTGTGTGTGTGTGTGTGTGTGTGTGTGTGTGTGTGTGTGTGTGTGTGGTGTGCGCACGCGCGCGCGCGGTGTGTGTGTGTGTGTGCATGTATGTGCGTGCGCGCACACTTGTGTGTGCGCGCACGCGTGTGAGTGTGTACACGTTTACGCATGTGTATGTTTGTGTGCGTGTATGTGTGTGTGTGTGTGTGTGTGTGTGTGTGCGTGTGTGTGTGTGTGTGTGTGTGTGTGTGTGTGTGTGTGTGTGTGTGTGTTGTGTGTGTGTGTGTGTGTGTGTGTGTGTCTGTGAAGTGAGAGAGTGAGAGGAGAGAGAGAGAGAGAGAAGAGAAATTTAATTCAATTAATTTATCCAGATGATTTCTCAAAGAAGAAATCCTGATACTTATAAGATCTTTCACCCATTTGTCTATGAAAATCATAAACGTCACATCTGAATGTGGATAGACAGACAAACACTGAGAGAGAGGGAGAGAAGAGAGAGAGAGAGAGAGAGAGAGGAGAGAGAGAGAGAGAGAGAGAGAGAGAGAGAGAGAGAGAGAGAGAGAAGAGAGAGAGACGGACACGGATACGGATACGGACGCGGATGTTTTATTCATATAGCCCCTAGCCTATAATCAATGAGGTAATGTGAACAAACCTTTTCAAAAAACAAAAACAAAAAAAAAACAGAAAAGAAGAAATCAATCAAATATCCTTCAAAGTGCAGCAGGTAATCGACTAAGTAAATATCAAACAGTACGCAACAAAAAAATTCTTAACTACATTCTGTGCCTCTAATCCTAAACGCTTTGTACAAGAAATCAGGAAAACGTTTTATGGTAGCTTCGTTTATGGATGCCATGAGCAATGAAAGTCGAAATGAGGAAGGACGCTTAGAATATTTTTTATCAATTAATCGATTCCTCAGATCATTCAAAATAGGACAGCAGAACAAAAAGTGAAACTCATTTTCTTCGGCACTTTTTACACAGCGGACAGAGATCACATTTGCTATGCTTCCTGTAACGATATTAATGAACAAAAAGATAAGAAATACCTAATCTGAACTTTGTCATAATATACCGTAAATGACTGTCCATTTTAATTGATAGATCTGATGAACACCTCTGAACTGTCTGTAAAAAAGCAAAACGGTCGGTTACTTGAACATGACATAACCATTCTTACCATCTGCAATCGATTAGCCTATTCCGTAATATACGGAAGAACTCGTTTTTGAAATTTCGAAATTTCTTTATAAAGATGATTTCTCATAGAAGAAATCCTGATTCTTAGATCTTTCATCCATTTGTTGCTGAAAACATTAACGTCACATCTGAATGTGGAAAGACAGACAAACACTGAGAGGGAGAGAGAAGAGAGAGAGAGAGAGAGAGAGAGAGAGAGAGAGAGAGAGAGAGAGAGAGAGAGAGAGAGAGAGAGAGAGAGAGAAGAGAGAGAGGAAGAAAAAACTTTTTACTCTGTTTCATTTTACTTTTTGCTAAATGATAATATCAGCCTGTGGATCAAATCCCGTTGGAAGCAGAGACCAGCATGCAAAGAGTTCGATTTGGAAGGGAGATTTGTGGTCCCAGACATAGGAATGTCACACATCGCACATGTAATTCCTGACAGGGTGTCATGTTTTGAGGCTGCGACCCTCAGTCAAAAGACATGAAGTAGGAACATTTGCGAACACTGCCAGTCCCCAGAAGTAAAGAAAATCTCACCGATCCATTCTCCAACTATCACAGAAGACAAGGATTACTGATAACCACCTCAGGTATGTCAAAGGAAATAATATCAGCACACTTTAAAGAAGGTGTTACCTCAATCAAAATGGACACCAGTACTCGTGATATACAGGAAGAGCTCACTGGGCAGAGACACTATGACACTCCTACACACAAGGAACAAAAGCTTTGTCAAGGACTTCGACGACCTGACTATAACATGTGAGTACTTAAACAAATGACCTTCAATCTCAAACAGGAGACTGCCTGATTCAAAGAGGGATTGTTCAACAAAAGGAAAGAGGAGGAGGTGTGCATAAACAATCAGGAAACATTCTTTGAAGCCAAATTAGGAGGGAACGGGGCATATAAATGCAAACAGTGATCACTTGGATTATATATTCTGAAAACAACATGAAACAAAACAAGAAGGTATTACAAAAAGAACAAGACATATTCTATCAAAAACAAAAGGAGCAGCCCATGGGGAGA
>CM031624.1:45313159-45323915 GCA_018398815.1 Conus ventricosus | reverse complement strand
TGGAGGAATTAGTATGGCGTCGCATCATTACTGTAAAGCAAACAACAAATACTTGGACGACTATGATCCAAGTAAAAGGTCTAACTATCTTATGTATTTAGATGCAAACAATCTGTATGGTTGGGCAATGGCGCAATCGCTTCCATTACGCAACTTTAAAATGTACACAGGTACGAATAATATTCAAAAGCATTAAAGTGGTTGGGCAGTTTAACGCCTGATCAACAGCGTGGTTTCATTCTAGAAGTTGACTTAGATATCCTCATGAACTCCATGACCTGCATAATGACTATCCATTAGCAGCAGAAAGTCTAAAGATGGATCCAAGAGAACCACCTAAACTTGTGCCTAATCTTCGAGGCAAAAAAAATTATGTCTGTCATTACAGACTTCTACAATTTTATTTAAGACATGGTTTAAAGTTAACAGCTGTCCATCGCATAATTGCTTTTGATCAAGAACAGTTCATGAAACCATACATCATGAAGAACACTGACCTCAGAACTAAATCCACAGATGCTTCAGAAAAAGACTTTTTCAAGCTGATGAACAACAGCTGTTTTGGAAAGACTATGGAGAATCCGCACAAGCGCAAAGATGTTAGATTAGTCACCAAAGAGAACGAAGCAATTAAGCTGACTTCAAAACCTAATTATCAGGACTTCAGAAGATTTCATGATCACCTTTTTGGCATAATGATGAAAAAAAAGAAAGTCAAATTGGACAAACCTGTATTTATTGGGTTTACTGTTTTAGAATTATCAAAGCTTTTGATGTTAGAATTTCTTTATGACTACTTTAAGCCCTCGTATCCTGAGTCCAGAGTACTTTACACAGATACAGATAGTTTTGTTATAGATATCCCCACTGAAGACATCTATAAAGACATGGAAATGGAAGTGGCTAAAGGGCATGCAGGATGGTATGATACATCTGATTACCCTAAAGATTCGCCTTTGCATTCAATTACTAACAAGAAGGTTTTAGGAAAGATGAAGGATGAATTATCTGGAAAGGTGATCAAGGAGTATGTGGGGTTAAGGTCAAAATGTACAGTATTTCGAGCCAGGAGAAAATCATTAAGAAAGCAAAGGGAATATCTCGCAGCGTTGTGCAGTCAAACATATCACATGACAACTACAAAGAAGCATTGTTTGGCAATAAGACTTTTCATCATGACAACGTAAAACTGCGATCTAATCTACATGAGATCAACACAACAGTTGTAACAAAGAAGTCGTTAGATAGAACAAACACAAAACGTGTGTTTGTTAATCCAGAGTTTTCATATGCAATTGGGCACTGGAGAACCGTAAATTAATTAAAGCGGTACTGTGTCTGGCGGAATTATCTGCAGTTCTTCTTTCACAAAAGATCTTTGAGGAGCTGGTTGTTTTGTTGTGTCAGTTTCTCGTAAATAATACACGGGCGGATTCATTTTTACAATTCTTTTTATTTCATATGGATCAACACTCCAAACCGGATCAGTTGCCCTGATGCGAGTGTCCCCTTCTGCTTCCCCCGGTAAATAAAGGTACCTTACTTTTAAACCAAACGGTAATAGTTTGCCGGGTGTACTGGAGTCTTCAGCAACATTTATTGTTTTTCTTTTGATTGCTTGTACTGGTTTTAGCCCTTTAAATTCTTCATTATTCATTGCGCGCAAAACTGAGGGCAGTCTTCTAACCCATTCTGTGTTGCGAGAATTGTCAATCAGCTCTCTGTGATACTGGTAGGAAAAAAGTCTTTCGGCTAACTGTTTGTTAAAGTTTTCAACTAAAGCCTGTGATCTGTGAACACCGGAATGCCTCTTCTAATAGTAACTCTGTGTTTTAACAATAATTGATTCACTTGGCCTTTAAATTCTTTTCCATCATCAACTTGAATCATGCGAGGATAAGTTAGTGGCCCTCGTTGGTATATCAGTTGTATAGCAACAGCAACAGCAGAAGCACTCTTTTGTGTTAATGGCTCCGCATCTTTGTATCTTGAAGCCATGTCATGACTGTGAGTGCGTACTTATAATCTTTTTCGTTAATCCTATTCAGAGGGTAAAATATAGAAGATCCATTTGATGGCGGTGGTCGTTTGGACGTTGTTATTGACAAAGTGGGGTCTCTGTATTCGCCTAGGTGGCAGGGTAAATAAATTTGCCAAATCGCTTGTTTGATAACCAGCTTTTGCTGTTGTTCACTGACTCCTGCCCGCTTGGCTTAGCTTTTTAATTGCTGTGATGCCCTTCAATATCCTTTGGGCGACTAATACGATTTTGTTATTTTTTATTTCAGCCAATATTAGTGCAAAAAATACACAACGGTCATACCAACGGGACAAATAAACCCGATTTCTTGCATCTTTTGTTTTTCTGTGCGTTGATAAAAGTCACTGATTTTGGTGGGGGAAAATGTAATGTCTCGGATTGGTTTGACTGTGACAAGATTAATATTGTTTTATTTGCTTGATCAACATTTTTTAAATGTTGTATAGCTGCATGCCCTGTCTTTTCGTGTGTCCATTATAAAATCTAAATGCTCAAGTCTGCCCTTTTCATAGCGTTTTGTGCAGCTGCTAGTTCTCCATAGCTTTGTTATGTCTTTTTCTCTCGCCGCCATTACCCAGTTACTATATGCGAAATTACTGCCACTACAAGCAAGCGCTTTCACCACAGCCGCCGCCTATCATTATTGCCAGTGAAGCCATTTTTTTATAAATGTATTTTTTTCTTACATATTTATATTGTATGGAATTATTCCTTGCTTTAACTAGAAATTCTTTCGTTAAGCAACCGAAGTGGCAATGATAGCAATCAGCTTTTGCTGAAATCCTCAAATGTTAGTTTGCAGATCTGTGGTTTATTTCTTAACAAGCTTTTACGAGCATGGAGTATCCTACACTTAGGCTCCAATAAACAGCAGAATGGTATACATGGTTAGCAACTGTTTTTTCTGCGTGCTCATTTTTTTAAAATAAAAGAATTATAATTATTAAAAACATGAACAGTGATGATCTAACTACAGATACAAGGCGGCCTAAACCCTTTCCCGAACTTATGCAATGACCAAGTTGAGATCAAGCTATTATGCCCAAAAAGGAGAGGCTGTATTTCTTGGCAGCATGTGGAAGAAAAACAAAACAGTTCCTCGGAACTGAATTTCAGCATTGAAAAACAGTTTCAACAGATGTCGCGCAAAGACTTTATAAAGTATCATAACAGGTTTGGAAGCGCAGTGGGGTCTAGAATGGTGAAAAGTGTGGGGCAAACGGTTGGCTTCTTTAGTTTGTACACTAAACTAGGTCAGTAGATTTGCTCCCATTGGTCTGAACAAGATCTTAGTATGATTTAAGCAAGATCCAGTTTTAACAAAGTCATTAGAGTCTCTAGGCTGTGAATTTATACTATAGAATTTGGAACATTGTATCCGCATTAATCATTGGGGATTATTAATAACCTTTTTAATATATAGATTTTGTTTCCCCTTCAAAATGAACGATCTGGAAATCAGCAGAACCAGAGAAAACACTGAATCAGGTGGAGAAAGTAACCAAGGCTAGAAAAATCATCAGAAAACACTGAAACCAGGTGGAGGGCCATTAAAAATCCTGGGCGTGTTGAGCAGGAAAAAAAATTTTGCAGAGTGGAAAGACAAAAAAAATTAATGTTACCAGGCATTATGAAAACATAACACGCCAAACGCCAGAACAAAGTTGATTCAATGCCAGCTATAAAAACTCCATGTGATTAAGGGCCCCAAATCTTCATGGAATATTGAACTTAAAACTGTTGTCATTTTTTGGCGCCCTTGCTGCTGCTGGGGGCAGTTATTATGGTTATTAAAATATATAAAGAAAGACAGAAGAAACAAAAAGGCCCAATTCAAAAAAATTCTTGAACCATTAAATGCCGAGAAAAGACAACGCACGCCAAAAACCGCCAATACCAACGCATCCATTTTGATTCCCATTTCAAATGGAATAATATTTTAAATTATATTATAAAAAAATAGATCATGGGTATTATAAATGATGGAAGTCAATAAAATAAGACTGGGAGTTATAAAAGACATTTCCATAGACCAGAATTGTAATCAATGCGGTGGCATCTGGATGTAAAAACTCATTTAAGATCTATGCAGAGAACCGTGAGCAAGGACATCCTCAACGATGACAGTTTTTTGAGGGCGAGTGTGTACTTTATTAGGATCATCTACTTATTTAAGATATAAAAACATAGTTGTATTTTTTGTTAATTATTAAGATAACTTAATAAGAACTTGGTTGTACTTAAAGGTTGACGTAATCAAGAACTTATTAAGAACTTGACACGAACTTAATTAAATACTGAATCAAGAAACTAATTAAGAACTTGAGTAAACTTAATTAAACCTTAATTAAGAACTTGGGGTGACTTGGGGGTGGGGGAGTGTGTGTTGTGGTTGTTACACAGGGGGTGGGGTGGGAGGACGTGACGTGCGTGGGGTGGGGGTGGGGGGACGTGCGTGCGTGGTGGTGGGGGGTGGGGGGGGGACGTTGCGTGCGGGGGGGGTAGGAACCAAACATCCACCACACAAACAAACAACATAACACAAACAAACTACTAACACACAAGGCCTAACCCTATTCTAGTTTGTTTGCCAAGAAACCATTCAAAAATCGTTATCGGCACCACTGCGTTTTTTTAATCAATCAAAACAGCCGAAGCAGGGGCAGGCGCAAATGTCATATGGCGCAAAACCGTACATGCATGATCTGTTACTATATTTAGAGCACGGCATTTCTATTTTTGAAACCGTACATGCTGATCATTACTATATTTTAGAGCCACGTCAGTGGTAGGCCGCGCGCCACGGTTGCTTAAAACGCCACACAACCCTGCCTCTATAACCATCCCGACAGCGTGGCTCGTGCGCTTTTCTAGGTCAATCAGGCGAGTCGCCTGATTGACCCAGTATTGCTTGGGTGCTTTATAGCGGATCAATGCTGGCAAAATGCCGGCCCATAGCGGTAGTAAATGGCTGTGGAAGTGGTCTCAATTACTCTGCCATGCAGGTTCTAACCACGTCATGTGTATCATGCCAGAATGCTTTAAAAGTTGGGGGTTGGATTGTATGTTTTTCAGACATGAGTTTTCGTTTTGTTGTATAAACTCATTGAAAAGAAATCGCGAGTTTGTGTAATTTTGGAATAAGAATAGAAACAAAATGACACTTTCAATTAGTCTTTCTTGACGAGTTAAATCAACCAGCAAACTCTTCTTTCTGATAAGTCTCCCAGTTTTTTGTTTTTGACTGTTTCAAAATTGTCTTTGCTTTCTGAAGCCCAATAGCCTTAAATAAAGAGCTGAGAAAGAGATTTCCTTTCGTATCTTTCACTGGAGTAACAAGCCGGTGTAAGATGGGGGTCATTTCTGGAACAGTTTCAAAGGTTTTGTTCATCAAATGGATCAGGAGGCAGTCACAAGCGTGTGTTTTCAAATATTTGTCAAGATCTTCAATGAGAGTTCCCGTTTTTTTTGTTAAGGAATCAAAAACGAAATGCTTCCTTTTGGGCTTTGAGGGAGGAGAACAAGCTCGCCACAATTTCTTTGCAAAAACCTTTGCCATGGCCTCATGATAAACAATGTATTTTTTCACAAGAGCGGTTCTGTTGATCGGAAAGTTTTCCTTATTTTTTGGCGAAGATAAAACCTTCTTCCATTTCTTGAGTAATATTAGAGTCTCTCCAGCACTGGCAGTATCAATTTTGAAACCATCACTTCCCTGACTCGCCATGTTTTTTTCAACCACACACAAGTTCTCTCTGAAAAACGTCTTTACAGCCCGCGGTCGAATTTAAAATGGCGGGGCTCCTGTGTATCGGTGAGCACACACAAAGTGTCACGTGATTTAAGTCTCGGCATCTTTGATTTGATAAGAGGCAAAGCCGTTTTCTCGAAGCAGTTTCCCTGGCCAACACTGCCCGCGTGGGCCAGAGCTGGCTGATGTAATATGTGGGGTGTGAGAGGAGCGCGGGCAGCTCGGTATTGATTTTTTAGCCTCTCAGTTTGTCGGCAGGTGTGAGGCGCGCGCGCGCGCGTGTCCCCCCCCCCCCCCCCCCCCCAAAATAAATATAAAAATATTATAAAATAGAAATAAGGCAATAAAAAGATAAAGCAAAAAAAAAAGTCTGTGCCCTGTGTGGTGGGTGGTTGGTGAGCGCGCATGGACTCTCTCTGTCGGTCTGTTCTGTCTGTCTGTCTCTCTTCTAAGTGGCGCGCCGTTTCGTGCGTGCCTAACCCTATCTGTTTGTTTGCAAACATTAAAAAATCGCCATTCAGTTGATAAGGGCACACTTGGAGGCAGGATGAACTGGTTAGATTTAGAAAAGCCTAGAACACGTCCACCCTACCACATCCCCCCCCTCCCCCCCCCCCCCCCTCCACCCCCCTAACAGATTCAGCCTGCCACTGAACACTAAATCTGTAGTTAACAATCAATCAAGTCTAATACAAACTATGAAACAATACAAACCCGTAGCGTAACGACTCCTGGCGCGCTGTCAACCTGAAATGAATACACCACCCTCACCCCCACCCCTCACCTGGCAAGCCAGTCTCTCGCTTTATTGATTGTTTGGTCGCTTGCCATGTGAACGAAGGTAGCGCGTCTCGCTAGCCGTAAATTAAGCGGAGGTTTCGGCCTAGTCGCTCTACACATAGTTTTGTAGGTTAGAATTAGTCAGAGTAAGTGGGCGGATTTTTTGTTAAAAATATAATAACTTATCACCATCAATAGTTCAAACACCGTTATTAAAAACTAGCTACTTTGGTTTCATTCCTGAAACCTAAACATAAACCTTTAAGATAGGCCGTTTATTTTCCAAAGCAGCTTAGTTTCACTTTTGTTTTCTAAAAAACACATCTCTTCCAGGTTTCACAACATGCAGTTAAAATAAAACTTATGGCCTCGAATAACCATAACCTGTTCTTCAGTAACGTTTTTGCCATTTGTAAAAAATAACCACAATTAAAAAACACAGTGTGTCACAACAGAGCGCCGACGAAAACACACAGCCTTCTTGAGTGGTTGGCCCAAACAACAATGCGGGCCCCAGTTTGGTCGCGTGAACTCGCATCGATCTGGTTTGTCGCGTGGGCAATCTCGAATTTCTCTTGGCAAACCCATTGCAACCCGACGAGTGTGCTTCGTTTAAACAGGACAGGCTAGGTGCAAACACTGCAGGTAGCGTATAAATTAAGTGATAGATTTCAGCCCCGTGTACAAAGTTTGTAGGATGGCAAATTAGTCAGAAGAAGTGTGGCGGATTTTATGTCATTTAATTGAGAGAGAGGAAAGAGTGTGTGTGTGTGTGTGTGTCTGTCTGCCCGCCTCTCTGTCTGTCTGTCTGTCTCTCTCTCTGTCTCTCTCTTCTCTGTCTGTCTGTCTGTCTGCCGGTGATTCTCTCTCTCTCTCTTCCGCCACAGGAAAAGGCGGCTTTAGGCCACTTTCGCCCAAAAACTCGGTGGTTGAGCAAGTGGGGTTGAACAGACATTTATCTGTTCTCTCCCCTGGTTAACTTTTGCCCAATGGTCAATCTTCACCCATCTCACTGAGTGATTCACCCAATGGTCAACCTTCATCCATTTCACTGAATGATTCTCACACCGTCCACACTGGTTAGGCCACGTGCATTTGTCTCCTTTAACCCTTTCCTTTTTCTATCACCTAGGGAAATGATTCATATCAAACAAGTCTATATGTGACGAACGTCACATGTTTCCATGTGAGGCTACGTCACATGACATTTAGGTATACCTCTGGCTTATTGTGGCACTCACTGGTTGTGCACACATCTGAAGTGTTGATATTCATAGCGGAAAATGCCAGTAGGTAGGTGTTCCTTGATGTACCAGACAGTATGAGCCCATTAGCTATTTACCACACGAAAGATGACTGTACTAGTATGCCATCGCTTCGCTCTTGTGTGCAGTCACGCTGCTCTTGCCATTTCAAATAAACAATACTATTTCAGTCAAGTGCCCCACTGACCATCACTTTCAAAAAGAGTAAATTATTGTGCTGCTATCACAGGTGTCCATTTTAGGCACGTTTTTGAAATTAGTTTATTTCTTTGTTTGTTTGCTTGTTATATAATTGCTATAATTGTTATAATTACTACGACTATGAAAATTATTGTTATTGTTATCATCATCATCATTATTGTTATTATTCTTATATTATATTATCATTGTTGTTGTTGTTGTTGCTGCTGTTGCTGTTGTTGTTGGTAGTAGTAGTAGTAGTAGTAGTAGTAAGTAGTAGTAGTAGTAGTAGTAGTAGTAGTAGTAGTGTCATTATTATAATAATAATAATAATAATAATAATAATAATAATAAGTATTATTATTATTATTATTATTATCATTATTATTGTATTGTTCTGATCATCATCATTATTATAAAAAAATTCTACAGCCTCTCTTCACATCAAATTTCGGCGATGTCTGATATACAGATAATGATAATGATAAACATTTATGAAAGGGGGCTATATTTCTGTACTCCCGACCAAGAGTCTGGTGTTATACTGAAGACAAGCGTCACTGCTTCTTGGTTTGTATGATCACTTCCTTTCGGACGACGTGACCAAGAGTCTGGTGTTATACTGAAGACAAGCGTCACTGCTTCTTGGTTTGTATGGTCACTTCCTTTCGGACGACGTGTTGTGTGTCATGGCCGGACACCCAGGCTGTCTTCCAGGCGCAGACTACAACAACATCTTAAAAAAAATAGGAAGAAAGAAAGAAAAAACCCGGCAACAGACAATAAATCTTTAGGATGGGGATTTGGATTTCCAACAAGGGATTTTGCATTTTTATTTTATTTTATAAAATCAACGTTTCTGTTCACTCCTCACCCCACCTCCACCTCCTCTCTCTCCCTCTCTCCTTTCCCCTCTCTCTCTCTCTCTGTCTCTGTCTCTCTCTGTCTCTTTATCTCTCTCTCTCTCTCTCTCTCTCACACACACACACACACACACACACACACACACACACACACACACACACACACACACACACACACACACACACACACACACACACACACACACACACACACACACACACACACACACACACACACACACACACACACACACACACACACACACACACCTTCTCCTTGTTTTCTGCTTAATACGGAAAGCCAGGAAGCCACAATCAGATAAATTTGATAATACAGAATTTTGATGCACAGTGTCTGTTAAGAGCAGTTTGAATCTAGTTGCTTGCTTAGAGTCTTTTAGCTGGGGCCCCTCATTTATACATTTCTTACGTAACCCTCTCTCTGAACAGTCCACAGTTGGAGATCAAGAGACATGTCTCCAACAGTGTGCTGAACTGACTGCAGCTGGTCCCTGCACTGCCGAACGAGGTGTGCACTCCTGAACAATCCTTACCTCAGGTTGGTTAGGTTTCAGCTTATACTATTTCCAATTTGCTGAATCATTATTGTCATCATCATTCTTTTTCAGATTAAGTTTACTATTAGAATACCTATTGTCTTGAATGTTATTTGTCTTTCCTGAAAAAGACTAAAGAGAGTTCTTTTTTCTAATTTGTTTAATCTTTCGTTTGATGAGGCACTAATTCTGTCTTTGCTCTTGCTTCAATCTTCACCTCAATTAAACAAACGCGAAGCTTAAATGCTCGGCCCACAATCAAAGTTATCCTGCATAGCTAAATCAGAACACGTCATCAAAGTAATAATAAGAGAATCTAAAAGAGGCCAAATGCAAGCTCTAACGATTATATTGTGTTTTCTTTTCAGCCCCAAACCAGATTTTCCCCCCAAACGAAGAAGGAGGTCGAGAGAATGGCTGGAGCTTGCAGCAGTTCAAACATGCAAATGGAACAGCAGGATGATGATAGGTCATACTGTAACCTAAGAAGGATCGACTCTGAGGTTGAGGTTAATCCTGCAAGTATCTCCCCCACTCCACCAGATCGCAAGAGTAGTCTGAGTGTTAATGAGACAGCTAACCGAGGTCCTGTTCATGTATGCGTTTATATAAACAACTGACTAAATTGATAACATGATAACATTAACAGATATATAACAATTATACCAATATTGATAAATAACACCCCCCCCCCCTAAATATTGGTAACAAAATAACAATTACCATATGCTCTCTTTCGGATACTGATTCCAATGACTTAGATACTGATGTTAAAAAAAGAAAAGAACGTATCTGACTTAATCAGTTCTCGTGCAATTCTGAAGCAGACAGAAGGACTTAATAATAATGATAATAATGGGGATTTATATAGCGCCTTCCACGGCACAAGGCGCTTTACAAAGGCAGAAAAAATGCAATTGCTAAATGTAAAGAAAATGCATTGAAAAAAACGGCTCAGAAATGAAAAACAAAGGCTCTCTCTCATTCTCTCCCACGCGCACACACACTCTCACGCACAGACACACAATACACAACAGCCGCAACAAGCACAAACTACTAAGCAATCCACAAAATAACAAAAGTCAATCAACTATCTGGTAATGACTGTCTTCTTAGTATTGTTTGAAAAGGTAGGTTTTCAGGGAGGTTTTGAAGGAAGAAAAGGTTTGAGAATGTCTTAAGTCATAGGGGAGTTTATTCCAGAGTTTGGGAGCTGCGTATGACAAAGCTCGTTCGCCATGCTGTTTACGATGGGGGCGGTAACTGGGGAAGCGGAAGGTCCTAGTGTCGGTGGAGGAGCGGAGCGTACGTGATGGGAC
>CM031624.1:45308159-45310659 GCA_018398815.1 Conus ventricosus | reverse complement strand
CAAATTCAAATTCAAACGACTTTATTATCACAAACGTGAAATTCAATGTAATAACAACAACAACAGCAATAATGATAGTAATGATAATAATCGTCATCATCATCAGCAGCAGCAGCAGCAGAAGCAGCAGCAGCAGCAGCAGCAGCACCATCGCCATCATAGCAAGGAAATAAATCAGTAAATAAATAATGAATAAACAAATATATACATGGAAAGAATAAGAAGGGCTAGAGAGTCCTCGAGGTTACGTCCAGGAATGGCCTCCAGAGCATAAAGGAAGACAGAGAGAATGAAGAAGTCTATCTTTTTAGTTTGATTTAGAAACCATTTAGAGTGCCATGACCAACGTTGTGAGCCCATCAGTGAGTTTGAAGGTGTTTGAGGAAATGTGTTTGGAACATTTCTGAGAGGGGATATTGAGCAATATGCCGTAGAAGCAACTCCCTCTTCAGCCTCTGAACCGTCAGTGAACATTCTTTGAAAGGCGGACATGTTAAACACAGTTCGGCGAAAATAATAACAGCCACAAAGCTGGTGGAATCTTTTGAATAGAAGCCAAATCAAAGTGGGTCTCTAAAATGTGTGGGACAATAGAAAATTCGGACGAACCACATACGACACCAGGGTATATATTTGCACTATTCTGATGGAGAGGAATACGAATTCCCAAGGATGAAATGAATCCTAGGTTGTCTCTTAATTTCTTGAAGAATTTGTTCTTAAACATAGGCATATGCTAGGTTTAGAGGTTCACAGAAGAGGTTCTAACAATAATTCAGAAATAAATTACCGCTCCAAAGTCGAGTTAAAGCCCTTAATGGTGTATGGGATCCAGAGTTTTCAGCTTGGGGGGCCATTCAGAACTATAGACGACAAAACCATGGTTCAGTTCGGAGCGGATCACACCCCTGTAAAGGTGAAAGAGAGTTTTCTCGTCGGCATCCCAGTCTCTGTGTGTCACAAATCAGAGAACATTCGTTGCTTTCTGACGAGACGTTTTCTAATGTTAGATGTGACTTTTGAAAGTGAGTTTCTGAGCGAAGATAACTCCCAGGAATGTGGCTTTGTCAGCTGGAATGGTGAATCTGCAACTTGCTGTCCAAAGTTTTGAAAAGAATGTGCTAAGGTTTGGTGGAAAGAAAGGGCAAAGCCATTTCCCTTGGCCCACTGTCAGATCTTATCCACGGAAACTTAGAGACGACGCTGAACACCAGCACAGCTGACTCCAACTGCGTGAAGTGCAAAGACGTCAACAAATAGAAAGAATTCAGAACTTTGGTTTACAGAGTAGACAACCTCATCAAAAGTGATGCTGAACAGAGCAGTAGAAATGACGCTCCCCTGGTTACACCCAACTCAGGCTCGTGAATGTGAGACAGCGTGGTGGTAACATGGGCTTGGTGTTTTCTTAACGAGGACAGGCAGCTGATCTCCAAAACCTGAATTATGAAGATCCATGAGAATACCTGATGTCCAAGTTGTGGCGTAAGACTTTAGAAAAGACAGCAACAATGTGTTGGTTGTTACTGAAGGCGTTGCAGAGAGTGGTTTCAGGAAGGCCTAAATGGTCAACTACAGTTTAGTTTTTGCAGAAACATCACTGTTCTTTAGCCAAAAGGTCATCGGTTCCCATCTCCAACATCAGACAAGAATTGACAATCTTTTCCATTAACTTACAAAGGCAGCTATTGAGTGTTTTGGTCAGTAATTTCCGAGTTCAGAAATTGGATTAATGAGGGCTGTTCATATGAAACCAATTGTGCTGAATAATTGAAGGAATAAGTTCAAAGCACAATGGTAAACAATTCAAATAATTTACCAATCTTTGTCAAAAGATGGAATGAGCAACGTAACGCTGAATTTAGTTGGTGAAAAATGAATATAAAGAAGTGTCAATTGATGTGTACCTTAGATGGTCCTGCTTAGAAAAGTTCATCACGTGATACCAACAAACAGACGTTAGTCCAAATGTCATGTTGTAAGTTCTGTGATGTGACATCTTAAGGAGACAAATTTATGGATGATCCATTAATCTATTTTGTATATTAAATAGACGTTATTCTACACATGTTTTTAATACCTCATGTTTTTTTGTGTTTTGTTTTGTTTTTGTTTTAAGAAGTCTTAGTTGTTTACAGCAGTGATAAGAAGCTGCATACAGCAGCGTGCGTCTGTGATACGTGATTGTTCTGAAAAGTGACCAGTACATGATTGTTCTGAAAGTCTACTATTTATTTCATCGTAATCATGTAAGCCGTCATACGTGATTGTTCTGAAAAGTGACCAGTACATGATTGTTCTGAAAGTCTACTATTTATTTCATCGTAATCATGTAAGCCGTCATACGTGATTGTTCTGAAAAGTGACCAGTACATGATTGTTCGGAAAGTCTACTAAAGGTATACTTGCTTCACCCGTGAAATGTTGTCAGATATGGAACAATATACCCCCAATGAAGTTGGGGGGGGGGGGGGGGGGGGGGGGGGGGGGGGGGGTGGGT
>CM031624.1:45280453-45307159 GCA_018398815.1 Conus ventricosus | reverse complement strand
AGTTGAGCGTTGTAATTGGGGTGTGATGAAGTTAACAAAAATGAATGTTTTGCAGATTTAATTTATTTATTTATTTAAAGATTTGGGTTTAAAAATGACGACCAAACACAGTGAACCTGATTTAAAGAATGATCTGATGACTTTAATAAAACATTGTAATGAACTATTTGACGAAACAATGAAAGTGTTAAACATTGATTTTAGTGAATATGGGTTTGAGAATGATGTAAACAATTTAATAAAAAATCATAGTGAACTATTTAACGAAGCAATCAAAGTGATGAACATTGACTGTAGTAATTCAGAAAAGCTAAAATATTAGCAGGTGTTCTTGTAAGGTTAGGGTGTCTTGAAGTGTTGCAACGCTTGGGCGAAGAATAAAAGCCCGTTTACTTACTTTTATTTACATTTATTTTTTTAATTTACGTAAATATTTGAGTTAAAAAATGAACCTCACAAGCGTGTCTGAGTTTGAAAAACTGCCAACCAGCGCACTGGTGAAAGGTAGTGACAAACAATTAAGCAATATGTTCAGTGAAGTATACATGGACATCATTAACCCCTTGAACGTTCAGGAAAGCATAGCACATGCTATCTCTAAAATCCCAGAGTCTCTTCAACGCGAACCGCCAGTAAAAGTGTTGTTGGCCGTTCTGATTGATTATATAACGCCTGATGATAGTAACATGCAAGTTTGGGTTTCAACTAAACAGAAAGAAGTTATTAGCTATCGCGACCTTAATTCTGACTGGGCCGATTACATGCTAACCCAGTTCAACCATGCTAGTGAGGAGGCAAAGTTAAGGGGTTCTGGCTGGTCTGAAGGAACAGTCCTTCAAATTAGATTGAGACAAACAAAGTTCTATCCTATAGTTGGCAATTCTTACCTTCCTCTTCCAAGAGAGTTAGTTTTAAAACGAGCAGTCTTAAACATACAAAACCCTGACAGCATGTGTTTTATGTGGTGCGTTTTAGCGCATTTACACCCTGTTAAAAAGAACGCAGAAAGAGTATCTAATTATGAAGCACACAAACAAGAGCTGAACTTTGATAACATAACCTTTCCAGTAAGTATAGAAAGTATATCTCAGTTTGAAGAGCAAAACAAACCAATCACCGTAAACGTATACACATGGTCTGTAGAAGACAATCTAGTGCCTTTAAGGGCTTCTCCCAAAGCTCCTACTTTTGGCGATCCACTTAACAAACATGTAGACTTGATACTGTTTGCAGATAGTACAAAGAGTCATTATGTATTAATTAGAACAATAAGCAGACTTATGGCTTTTACATCAAAGCATCCACTAAACAAGAGCTTGTAGAAGATGTTTGGTCAGAATCCCCACTATAGAAGCAGCTGCCAGTCATAAGAAACATTGTAAAAGTTTTGTAGACTGTGAAACCGAACTCCTCACACCTAAACCAGGGTCTAAAGTTAGTTTTAAGAATGTACGCAAAATGCAAATGAGCCCGTACGTGGTTTATGCTGACTTTGAATCGCTCTTGCCACAGTACTATGGTCCACAACAGCAAGAACAAAAAACAACCTTATTAACCCACCATCAGATCTATTCTTATGCCTTTGTTGTTGTTAGGTCAGATGGGCACACACACGCCCAGAGATTTACAGAGGTCCCAATGCAGCTAGTAGATTTTTAGAGCAGATGAAACAACTTCGCAATCAGTTATCCAACCAACTAAATCTTTCAGACATTGTATGACTCCTGAAGACCAAGAACGTTATGACTCATCTACGCACTGTTGGATTTGCAATAAAGAATTATAGGCAACACAGTAAGAGACCACAATCACATTACTGGAAAGTTCAGAGGGCTGCGCACAACAATTGTAATCTTCAGCTTAAGGTTGACCCTAAGACATGGAAATTACCCATCTTCTTTCATAACTTACGAGGCTAACGATTCTCATTTTATCATGCAAGCAGTGACTTCTGAATATAAGAGGGTTACCTGCATTGCACAGTCTTCAGAAAAGTACATGACTTTTACTCTTGACTGTTTATCTTTTTATGACTCTGCCCAGCATCTGATGGCTAGTTTGGATAAGTTAGCGGATCTCTACAAGACTTTCCAATAACTAAACAATACTTTGATCCATCTTTAGGCGCAAAGGCGTCTATCCTTATGAATACATGAACTCGTGGGATAGGTTTGACGAAGACTCACTTCCTCCTAAAGGCGCTTTCTTTTCTAGTCTAGAGGCAAAGACATAACTGACTCTGAATATGAATACGCTCAGAAAGCCTGGACAGAATTACAACACTGTAAACAATGGCGATTATCACGATCAATATTTATTGGCTGACGTGTGTTTACTGGCAGACGTTTTTCAGAATTACAGATCTACCTGCATGAAACATTACTGTCTAGACCCATCACATTACACTCTGCCCCAGGTCTTTCTTGGATGCTTTCTTAAAGTCTACAAACATCGAGATTGACTTAATTTCTGATCTACCCACACTTCAGATGATTGAAGACGGCCTAAGGGAGTATTAGCATGGCCTCACATCCTTACTGCAAAGCCAACAACAAGTATTTAGACGATTATGATCCCACTAAACCATCCAACTATCTAATGTACTTAGACGCCAACAATCTGTATGGATGGCTATGAGTCAACCACTTCCACTGAGAAACTTTACAATGATAAAAGGGCCTCATGATGTCAATACTGTGTTAGGAATGCTGTCAGAGCTTCCGCCTGATAATCCAATAGGACTAATCTTAGAAGTAGACTTAGAATATCCTTTATGAACTACATGATCTCCACAACATTCCCCCCTAGCCGCAGAAAGATTAAAATGAGTCCATCGAACTCCCTAAACTTGTTCCCAATTTTGGGGCACAAAACTAAATATGTCTGTCATTACAGACATCCTACATTTTTACTTAAAACACGGATTAAAGCTGACAGCAGTTCACAGAATAATTATCTGGATAAAGAGCCCTTATGAGGCCATACATCAAGAAGAAAAACTGAGCCTTAGAACCCAAGCCACTGTGCTTCAGAAAAAGACTTTTAAAACGATAAACAACAGCTGTTTTGGCAAAACCATGGAGAACGTACACAATCGTAAAAGATGCTAAATTAGTTACAAAAGAAAACCAAGCAATTAATTTGCCTCTAAACCTAACTACAAGACTTTAGAAATTTAACGACAGCCGGGTTTGGCATTATATGAAAAAAAAAGGATTTAAGTTGGACAAGCCGGTGTTTAACGCTTTACCGTATTAGATTGTCTAAATTGTTAATGTTAGAATTTCTGTACGACTACTTTAAACCACTGTACACAGAAGCAAGAGTCCTTTACACAGACACTGACTCTTTTTTTCTAGACGTCCCAACTGAAGACTTTTACAAAGACTTAGAAACAGAAGTAGCTAAAGGAGTTGATGGATGGTACACACATGCGACAATTCTAAAGACAGTCCTTTTACATTCAACTGTGAACAAGAAATGATTGGAAAGATGAAGGATGAACCTTAATGGACATTTATAAAAGAATATTGGTTTGCGGTCAAAGATTATAGCGTTGCTAGCCAACTTCTGTAAATGAAGAAGGCTAGGGCATAAGTAAAGAAGTTGTCAAAAAAAAATATAACTCACGACAACTACAACAAGCTCTCTTTTAAAACAAAAAATTTTAACACACCAATGTTAATCTGCGCTCTACTCTTTATCAAGTAAACACAACGCTGTTAACAAAAACACTCCGTCTCTAACAATAACAAGAACTTACGTCAATCCTGAGTCTCATATCTGTAGGGCATTGGGGACTTTAAAAGATTAACTTTACTGACTTTCGTCTACGCCATTAACGTCCACGACCGAGTCCTTACTACTTTTCTAATATGCTCTTCTACTTTCCAGCACTATAAAAAAATCAAATAATCAACTGGCTTTCCGTTTTGATTAGTTATTTTTTCATCTAATGAATTTATAGATCCCCAATTAATTCTTTTAAATTTACTGTCTCCACCAAATGTAATAACTGATAATCGCAAAACCCTGCCCCAGTTGCTGGCAGTGCTCGTAGAACAGTAGACGGGTAGCCATTAAACAAAATTTTATTTGTTTTTAAAATGTTGTAGGGGGACATAAAACACGGTTAAAGAGAAAATCAGAAGGTTTATTACCTTTAAATGATAAACATCTTCTCTTGTACTAAATCTATAAGCTCTGTCGCTATTGTGGAAGCCCAAGATTCCCAGCTAGGCCTTTAGGAAAAGTTAAATCCCTTCTTTCTTCTAGTGGGAAATGTATATAATTCTGAGGTTTGCTTCGTTGATTGTTAGCAATATTACCAAATTTTCTAAGTACCTCTTTTTAAAAACAAAAGTTGTAATAACCAACAGTATTTGTATATAGTTATTTGATTGCCTTGTTCGTCATTAACATTTAATGCTATTCTGAACTCCTTCAAATGTTAACCCATTTTACTTTAAAGCCAATTTTTTTTAAAGGGGAACCCTACAATCGCCCCCCCTGTTGTCAAATTGGTACGTTAAGAACACACGCTCGGTCTGCTTGGTTAAAATAGATGAACACCCTTTTTAAAAACTATTTAAAAAACTAATTAAAAAAAAAATGGGGCCTTTAAAATATAGCGAAAGTACCACTTTTCATCGTAGGAGCGTTTTATAACCCAAAATCTTTGAACTTCAGCAATTTAACCATTTCAGTAGATGGGTCATAACGGCTTCCAGTTAGACTTTAAACCCGCTAACTAAATATTTAAAATCCCCCAATAAAGAAGAGAAAGAGTGCCATCAGCTGTCATCACGCCCTAATGACGTTTTAACCAGAACAGTTAAATATTTGCCATTTACTGCGCAACTAGTGCTGTGGTGTTTCATATGCGAACCATTTTAAACCATCCAAAACTTTTACTAAGGTCAGTATATAACTTCATGTTTATTACCAGTACAAGACGAATACAACTAACTATACGAGAGTTCCCTTCCAAGCGAACAACGCGTTAATCCATTTAAAAAGCCCAATGACAATAATGCAAGAAAAATCTGCAACGAATTTAACAATTTATCCTTCAACTGACTTAGACAAATAATACGCAAATCATGGGTTAGGCACATATATTTTGAGGGTGAAAAAAGAGAATATACTTATGACTACTGCCAGGCCACACCTCTTTTCAACCATACAAACAATTCGATTAGGTCAATTGATCACAACAGCCCCAATGCTTGGGCAACATTTATCTTAGATGAAGGGGATTAAAGGCCTAACAAAGCCCGTGCAGTGCAAAGACTCAATGACTCCATACGACATACTTTGGTGTCTATTAGGAGCACGCAAGCCAGACTATCTAGCATAGTTGATCAATCTAAGCATTGACGCTAGAAAATATCTAGCCAATTAGGAAGATGCTATTAACTCTGGCTGTTGATTTGGCCTGCCACATACAAAGGTAACAACAATACGTTCTTGCAAACCTGCAAGGTCATAGGTTGACTTTGTTGTAGGTCATGGATTAATACATGGCCTAACCCTCTGACCTGAGACTACAGAATGGCAGATACAGAATATACAATGAAATCCTCATAGCTGAGACGACAAACTTAGGACCAATCAGACTTTAAACACAAAGCCCCACCATCCATTTTAAAAAAGTACCTAACACGAAAAAAGCGATCCAGTTATAAGCGCTCCACAGCCAAGACGCAGCCCAGAAAGCTCGCCAACTTTACTGAAGCCTCACACTGACAGTCACACTAGCGAAAAGACACCCCTCGTTGTATTTTTAAACTTTTCCTGGATTAGCCATACTTTTATTTCACTAACTAAATTAATCAGCAGCTAGCACTCCTAACGTCCACATATGGCAGCCATATAACCAGCCGACCATACCTATATAAGACAAAACCCAACTAACTACACTGCCAAAATGCCAGGGACCATATCAGACAATCGCTTTGGCATGGCTAACTATCTTTAATAATTTTGCTAGATGATGAAATGATTCTAATCCAACTTTTACCAGGTTGAGGTGTTTGGGCGCCACTGGCCTGTGGCGCACCACCATAAAGCATAAACGAGTGTAGAGAATAGCCAACCCAACAGCTGTTAATATACAACTATTGTAATCCCTTGGTTTCCCTGAACAAGTCCTTATTCCTATCTGCTACGCTTATAATTTTCATAAAGTATTCTGTTTTATAGTATTTCACTTAATCTGCTGTTATGTGATGCTATCTGCCGTCCTGTAATAGTAACAACACTTCTAACCTGGCCCGCCCTTTGTAGCCTTAAACTCTAGTATTTTCTGCTGTATTCTAACCATTTCATCTCACCAAATTGTTATCGTCCGCATCAGCCAGTTATTTTTTCTTCTACTAACTCATCTATCAGATTAAACAAAATTATTCTTCCACATTACAGAGACACGTAGCTTACAAAAAATGTGAAAAGAATTTAACATCAACAAGCTAATGCTTATAGTGTTTTATCAATCTATAATTACACATGTAGACAAGGAAATGACAGGATACTTTTTAATGTTACTCGGCTAAACAACGACGCAAAAAAACAAACAAACAAACACAAATACCTAATCCCCCTACAGAATACAAAATGTAAATATATATATGTAACATAAACATACTTTACATATACACATATACATAAACGCAAACAGTACAAAATTGGAGGAAAAAAAGAAAATAATAGTAGTAATCAAAGTAACACTAAAGACTATAAATTCATGATAGTCAACCACTCACACATCATAACGTTTTTATGAAGCGTTTTAAGAGAAGAGAGAGAAGATAGAGAGAGAGAGAGAGAGCGAAGAGAGAGAGAGAAGAGAGAGAGATAGAGAGAAGAGGAGAGAGAAGAGAAGAATATGTCACTCTAAGATTTCATTTTTCATAAAGATATATATCATTAACCGCAATGCGAAGTTTCACAACATGTTTTTTCAAAACGTTCAGATTAGTTTAAGAAAACGGTGAACAGCTTTGAAATCTCGCTTCGTATCTCACGTTAGAGGATTGCTTACCTATGAAGAAGAATACTAACTTCCGAGTAGACTGTGTTCAAGGGTGGAAATCGTGTCTTTTCTAATGTTACTGTAATTTGGACAATGTAACAGAAAGTGTACGTCGGGTTCGGTGGCCGCCGTTTCTGAACCCTGCCACATGCCAACTGGGAATGGCTTTAAGTAACGGTTAACAAGGTCTAGATTAGAACACTCCTTCTCGGCGGAGTCCTGCAAATGTTGAATCGGTTCATTTCTCTCTCCATAATAGTAATAAATAGGGACAACTGAGTCGTCCCGAGTGAAATAAGAAACGGTAAACTCACCAAGAGATTTGTGGATTTTATGTTGTCTGGGTGATACGTTCCACATTTAAGTTCAGTTGGAATAAATAATTTTTGTATACTACAGTTTTGCATAGAGCACATGTCTGTTGATAGTCAACGCCGTGAATAGTGATTATCCCTAGTATGAGAACATATCTGGTACAAGGCTACATAAGTGTTCTGGACACAAACCATTGACCATTTTATAAAACATTATTAGTTTGTGTCTTCTTCTCCTTTTCTTTTAAAGAGCAGAATCCGGATTCTTATACAACTTTTATGACTTGTGCCTTGACACCTCCTATTATGATGCCGAATTGCTTCGAAAAGAAATTTTTTCTAGCAAGATTTGCTTGTGTTTCACTGCAGTAAGTCCCAACAATAACACGAAGTCCAAAGAGCGGCAAGAATAAATGATGTAAACATGGTGACAAATGCATTCTCGATATCTTCTATTTGTAGTTTCGTAGGCAACAAATCAACATGTAACCTTCTTTACTGTACATCTTATATTTCGTCCCAGTCTACAGTTATTGAACAATCAGACCAAGAAGATAGTGTCATTAACTGGCTGCAGAGTGTCATTACCGAATGTATAGTGGGATAAATTTTGTTTCGAGCTCGAATAAAATTTACCATTCTGTCTTGATCTTCATTGAATTTAACCTTTCAGCGCTTTGCCCATTCCAGAAATCTTATCCAGGTCCAGAGTAAAGATATCACGCGATTACTGGGTTAACAAAGAAGTGCTAAGCTGAGTATCATCCAGCGAATAGCTTGATTATTACAGAAGCGATATCATGTATATAACAATATATAGACAAAAAACAATAAGGGACTAAGACGATCCTGTGGCAACACCTGCATGAAGCCACTGGTGTCGGAGCTTTTCACCGTTTATAACCACTGCTGGGAACGATTAGGAGGAGGTGTCCTCTCAGAAAAGTCCTAGCAATTTTCCCCTTATTCCGACTCGCTTTAGCTTCAATAAAAGACCTCTGTGCCATACACGATCGAATGCTTTTGGAATGTCCAGGTAAACAAATTGTGTTGTAACTCCACAATTCGAAGTAAGTGGCAGAGTTCCTATAGGATGGAGACAGAAAACTGATTACAGATAATCACAAGGGAAGAACCATATTGTAGAGATGCGAATGGCATTTGAAGTTAGAAAGAAATAGATGTGTCGATGCGTAATACATTTCTCTAGAACCTTTCCAACACAGCTTAGTAAAGAATTGCCTATAATTACTGCAAACTTCCTATGGGTCTTTTTATATATAGGGGTCACATGCGCTGTCTCCATAATGATGGAAATCTACTCTCTGCGAAGACATCTGTTAAACAGTGTAATAAGGAAGACAAATAACATGAGCTGAAGTAGTGTTAACCAAAATGGCTGTGAATTAAATCTGACCAGATAGCCTTAGTTATGTCCAGATTATTTAATGTGCCAGCGACCTCAATTGTGAAAGAAATAATCTCATCTAGTTGGAATCAAGAAGTTAACATTAGGCACCTGTCGATATCGTTTTTCTAATGTTGACGTTGAACACAAAATAAGAAATGAAAATAATTGCTTTGTCTTTTGTTTAGTAATACACTATGGCCCTGTGACTCGATAGGTGGAACTTCCTGATCTTCGATTCCTTTCCTTATTGAAGAAGGCCTTAACCAGTTTCCCCACCAGTCATTACTTCCAAAACTGATGATTCTAGCTTTTATGTCTAGTTGTTATAATACTTCCATTTTATGAGTTTAGTTTTGCCTATCTCTTTCTTTGATGAAACGTCATTTCGAAACCGACGAAAATTTTCCCAGTCCTTCGGTAAGATTTGATTTGTTTAGCAGTTCGGTGAATTATTTTACGCGTGTCGATCAAAAGAGAATCTCAATCAGTCATCCATGGTACGTCCCCGCGGCGGAAGGGTACTAGTTTTAACAGGCATACAATGGAAAGCGTAAGTGCCAAAAGAGTTTCAGAAAAAAGACAGCACTCTCAACTACCTTTAGTATAAGTAAGTATGGGTATCCCAGACTGCTTCATTCCACAATGTACAGAATTTTTCTACTATCTAGTTTACGATAATTGAATATAGATTCATTAGAAGGTGCAGTTTATTTATAACGGAGATTTCCAGGATAGCACAGGGAATACTATGGTCGCTGTACGCTGCAGGTAAGACTTCCGTCGACTTAAATAAGTTAGGAGTCTGAGTAATAATTAAATCTAAACATGTGCATGTATTGCCGATATACTCGTAGGCTCACATACTATTGTTACAGAGAACAGATTAATGATGTCTAGAGAGGAGATTTGATGGTTCCTCAAGAATTCTGTGTTAAAGTCGCCCAAAATGATAAACTGACGCATTGTGTTATTTACTTTTCTTACTTTTCACTTATCACTGCCAGTAACTAATAGGGGCGTCGCGGACGTAAAAATGATCCAATTAATGCACGTTGATTACTTTGGATGCCAACCCAACCGATTCCTATACCATTGACTTGAAGACTGGACGTGGTTTACAGTACAGACAATTTTTCATGTAGATGGCCACTCCACATGTGGAACGTTTTGGTCTATCACGTCCTGACGGCGGAATGAAAATAGGGAGTTTCTATGGTATTGATAACATCCGTATCATGAAGCCAGTTTCTGACAGTAGTTAAGATAACAAATCATTACACACAGCGGACAGTACGTCAAGTTTATTTTTTTAAGCTGTTCATATTAGCATGTATAACGCAACAGTTTTCCTTTCGTGTGAATTGTGGCCCTGGATTTAGTTCAATATCACCAGAAATTATGATAAAACGAAGGATACTGAAGGCCAGTGTAACTGAAGATGTCATTACAAACTAAGTGCGTATCTCGCGAACATGTAAGACGTTGTACATTATTTTATTCCGGAAAAAAATCCGAACAGACTGATTCCTGCACAAAGATGTATTCAGAAAACGAAACCAGCCAGAGCAAATGCATGTCATGTGGACAGAGCGTGCCTGTCTCAGTAATGGAAAAATATTCTGCAGTTGGATTTATTAAGAAAGGAAAGTTTTCCCGGACAGAGTCAGAGCAGTTGTGTGAAATAAACCTTCCTGCTCTGTGTGCACTGAAACCAACAGACATCTATGTGACAGTACTGAGAAAGTCAAACAACACGCAAGCCAGGATTGTGGATTGGTGTCGGGTTCTCTCCTCATAGAAACAGATAAGGAAACCAAGGGAAGTCATAGGTGACAGTTTGAATGTAAATTCTTTTCTCACTAGCGTGATGAAGTTTAGAAGAATAGATACAAGGGAAAAAAAAAAAGAAACCAGACCAGTTTCACAATAAAAGTAAAGAGACAACTCAGCACTGGCAGGCCCCAAAAAGGGAAGCGATGCAGAAAACAAGTGGGAAAGAAAACACGAAATATCCACAAATGCAAAAACGTTTTGTAATACTACAAAGAAAAGTATGATAAACCAATCAAAAGACAAAAGACAAGCGCTGAAGAACAGTACTCATCCAACATTGTCATTGCTGCACAGCAGGAAGCTGCGCAGCAGCAGCAGTTCAGTGACCAATGTTCATATGATGTTGTCATTGGGGGGGGGCCCCCTGTGTCAACGTGTAAAAAAATGACGATAACTCCCGGAAACAAACTACTTACAGACCTGTCATATTCCTTGTGGGCAACTCCAGAAGTTGTACATATATCAACACCATTCTCACAAGCACAAGTACAACAAAGTAGAGCGAGAATATGGCACGCAAAGGTCGTTCATTACCGGCCGCCCTCCCCTCCCGCCACCCCTCGCCGACTCGCTTCCACCTTAATTAACCCTCCCCCGGCCGGCCATATTTATTTTATGTGTTGAAACTCCAACATCGCTCACAAACTCTTAAAACCTCACAAAAACACCCAGCCGAACGTTCCCGTAATCCCTTGTACCTGCAACGACCCCTCCCCCCCCCCCCCTCCCCGCCTCTCCCCCCCCCCCACCCCCCCCCGCCCCCACTTACATCTACTTCAATACAACGCCTTAAAGATTGCATGCACGGCCCATGCGTACTGCTTCAATTACTAAAACGTTCCTCACGCCTCACGCCCTCTCTCTCTATCTCGCCACCCCCCCCCCCCCACCCCCCCCCCCCCCCGCACCAACCACACAGACACCATCGTGCGCGTGCGTGAACACAACACACTCACATACACCCACACCCGCGTGGGAAAAGAAAAAACAAAAACAAAAAACAAACACACACACATACACACACACCACCCTCACCCCTTCCCTGCCCCCGCTTCCCCTCCCCTCCTCTCATTCTACTTTTCTCTCACATACATACACACGCGACGCGCGCATCTTTGTCTACGTCTATGCCTGTCATGGCAGGACCGTTGCTCACTAGTTAAAACCGACAACAAAGCCATTCAGGTCCTGTTGACCCACATGCTCAGATTCATTTGTTATTTTCCCCATTTTGCTATTAACACAACCGAAATAATGTTTGAAAAAGGGAACCAACAAATATGTCAGTCAGACCAGAATATTACAGATCAGGCCGCAAATATAGAGCAATAATCCGTCGAAAAAACAGCAAACTCTCCGCCGCACATGTTACATCACCAGACCACAATGTTCTAATAACATTAAGGATACAATAATGATAAAAAATGATGAGTAATTGATACTGGAAGCGCTGAATGTCCAACACAGTGACTGTAGAATGTTCACATCATTATTGATGTCTGCATACATATCAAGAGATCAGCTGCACAAGTCCCTTAGTCCCTGTACTTGCACATAAAGCATGGGACACATGTGCAACGCACAACCTTCACACACACACACACACACACACACACACACACACACACACACACACACACACACACACACACACACACAGATACACACACTCTCACCTTCTCACCCTCTCCCTTCTCCCTCACCTTTTCTCACCCCTCCGCCTCTCTTTCCCCTCTCCCTCCCCTCTCATCACCCCCCCCCTCTCTCTCTCCCCTTCCCATACACACGGACACGCTCGCACACGTTGACGCCATGAGGAGAAAACACACACACACACACACACACACACACACACACACACACACACACACACACACACCACACACACACACACACACACACACACACACGTACACACACACACACACACACACACACACACACACAAAGCTATGACGGTACATCTAGTTCAACATTCCGAATTTTTCTCAGTTCAGTCGGTCAAAGTGAAACCAACCAACTCGGGTATAATGTTCACAAGCATATGCAAACCGAAAGTAACATCCGTTATTGTTAAAGGCTCTTCATAACAACATACAGTAGAGCAACATGACGGAATATGGGCATAGACATAAAAATGTTAATGTCGGTGTATATAATTGTAGCAGATTCCCCTTTGACCTGCGCACACAAACATGCTTACCAACAGGACTCACACTCAAACACACCAAATGGACGCTCGCACCCAAATGCATACAATCGTTTACATTTATATACATCATACACATTCGTATACACCCAGATACACGCCCATAAACATCCAGATACATACATACATACATACATACATACATACATATTGACATACACACACACACATACATACATACATACATACATACATACACACATACATACATACACACATACATACATACATACATACATACATACATACATACATACTCATGTACACATACACTCAACATACACCCAACTACATAGGGTCATACGCACACCGTCACATATACATATACATGAACAGTAGCACAGCATGACACTCAATGCTTCATTCCCTCCCCTCCCTCTACCTCTATCCTATCTATGCTTGGGCGTTGCTTCCTGAAATTGCTTGGGAAATTTAAAGTTTGAACTACGAAGCCCTAATGTATACTTTGATAAGGAAAACAATTTCAGAAAGGCTTTGAATGCAGGCCCCTTTCTTGTTAGCCTGGTTCCAGGAACACAACAGAAAAAACAGATTGAAATAACTTGGCAGGGTTCTGAATATATGCTACAGAGAAAGAAGTCCTTAGCTGAAGTGGGGAGCGACACCGTTGGCTTAGAATTTACTCCAACGCTACCGTCACTACCTAGGCAAATGACAATGATTTTTCGCTTATTTATTACTCTGAGGGAGGGCGATACTAGTTTGCCAGAACATACGTTAATCAGAGGTATACAAATAAAGGCTGAAAACTTAGATGCCCCTCTTAAGCTCAGTATTGCAATTACTAAAAACGAGACAAAATAAACCACCATGTATCATCTGACAAGGTTACTGTGATGGTTGACAAAGACAAACTAACAGTACTCGACTTTATTTTCATTAAGTATTTTGATTTTATTGCGTTTTACTCTGTTGATGAAGTGCTGCCAGAAGGATTAATAAGAAAATATGTATAAGATTAATTAAAAAAAAATCTTATTTAAAAATGGAGGTTCAACAGTTTAGATTAAAGCAAATAACTGAACTTCAAAAGAAATAGAAAGCGACTTAGATAAGTATAGAGTTACTGGAAAGAAATATGCTAAAGCTTTAAATACTCTTTCTTATGTAATTACTGGTTCATCAGCTGTAGCTAGCGTAAGTGCTGGGTCTAGTGTTGCTCTTTTAGCTACTGGGGCTGGAGCGCCAGTCTCTTTAGCATTAGGGAGTCTTGTTTAGGTTTAGGCGCCATGTCTATGATTGTAAGTGCTGTTTTAAAAAAATTAACTCCTAAATTACAAAAGCATACTGCCATTGTTGCCCTAGCATCAGCAAAACTTTGCTCATTAAGATTAAGAATAAGCAAATCATTACAGGATGAAAACATTACGGACGAAGAATTTCAGAAGCTTATGGCCGACGGTGAGGATTACAGACGACAAAAAATTGAACTTCAAAAGGAGTGGAGAAAGACTTTTACTTCACGACAGGTAGACACTGATGCAATTAAACAGAACATTGAAAAACAAACACATGATCATTTTAAGCCCAAAATAGGCCAAAAAAAAAGTTTAACAAAAAAATAAGTTTAACAAAAATAAATACTATTTTTTTGTTAACTCACTGTGTTTGGTGGGACAACTTGCAGCTCTTCACGAACAAAGGATCTTTTAGGGGCAGGCTTTTTTAGAAGTGAGAGTTTTTCTTAAATAATACACGGAGGGATGTGTTCATAATTCTTTCAACTTCATATACGTCTACGCTCCATATAGGGTCTGTGGCTCTAATTCTAACATCACCTTCTGCCTCTCCAGGAGCATACAAGTATCTTACTTTTAGTCCAAACGGCAAGAGTTTTTGATTACCTTGGATGCCTTCAGTAATGCTAATTTTTTTTTAATTTGATTGCGTTTACTGGTTTCAACCCTGTTGCTTTAAATTCTTCATTGTTCATGGCACGTAAGACTGCAAGCAATCTGCAAGAAAGGTGGCAGAGTGGTTCAGACGTTCGCCTGCCAATCCAACGCGTGAGAAGTGCATGGGTTCGAGCCCTGCCTTTCTCGCCCTTTCTTTCCCAGTTTGAATGACAAATCGAACTGAACGTTAAGTCCTTCGGATGGGGACTATAAGTGAGTCGGACCCGTGTGCCTTCCTGGCCCCTGCACACGTTAAAGAACCCACGGCAGTCGAAAATCGAAAAGAGTAGGGGGGTTCCCCGCTGCCCTGGCAAAATTGATGTAGATTGAAGATAGCCGCCTGGTATTTCTTACCAAGCCACAAAAATCGTCACTTACTGTTGTCGTGTGCCATCGTGTACCGGTGGAAGTGGAGGACACGTATAAACATCGCATGCATCCTATGTGAGAAACTGGAGGAATAAATGAGATAAATGAAAATGAGTGACTGAGAAACTGGAGGAATAAATGAGATAAATGAAAATGAGTGACTGATATTTGAATGGTACGGGAAACGACTGAATGAGCGCCAGTAGGCTGCTCTTCGGCCGGCTCTACCTGGGTAGGCAGCCCGTTGAGTGAGTGAGGTAGTGTGTTATTGTAAAGCGCTTAGAGCTTGGTCTGTGACCGAGGATAGGCGCTATATAAATACCCAATATAATATAATAATAATAATAATCTCCTAACCCATTCTGTGTTACGCGTTCTGTCCATAATTTCTCTGTGATATTGATTGGTAAACAGGCGTTCAGCTAGATTCTTATTAAAGTTTTCTACTAGGGCCTGTGATCGATGGTTGCCTGGGATCCCTCTCTTAACTGTAACATGATGTTTTAAGAACAGCTGGTTTACAGAGCCTTTAAACTCTTTCCCATCCCATCATCAACTTGAACCATCCTAGGATACTTCAATGGGCCTCTCATGTATATTTGTTGTAAAGCCACAGCCACAGCAGTTGAGCTTTTATCTGTTAAAGGTTCAGCGTCTTTGTATCTTGAAGCCATGTCAACAACTGTTAGAGCATACTTAAACTTTTTTCTTCTAACTTTGTCATGTGGAAGTTACAGCAAGTCCATTTGGTGGGTGTCATTTGGAACTGAGTTAACAAATCTAGGCCTTATTATTCTTTTTGGGGCAGGTAAATATATTTGCCAAATTGCTTAATTTTGAAAGCCAGTCTTTCGCATCTGATTCAGACACTCTAGCAGCTTTACTCAGTTTTTCAATAGCAGTCTTTCCTTTCCAATACCCTTTAGGGGAATAATATATTTTATCCATATTTTAACTGTCTTCTTATTACATTTTAACTGTTTTTTTATTACATTTTAACTATAATTTTTAGATTGAATATGCAAGAATATAGATTGCTCCCATAGCACCCACAATAAAACCAATTTCTGCCATTTTCTGTTCTTCTGATGGTTCATAAAAGTCAGACAGTTCTGGAGGAGGTGTTGTTAGAAACTTCTTTCCTGTCACTAAGTAATACTCATTCATTGCCTCATCAACGTCTGTAAATGTGTGCTCTGCATGACCCTGTTCCCTTAACTTTTTATTAATAAAGTCTAAGTGTGCAATTCGTCTTTTCTCGTAAGCATCTCTTGCCTTGGCTAAATCTTCTATTGCCTTGTTATGCCGTTCTCTCTCTTCATCGGACCGCAATTTACTAAACATATAATTGCTTCCAGAGAAGGCTAAAGCATTAACAATAGCTCCTCCCACCATCATAACTACTCCCGCCATCTTTTTATAAATTATTTTCTTATGAATTAATCTTTCTATGAACTAATATTTTCTGGGATAATCCCCTGTGTAACAAGAAAGTCTTTTGAGGCAATCCCTGCAGTAATTACAACTATAACCTTAACAACATCCTCAATGTCTAACCTTCCTAGATCAGCCGGCTTCATTTTAAACATGTTTTTTGCTATAGCCTATACTAAGACCTCTAATTACAGCAGAGTGGTAAATCGTATTGATAATCTTTTTTTCACTCATCTTTTTATTAACTAAAAAAATAATTAAAATAATCATAATACGAAAGGCTGTTTAATCAAATAATCTTTTGTTGTTAAAGCTAAAAATAAGGCTGCAACCAGTTTTGGCGAATCTTCTATCTTTCCCATGTTGGGCGGTTTTATTCCTAACAAACATTTTGCAAGGGTTGAATAAATTATAACACCAACGATAGGCACTGCATAATTAACCAACGTTAAACTCATGGTTTTAAAAGTATTATATTATTTTTTATTGCTTTTTTAAAATGGATTGTGACGAACTATTAAAGTGTGAGGAGCAAGCAAACTACTCCGTAGGCTACTCAGCAGACCACTGCCATAAAGAAAGATTATACTCTCTAGCTGCGTGTGGAAAAACTAAACAGTATTTAGGCACTGAACTAAGTGTCGAACAGATTCAGCAGCTGTCTACTTCAGACGTTGAGAAGTACTACGCTAGGTACGAAGCACAGCTAGGGTAAAAAATGGTTAGATCAGTGGGTCAGATTAGCCTATATGCTAAGTTAGTAAGTAAGATGGCGCCGGTTGATTCAGAAGAAGATTTAAAATATGACTTATCACAAGATCCGGTTTTAAACAAGTCCTAGAAACTCTTGCATGTGACATGTATTACAGATTTGGGACGATGTTATGCCCATTCATCATGGGATTAATTACTTTTAATCATATTAATTTTGATCATATTAAATTTAATCGCAATAAAAAAAAAAGGAGCGATCAGGAGAAGAAGACACCGCAGGACAATCCGCAGGAGCAGAATGTACCACACGTGAATGTACCGCAAGTGAGTAGTGTTACTAAGCCTAAAAATCCTGGGCGTGTTGAGGCGGGGCGTAAACTAGGTGAATGGAACAGACTGAGAAAAGCAAACCAATCAACAAAACAAAAATTGTTAGATAGTAATACAGCATCGCCGTCAGCACCAGCACCCCCAATTAACAACAACACAATCACAAACAAACGATAAGATGTATTATTATGTATTTGCTGCTGTTGTTGTTGGTGGGGGAGTTTTAGCATACAAATGTCTAACGCCATACTTAGCAGCAAAGTCACAAACCCCCACAAAAACAGTAAAAGAAGAAGAACCGCCTTCTACAAAAAAAGCGCAACCTCCTGTTGTAGACCCATTTTCTATGGAATAGTTTTTAAGAACTAGATAAAGTACAAGTTAAGAACTAGATAAGTACAAGTTAAGTTAGTTACAGAAAGTACTTTTTAAGTTAAGTGCAAGTAAATTACAAGTAAAGTGCAAAAAAATAAGTTCTAGTTTTAAATACTAGTTAGGCTCTTAAGTAAGTACTAGTTATGTTCTTAAGTAAGTACTAGTTAGGTTCTTAAGTAACTACTAGTTAGGCTCTTAAGTTAAGTACAAGCCAAGTCAGTCAGAGCGTACTGTAAAACCTTAATTTTTATGTGCCTGGAGAGAATGTAAATATGCGGGTTCACGATCACCCTATCTTATCTTGCACGTAAGCCCCCATTTTAAAGTAACGATTACGTCGATTTTTAGAGGTTTTTGCATGTTAATTTTGTTTAAAAACATGTGTTGATTTTGGCCAAAAATGATATGAGAAGGACGTGATTTGTATGTGAAAAGGGGGGTTTTCATGCAAAATAAGATGGGTGAGCTTGAACAAACATATTTACATTCTCTACTGTTTATATTTGGATAGTATGAAGAAGAGAACTGGGAGTGTAGTGGGGGGAACGAGGGGGGGGGGGGGGGGGGGATATGCTTATTTGTATAGGGGGAGGAGGAAGTGTGTGTGTGTGTGTGTGTGGGGGGGGGGGTGCTTGTGGTGGTGGGGGGGGTTTGTGTGTGGCTGTGTGTGTGGTGGGGTGGGGGGTGGGGTGGGGATGGTGTGTGTGGGGTATGGTGTGTGGTGGGGTGGGGGACGGGGGGGGCGGGCGGGGGGGGGGGGGGGGGGGGGGCGGGGACGAAGTGTGTGGGATGTGTTGGGGGGTGGGGTGAGGGTGGGGTGAGAGTTGGGGGAGGAGGAGGAGGGGGGAAGTATATAGGGTGTGGGGGGGGAGGGGGGCTGGTGGAAAAGGATTTCATAGGAAGGCTGTTAGCAGAAACCTAACAGACCTAACACATGTAGCAAACGTTTGCATTATGCTGCGCTACCAGGGGAAAAGTGTTACACAATACTGTTGTGACATCAATTTGTTTTCATGTCATTTGTTCTTTTTGTCATATGTTCTTTTTCGTCACTGTGATGACGTTTTTCCCTTGTGTTTACTGTTTAGTGTTTCCTGATGAAGGGTCTAAGACCCGAAAGCTTGAGTAAGTGTTTATTATTTTTTTAAAAAGGACTTCAAAGTACTCATTTTTTCATATCGTGTTTATTGAAGTCCAGCAGTCGTTTTTATATAGAAGAAAATAGATCTACAGTTCAGGTTTTTTAAGCCTAACGTTGTTGACAATCCAGACATCGACAGCGATTTCAACGACGGCTTGCCGCACTTTCGCAGAGGCGGCAAGATCTCCATCAACCAATACTATCAAACCATCACCAACAACAAATGCAGATCTTTTGGAACAGAAAAAAAAAAACTTGAAAAAAAAAAATCAAAGCGAAAGAAAATAAAAGAACAAGCTCCACAGTCAATGACGCAACGTGCAACTCAGTGGAAGGGAGGAAGAGAAAAGGAGAAACAAAACATTCCTGTGGTCATGCTTTTGCACGATCTCAGTCCTGATGGAGTGAACGGGAAGAGACTGGGTATGTTCTTACGGCTTTGAAACCTTATCGAAGAAAATCTTTGCTACCAAAGATTTAAAACGAGCACGTCAAACAGCTTTCTCCGCCGTAGAAAGACAGGTGGATGCTGTAGTTATTCACTGTGGTGTAAATTATATCAAAAGCGAGGATCCGAGAGTTTGTAGTCAGAATTCGCCGAATCTATACGAGCTATAGCCACCGAAAATCCTACAGCCAACATTATTGTCAGTAAAACCGCTCCTGTCAGCAACCCAGACCTTGAGGTAAAAACAGAGCTAATCAACGCACTTACGAGCTCGAAGCTGTATAACATTTCTAATGCGTCCTCCATTAACCATTCCAGTCCGCAGTCGAACATCCTGACACTGAGAGATTACCTTCACCTGACCAGGAGAGGAGCCAGTGTGCTTGCCGGCGACAATGACGGCTGTTTTGGACGACACCAAATAAGACAAGGAGACACACCATGCCACATCCCCCCGAGAGAGAGAGAGAGGGGGGGGGGGGGGGGGGGGGTCGGGGGATTGTGTGGGGGGTGGGGGGGTGGGAGGGGGGGATCCTGCCCAAGACGTCTGGATCAGCCTTTTCTGCAAGAGCGAGGCGCATGGTGGACTTACTATGATGCCCTGAGACTGGCGGTAGATCTAATTCTAAAAGGACAGATGTGTAGATTTGCTTTAATTAAGTGTTTGTTGTAAAAGCCTGCAATTTTACAGTTAACGCTAACTTAAAGCCTTAATCAAAACTCTCTCTCTCTCTCTCTCTCTCTCTCTCTCTCTCTCTCTCTCTCTCTCTCTCTCTCTCTCTCTCTCTCTGATTTTTGTGTGGTGTATGTTGCTTTCATTTTCTTTTTAAGGAGTTTCTAGTTAGTTGCGTTTCTTCTTCCACAATTCGAACTGACATTGTTGTATTGGTGATATACTAATATGCATGGTAAATCTATTAAGATCTTACGATGGAATGCCTGATCGGTGCTGACAAATGAGTCAGGATTAATTCGACACTTGGCAAATCATGAGTACCATATCTTGATCTTGCAGACACTAAACAAGTGCAAATCGAAATAACCTATTTTTATCCCATTTTCATTGTCAACCCGGGACACAATCGAGTTTCTGATTCAAAAGAAAAAAGTCAACACTTCTATTTATACACAGAATATTCCCAACGACCATCACCAGCACCATCAGATCTGCCATGTTTGTATTCATGCTGGGCCAATATAAAAGTTAATAACAAAAATGATCATTATCAATGTTGTTTCTGTGTATTTTTCCTAATGGGCCAAATGACAACAACATTGAGTGTTTACATGCCATAGAAAACACTAATGAAAATGGTTTATTGCTGGTGATTTTAAGCCCACATTCCATTTTGGGGAAAAGGCTATTTTTCCATAACTAGTAACCATTTTGTTGAAAAAGTGGTCGATTCTGCATTGTGTGTGTTACATGATGGAAGTATAACTAGAATTTCAGATATCCCTTCTCGTAGACCAAGTGCCATTGACCTGTCTCTGATTTCTACCCAGTTAACTTTTGTTTGCACGTGGCAGACTTGCAGTCTCGGCAGTGATCATCTGCCGATCACAATGACGATCAATGAAACACGACGTCCAAGACTTATTAGAGGAGAAATTACCTAAATACGATTTCAAATTTGCCGACTGGAATAAATTCAAAACACTTCTTTCGGGCACAGATGTAGAAAATATCTGTGCGAAAGGAGAAGATACAGATGCTATGTATTCTATATACAACAAAATGATACGTTTGGCTGCAAGTAATTCCATTCCAAAACGTAAAAATAAACAAACAAACAAAAAAACAAGTCATACTGGTAATCTATGGTGGACTAAAGATTGCGAAGAAGCTGTAGCTTTAAAGAAGATCAAATATAAGAATACGTTAAAGACAAAGGTGAAGAAAATCACATAGAAATGAAAAAAGCAAAAAATCACGTAGAAATGAAAAACGCAAAGGCACATTCTAACAGAGCTATTGCAAAAGCAAACAGGCTGTACTGGTCATCGTTCGTTATAAAGAACTTCAACAGGTATGGCAAAGGTTTCCAGGTATGAAAAAAGGATAAGTCTTCTAATATACCCAACTAATTAAGAGAATAAGAATTTCCCTATTTCACTTGAAAAAGCAGAACCGTTTGCTGATTTGTTCTCAAAGACAGTGCGTCTAGAAAGTCTTCCCTAAGAATGCAAACATCATCAGGAAGAGGAAGAAAGCACAAAACTTTACGATGAACCAGTTTTCAAATAACGACAATTACACAAATGCACCCACAACTATGCAAGAGTTAAAGGATCCCATCGCCGCAATAAGTAACAAAACGTCATCAGTTGGATTAGGTACAATGCCAAATGAAATGCTGAAGCATTTGTCGGAAAGCTTTCTCCACTTTTTTATTACAATCATTCGAAAAGATTTGGACGGATTGTACAATGCCAGAAATTTGGAAACAATCGGTAATCATTCCGATTGTAAAACACAATATGTCTGCCACACACATTCATAATTACGGCCTGTAGCCTTGACTTCTCATGTTACTAAACTCATGGTAAAAATCAAATCAAACAAACTTACGTATTTTTGTGACAAAAATGATGTAATACCCATTAATCAAGCAAGCTTTAGCAAAGGAAGATCAACCACTGATCAGGTTGTCAAACTCAACACAGCACAATCAAAATAATTAATTATCAATTTGGGAGACGAAAGAGTATTATAGTCACATTCTCTGATATTAAAAAAAAAATTAATAGTGTATGTCATGTTAGAATGTTAAACAGATTTTTTAAAAAATGATTGGTATATCTGGTAATGTTTACAATCGATCAAATATTTTCTATCAGAAATATGTTTACAAGCTAGAGTAGAAAATACCTATTCCAATTCTAAATCGTCAGAAATGGGCATTCCTCAAAGTTTTGTGATAGTGCCTATGATATCTAATATTCTGCTGTGCTATCTCCCAGCAGAATAAAAAAAACAACACTAAAAATGCTATAGTTGTGCAGTATGCCGACGATCTGTGCATGTGGATAAATGCTAGTATAAGACAAAATACACCAAAAAGATCAACGAATTAGTACGAAAAAGCTCTATCAGGTGGAAGTCAATACTTTTATCAGGTCCTATTTGAATATGGTTTAACACTTTCACACGACAAAGCATATGTTGTTTTATTCAACAATGGAGATGATCCTAGAGATTTGCCATCTTTCAAGCTTGATGGGATATCACTTGAGTTAGTACAATCGGTAAAATTCTTAGGTGTGTATTTCACATCCAGGATAAAGTGAAATTTCCATATTGATTACCTCTTAAACAACGCAAGAAAGAGCTTAAATTTTTATTAGAAACTGAGCAAACAAAGCTGGTGTGAGGATGTAATAACGCTGAAGCCCTTACCAATATCATTAATTCGTTCTAAATGCTCAAGAAGCTTTCTTTAGTGCGCCCAAACGTTGTATAAAAACTACAAAGTCCTGACAGCAAAGCCTTTATATTGTGCCTTGGAGTTCCAGTGCATGCATTTACTATTGGAACATACAGAGAAATCGATGTTTTACCATTTCACAAATGCAGACAACTCACAGTCGCAAAATATATAATGAAATGTTCGACCGTGGAAGGTGTAAATGAATAAGAAATGCATATCCTCATTATCTACCATTGGTTCTTATACAGCACATCTGTTCAAGGAAACTGATGTGGATGTTAAATCATTGGCAAAGATATATTATACAGACACCATTCCGAACAGGGAAAGAAACGGAGCAATGTTCAACATTGATCACGCCATTGCGAGAATAGCTGACCAACCTTACGTCTTATCGTATTCAGCAAAGATGCATTTGGAAAACAAATACCCCAACATCATCATCTCATCTAAGGTGTTTACAGATGGCTCACTGACAAAGAATAGAAGCCGCGTCTGCCTTTGTTACTCCGTCACGTAAAGTAGAAAAATGATACTTCGTCGGAAAACATAGATCTATATTTGTTGATGAAATGACAGCCATATTTAATGGCTTTGACAGATGTACATGACTTACCAGAGGCAATATTTCAAGTGTTGTTCTGCGTAGATTCGACGTCAGCTTTGCAACCCTTTAAGTTTTGCAAATCGAATGCAGACAACTTTATTTTAAAAGAAATTTGTCATTTAATCCATATTTTGATGTCTAAAGGAACTGACTTAACTTTCTTTTGGATTCCTTCACACCCTGGAATATTCGGTAATGAACTCACTAACAGATGAGTGGAAAAAAGGTGCAAAAATGAAATGTGTGCACATCTTTCTTTACTCTTCACTGTAAAAGAGAGTCATCAAATGTTAAGACAAACGACATAGTAGTGCTTCAGAAACACACACACACACACACACACAACACACACACACACACACACACACACACACACGCCGCACGCACGCACGCACGCAACCACACTCGCGCACCACGCAGGCACCATGCACACACACACACACACACACATCACCCCCACACACCACACCACACACACACACACACACACACACACTTATTCAACAAACACAAAACATAGAACCATTTAACACACACAAAACCAACAAGCAATTTGACACATAAACATTTAACACACAAAAATACACACACGTTTGATGCACACAAAACACAGAACATTTAACCCACACAAAACACAAACATTTAGCACATCAAAACTTTTGAATATATCAAATACACAGAATACATAAACATTTAGCACACATACAACATAGCAATATGACACACACTAAAATAGAAATATTTAACGCACACAATGCACAGACACGTTTAACAAGAACAAAACATAGATACATTTAACACACACAAATATAGAAATAATTAACACACACACAACACGCCGAAATATCACACACACACACACACACACACACAACCACACACACACACACACACACACACACACACACACACACACACACACACGCACACACACACATACAACACACACCACAGATCTCAGGACATTGACCCGACACAAACACAAATCTGACCACACACACAACACACACACACAGCACACATACATACAACACACACCACAGAACTCAGAGACATTTGACGCCCGCACACAAAACACAAATATATTGACCACACACAAAACACAGAGACATTTAACACACACACACAAAGCACTGAAACACAAATCTAATAATGATATAGTAGTAGTAAGTATGAAGTAGTAGTATATGTAGTAGTAGTAGTAGTAGTGTAGTAGTAGTAGTGAAGCAGGGGTGATGTAGTGGTGGTGATGGTAGCAGGGGTGGTGGTGGGTGGAATAGTAGTAGTAGTAGTAGTAGTAGTAGTAGTAGTAGTAGTAGTAGTAGTAGTAGTAGTAGAAGCACGTAGAAGTAAAAAACAAAGGTAGAAAATGAAGACAAAAACTGTTGTGTGTCATTTCCATTTGTTTCAGTGCATACCTATCAACAAAGTATGTGATGAAGTTAGTGACTGCAAAACCTCGGATGACGAGGAGCTATGCAGCCATAAAAAGCTATAACCTATTTTAGGGAAGTAAGGTCCCCAGCTCTTGTTAATTTCGACGTTCCGGGAAGTTTCAGTGTTGTTCCTCTCCCTAACAATACAGAAAGTGTCCAGAAACACACTTCATGTGTCCAGTCCTGGACTATTTCTTACCTGTCTACACTCGGTGTAATGGAGTGAAGGACTGCCCAGGCCATGAAGATGAAGCTGACTGTGATGGATATACATGTCCAGGGTTTTATCGATGTCTTTCACTTGGCAAAACAATCTGTATGCACGTGAAACACCTCTGTGACGGTCTGCCTCACTGTCCACACTTGGATGATGAATTTCTGTGTGAAGACATGGAATCCTGTCCTGACAGGGGTGTCTGCTATGGCAATCCTTTTTAACGGACTGAGCACTCCCTACATCTGCGTTACCTGGAAGCCAGAGGTACTGGGCTGACCTTAGGTAAAATCACCAATAATACCATGCTGATCTACCTTGGTGTTGGTGCATGTGGGCTGACAGAATTATCTCCCTGTAAACTAACTAATCTTTATACATTTGATCTAAGTGATAATCATCTGCATGATATAAAACTGATACATTTAGTACACCTGAAAAATCTCAGGGAACTGATTCTTTCTGGCAACCCCTTGTCATCTAGCATTGCTAGTTTCAATCAAAAGTACACTCTAACATCAGTACAGCTGTTAAACCTTTCCCGAGTTCAAAATCAGGATTTAAACTTGCACGTGTGGTCGGAAGTCATGCCTCAAATTCAGATTTTAGATTTGTCCGAGAGTGGACTGGACTCACTGAAAGGAAAACAGCTGTTCAGATCACTGAGAGTTTTGAATCTGCGTGGTTGTCCCACCTCTGACTTCAGCCCTGACTTTCTGAAAGAAATGCATGAGTTGCAGCAAGTCTTAAGTGACAACTACAGAATATGTTGTTCAGTTGTGTTGCCAGATGCTTTCACTGGAAAATGCGTGGCGCCAATGAATGAAATGTCCTCATGTGGACATCTGTTAATGACAAACTTTTACAAAACTGTCGTGGCTGTTTTCGCTGTTTTTGCTTTATTTGGAAATCTGGGAAGTTTTGCATACCGTGTGCAAACAATCACGGCGAGAAAAAACAAAACTGGTTATGTGGTGTTTGTCTTTCATCTGTGTATATCAGATTTCCTAATGGGGATCTATTTGTCAGAGATTGGAATTGTTGATCGCATTTTCGCCAACCGTTACCTGTGGAAGGAAAAGACATGGAAACAAAGTGCAGCATGCAAAACTGCGGGATTCCTTTCGTTTCTGTCCTGTGAGGTGTCCTCATTCATTATCTTTCTCATCACCGTGGATCGTTTCCTGGTTATCCGCTTTCCTTTCAGTCGTCTTCATTTCAGAACTACGTCAGCTCACGTGGCCTGCACTGTCAGCTGGGGACTAGGAGTGATCCTGGCCTCAATACCTTTACTCCCTGTGACGTCCCACTGGGCCTTCTACAGCCAGACAGGAATCTGCATTCCTCTGCCAGTCACCAGAGTTGATTTTCCTGGTCGTCATTACTCTTTCAGTGTCTTGATTATTGTTAACTCATCATGTTCATAATGATCGCCCTAGTCAGGCTCTTATTTACTGGTCAGTTACAATTACCAAACAGATGCATGCACTC